>OX457027.1:14136415-14736415 GCA_949752745.1 Protula sp. h YS-2021 | reverse complement strand
TAATATAGCGTAAAATAAGTTTATCAAAATTTAAGTACATAAAAAACCGTTTCTGGGATAATATTTATTAAATTTGCGTTGAAGGTTCTCATGTTAAAATAGGCTTAGGTTTCAACAATAAGATGAGATTATCTTTTATCGATGTAATTGTTTTATTCTTTTTTACATTATGTGATAGAAACTCAGTAGTAAAGCCCTGTGAGAGCCTGCAATGTTTCATAAAATTTGTTGGGCATTCTATTGTATATCTCATTTGCTTTCAATTGATTACTTCTGACATATCACAACTGTTGCTGATCTGGACAATAATCTGAGTACTGTGATTGGGGACATCGAGAAGCAGGCTAGTTGTAGTGAAATGATGTTTTAGTTGCTTACTTAATGCTAGGAAATTCAGCTATATAATCAGTGTAAAGGAATGAAAATCACACGTAAAAAGTATGATTCATTCAGGCCTGGCGAGAAGTTTGATTTTCAATGTAAAAAGGAGAAAGCACAGCTAGAAATACCAAGAGTATAGCGAGACGAAAATATAGGGCTGTACTCTGGCACATATGAACCATTTCAGGAGCAGATTTAAATAGCTTGCTGCCTCGAATTTAAGATTATTAATATTGAATCGAGTGTCCATAAAGTCGTCAAATTCTTTAACTTGTGATAATTGCATTTTTGGCATGGTCCCTAAATCTACTCAATCGAGACTCTCGAACACGCGTTAGTCAGTTTCAGTCTGAAAAGTAGAATAGACAAACAGACGTGTTTTCTTGTCTTCAAAATAAAAAAAGTACGTTTGTTACATATACTACAATCTTGTCTGTTGATATGGTGCAGGAAGTTTTACCGTGATAATGCACCGACGATTCAGGTACCACCTTATATAAAAGAAATAAACGAAGCAAGGTGAACTGTAGACCATTTCAATGACAGAAGCCATTGAGCAATGCAGGCACCTGTGTCGCAGATGTTATCATCACACCCATCCTGACAACTGCACGAATAGCTGCCAGGCGTATTAATGCAATGTCCATTTACACAGGGATTGGTGCCACATTCATCGATGTCTAAAATAAACAAAACAGGAATTATTTTTAAAAGCTGTCAGACCATACTTATATAGCAGTAAGAATGCATAGATGTGGTGTAGCGTACGATTCCCTTCGCTGCGGGCTATTCTCTTTGCTAGGGGCTCTTGCTTCACTTTGTTACACCTTTTTTTCACACACCACAGAAATGCCGAGACCGTTTCTGCAGTATTAAGGATTGTGCACATGACTTGAAAGCAGTACAAACTATGCAAGGTATTTAAGGTCGATATATCTGTGCTCTTGTTGCTTGACCATTATAATAGACGCGATATGTTCGCGGGTGGTTGGTGTGTTAGAGGGGGGACAATTTAAAATTACATTCTAATCTCTGATGTTTATTCTCCAAAACCTGTACACACTGATCAAAAATCACATATTAAAACCATCCAAAAATAGAAGAACCAAATATGACGCAAATGTGACGGCATTTGTTGAACATATGTCGGTAGGATGTTCCCTGAAAAAACGCTTCGTGGAGAGATCTCACTTTGAAAATTTCGTCTCGCTGTAAGACGGTAATCATCACGTAATAACTCAAAATTTTTCCCAAGGCGCCTGACCCCTTGGTACACTATATTTGTGCCAAGCTTCAAATTTCTAGGCTGTTTGCTGCAGCATCATCAAGTTCTGAATTTTGGAGAATATATTGTTGGGTATCGATGCAATATATATTGTATGTTCAGTGAGTTACAAGGACTGCCACAGGAAACATGACAGAGCTCATACAAGAACAGTGTTGTTAAGTTTTTGCCCTTCAGTGCTGTCGCATGTTTTGATCTCATGCTTCCTTTGAATCCGATTCCATAACAGTTAGCATGGATTTCAAAGAAATTGATTTGAATTACTCAGGGTAGTAGTTTTCAATTCTCTGGACGTCCTGCACAACGAACACTTTAGCCGGTCGGGTATGTGTTCATGAAAGGAGGTTTTACTGTTTGTATGAATGACCACATGTGATGATTATGTTTTGATGACTTGCAAAATTACTTTAAGCAACAGATCAAACATTCACAAAAAAGATTTTCTAAAGTGGTACTCTCATTAAATTTATGTAAAATTTTACAAGAGCTCTCTCAAGTGTTGTACTTGTAAAACTATTTAGGAACTGCACTGTATAAGGCAGAGACTGCAGATTTCACATGCATAGGTAAGACAAATGTGCCACGTTCTTTTATATTTTGTAAGTCGATCAAAAATTGGATGACTGTTTTTAATTTTGAAAAGAAGTAGACATGCTGCTGTCATGACTATTTTGTCCGTTCTCCGATACTTTTCAAAAAGGGGTTTCAATTCAATTTAATATCTGAATTAAGATTTCGAAATAATGCGTTCAAATATATTATTTAATTTAGTGGCCTTACAGATACGAACACACAAACGTTTCTAAATATCATTTGAACAAGACATTTTTGAAGAATTTCTATACTTCAAAAAAAATAAAATATATGCCTACATTCATCCGAAGCTCAATCAGATATCATACATAAAAAAGGTATTATTTCCACATTTCCATGTCAAGGAGGCATAAAAATTATATACTGCAAGACAATACATCCTACCTAAGTTGCACGAACTTCCTGTGTAGCCATATTCACAGGAGCACAGAGGAACGTCTTCAGTGCATGAGCCATGAATGCACGTAGTAGAATCACATATATTATCGTCTGGAAGCAAAGCAGTGGTACATTCAAGCAGTACTTCAGATTATGTGCATCTATACAACTAGATGGTATATATAGATTAATTTATGATTTCTTATTCGAAACTGTATATTTTGGCTATATATATATATATATATATATATATATATATATATATATATATATATATATATATATATATATATATATATATATATATATATATATATATATATATATATATATATATATATGTGTGTGTGTTAAGTACATATATATATATATATGATATTTTTAATTTGTAAAGCTCTGTTTTAGTTTACCTCTAGTGATATTGATAATATAAACATTTAAATCACATGATTTTATCGAAGCAAATACAGCTATTAATACAGCAATAAATAAAATTATCAAGAATTATTGTTACTCAAATATCGCCCGTTAATTAAACTATCACAGCATTACTGTACGGTAGTGTTAAATGAAATTAAAGCACTACCCTGATAAATCTCGATTCCGTAGATTCTGTCATAAACATGAATTTCCCACAAAAATGTCATTCTCACAAATTCTGTCATAACTGGGATTAGGTAAATATCCTCCCAGTACCAATTTCCTGCTTGTTTCTCTAGGGTGACCTTAAACATTAAACATGTGCGTTATCATGAGTTAGAAAGTTGCAGCAATGGAGAGTAACAGCATGACTCATTCATAAAATAACTTTTAAGCATTATATAAGATCATGCAGCATATTAGTTAATTCAAAAAGCTTCAAGGACAAGTGACAAGCTTTCGATATGAACAAGTATCTGCCGTTTTAC
This sequence comes from Protula sp. h YS-2021, assembly GCA_949752745.1. NCBI lineage: Eukaryota > Metazoa > Annelida > Polychaeta > Sabellida > Serpulidae > Protula > Protula sp. h YS-2021. Next base: position 14,732,869 of record OX457027.1, on the reverse strand, counting down.
GACATTCCACCTGAAATTAGTTTGATCAAATACCTGCCTCTAAATAATATATCTTTGCGTCACAACTAGGCAATAATTACATCTAGCAGTTATATGAATATTTGATTTTAGGGAAGTTAGACACATCTGTTGTCGTATTGCGGGGTAAATGTTTTACTTCACTCTAAAACACTGGCATAAGATGGTATGATGATGCAACAACATGTATGATATTGTGAGGAGTCGTACTATCACAGAGAGAACAAAATTCATCTTGAATTGCACAGCAGAGAATATTTGTACATCGATTGGGGCTTGGACTTCATAAATTCATTATCATGAATAAGTTTCTATTTGAATTGTCGTATTTGCTTATTTCTTAATTGTGCCGTGGAAGATGTTAGGTTCCATTGCAGAATCACGACATTACCAGGGTAAAGGTACTATTCTACTTATAACTGTCGATATTATAAGAATATCATTGAGCAGAAACACGCATGTTGTGACCACTCTCGAACGACTGCCAACATGTAAAACATTTGTCCTGAGTAATATGATAGCAACGCCTACCAGTCTGTGGCTAGTTGTGATTTTCACTGACAATCAATGACTTATTGTACGTATCAATTATTCTCTGATCCTATCGTTGATTATCTGACATTTTGAATTATTATAACTAGCTACTGGCGATTCGTACCAACTTTCTTGCTGACAGTGACTTCCAGTGGTCATCGCTTTCTATCCAGGCCTATGGAAGGTTATAGATTACAATGATATATAAGCACTACTTATCACTTGCTCAGCACCTTCAGTGACTATTAGATGTCTAACATTAGTACAAATGGGTACGCACGAATGTCAGTCATTAATGAGCAATGTATAGCGGTTAATACTCGTCAGCGCTTTTTCATATTCACCAAGGTGGTTTGTGAAATATCGTTAGGCGAGAAAAAACTTTGTCGGTTTTTTCTGGTTAAGTTTTTTTAAAGCGATAACAATTAAAATATGAAAAGAACTGAAAATACTCTCATTATACACTGGCCAAGGTAATATGGCCGTTGTTACATGATGCTAACTTGTAATCAACTACCAATGACTAGTTAGTGCTTGCAACTATAAGTCCAGGAACTTTTTCAGACTTTCAGAAACTGTTAGTGGTTTTCATAGATTTCCTCAACTTGGCCCAAGCATCACGGGCTACTTATATAGATAAGCAAACAACTAATAAAGTAATTAAAAAGTAAATAAAGGATAATATTCATTGAGTGATGTCACAAAGACCACTTTATTTAACCTGATTTGAATGCAAGAAATTTGTACTCACAAGTTGATCAGCTCCTTGCGAAAACGCCAGATTTATAGACGTGTCATTTGATTGAAAAGAGCGACCCAGTTTCATGAAGGCAATTAAGTAACTATCAGCAAAGTCTATCTGCATCCATCCGTCAATAAAATGTAGGTTTGTCCCTCCACTTATATCTCCATCGAATATATATTCACATGCGCCAGGCCAGTTACCCTCTGCTACACAGCTGGCTCCGTTGGCAACGTTTAAATTTTCTAAAATAAAATCCTTACCAGTTACCTAACCATAGTTTTCCTAAAACAACAGTATGAATTTTTATTCCAGGAAATGTAAAGACACCTACTACCATCGCATCAGCAGTTTCTTTAAAAGACCTATTAGAACAGACTTTATGGCTCTTAATTTTGACACATTTCATATTACCTTTTTTTAATTGGATAGGTGGGCGACACCAATACAATACAATCATGGTATTGACACATATTACCTAGATAGTATGCTGATTAGAAGCACGTAAAGTAATATATATTCATTGAGCAAAACTTAATTTTAAATATAGATCTTACCATCGAATCTTTCATAAAATTCTATCACATAGATGTAAGTGTTATCACTTTGGTCCCAGTTTGTCACACCAACAGAGATAATTGTCATTTTCACATAACTCGTAAGTACCGCTGAAAGTGAATAGGGTTCCAGACGCCCATATATTCCTCCTGGTAAGGTTACCTATTTTGAACATATGGCTGCTAACACAAAGCGCCCTTTCTTGGCAAAAGTACTTTGATGATAATAACAAAAAAAATATTTCATGCAACGTAGTTATAAACAAATAACATGTTGAATGTTTACAGTAAATACGACATACATACAATAACTAATTACAGCATGCAAAAACATCAACAGTACATTTGAACACTGCATTTGAATAAAATCCTCCACATTGCATTTTTTTATATAAACACGGACTTTTGTATGCTTTTCCGACAAAAAAAGTGTTAAAGCATTCTACAAACTTTTTTTCGAATTCTTTTATGTTTGTGATATAGCTAGGCAAACAGCAAAAATTGGAAACCTCACCCAAACTGATTAATGAATCATGAGAATATATAAAAGCATCCGTTTTAAGATGTTTCGTAGGATTCTTTTTAAATTGGAAAAATGATAAATAAATTTTGAAAATGTGGTATTTTTTAAAATTCACAAATATTTTCAACAAACCTGTTGCTCTGATCCGTCTGAAAACCTCAGATTAACATCTGTTTCTTTAGAATGTAAAGTTAACATCCATGTTATAGAATACTGACGATCAAACTGAATTTGTATCCAGTCAGATGTAGTACCAGTCCAACGATCTGATAAGTATCTGTCAAATACCCATCGTTGTTCACAGTTGGATGCAGTCGATACCGTACATGTGGCATCCTCCGCAACATTGATGTTTCTAATGACGCTGCCTGAAAATTTATGATAACCGAGTGAAAACAGTTTCAAAGTAAACTGGTGTGATTATTGAATGCAAATATTATAGCTAGCGTGGATTTGGTCTTGACGGTAAAATTTGCAATTTAATATAAAAGACAACAGTCACGTGCTTTGATACCTACATGAATTGGGAATATATTTCTCTTTGGGATGTTACTATTTTTAATGTTTAGCTTATAAATGACAAAAGATTCCCACAGACTGCATGGGAACTGATTTCGTGAATCGTTTCATGAAGTCTGATGCGTCTGTAGTTAGGTTGTGTCGGGTGTGACTGGTGCTTAGGTGAAGAAATCACAGCGGCCAAAACGCACTCCAAAATGCAGTAAGCTGGCACCGCTATTCACATTAGTGTCTGAACCGTGTGATCATGTCGGTGCTTCGGGCGTGTTCACGATCTAATCTGTGTATACGCGTCATTAAGTAATGTGTCCGGTGTTGGGTGCAGGCACAAGTCTTCGGGCAAACAAACCTCCACGTTTGGTTTGCACGCTACCGAGGAATGCAGGAAAAAAACTCCTGTGGGAAAAATCGTCCTGATAATCCTATTAGTAAAATCCCCCCGGCGGCCTTGTTGTTGACATTTGTAATTTTCCGTGGTGCTTCTTTATTCATAACCGCCACAGTAGTCTTGTCCGAATGAAAAGGTATTTCCTTTGGTGTATTTTATTTAAATTTTCGCACACAACATTCTTTTGAAGAGCCTTGATTAGATGTTATGTAAATTAACCAATTTTTCCATTATTTTGTGGACTTGTTAACACTTAAAATCTTACGTATCTCTTACAATAAATTAAATAATTCGTAACCCCCTCCTCACCCATACTGAGACTTCTTTGCCCATAGTAAGAAATCAATCCGGCGGATTAATATAGAGGATCAACAGAGTCATTTAATGTTGCCAATCTTTGATGTGGGAAATAAACACATGGGTCTCCAAAATCGTAATTGGAAACTTTAAAACAAGCGGTTGCAACAGCTAACACATACCCGCATATATTTCATGTGATATTTCTCAATGTTATTCAGCTTCTTTGTCAATATCAAGAACATGATATCGTGCAAACAAGCCCCCTTCTGAGGGAAATTATCTTTAACACAGAAATCGATGGGAATTCATTTTTGTTTGCACGCCACACCGGGCGATAATTTTTGTGTTTATCAAAATGCGATTTTAGTCTGTTTAATGTTCTCGTTTGGTGAAGTGTTTTTATCGTTTTGGGTTTTGCTGAGGATTGTTACGGATTGTTGAAATTTAATTCACTAACAAGTTTAAAACAAAATGAATAAATATCTCGGCGTAAATAGTGATTTTATCTGCTTGTAAACTTTCATTTGCCTGTGAGTATACCGCAATGATGTTATTTAAGGCTGTCACAACCGCGGTCACGAAAAATATCTGATATGCTTTCCATCATTGAAAAATTCCAAAAGTCTATTGAATCCGTACGATTTCTTTCCTTCTGTTATTAACACTTGGCAAGATGAAGTCTTGCAAAGAGTGAAATGCTTACGTATTAGGGCACCCGTGAGATTTTCGTCGTTTTTTTTTTTTTTTTTTTTTTTACAGTCGGCCGTTATTTTGTCATCACAACTCGTCAGAAACTACTAGTCCGACTGACACCAAACTTTCGCAGTATATAGAACTTGACGTAAACTAGTTCTATCTATATTTCTATTTATTACTGAGGTTGTTTTCAAGATCAAATCAATGTGTTTTTTTCTGTTTCTTGAGTTTGTCCAGAGTGCTTGCTTTAGACGGTGGAAGAAGAAGGAACAGGTTGAATAAAGATACACTTTTTGAAAGTAACCTCGATTCTCCTTTAGTTTGTTACACTTAGAAAGTTACACCACGCTAGTGTAGCGAGCCAAGTTCGTACCGGAAAACGAAACTCCTAGTGAATTCGTCAAAATCGAAACCAGGAGGTCGAAATTTTACACGAGATTCAGTGGTTTCTATTCTGGTATTGTGAAAAATTCTGAGGCAAAGAATGCTTTACACGAGGTGTTTAATCGATACTGATTTTATACCGCACATAAACGATCATAAAGCATTAATGTGGAATGTCATTTTCACATTTATTAGGGAATTCTTGATAACAAGAATTAATTTTTGATCTCAAAAATTAAATTTTTGATATCAAGAATTAATTTTTGCTATCTGTAATTGTGTTTTTGATATCTCTAAATGTATTCTTGATCTCAAAAAATAATTTTTGACATCGATAAATATTTAGAGATATCAAGAAATGCTTATTGATATCAAAAATGATTTAGTGATATCTAAAATTGATTTTTTGAGATCAAATATTTAATTTGTGATACAAAAATGAAATATTTGAGAGAAAAATATTAATTTTGAGCCTAACAATTCATTTTCCTTTTGATATCAAGAATTAATGTCAGATATCACTATTTCAGAATAATACTTTTTTAATTTGTATTTTGAAATCTATAAATGGTTTTTTGATCTCAAAAAATGATTTTTGATATCAAAATATCATTTTCATTTTTTTTAATAAAAAAATTTAAAAAAAAAACACGCACATCTGTAAATAAATAATGACTGGTCCTGTTATACAGAATCTTTCTGTAATTTTTTTGCTGTACAAAAAAGAAGCAGTTCTAGAGATCAAAAATCGTGTTGTTATTATCGATCTCAATAATTCAAGTTTTCATCTCCAAAATTTAATTGACGATTCGTTATATTTTATGTAACTGTGTGTCTGCCTTAAGCTTTTTTAAGTTTGTAAAATTGATTATTTGATCTCAAAAACAAATTTTTGCCATCTAAAATTCAATTATTGATAGAAAAATATAAATTATTGAGATCTACATTGATTTATTGATATCTTTAATTATATTTTGATATCAAAAATAAGCATTAAATGTTAAAACGGCATTCCATACATTAATTGTTTTTTTAATTAGTTGAATATTGAACAGTTCGCTGCTGCATAAACAGCCAGTGTTTATTCTGCGTTAAGTAAAAAAAAAAAAACAATAACCAAAAAAAAAAAAAAAGAAAAAAAGAAAAAATAACAACAATGCGTGCTATTTAGTCGCAATTCAGAACTACATAAAAAGGACAGGTTCTTTGTATTGGTGAGTATGTGCTTTAAAATCATTTTTAAAATTAAAATCGTAGAAAATATATACAAATCGTTGTTTAGTTTACTAATCTAATATAATTTCAAAACTCCGCTATACCATTCCCCCTCCTCTTTAGTTTAGTTCGGAATTTTTTAATATATTCATTCTCAGAATCTTTTTCAGAAAAAAAAGACAGCAAACTTTTTAAATTGACAAACTTAACGTGATCTTTCAACTGCCTTTTATTTTTTTCTTTAGCATGAAATTTTCACTTAAATTGCCTTTCAGGAGCGGTTTTTTTAAGGACAGGGTCTATGTTCTGTGTTGATGTCAGCCTAAAATCAATATCACTATAAACCCCATCCCCAAACTGCGCTAAATTATCAATCGCACTAATCCATTCAAGTTTTATTTTATTTTGTGCAAATGTTAACAATGTAGCAACTCGTAACATCACGCTATTGTTTAGCGTTTTAACCCTTATGATAATAAAAGAACATGGATTGTGGTAATTTTAATTGCTCCAAATGTACAGGAATGTAGAACAAATTTTAAAACCAATGTAAATTCCAGTTAAAATTAGAATTAAAATCGAAATTATAATATGAAATATCGAAGAAAATTTTAATATTAGAAGTACCTTTTGTTGCACAGGCACAGAAGAGTAATAAAACTATCCAATACGACATGCTGGTGAATAATCGAGTATCTGACTTCCTCAGTTATGCGGCATTATAAACTCAAATCATTTACCAAACTGAAAAATATTTGGTCAACTCCGCCAGCGTAAAGCAGAGTTTAATAAGTCTGTTTACAGTTCCACTGTGGGCCCTGATTTGTGTCACGGACACACTACAAAGATCCGAACAGCTAACAAAGTCAATCTGGCACAGTACTGCTCTGACCTACTTTTGCTCAGTTACTTTATAGCCGCATGACTGAATGCACAAATGTAATGCCTCATGATTGACAGCAGATATATCACTGCGCACATTTTGTCGTGAATTAAAAATAATTGTACAATAAATAAACTGATAATTTACTTCTCATAAATGTATCTCAAAGCATAGAAAATCATCAGTTTAAGTATGTCAGGTGCCTAAAAGTATCTCTAGAATATCTCTAAAATTATCAAGTTTCTCCAACTGCTAAAATATATCTCCAAAGCATTTGCTATTATCTCGTTAATATTTACAACTAGAGCAGTGTACATAGCCCACATATTCCCCACAGGCCCCCCATATGATGCTAACAATAGTCAATCAAGAGCTGAAATTTTCAGCTGGTCCATTTTCCTTGGACGAACCTGGCCCATTTAAAGTACCGATCTGTGTTTGTTCCCATAGAACCTACATACCAAGTTTCATTAAAATCCTTGCAGCAGTTTTTAAGTTATCGTGTTAACAAGCTCTTGATGACAGACCGACAGAGCGACAGACCGACCGACCGATCGCATATATTCTCACAGGTTCTACCTGTGAGAATTAGATGTCAAGCCTTTACCGGGGTTGAGGTTCCAATTGTGGCTAAGTTTTTCCATAGCCACATCTGTAAACTATTTGACTGGTATGTTTCAACTTTGCATGCATGTAAGGAGTGCGGTTTGTTTTTTGTTTGTTTTTTTTTATTTATTTTTTTTTTTATTTATTTATTTTTTTTTTGGGGGGGGGGGAGGTTCTTGATGAATTAAATATAGGTTTGATTTATAGAGCAACCAACAGTTTTTCCAAATATGGCGGACATTTTAATTTCACTATTTTAAAATCCCTCTGCCCTCAAGTTAATTTTGTTCAAGCAAATTCCACCTTCTAGCTCAGTCTTGTTTTCATTTGGATATGGATATCATGGGATGATGCAGTCAAGATTCTTAGAGTTCAAGACAACCTGCTAGAAATTGAGAAAATGCCAGCACTTCACACATTTTCCGTGCAGGTTACTGAAACGATCCGACCGACACCTATGTTGAGTAGCATGTTTGTTTTTTTTTCTTTTCAAATTTTCTGACGGACACACTCGACACAATGTTCTTGGTGACCAGGAGCGTATATGTTGAGTCTAGTGGGGTGATTGTTGCAAAGGCGCTCTGATAATTCTAGTTCTTACTTTCTGTGTCGTTACGGTGACAACACAATGTCATCGGTGACAAGGAACGTATGTGCTGATTCTACTTGTGGAGACTTGATAATTCTGGTTGGTGTTTACTATGTCATACTGTGACATTATGATCATATTACACTGCTTATGTTCTACCATCTTAAAGTATTGGGGCTAAAAGCCATCGTTGTTTATTCCGAGAACTCCAGAATATCAATTATATTGTTACTGAGTACACACCCCCCGCGCCCTTCCCCGGATTCAGATTCATATAAATCGAAATCATAAAAGGTAGATGCGAGTGTTACATATGTTAAACTTGATTCGAGCCATGGTCTGCACAAAACGTCGGAGTTTTACAAATTCAAGTATCACCATGGATTCCGACCCAGACACGCAAACCTTCACAAGGCAGATAGCTATGGTGGTCGTTACGGGCAACGAAAATGAATTCGATAACTCAGGTAGTCCCTAGAAATATATCCTGGGTAAAATTTAAGGATAAATAAATTCGAAGTCCCACCCATGGATTTGGATCCACAGTAACTCACAAATCGCACCGGTATACATTGTGGTTATGTACATGAAACGTGATTATACATTGTGGTTATGTGCATGAAACGTGATTATACATTGTTGTTATGTGCATGAAACGTGATTATACATTGTGGTTATGCGCATGAAACGGGATCACACATTGTGGTTATGTGCTTGAAACGTGATTTATATCTGTCAGATAGTTTGCCAAGTTCTGACTCAAACAGAATGTCGAATTCGAATAAATAAGCCCCATCAAGGTTCAAGATTCAGTGTCCGGGGCATTGAAACAACCAGAAGGCACGTCTTGGCACGATGGTTCTTATCTGTACTGAATATGAATTCAATTCGTGAAATAGTGTAACAGAAATTGTCCGGACAAAAAATCTGAATCACACAAATTCTTGCGGTGGATCCAGAACTGTATCCAGACAACAGACCAATGGGCAGCTCTCGTCACGATGTTTCGCATTATCAAAGATGGATATGCTCAGTCACGTGATTTCTGAGAGATATAACCCGGGCGGACACGGTGCGTTCCTATATCCCTCTGCCGGTAGGAATGGAATGGCTAAAAATAAAAGGCAAGCAACTATATATCTCTTTCTTTTACTTATTTCATTATACATATATATACATACTTATTATTTTACCTAGCACAAGAAGAGCAACACCCGCCGGTCCACTCAGCCCTACATTTTACCGAGTCGTACAAAACAGCTTTAAGCACACAGTTCATATACAGAAGTGAGCTACTTTTTTTTTCCAAACGTAGGAACACCTGGACGACATATGAGGAAGTGTCTATAAACTATATATTGATGACTCGGCTTAGTTTCTGTATCCTGTTCAGAAGAATATCTCCTTTCTTGATCGTTTCCTGAAACCATATGCCATTAATTCATTTGAAATTAAACCTTTTAATATTGTATTCTAAACTCAAACTTTCTACTACAACATTGGTCTTCATACAAACAAATATATCGACTTCACTAACATCATCCATTTTTAACACTTAATTCGCCGTTGTTCCAACTTGTTATTATCGGAAATAAAAGACTGTTTTTTTTTTTCAGTCAACAATCCGTCGGGCCGGATACTGGGTGTGCGCAGGCAATTTCAAAACTTCGATCTTCTAATTATATTACATACCGTATATGGTACACAAATTTAAATTTAAAATTGAAAGACTCAGAGATTCTTCAGATGATTTCCGGTGTTAGGGACAGGTTTACCTGGTACTGGTAGTTCTTGCTATCGGGCCGATTGGTTTCCACAATACCGCCTACTTTATCTATCTTCGCGTGCAGTCTCCCTGCCGCTATGAACCGAGACAACTCCCTGTCAATCAAACAGCTCAAATGAGGAATTCGGAACAAGAGTCCAATGCCATTCGACCTTGCACGATGTAGAAAATGTTTCTCGGAAGCAAAAAGCCAGCATCCCTTTATACTTCGTCTGCACACTAATCACGCATACTAGATTTCCCGCTCCGCTCCAGTTTTTATTATTATTATTATTATTATTATTCCTTCGATGTATTGTTACACGACTTACTAGGTAAATGCTGCAATCTGATTGGTCGATTCCCAAGTCAAAATCAATTTTTTAACGTTAATCGAAACGCCAAAAATGTTGCGGTTACTTGTAATCAAAATGTCAGTTAAATCGCATAACAAAACGCATATTCACTTATTTTGAGTCAACATGAGCATATTATCGACAGTTATAAAAATGTGGACCTAAAGCTCAACATTTTCTTACTGGTCAACAATATTTCATGCCAATACAAAATAAATCCATATCTGCTCAGATCGGGGCATAAGAAAATATTGCACAGACTTGTCTATAAAGGCTGGTGTAACTCCAAAAGCATTGGCCATGTAGTCGATGGTGAGGCTTCGGTAGGACTCCAGCAGCTGCGAGTAGGCGAGGATGCGCATCTCGCGCATGTAGTAGCGGTAGTGCGGCGCCAGGTAGCGGTCGTACTTCAGCTTCTCCTCCACCACCACTGTCAAGTCAGAGTAAAAAAAAACAAGTTATCAGTGAAACTGATGAATAACCCCCGCCACGAATTATGGTCGAATCGAAAAATAAAGCGACGTCACACAACTTGCAGCAACAATCAAAAGCCAGCGTTGAATAGCGGCTTAGATATCGCGTGCACAAAGTTGCACTGTAGGCAACAGAAATACTAAAACATTGCCAACATTGCCTATTTTCAACAAGTCGCCATTTCGTCATTTTTTGGTCGAATCGAAAAATAATGCTACGTCGCACAACTTCAATACATATATTTTCACTGTAGCAAAAGTCAAAAGCCAACGTTGAATAGCGGCTGAGATATCGCGTGCACAAATTTGTGCTTCCAAGTGTCGCCAGACAGACGAATGGACGGACGGACAGACCCGAATACTAAAAATATACTAGACTTTTTTCAGGCCATCTGTTATGGGTATGAATGAGTTGGGCCATCTATACAGAGCCTGCAGTCTTCAGACTGGCAATAGATAGCTTGGTTTTAGTGACCCGTAACATGCATATTTGCAAATGTCTGAAAATTAAAGAGAGTGGTTCAACCAGTCACTTTGTAACTTGGTAAAATTTTTAGGCACTTTGCCGGGTTGAGACTTCGTAAAATTTTATGGTCGCCTGGCACAAAGGTTAGTCGCCCGTCGCAATTTTTGCAAAATTTACCTGAAAATACTCAGAAAAAAAGTAAGTCGCCACTTGGGCGACCAACTTGAAAAAGTTTGTCGTCCCAGCCAAAAGTTGGTCGCCACGGGCGACCGCGAAATCTCAACCTTGCTTTGTAAAGTGCCTGGTTTTATGTCTCCAAAATTTGACCATTTTTCTACAATGATGTTCACAGCTTCAACAGAAATCGTTCCACGCTTTGAAAAAAAAAAGAATCACGCAACAGATTCAGGTTACGGCGAGCAGAAAGCGGAAGGGTGTTGTTTCGAATTCCAAAATCAGAAAGTCATCAGCGTTGTGAATCACCTCTCAGCTGGAACCGAATGAATCTGGGCGTGTTACTGACAGTGCGTTCTTGAACAAACAGTGAGCATCAGCACATTATGATTCATGCGACATACGAGTGCATTATACATTGACGCATTCCTGCTCTAAGCTGTATTTTAGAACGCTAACTGTCTGGGCGCCTGTGCCAAATCTGTGTGCAAAATTGACAAATCGCTAACACAAGCTTAAAGCAGTCATGAGCTAGTTTCGAAAGACTCACCTAGTGACTTGAAGAAATCTTCGTACTTTCCGTAATACAGCGAAAACAAATACTGTCTGATATCAGGCAAGCTGTGGAGGACTTCTAGAATTTCTGATCCCTTCACAACCTATCAAATCATAGCGCAGTAACACACAACCTTACTGCATTATGCACATTATTATCAGCTCATGAAATATAGCCCCAAAATCACTACTACGCTGGAAACACCATTGCAAAAACAAGCAATTACCTTTTTATTACCTTATGATTCTGTTATTACCTTATCATTTCATTACCAACACATTAAGATTTCCCATACTTTATTGTTATTTTTATTTTATTTTATTAGTTTATGAGAGCGGCAAGAGAATACATGCCTTTGTACGGAGATCGGGCCTGTCCAGCGCAATCATACTTGAAAATACAGTGTACATAATAAACGTTTTATAGTCCATGATTTCATACGACGTGAATGTTGCAACAGTGTCCAGGAACAAATTGGCGGCGGTTTTGAAATCCCTGATGGCCATACAGTAAAGACCTCGGTAGACTTTCAAGCGGTTTCGCCTGTCCCAATCACCACCCTCGTCTATTAACCTACAAAAAAAAAAAAAACATGATCTGCATACTGCAGCAAAATATGCTTTATTTTATTCCACCCATTCTCTTTAATATAATTCATCCTGCATGTATGGTAATGTGAAACAGCCACGTACAGCGCCGATCAAAATACTCGGAAAAAACTGACATAAAAACGCACCTCTCCTTGGATTTATGAATTGATCTACTATATAATAATCAATCATTCTGTAAATAAACACCTAAAGCTCAGTGCCAGCTCTTCCTGTACGTTACGTTTGATAATATCGCATCTTGTATTTCTTTACGTTCTTTTTAGGGTTGGAACGTATTTGAGCCGTTCCAGGCCTAGTCTTTTCTCATATTATTTAAACATGGGAAAAACTTAAGGTCTTAATATACCAAAGCAATAACTGAACGATTAAACAGTACAGGTGAATTTCTCAAACTCCAGGCTTGGTTTCCGTGGGATTTATTATGAGAAACCAGATCTATACAAAGTTTGAGAAATTCAAGACATGTTCGAGCTGCGACGAAACCATTGCCAGGAAAAATACTTACGTCTGGGCCTTTTCAAGGTTACGTTTGATGAGATCATGATCCATGTGAAACAAGCCTATTCTTAGTTGATGAAAAACCATGTCCAGTTTATAACCCGTGGTCACTGTTTTTTCACTCGTCTTACGGAACTGGGAAATAGCTTCTTCCTACATATGAAATTACAAAATCCACTAGTTCACAAAATGTTAAAAAAAAAAACATATATGTGACATATGGCACGGGATGATCATTGGGGTCTTTTCATTTGTTCAAGATATAGTCACTGTAATTATGGCTGAAAACGATTTCTGAACCAAACAGCTTTTAAACAAATTGGGAGCTACTTGAATTTATAGTACACTTCAAAATTTACCCGACCAATTTTTATCTTCAACACAAATACCGTTTTCGTTCCAGGGTCTTACAACCTAACTCCAGCAGTAGACTCATTTATGAATATTTCAGGCAGGCGAAAAAAAAAAAAAACACATGAAAAATGCGATTCATACTATAGCCATGCTTACCTTTGCCCCAACTCTCGTTAACAACTCTCCCTTTTCCAGCATAAAATCGCGCACTTCTGTGTCGCCGAGGTTTTTCTCTGCATCTTCAACCTTCTCATCAAGTTCTTTCAGCTTCGCTTCATTCGTGGCTTTCATTTGTTGAAGCAAGTCATTATCCAGCGTCCATCCTAATTCTTGGCAAACTTCTTCGTAAAACGGCGCCATATCTGTCAAACAAATGTCCATGGTTCGGTAAAACGTATCCTTCACATGTGCCAAACTCGAAACCGGAAATAGAGGTAAAATTTCCAACTGCCCGATAACACGACAGATACAGAACTTTGGATGTAATGGGGGGAGGGGGGGGCGCAACATTTTAAAAAGATCTTTATAACTAGAGCAGTGTGCATAGCCCACATATTCCCCACAGCCCCCCCCCCCCCCCCCCTCCATCAGTTAAACACGGCCATCAATAGTCAATCAAGAGCTAAAATTTTCTAAGTCCACCTGGTCCATTTTCCTTGGACGAACCTGGCCCATTTACAATTGAAGGGGTCCATGCATAAACCTGATAACTGCAGTTATCAGCAGTGGAGAAAAACGCTTTTAAAGTTTGAAATTTTAGTAACAAACATAGGTTTTTCCCATTGCAATTTCCTCAAAAATGCCCACTTCTAATCGGTTTTGAAGTGTAAGACGTACATATGTGATAGAACAGACGCCAGGAAATACCGTGGTGGTAATAGTGCATTTTCCTGATAAGTGGAGTTATCAAGTTTATGCATGGACCCCTTCAATTCCGATCTGTGTTTGTTCCCATACAAGCTACATGCCAAGTTTCATTAAAATCCTTGCAGGAGTTTTTAAGTTATCGTGTTAACAAGCTCTTGATGACAGACCGACCGACACACGGTCGATCGCATATATTCCCCACAGGTTCTACTTGTGGGGAATTTATTACAAAAACAGGTGCGTCTGTGTGGAGCAATTATTGGTATGATTTTGGTTTTAATCCTTACATGACAAAAATCAATGACAAAAATCTACTTATAAATTTGAAGAGTGATGAAAATTATTCCCCTAAACCTTTTCGATGCCAGGGGAATCCGTTGCCGTTAACCGGATGCTTTACTGTTGTAACGTCGATGTGTGACCGAGACGTTGTGAACCAAGCACTCCATACAAGTATAACACTTTCTTATCCTACATAATTCTTTCAGTCTTGCTGTGATAGCAAGAGTAAGTGTTCATCGATAACAGAATTCTCCATATGTATAAAATTGGATGGTCTCGTCGCATGACACAGAATAAGCCAAATGGGTAATTTGGAGGCAAGACGGGGTCCGCGAGGAGTGTCAATTTCGTTAAAAAGGAGGTAACTTTTAATTAAGTGCTCCGCGTCTTCAGCAAAAGGGGGAGGTGGGGTATTACGGAACTTTTCTCCGTGTTTGTTTTTAGTCCCCCGCCGCCGCGTAGCGCGGAACTATAGTATTCGGGTCTGTCCGTCCGTCCCTCTGTCCGCCCGTCTGGCGACATTTTCAAGCACAAGTTTGTGCATGCGATATCGCAGTCGCTATTCAACCCTGGCTTTTGATTTCTGCTACAGTGAAAATATATATAGTGAAGTTGTGCGACGTCGCATTATTTTTCGATTCGATCAAAAAATGACGAAATGGCGACTTATTGAAAATAGGCAATGTTTTACTATTTCTGTTGCCTACAGTACAATTTTGTGCACGCGATATCTCAGCTACTATTCAACCCTGGCTTTTGATTTTTTGCTACAGTGAAAATATATATATTGAAGTTGTGCGGCGTTGCATTATTATATTTTTCTATTCGACCATATTTCGTCATCAGTTTCACTGATAACTTGTTTTTTTTTTCGAAATCAACACTCTGCGTTTATGGGTCGTTTCAAAAGGTCATAGAGACGTATGGTAGCCAGTTAACATGTGAGCACTACCCCCCTCGGAGTACGAGCCTTCATGTGTTCATTAGGGACCCGGCAACAAAAATCTCTATTGTCGGGCCTGCCTTCCGGGCACAAGGCAGAGAACATTCAAACTGAACCGCACATCCCATTTGTTTAAATTACAAACTGGTCTAGTAGCTGCAGAACATTATCCAGGCTTATAATAAGAACGCCAGAGAATAACGGGGCTTCTAGTTTGTTAAAAAAAATCTGGTATACCTCGCGCCAACAAATGCTTTCACATTAAAAAAAAATATTTTCAGTTTTGCCAATTACGATGCGCTGTTCAGTTTCATGTTTCTCTTGTTTTTTTTCTCAAACTTTTTTGCATTGAATTTAAATAGTTCAAGCGTTTTTAACTTTCATTTGCAATGCACTCTGAATACCCTAATGAATACATAAGGCAGGGTTGAGACTTCGCAAAATTTTCTGACCAACTTTTACAACTTAGTCGCCCGGCGCAATTTTTGCCAAAATTTGTCCAGCCCGCCCACATGAAAAAACAACAACGAAATGTTGTTTAAAATAATCAACAGTATTTACCTGAAAATACTCAGAAAAAAAGTTAGTCGCCACTCGGGCGACCAACTCGAAAAAGTTTGAATCCCTTTCATCTGCCCCCCCCCCCCTGTCATCTGCCCCCCTTTTTTGGAACCCGGTCGACTGCTCCCCCCCCCCCCTCAAAGTGGAGGGGTGGTCGCTTGCCCCCTCCATAGACTATTTTTCTTGATTTCTAGGCTTACAAAGACACAATAAATAAAATTATATTTATTTTATTGAATGTATTGAACCTCGGTAAATTGCAATTCACCAATAGAAAACTAATTGCAATTAGAATTGCAATTAGTTTACGGATCAGTCTCTGCTAAGATCAATATTGGTGAATAGATCAATGAAGATCAATTATTTCATAGACGAAGTAAACGAGGACATCACAATTGCCTGATTTTTTAAAGAATTTTTTTCCACTAAAAAAAGGAGGGGGCAGATGACGACCCCTTCAAATCGCAGGGGGGGGGGGGCAGTCGATCGGGTTGCAAAAAGGGGAGGCAGTTGACTGGGGACAGTTGACCGGGGGGCAGATGACCGTTTACCAGTTTGTCTAACTGCTATGCCAGATTCTTTCTCACATTATCGCTCACATAAAAGGCTCTTTATCGAGCAAACCAGACATTCCTTTCACTATTAAATATGAAAAACGGTATGGTTGGCAAAGCGTTTAATTGGTTATGACAAGTAAAACTTCAAAATATCTCATGAATAAGCCCAGTAACTGTAGCCATTTTAGAGTGGTCACAAGTAACTGTCGAGTGAAAAAAATTTACGAACTATCCGCTTTTATTGCTTCCAAAAGATCTCTTTTGATTTTTGCATCATCTTTATGTCTTTCAGTTTTTAAGAGAAACTTTAACTGTGCTAAATCTAAATTTGGTATCTTAGCTAAACCCTCTTCTTCAAAGTTTTCCAGCGGCATGATTCGGCTTCTTTGGTCGCAAACTGCACCCCTGAATTTTGACCAACAGTAAAACTGTTTGTGTCGCGGTGTGCATAACGATTGTCAAAAACATTGTGCGGACAGCGACATTGTGCGAATTGAAAACTTAATTCAGTGTTCTAGCAAAATAAATAAAAAAGAACAAACCGAAGTTTACCCTTTGGGCCTATGACATGACCAAATTAATTTTCACCATCAAGGTAGAAAAGCTTCTATAAAAGGTCAAACCAACAAAGCATCGAAATCTGATGAAAATCCCGCTACGAATAATATTATTGTTAATGACCCAAGTGGTGAAACATCTGAATTATTAAACTCCTACTTTTTAAAACAAATGTAACGTTCTGGAAACATTTGAAATGTTTTTAGCGGCAGCCATTAAACTGATATTGGTCTTTTTGGTGGAGTATGTCCCAACAATTCTGCATTTACGCAAATTGGGAGAGTGCAACTAGCTGGGGCTGATTGCGTGGCTGGCTATCAGCTACAAAGTATATACATTTGTCATAGTACTTTTCTAATTGTCTATCTTTTCTTCGAGTCTACTTTAATTATTAACAGATTAACAATATTAAAGATAGAATGATTTTACATGTTACTGATGAAATGTCAACGCAAATAATAGTTTTGCAACAAAAGGTGTTTTTCTTTGCTTATGAACAAGCTACGTATGCTCTCTCTCTCTCTCTCTCTCTCTCTCTCTCTCTCTCTCTCTCTCTCTCTCTCTCTCTCTCTATATATATATATATATATATATATATATATATATATATATATATATATATATATATATATATATATATATATATATATATATATATATATATATATATATATGTGTGTGTGTGTGTGTGTGGATGTGTGTGTGTGTGAAATTCTGATGCACAATTTAAAGCGGTTCGGCAATTGAACGGTTTTAAAGAACAAAACCGTTATAAATTTGATCCGGCCAATAAATATAGCGTCGCAATAAAAACACTGTTCCGGATGATCTCTCATAAACTAGTCCTGTTACAAGTGAAGAGTGCCACTCCATAACGTTGACTTTTTAAAATATGATGATTTATGTGTAGGAGTCAGGAATGTTCTGTCAGAAACGGGCCGGGATACATTGGCGTCACTTGACAAAATGCTTTTGTAAATAAATTGTTAGAAATTTTTAAAGCATGTACTTTATCCGCCTTCAATGCGTTAACGATCTTAGTTTTAAGTTAAGACTTTATTTCGAATTCAGCATTATAACCAAGCTTTTGTTTCATTTTGCCACAATCCAAAGAGAATTTAGATAAATAACTGTCTTAGTACGCGAATGAATCGAACTAGTTTGTATGAAAAGGAAAAATCATTTAATCATTTTTTCGAGTGCATTTCGACCATAGTTGCTTCATTTGAAAACAGTACTGGCTTTGTTATAAAACAGTTGACCTCTGATAAAATCTACCTGTTATGTTTTGATAAAGAGCAGATGGATATTTTAAAAGTGATTTACCTAATAAGTATTATTATGCGGAGCCGCTAGTGGATTTTCGGAGTAAAACACAGCAGATCGAACCGCCGTGGAGGTTGGCTGTTCGACAACAACGCAGTATGGTTCATGTCGATGCCCACATTAGCTAAAGATTAAAAAGATCAAAATAGTTTTAATAAACCGGAAAAGAGGTGAGACTGATACTCTTAGATTGTTGGAATTCTAAGATTGTTAGGGCGATATAATAGGAAACAGCACAGGAATGTTAAATTTGATTTTAAAAACCCACGAGGAAGAGGAGATAAAATTGGTTACAGTAGATCAAAATGAGTGAGAACAAAATGTTAAATTCCGATTCCATTAAACAACCCAGATGCAGATTTGGCAACCTTTTCAGTTAAAATATTCCTCAATTTAAGATGCTTTAATTGTTTTCAGCTACGGAAGATGTTCTTTCTCAGTTCATCAATTTGGACCTGCCGCAACCTTTCATCCTCCACTTGCAATACGTCAGTTTGCGCTTTCAGGAATTTTCGATGGGGCTATGTTTCGACTACATGATTTGTTGGTTAAAGCACAAATAAAGAAAACAATAAGCTCATTTGCTTTTCGTACGAGCGTAGATGCGCTGCGAAATGTAATAAACCCTTGTATGGATTTTTTACAAAATTATTATGCATGCATTATAGATTATTTGTGAATATGCTTCTAGAAAAGTAGATTTTTTTGTTATTGTCAGCTTTTTTGTATCTTTTCTTTATTCGTTTAGTCCAACACATTACAGTCGAAACATGTAAATTCCACCCGTGCTTCTCAATAATCTCAACAATAAGTAGGCCAAGTCAGGAATCCACTAGGAAAGTAAGGACCAGTGGGATAAATTTGCATACTAGTACAGGAAAACAACTGCGACGTCCAAATATCATTAAAAAAATAGGCAAGAAATGCTTTCGGCTGGTATTTTTTCACAAGGAGATATTCACATGGAAGCCAGTTATCATTCGTGTCCGTGAGTTGAAAAATATACCCCTTTTTAACTAAAAGTAGACCTGGATATTTATGAGTTCCGGCACAGTTGGAACGCACGCAAGTGCAATCATAGAGAACGAATAGTAGGCACAGTGAAATTGGGAAGTGCCTGGCCGCTTTTGTATCTAAGTTACCCATCCCCTTTTAACGAAGACCGTGCGGATCGCCCCTACTATCAAATTTACCAGCCATTTCAACGTTTCTTTTTCTTCTTTTTTTTAAACCCATTTGATGCCGAGTAGCCCCCTCTCCCTTCGAAATTTTTGAAAAGCTCTAACAATCCAACACGATTTTCGCTGTTTATTCCATTTATTTGTGATCGAGAAATCTGTAGGTTGTGATAATTCTTGCTGATATACTTGATGACATATGCTTTTGAACTCCCAGCCTTATATAGGCTCAAATTTCATTTGTTCACTTTGACGTCACAAGAGGACACTTCAAAAATTAACATGGAGGAAAATTATTGAAATTATGGAAAGAAATTGACTTTTTTTCTCTCTGTCTTGTGTAAATCGTTTGACCAACGTGCCCTGTTAATTGCTTGGAAGCAACTGTACTTTGTTATCGCCCAACATTAAGCAAGATCTGTGTATATGATAGAATTTAAAATGTAAAATCAAAGTTCGGCCCCAATGTGATTTCATGTTTATCGCCCTTGTAAAGATGTTTCTGTTTTTGGTCATGATCCATGGTCCAGACACAGGACAAATGCGCGATACTCATAAATGAGGCTTATCTTATATCATCAGAAGACGTTTCTCTCAGTTTTGGGAACCTGCACGCAGTGCTGTTTAGGGATGTGCAAAGATTAATAGTGGGTGTTACGCAAGTAATAATTTATTGGAAACTGTGTACTTCTCAGCATAGATTCACGAAGCTGGATATATGGATCTCCAAATATTATTATGGGAAGTATAAACCTCTTCAGAGTTACAACAACTATGAATTGTGTGAAATTATTTAAATTTGGGTCTTTATTTGGTAAGCGGAGTGCAGTCCTGAAATTTCTTGCAGTGAAAACAATTTGTTGATGTTCACAAGTACACGATACCTTTTTAAAATTATTTGAACGAGCCCTTTCAAACTTTATATTTTTCAGTTACAGTCTAGTGGTGGAGATGTACGAGCTGTGTTATATTGTTTTAAGTTGACCAAACCACATTTTTCATTTAAATGCCCAAGTCTGACAACGAACTAGTTCACCCCCCCCCCCCCCACCCCCCTACTCCATACCACTTCTACAGCGAACACTACTCCTTCACGTAACGTCCAATGTCCAATGACAGTATTTCCGAAATATGATTTTACGAATCTGTCAAGCCCAAATGGTTAGCTAAAATAAGTGCCAGTTACGACAACAAGTAGAAATGCCTGAAGTATGATATTGGTACAGAATCAAGGAGAGAAAGGGCGGGGTAACTCTTAACAACCGTTTATTCGAACCATTGTCTTGGACAGAAGCGATAATTTTAAAGGGCCGTGTTGTGCATTTTTATTTATTTATTTTTTTAATGCAGCAGTGCGGTCATGGAGGGTCCGTACAACCCTGGCAACGAGAGAGTGCCTGGCGTTGTCATGGGTGAAAATGAAACTACAAGCAGCACAGATGACACGACTTTCTCTGCCTTCACAAACGCTCCTTCTGTGGTTCTTCCATGCCAATATATTCTATATAAAGAGATAGGAGGGTCGAGGTAAAATTTCATTTCCTCAATACCTACTTTCAATTACATCATTGTTTCTGTGAAATAACATGAAACCGGAAGAGATATGACCAATATATGAACAGACATTGCACGAAGTATAGTTAACATTTTAAGAAAAATGTAAATTTTTAGAGGTGTGCGACATTTCGATTGGTTAATACACCCATTGAGATCATTGGGCAGTAGTTGTTTAATAGTTGTTTAATAGCTCAGGATTTACCTTGTGGTATGTGTGAAGTGTAATGTGACTTGAAATGAAATGCAATTATTCAATGTACTGAAAACTGGATGTAATTTTTTTTTCAGGGTTCGAATATGGGATCTAGTGATACTTATCCCAAACATACTGTTTCTGCTATTTCTCGTCTACAAGTCTCCAAAAGCAACGCTGAAACTGCGGCGTACGAACAGCCCGATTTTCCTCGCATTCTACGGACTGGTAACGTTCATTCTACGGACTGGTAACGTTTATTTTACGGACTGGTAACGTTCATTCTACGGCCTGGCCTGTAACGTTTTTTTCCCCCTCATCCAACGCTTGCTTGAAACTGGCAACTTGTAACTACAGTGGATTATTAAAATAAATACCGCAAAGTAAATAAAGAAAATCAAATAACACACTGCTGTATAACACAAGGGACGAACCATTTCTAAAGTTTCATATTTCCTAATAATCTAATGTCTACAGTATAATTCGAGATGTGTTTTGTAGCTTGAAAAATCTTCCCCCTGATTTCGACTAGCGTGTAATACCAGCGACAAGTGTACTGGTGTTTCTCATGACATTTAAAATTGAGTATAAATTTATTTTAAGAAACTCGTCAGATTGTGAAACCGACTAGGAAGGTTGTTATGGAGTAGATATCCGAAATATATAGATCAATTTCAAAGTCTTTGTGCGAATTTTATTATGTTTTGTGGAGACCTGTCACTTAAGTGTAAGTTTCGGGAGATTTGTCTATCAGTTTGTTTGTTGCTTCGCCGCCAGGTGTCGCTGGTGGCTGTGGTCGGTGTCGTGCGCTGTGTTGTCTCCATGACAGTCAATGCCACAGTGGAAGCCGGGGACGTAGCCGACAAGGTGAAGATTTTTTCCACACCAAAATAAAGAGCCCCCCCTCCCCCCCCCCCCCCCCCCCCGCCCCGTCCCACCAAAAAGGGAAAAATAAATATTAGCAAATGTGAATACCTTAGCTGGTATCTTCTTGCTTAACTGCTAACTCGTGTTGAATTTACGTAGGTAAATATTGGGAGGATCACGTAAACATGCCGACCGACGGACAGCCCTAACACTGACAGGCGGACGGACGGAGAAGTAATGTAGAAAAGCATTGCCTGAGCTTTAGGCATGTGAAATAAAGTGGGCAAAGCCAAAGGTTTGTTTTTCCACATTGCTTCTCCGCCGGTCAGTGTGAGGGCTGCCCGTCGGTCCTACAGCTCAGCCCACTGAGTCCGTCACATTGTTTTACTGGTTTATACAAGTATGTAATATTTCTGAAATGTTGAAGAACGGCAAGGGATATTTTTGTGCCACTGGCTGCAGCAACATTAGCCCATTTTACGCGGGCATTATTTAGCCGGAGAAAACTGCACTAATGTCGGCCTTGCGTGTATGATGTGTGTGTGTCATAATGAAGAACGCACTTTTGATTATTGCTGTCTCTGCTGGAACTAGATTCTGTGGTTGTTGCTGCGCTTTTTCCTGCTCGCCACTGAGTTGTCTGTCGTCATCTTTGGCCTGGCTTTCGGACACCTGGATAGCCACACGAGTATCCGTAGAGTACTGCTACTGACGTTCTTCATCGCGCTGGCTTATAGTTCTATCCAGGTAAACGATTTAACAATTTCAGCACGAAAATATACCGTAGAAAAAAAGGGGGAATTAGAACAGTTAATTTATGAAAAATGGAATGTGTTTTCATTCAGGTTTCAAAACAATAATTGGGTAACAATTTAAATAAAATTGGGCATGCAATGGGGACTTTCTCCACTGCGTTCGCGTGACAAAGATTTACTAATTGAACAAAAACTAGACCGTTTTCACAACCGAGTAACGAAAATTACACTTGGGGATCACAAAAAATACGATTTTGAACTCGTAACCTCTCACATATCATCTTTTAGGCCCAAGGGGCCGAAAATAAGCTCAAAATCGTTATATCAGTGTTGCCACATCATCCTTTTTTAAAAGGATTATCCTTTTTTTTGAAAAAACCCGATTTTATCCTTTTTTTATCCTTAAATACTTTTTTTTATACTTTTTTTAAATTTTCATCCTTTTTTTATACTTTTTTTTCGCTTTCCATCCTTTTTTTTTATTTTGATACTTTTTTTTTATTTTCTTTTTTCTTTCAAAATATCATTTTTTCCTAATTAGTTATATGTTTTTTTTTCTGCTATAATTTTTTCTCACCCTAGTCATGATTAGGCCATAAAATTGACCGCTCTTACACTGTATATGAATGTAATTTCCAACTTTTTTTCAGTGTCTATTGTTAAAATCAATACATCTGTAGAGAAAGGGTATTTTTTCATGGAATTGAAACATATATTCTGTAAACGTATTCAATGTCTTATCACACTATAAAATATCCAGTATTCTAAATGATGTTGAGTAGTGTTTAGCCCAGCTTACGTTACACGTAAGCTGGGGGTATTCCTATGGGTTTGCGGATGGCGTCCGTTAGTTAGTTATTTAGTTAGTTGGTTGTTTATTTAGTAAACTTTGTTTCAAAATGCCTCTCCTCCTACAATTTTGATCCGATATCATGTATTTTTGGTGTGAGTCATCTCTAAGCGGTCATGCATACGGCTTGTGCTTTTCTAGTCGATCAGGTGAATTTTGAATTTTTGGCGAATTTTTGAAGAAAAAAATTTAAAATGTATCACCTCCTACATTTTTGACCCGATGTCATTTATTTCCCGATATATGAGGCACCCCTAAAGCAGTGTGCAACATTAACTTTTATAGTCGGGTGGCCACCGGGCCACTCGATTTTCAAATTGAGTGGCCCGAGCCCATTTTGTGTGGCCCGACTATATATATATATGGTCACACTATGGAGGCGCGTGTGTAAAGTATGTATAACATGTAACACAGAAAACTAAAGGATTCTTCACTAATTTTATTCGACAAACATTACCATGTAACAAATTTGGTTGTGATATGTATGAAACAAAATGGACGAATCAGCATCTTTCGTTGGTGTGATAAACTGCAATGGTAGCTTTTTTACCCGTCGGGCCACTCAGTTTTGAGACTGGGTGGCCCGAGCCGATTTTGAGTGGCCTCGGGCCACCGGGCCACCGTTAATATTGCACACTGCCTAAAGGGTCATACATACGGCTTGTGCTTTTTTAGTCGATCAGGTGATTTTTGAATTTTTGGCGAATTTTTTAAGCAAAAATCTCGAAAATAATTCAAAATGCATCTTCTCCTACAATTTTGAGTCGATGTCATTTATGTTTGGTGTGACGCATCCCTAGGCGGTCATGTATACGTCGTGTGCATTTTTTAGTCCATCGGGTGATTTTTGAATTTTTGAGGAATTTCAAAAAAAAAAAAAAAAAAGTATCTCTTCCTACATTTTTGATCCGATGTCATTTATTTTTGGTATGAGGCACCTCTAAAGGGTCGTGCGTAGGGCTTGTGCTTTTTTAGTCGATCGGACAATTTTTGTATTTTTAATTTTTGAAGAAAAAACTTCAAAATGCATTTCCCCCGTACAGTTTTGAACGGATTTCGTTTTTTTCTTTGATATGAGGCGTCCCTAAGAGGTTGAGCATACGGCTTGCACTTTTTGGTCGATCCGACAATTTTTGTGTTTTTAGGGAATTTTTGAACAAAAACTTCAAAGTGCATTTCCTCCTACAGTTTTTATCCGATTTCATTTATTTTTTGTATGAGGCATCTTTAGGTGGGTCGGGCATACGACAAATTTTTGATTTTGGTGGGAATTTTTTATGAAACAACCTCAAAGTTTATCTTCTCCTACAGTTTTGATCAGACATCATTTATTTTGGGGTTGAGGCATGCTTAGGGTGTCGTGAATACGGCCTGTGCTTTTTGAGTCGATCAAGGAATTTTTGAAGAAAAAAATTCAAACTGCACTTCCTCCTGCGGTTTTTATCAGATTTCATATATTTTTAATATGAGCCGTTTCAAGGGGGTCATGCATACGGCTTGTACTTTTTGAGAGAATTAGCGAACTTTTGAATTTTTTTTTTCGGAATTTTTGAAAAAAAATTAAATGAATCTCCTCCTACAGCGCGTAAACACAAGTTAAATGAACTTGCGCAGTGGTCAGATTTAACAACCGGACATCGACGCAAGTTACAACAACATGCACAGTAGTCCAAGATAAGCACTGTGCATTGATGCAAGTTAAATAGACATGCGCATTGATCCGAAACGTGAACCGCGCATCGACGGAAGACAAATAAACATACGAACTGGTCCAAAATAAGCACCGCACATCAACGCAAGGTAAATAAACATGCGCACTGGTCCGAAAAAAGAACCACGCATCGAAGCAAGTTGAATCGACATGCGCTGTGGTCTGAAATGCGAACCGCACATCGAGGCAAGTTGAATAAAGATGCGCAGTGGTCCGAAATGCGAACCGCACATCAACGCATGTGCACTTGGTCCAAAATAAGCACCGCGCATCAACACAAGTTAAATAAACATGCGCAGTGGTCCAAAATGCGAACCGCGCATCAACGCAAGTGAAATAAACATGTGCACAGTTCCAAAATGAGAGCCGAGCATCAACGCAAATTAAATAAACATGCGCACTTGTTTGAATAAGAACCGCGCATCGAGACATAAATATGCGCGCTGATCCGAAATGCGAGCGTTGTTCGAAGGTATCTATGGCAGACTATCCAGTCTGCCAGAGATACAAAAAAATTTTCCCATTTTTCTGGGAAACAAATCTTTGTATGCATTTATCGGTCTATGTTCTGGTCCGGTGCTAAATTAATTATTGAGCTAGCCTTTTGCCGTCTCATCTTTTTAAGCCCAAATTTTCAGGCAAATTACCTTGCTCATGCACGCTGGAATTGGTCTTATTTCTTTTCGTAAGCTGGGACTTTGTCCTTGGACAAACTTGTTATTTCTTGAATGATTTTCAATAACTTCATTCTGTAAGTTTGAGTTGCATGCCCCTAGAGTCCATCGATAAAGTACGTACGCACCATGTCGGGCTGGTCTTATCACATCAATAGAGGGGTATCCGTCGTCTGTATGTACGTATGTACATTATAAATTCAGGGTTCGCGTGTGTAAACTTTTACTTAAATTGAAATGCTTCTTCTCTCTCAGTTTTGATCGGATTCCTCTCAAATTTTAAACGAATGTTCTCCAGGTAGGCCTCTCTTTAAAAAATTTTTTTTGGCGATCCGCCAAAAATTGGCTAATGGGAGGCATTTAAAATTTTTCGGTTGCCAATTTTCAAAATGGTTCTTCTCCCACAATTTGATCGGATTCCTTTCAAATTTTGAACATTTATTCTCTAGGTAGACCTGTCTTGAAAAATTACTTTTTTTGGCGATCCGCCAAAAATTGGCTAAATGGGGGCATTTAAAATTTTTTGGTTGCCAATTTTCAAAATGATTCTTCTCCCACAATTTTGATCGGAATCCTTTCCAATTTTGAACATGTATTCTCTAGGTAGACCTGTCTTGAAAAATTACTTTTTTTGACCATCCGCTAAAAATTGGCTAAATGGGGGCATTTAAAAATATTTAGTACCAATTAGTACCATTTTCACAATTCGACCGGATTCCTTTATAAATTTGTGAAGTTCAATCAGGTATGTAAATATTTTTTAATCGCTGTGAAAACGAGCATTATAAATTCAGGGTTCGCGTTGGCGGGGTTTTTGTCCACTTTTGGGGCCTTTTTTACGAAATGACTCACTTTTTCGGAACCCACCGAGTTTTTCTGGACCTGAGTCACACTTTCCCTTTTTGACTCACTTTCCTGAGAACCCAGCGCTAACCTTGAAATTACAAAAAAATGATACAATATGATTAACATTAATGTTTTCTCGATCTTCAGCAAAATATGAATTATCCTTTTTTTCATACTTTTTTTTCTCAAATTTATCCTTTTTTATCGTTTTTTTTATCCTTTCTTTTCTTGACGACTCCGTGGCAACACTGTTATATGTCTAACCGTTTTCAAGACAATGGTCAACTTCCGGTTTTTGACTTTGACCATGGCCGAGGCTGTCAACCGTTCTCCAAGGTCATGGTTAAAAAAAAAATGCGGATTTTACGGCGTCTTATCACCCTCTATCAGCGAGCCAAATTTCATCACTCTTTAGCAGTTTCGAAAAACCTAAACGCTGCGGCCAACTTAAACATGCATACGCAAGAAGCTGAGACAAGAAAATGAATTTTCACTGTCAAGAAAGAAAGCACCAACGGCTGCCCGCACAAATTCTTATCAGCCTTGACAAAGTCGAAGATCAACTATAAAAAACCCAAACGCTCGCAGCCAACTCAACCTTGCACACGCATGCTCTGATGGCTTTCATTGAGGGTTGGGCGATCAATACAGCGAGGCTGATATGCCAGTTTAAACTACTGCTCTCAGCTTCTTGTCGCCTGTTTCGCAAATTTGTTTTGTCGTTTTTTAATTGAAAAATTAAGCAAATTAAAAAAAATTTACAGGAGGATCAACTAGAGATACTGAAGTTTATCATATCAACATTTCATCTTTCTAGTCCTAACGCAGTGCTGCTAGAGTATACTTTTTTAAAAGTATTATACTTTTTTTTTTAGATTTCGCCAAAAACATACTTTTTTATACTTTTTCTACTTTTTTTTCGTCTTCCATACTTTTTTTTTTTTTTTTTTTTTGCTCGATGTCATAAATGTCATATTAATTTTTTTGTGAGCTTCAAAAAAGTTTTTTTGTTTTAGTTTTTTCTATTGATAACTTTCCTTTTGTTAATTTTCCTTCAATTCTGTTCCCTTTTGAGCCCTCATACAATACTGGCAGAAGGCTATTGCTATTGTTCTGTACGTCCGCCCGTCGAACCGTTGATAGCAATTATTTTGTCGGCGCGAAATCTTAAAAAAAGAAGCGTCACCAAACTTTACTGGAAGAAAGTTCATGTCTAGGTGTACACTTCGAGTTCAGTTTCTTACATGTCAGTCCGTTTGTCTGTCTGTCGCACTTTAAACTTTTTTGTCAGGGTGATATCTCAGAATCTTTTCATCAAAGCATTACTATTAATCCGTCGCAGTGCTGCTAAAATATACTTTTTAAAAGGACTATACTTCTTTTTTTTTTTTAAGAAAAAAAAACTTCAAAATACCCTTCTTCCTGTAGTTTTTGTCCTTTTTCATTTATTTTTGGTATGAGGCATTCTAGGTGGGTCTTACATTCGCCTTATACTTTTTAGTCGATCGGACTATTCTTGTATTTTTGGGGGAGTTTTTGAAGAAAAAACCTCAAAATGCATTTCCCCCTACAGTTTTTATCGGATTTCATTTATTTTTTGGTGTGAAGCATCTCTGGATGGGTCACGCATACGGCTAGTGCTTTTTTACTCAATTTGGGAATTTTTAATTTTTGGTCGAATTTTTGAAGAAAACACCTCAAAATGCATCTTCTCCTACAGTTTTGATCTGATATCATTTATTTTTGGCTTTTTGGTTTTGATCAGAAAATGTTCGAAGAAAAAGACTCAAGGTGCATTTTGTGCTGCAGTTTTTATCAGATGTCATTTATTTTTGGTATGAGCCGTCTCTTGGGGGTCATACATACGTCTTGTGCCTTTTGAGTGAAACGGAAAATTTTTGAATTTTTTTCGGAATTATAAAAAAAATAAAATGAAACTCCTCCTACAGCGCATCGACGCAGGTTAAATGAACTTGCGCACTAGTCCGAAATAACAACTGCGCATTGATGCAAGGTACATAAACATGCGCAGCGGTCTGAAATGCGAACCACGTAGCAACGCAAGTTAAATAAACATGCGCAGTGGTTCGAAATGCGAACCGCACATGAACGCAAGCTAAATAAACATGTGCACTGGTCCGAAATGCGACCTCTAATCAACGCAACCGTAACCAACATACGCACTGGTCCAAAATAAGAACTGCGCATCATCGCAAGTTAAATAGACATGCACATTGGTCTGAAATAAGAACTGCGCATCAACGCAAGTTGAGTAAACATGCGCATTGGTTCGAAATGGAAACCGCGCATCAACACAAGTAATCATTCGCACTAGTTCGAAATGCGAACCGCTCATCAACGCAGGTTGAATAGACATGCCCACTGGCCCGAAATGCGAACCGGGTATCGACGCAAGTTAAATAAACATGTGCACTGGTCCGAAGTGCAAATCGTGCATCAACGTACGCTGAATAAACATGCGCACAGGTCTGAACTGCGAACGGGGCATCAATGCAAGTTGAATAAACATGCGCACTGGTCCATAGAAGAACCGCAAATCAACACAAGTTAAATAAACATGCGCACTGGTTGAGCTCACCTGCTTGGGGACAAAATCACGGACTTTACCAACCAGATGTTGTTGCTTTAGAAAAATTTGACTCGGACAAAACCAGATTGTGTCGAAGGAATAAGTATTTTACTCAATAAGTTAAACTTGAAGTACTTTCATAAAGCTGATAATGCGTTTTATTGCATACTTTTTAATACTTTTTTTTAACTTTTGAATACTTTTTTTTTCGGTGAAAATATACTTTTTTAAAAAAAAACGTACTAGCAGCACTGCTAACGGCTTCTGACTAGTTCCACGGACAAACTCGAAAAAATGAGAAAAAAAACATGCCACAACTTCGGCTAAAATTTTCGTACAAATTGAATACACTAGGGGATTATGGCAAATCCTCAAGTGTAAAAAACAACAACAGAAGCTGTGACCTAACCGAAAGTTACACCGTTAGGTGCTGTTCTGTAACCAGAGCTGTTATGGAGCGTTTACTATAAATGTTGCTTGATGTTTTATGTAGGGAGTTCTGGAATTCATGTACCCGGATGACAGATTCCACGTGTCACATGACGATGAAGATTTTGACATGTTTGGGCACGGGGGCATGCTGTTCTGGTTCATCAGTTCTGTTTTCTTCTTTGTGGCAAGTTGTCAGATTTTTTTCTTCTTATTAACAATGCACTTATTTTACAACACTGTATTTTAGATGATCTGGGAGAGCAGATGGATAACTTGTAAAAGCTTTAGCGGTTTTTTTTATTCGTTTGAAGACATAAACATTCCATGCAGCATGTCATTATACTGGGTCTGGGCTTGAATTTAAATGTTTTTGGAATTGGGAAAGCTGTATTATTTTAATGTGGATAATTTTAACCAGCTTGCAACTGTTTCTGGATTTCTAAACAGATTTCTTTATTTTATTGTTATTATTTGAGAAATGAATGTTTTACGTTTGTCTTTCTTTCAGATATATTTTGTGATTGTCATTTTACCGTTGACTGCATTTAAAGAGCATTTCCCGATGCCTACCAAGAAGTCATTTTATGTTTACTGTGCTGTATTAGCGGTTCTCAACTTCGTGCAGGCCATTGGCAGCGGTATGCTGTACTACGATGTCGATGCTGGTCTCTGGTAAGACATCTCGGCTCTAGCTTCTCATTCAAGTCCTTTTGATATTTTTATTGACATTTTTATTCATGTTTTAACCTGTGGAAATAACGATAAAAGCGACATCTTGTTGTAGGTTATAGGTGGGGGGGGGGGGGGGGAGAAATGAAATCGACCACTTTGCCCTTCTGTGGCGATTGGAAGTGTGCAGGAAATGGTCTTTTCAGCAAAAGAAGTTGTTTGTTTAGTATCGTACATCAGAGAATATTTTGTTAGTTATATCTGAAAAATATTAGCATTTAGCTGCAGTCAAGTCCCACCCTGTGTTTATGTAGTTTCTGAACTAATAAAATACCACTAATAAAATGCCACATGATCAGTTTGGGTTGTTGAATAATAATTCTCTCCCCGGTGATTGGATCATTCTGCCATGGGGTTTATTGTGATTTGTAGTATCGTCAATGTGACCACATACTTGTACTTCACCTGCTTCGCGCCGCTTGTTTACTTCACTTTCCTGAGGGACTTCTTCAGGTACGTCATTAGGTTCTACTTCGATAATAACGGAACAGTAGAGTGTCTTTCCATTTTCAGTACAGATAATTAGTTTTTAATTATTTTATAATTATTAGTATTATTATTGCGTTTTCATAATATTCCAAATGCACTTAGAAATATGTAGCCTTTTCCCGCTCAGTTGTAACGTTTTAAGTCAGTTACAAACTTTTGCCCGAAATGTTATGCGTCCTAGTTGCTGGTAACGTCTTTCTTTCTTTTTTATTTGTTTTAAAAGAAATGATTGTGTGTCATAAGGCTAAACTGCATAGTGCAAATGTGAAAATGGAAAAAATTGTCATTGCAAAAAAAATTATTATTATTATTATAAATAATAATAAAAATAATTTTTTAAAATATTAGCTTAGACTGTGAATGTGAATGCTTTTCTGCTTCTAGGACTGCACAGCCACAGAATATCTTGTTCAGTTATAAAACTCAACAAGATGAGGACGAGGATCAGTTACATTTACCCAGTCAGACTTACATCCCCACCAAAAACAGTCATCCCGGCGAAGACCCCAATCTGGCCCAGTCATTTGATAGCACACACTTCGTGGCCCCTCCTGGTCCAAACCCGCTTTATGATGCGGATATGCCCTTTACTGGAGATAATTCGGAATTATCGATTAATACCGATTATTTCGGAATTCCCAGTGGTACCGGGTCCTTACAAGATTCAACGGAACTGAGGAACCCCATTGCATAGCCGTGCGCGATGCTCTAGGATTATCAATAATAAAGGAGAGATGTAACGAATGAACAAGCTACATCGTCCAACCAATGAGAATTTTTGTGATTTTTTTCCCATATCCATGTGGGACTGGATATGTTCTTGATAATTTGAAAATGGTAGACCTTTGGAAAGAAGTTGTTGGGAACAAGATGTCCACTCTGTCCACCAGAAATTCATAAAACCCCTATTTTATCTATAGTCAAGAAACGATTTCTTCTACCAAACCGCAGTCCGGCATTGACTTTCGGAGTCGACCACACAGCGCATGCGCGAAATTCTACAACACTGAAATTAGTGACGTCACGTGCTGACTGCAACATCAACGCATACAACCCCCCCCCCCCCTCCCCCGTGCATGCGTACTTTATGGATGGCGCCTTATTCTGATTAGAACGGGTTGTTCTTGTATACTTGCTTAAGGCTAGGATAGTGAATGATATACAAGGGCTACAGTGGGCAGCTAGCTGTTCACGCGTATGCACAGTCGGAACACTGCCCAAAGATTCACGCAACAAGTCCTCGACAGTCGTTTTGGAGAGCTGAAAATGGAACCCTGAAGAAAGAGTCGCTATATTTTGTTTCACTTCATCTAGTCGCTCAGTATTACGCTTACGGCGGACCGTGTATTTTCTTACCTTTTCACGAGTGATTAAAAATTGCCTTAGTTTGCAAATGCTAATACTGTCGTTGTGAGAGAGACCATTTCGTTTTTGAAAACTCGTCTCGGCATAAGTGTGGAGCATTTCACTGCTTGGCGACAGACAAGTAATTAATTCATTTGCGTTAAAGATTTAAAAAAGATGCGTTAAAAATGATAGTTTCAGAATTGGAAGATAGATGTAGTTGAGGGTTTGGATGTTTACAACGATCTCTTGCAGGTGTCTATAGTTGTTGTAGCAGTGTTTGTGATTGCTTTGAGTATAAATGTTACGCCTTATTGTGCAATAAAGTATTTATTGTGGATATAGTTGTTTGTCTTGTGGATGTAGATGATAACGTGTTGAGTCCTCGCGAGCTTTGCAAATAATCCTAATACTCATTATAATGAGGTTTATTTTATTCAATAATTTTCTTCTTTTTTTTTTAAACGAATCCCTTCGTTTCATCGAAACATTTTTCCTCCAACATGGGTGGCCTCTTGTAGAACTTGGGTCCTGGATCCAAAGCACACAACCAATCAGAGCAACAGTGGCGGTGCCATTTATTCACAATTGTAGAACTTGGGGCCATGAAAGCACAGTTCAGTCAAAACCAAACTGTTGATACCACGTCTTGAAAAAATTTCTCTTTCGCAAAGAAATAAATAAGGAGCGGAACTTCAACTTCTTTGTCAGAACACGGACAACCACAGAAGTGTTGACTCGACCATAACAATAATAAAAGAATTACTCCGAGACACGAGAGTGTTTGCGTAATACAAATCTACCCAGCACGAGAAGTCGTAGGAACACCTATATCAAATTATTATAGTCAGCTCATATAATGGACTTCGCAACATTCGTTCGACTCGCACATACAAAATTGAAAGTGAAAAGTGCACTGGTGACTTAAACCTGCAGCTCACCAAAACCTAAACCAGTAAGAGTGACCTTCCGTGTGAATGCTCATGCGAAGATTCGTACGACGATTGGGCACAGTTCCCCCATACACTCGTGTGACACTAGTTACAAGGTGCACTGGTGACCTTGACCCGAGTGGCCATGCATGTACAACGCTCGTACGACGACTGAGCACAGTTCATCCATACACTCGTGTAACACTGGTTACACGCATTAGAAACATTCACTCACTCCCAGTCTCATATCATCCAAGATCTAATCAGTCCGAAAATCTGTTTTAAAGAATTTGTGGAACTTTGTTCATGCTGAATGCTGTTCTGGACTGATCGGCCACGATCATACACAAATCCGTACCGCCTGAGGGGTCCTCCACCGCCCGAGGGACCATATGTACTGCCTGACGGGTCTTCTGTGCCGCCCGAGGAGTCATGTACCGCCGCTAATTCTTACCCAGATCGGCCTTTTCACAAAAATCAGCGTGTGTACGAATAAACGGACCAGCAAGAACCTTGCCTCCCTCCCCGCCCCTCCCTACACCAAATAATTAGCTTCTTACTGTGCCACACTTGCCGTCAGCCCTATTCAATGTCTTCAATGAAAAATTCATAATTTTTTTCAGAGTTCCTCTGGCTTTTATTCGATTTCTTCTAAACATATGTAAACAATATCACAGACAGGCAAATTACAACCAACATCATTTTTCCCAATTTGCAATATGTTCAGTCAACTCTGACCTTATTCGAAGACGCCGTGACGGTCACTCTCATAGCTACACCTTGTGTTAGGTCAGGAAGAAAAATAGCCTGGTTCCTAAACCCAATCTTTCTGAATTTCTACCGGGTGGCCGGCGATTTTTAAATTTTCTCCCAAACACTGGACTCGACCGAAAACTAACGCTTTATCTTAATGCATTTGGAGTGTTCCTTTTGTGAAAATGGGTTCGCAAAAATTTGAGCAAAATTCCTGATCCGAACGGTCATTTTCAGTACTTTTCTGTAAAATGTTTCACTTTCTAATTCTGTACATCCGGCCAACCGATCGATTTCTTTATTTATCAGGCCCTGCCAGTTCATTTTATTTTCTAATTTGCGATATTAGTGGTCCGGACGGTGGATGAGAAACGAGGTTATCGATTTTCCTGGCCTTACGTGTTCACTCTTGTCCTATCACAGTGCTTCCAAACGAGTCCTTTGCCAGTTCAAAGTCTCCTCTAACACCGCCGGTTTTCTTGACAATTGTGACATCACGGATGACCATTTCGCGATTAACGGCTTTGCACATATCGTACACGGTCAATGCAGCAGTTGTAACGCCCACCAACGCCTCCATTTCTGCACCTTTATAAACAAAAAATAACAGTATCCACCCGCATACCGTGGCACGTATTTGCCGCAAATACGTTTCACTCGACACATATTTCCTATCAAAGGCGCAGATATTTAAATAATGTCATATATATAAAGAGACTTGCAATGTAATGGTTTAGTCCTTAATATGAAGACTTCCTTTAACAATGAATCACTTTGTATCTATAAAACTATTAACTCTAAAACCATGAGACACTGACTATCACTGACTATCACTGACAATCACTGACTATCACTGACTATCAATTGACTTCTAACTCAAAATGACGCACGGTATCGTTAAGAGATTTATTTTAATCTAATTTTATCTAATCCTTTAATCCAATCGAATTTCAAACCTTTTTTTTTTTTGAAAATACAATCTTGACCGGTTACCATTGGACCTGTACAAGCTATGACATAATAACGCCCAGGCTTACTTCAATGGAAGAGCTTCTCACTTACCAGTTTTACCCTGTGTTTTAGCAGTGCAGAACAGATGTATCGAATGCTCTGCTGCTTCAAGCTTCAGGTCCACATCAACTTTCGTTAATGAGATTGTGTGACAAAGTGGGATCATGGAACTTGTCTTCTTGGCCGCCATTATTCCAGCTGTAAACAATGCGTACATCGCATTTTAGGAATGATCATTATTTACAGATGTGAAACGATTTTTTTCTTTTAAACATATCTGCTGGTTCCTGAGAATATCCGCTTTCAGAGTAAAAATTATCCTCGGTCTGGTTTGATAAAACCATCCCTCGCTAAAAGAAGTATTTTTTAGTCATTAATATGCTATAACATTGTTTTAGATTTTCCGTATTGAACCTTCCAGTATCATATTAGTCGTTTTCAGTATTTTGTCTTACCCTTTAGTCAAAACTACGAATAGCGCAAAGGTTCAAGTTTGATAAAACATTCCTACTGTCCCCCCTCCCACCCCCCCCCCCCCCCCCTCACCAACCAATACTTGAACTTAGCCAACACACTACTACCTTGTTAGGTTCTTACCAATTCTGGCTACTGTTAAGACGTCGCCTTTTTGGATACTGTTTGTTTCAACTAAATTAAATGCCTTTTCGCCCAGAATGATTTTACAAAATGCCGTGGCTGTCCGATCACTTTCCGGTTTATGTCCAACATCGACCATGTTTAACTTGCCATCTTTGTGCGTATGAGTCAGAACATCAGAAAGAAGTGTACTTGGTTTTAATTTGGCGTTTTCGCCTTGACGTGACACCTCTGTTTGCTTATCGACGTGGTATTCATCCATATGACTGTCAGTATTTAATGGGAGACTGTTATTGTCTAAGCTATGTCCTTGAAATATGCGGTGATAGCGTTCATAGTATGAACCAGCCGAGTCATTCGGATCCGACCCTTCGGTTCCGTTTGTGTAGCCGAAGCTTTGTGATGTTGTTGGTGTTTGGAGAAATGATGCCAGAACGCACAACCTTCTGAGGCGCAATTTTGTCAACATCATTGTGATATAACCACGGTGTTAGTCGTGCGTGTAGTGATCATCCACGGGCGGTGTTCTAATCGGAATCTGAAACACAAAAGACTAAAAAGAATCAAGATATTACTATGAATGTGATCGTTTAAGAGTCAAGTGATTAAGAGCTCAAATTAACTTCAAATTAAAATACATTCATGTTAAACGGTTGTTGTTTTAAAATGACATTATCACAAAGAAATAAATGTACTGAATACTGTAAAATGAGTAAAATATATCTGTATATAGAGGGTCTAGGACAACAACCCACCTTTGGTGACGACTTCGCAAACCGCAACATACTGGACTACCTTTGTGGAATAGCGCACAATATTCAGTTTTGAAAGAAGTGGACTATGAACTTGTAGATTTGACTGTGAATGAGACGCAGACTCGATATATCGATTTAAAGATTAAACATAGTGTTGGAGAGAAATAAAACATGTCGCTGTAAATGAAACATGTCACTGTACCTTTTCTTTTCAATTTGTTGTAACCATGAAAATTGGAAACATTCTGGTTGGGGGTATTGACACGGGGGGTATGGTCTAGGGGGTATTGGCGGGGGGGGGGGGGGTGGGGGTATCATCCGGGGGGTATTGTCCCGAGGGTATGGTCCGGAACCCGTATATATATATACGGGGAATTTGTAAAATTAGGGATTTCATGAAATCCCTAGTGGATTCGTGTAATAACTTGCTCAATCAATTTTGATGTTTTTATTGAGAATTTTCAAGTTTGCAATGCAGTATTTTATCGAAATTAATAGTAGATTTTGAATTAATATACTCAAAGCACTCGATTGTCAAACTATCATTCATGAGATACTTCAGTACCTGAATTCAGCGAGATTTTTTATCCTATGTAACTTATGTCACATTTCACGCCATATTCTGTTATTTTGGATGGTAATGTTACAAATTCTAATTCCTTTCGATGTGAAAAGGGATACACACTTTTGGAGAACCACTAAACAGTCTACCTGAATGGAACATTTTTTAAAATAGTTCTATAATCAATATGAGCTTATTCATTACACGAATTCCCTAGGGATTTCATGAAATCCCTAATTACACAGATTCCCTGTAAAATATATATGTTACAGGGTATCTTTAATTTTAGGGTAAGTATACTTACACTAGTGTAAGTATACTTGCCCTGACATGGTCAGGGTAAGTATAGTTACACTGAAAATTAGGCGTGAAAAAATTAAAGATACCCTGGAATGAATGTTAACAATGGAGATAAGCAAATATTGACCACCAAGAGTGTTTTCAACTTTTATTAACCAAGCTGACTTTGTCGGACTGGGTTAGTCGGGCTTGCATGTGTGTGCGTATGTTAAACTTTTTCTTTAAAATGCTACTCCTTCATTCGTTTTGATATTACGCAGGAATGTTCGCTGGGTGGTCCCCCACCTGGCTATTACTTTTTGACGATTGACGAAAAACTGACAAAATGGCGGCACTTTTTGTGCCCGTTTTAACCCATTTTTAAGCTACTTCTCCTACAGTTTTACACCAATCGTTTAGATGTTATGTAGAGATGTTGCCCAGTGGTTCGCCTACCAGGGTATTATTTTTTTCGCGCAAAAACTGGAATAAATGGTAGTAAATAACTGAATTGTCAAACCATTCATTTCTCTCAGGCTTTTTCAAATAGTTATAAAATTTTAATCAAAAGTTTCTGAAGTGCTTCTCCACCTGGACTTTTCCTTTTTTCGCAAATGACAAAAAAATGCCGAAATGATGGAATTTTAAAAATTTTGTAAAATTGTGTAAATGTCGGTACTTCACATCATATTAAAGATCGTGAATAACATTTTATTGAACTCTACCGCTATTAACAAAACATTCACAAAAGTAATAGA
Organism: Protula sp. h YS-2021; assembly: GCA_949752745.1. Classification (NCBI taxonomy): domain Eukaryota; kingdom Metazoa; phylum Annelida; class Polychaeta; order Sabellida; family Serpulidae; genus Protula; species Protula sp. h YS-2021. Next base: position 14,694,706 of record OX457027.1, on the reverse strand, counting down.
TGCTTTTCATCAATATAACATTCGTTAACATCTCATTCAATTGCAATTAACTAAGCCCTCTGTAATTACTTTTACAATCTTAACATCTTATTGAGTTGCAATTATTCAATTGCGTTTGCAACTAATTTTTGTTACCACACGTCAGACTTGAATGGCAGCTCGAGTTACACATTACATTTGCTTTGCAGCATTTACAACGCTTTGTTCTACATTTCTACAGGGAAGGGAACGAACAGTTCAACTCCGATTGCAATTATTTACTTGTTATTTAATAATTTAAGACTATGGTACAAATGCAATTAACAATTGCAATGTGCCTTCAATAGGTGTTTTGTTACAATAAAATACCTGTGATGTGATAATTTCAGATCAGGTGAGGGCCTTTCATGTATAATTGCAATTTACAGTAACGTGCCTTCAATGGGTGTTTAGTTACAATAAATCACCTGTGATGTGATAATTACAGCACATGTCCCGACCGTTTAAGTATAAATGCAATTTAAAAGCATTATTGGTTGGATTTGCTCATCACGATGCTTAACATTCATTTCAGGGTATCTTTAATTTTTCACGCCTATTTTTCAGTGTAAGTATACTTACACTGAAAATTTTCAGTGTAAGTATACTTACCCTGACCATGTCAGGGCAAGTATACTTACACTAGTGTAAGTATACTTACCCTGAAATTAAAGATACCCTGTAACATATATATATATATGTATGATGTGCTCAGAAGTCGGGTTACGGAATACCTTTATCACAGTCTTGGAGGGGGATTACTAACCTGATATCTGAGTATTTTAATCCTTAATTTCTATATACGTCTACGTTCAAGTTTAGAAATGTGGTCACTAAAAAACTGGCTTATATTCTACGTCTTTTTTATCCGGATCTGGAAGGTGATCGCCACAGCGGTTTTACGTTGAGTCTTTTTTATTCTGGTCACGACAGGCAGCTTTTACTGTTCGTCTTTTTATCGACTCGAAGGTGGTCGCTAAAAACAGGTTTAATTACTCGCCTTTTATCCGGGTCGAGGAGTTGGGAACTACAAGAAAGTTTTATTTTCCGTCTCTTTGATCCGGGTCTGAAAGATGGTCCCTACAGATGTTTTACTGTAAGTCTTTTTTAATACCTGCGTCATTTTTATTGGGTTACGACAGGTAGCTTCAACTGTTCATCTTTTTATCCGACTGCGGAAGTGTTTTCTGACAAGAATATCTGGGGGCATTGAGCCCAGCCGAAAAAGCGACGATTATTCAAAGGTGAAAGCAGAAACCGACGAACTTTGACAAAATTTAGATTTGGTAGAAGGGTTCAGGAGAAACACTGCTATCAAAAGTTATCGGACATGATCTGTGGGACGAACTCCATTAATTCGTATTGAGTATTATTACCCACCCTGAACAACACAAAGACAAGCAAAACACACAAAATAAATAGATTCCTGACAGGGGCTTGAACTCAAAACCTCTTGTTTCGCAGGCGACAACAGAAACTGCTGCTATAAATACTATCTATAAAACAAGCATGCCCAAGGACATGACCCAGCCGAGTTACCAAACAAGGAAAGGGAGAAAAACTCTGAAACGAATACTGTTAGGCCAAAAAAAATAAATAACTTTGTTTCTGAACGTAACTTTTTCATAATTTTGATGGAAGCTACTCCAAAAGGGATGTTGGAGAGGTTGGGTTTTGACGATTCACGTATTTACCGACATCTACACAATTTTACAAAATTTTTAAAATTCGACCATTTCGGCATTTTTTTTTTTCGTTATTTGCGAAAAAAAAGCAAAGTCCAGGTGGAGAAGCATCTACGAAACTGAAGATTAAAATTTTATAATTACTTGAAAAAGACTGAGAGAAATGAATGGTTTGACAATTCAGTTATTCACTACCATTTAGTCCAGTTTTTGCCAAACTTCAAAGTTCCGCCATTTCAGCAGTTTTTGGCGAACCGCGAAAAAGAATACCACCCTGGTAGGCGAATCCCTGGGGAACATCCCTGCGTAATATCTAAACGATTGGAGTAAAACTGCAGGAGGAGTAGCATTTCAAAAATGGGTCAAAACGAGCACAAAAAGTGCCGCCCTTTTTTTAGTTTTTCGTCAATCGTCAAGAAAAGTAATAGCCAGGTGGGGAACCACCCAGGGAACATTCCCGCGTAATATCAAAACGATTGGAGCAAAATGTGGGAGGACTGGCATTTTAAAGAAAAGTTTAACATACGCACATACATGAGGCCCCCTATAGTGATAAGACTAACCCAGTCCGACAAAGTCGGCTGGGTTAAAAACCGATAAAAGATGACAACGAAAACCATCGCCTTCAAAGGGACTTGAACTCCAGACCTAGTGATTCTCAGTCTAACCCATTACCGATTGAGCTATCACGGCAAGTGTTCAGGCGACTGGAGAAGGAGCAGTAAGTAGGGACACATTGTGATTTTCTTTTGCAATTTTACCGTTTTCTGGCCAATACTTTGGCCAAACTGGTCAAATTGCCAAACAAAATACAAGCCTGGTGCAGGACATTGAGGGGTACATTCCTGTCAAATTTCATTGGACCGGATATCCAGGTAGATTATCATTTTTTATGTTTTTCCAAAATTTGATCAATATTTTGGCCAAATCGACAAAAAAATACAAGCTGTATAGAGACTTTCCAAGGGAATTATCCTGCCAAATTTCAAAACAACGGACCAGATATACAGGAAGAGTATCATTATGAAAAATTGTTTACACACACGCACATATATAACGGACTACAAATTCCCCACAAGTGCTGAGTATAGCAAGTCGGCTAAAAACAGATTTAACTGTGCGTCTTTTATCCAGGCCGAGGAGGTGGAATCTACAAACAGGTTATAGCGTACGTCTTTTTAATCCGTGTTTGAAAGATGGTCACTGCAGAGATTTTACTGCAAGTCTTAACCTGGTCACGACATTCAGATTTTACTTTAGTGATAGTCTTTTTATCCCATTCTTAATGGTGGTCGCTGAAAACAGGTTAAACTGTACGTCACTTATCCGGTTCGAATACGTGGGAGGTACAAACTGGTTTTAGTGTACGTCATTTTACCCGGGTCTTTAACGTGATAGTTACAAACATGTTCCACCGAAGTCTTTCTTTATCTGGGTCTGGAAGGTGATCGCTACATCACCAATTCTCTATTTCATTTTTTTTTTTTTTTGGGGGGGGGGGGTTACGATCTGTACTCAAAGTGTACTTCCATCCATGATATATACCATTCCCATCTACAAAAAAGCACAAGACATCCTTCGTAAATGTACAGTCGATGACTCACCTAGGCGGGGACTGGAGGGAGAGGGGACATATTATGCCAAAACGGTGAGCTGCATATCATAACAGAAGATAGTAGATGACCCGCTTAAAATGTGAAAAAAGTACTGTCGGCAAATATGCCCAGGTTACACAACCACTCCCATATATGAAACAGCTTGGCAGAGAAAACAACAACGCTTTCAGCCCAGTAAAAGCAATAGCTATTCCTGAGAAAATGCTGTATACATGCTATGTCAAGACAGCCGCAGTAGCTAACAAAGGTACCGCCTAACATTTCTCCCTCATTCAGCCGCTCATCAAAGCCGAACCCCCCCCCCCCCCCCCTCCGCTCACAGCGGAACGGCTCTGCATCGGTAGCTGATCCGACGTTTCGTTTCGCAGTTACAGTGATGACACATATTTCACGTCTTGACGTCATATGATGTAACGCGTTGTCCAGTCTGCAACAAATACCACAGCAGCCGGCTGAACCACCCACGGAATAATCCAATCAAATTTGAAGCTGATTTGACTCGTCAATCTATTCTCCACAACACAATAACGTCATATGACGTCATAAATATATATGTGCTATATATGCTATATAGCATATATATACACGTCATATGTTAAGCTATACACGCCAAATCCTTTGTGAACCGTCGAGCAAACACAAGGGGGTCTTGGTGGCCTAGTGGTCTAAAGCGCTGGCCAGCCAAGCAAGGCATGATCTGTAGGACGTGAGTTCGAATCCCCTCACGCCCAGGTAACATGCTGAACATGCTGACCCCAAGGGATTTAAATCGACCTGACTATATATGTTCATATGCATTATACGCTAATAGTTAGGGATCGAATACTGTAAAGACTGGTAGCCCAAAGAATCTCAGGTGAGATTCAAGTGTGCGCCGTCTGCTTAGTTAGGGTAACTTGCATGTGGACTGTATACCCAGATCGATAATCAGTACATAGTGTGTACAATAATAGTAACCAAGTTCGTTCTGAGTTGGTCTTATTCAGCAACGTTATATAAATTCAACCTTCGGGTTGCAAATATAAGAAGAATAATAATTTTAATTTTAAGGCATTATTCTGCCAAGTTTTAAGCTGATCCGATGTTTCGTTCTCCAGTTTTTTTCATTGTCACTTCATTCCAGTATATACTTTTAACTCATACATAACAAATTATAACAACGCAAACCTGGTTCATCAGTTACAGTGATAATGCAACGCTCATGTTTTGAGGTAGTATGGCGTCAGACGTTGTCATATATATACGTCAAATACAATCCCAAAAGGCGGCTCATCAAGGCATAATCCCAACACATTTGAAGCTGATCCGACGTTTCGTTCGAGAGTTATCGTGTTAACAAAATCAAGTGTTAAGAAAAAGCTTTCACATGAATCGAAATTTCTATTTGCGGTCATTTTAAGTTTTATGTGCAGATTGACAACTAGCTCCAAGAAGCGGCTCGCTACTAGGGAATCGGCTACCGGTTCAATTCGTCACTATTTAACAACAACTCAACCGCGTTCGCTTTGAGGCACCTCTGTGGCGATGTTGTGCAAGATTCAACGACCCACAACTCTCTATTGCCATTTCTTAAAAACCACATTTAGCAGGTAAACAAACCGTTTTCGTCTGCCAAAACGCGGCTGTCTGGGAACAACATTGCACTCTGCTTTACGAGTTTTTAAGAAAGTATAAAATGCGAAGAAATCCTGGAAAACGTCATAGGCTACACAATTTTAGTTGACACAAAAAAATTAAATGTGCTCGATGAAATCCACGCGATAATAGAAGATTTTTGAGTTGATATATACGATTTTTTGTACTACATCCAAATTTGACGCGTTCGGTCAGTATATATGCCTAGAGATTTGAATCACAGTAAAAGAAATAGTTGTGATTCATGTGAACGCTTTCTCATAAAAAAAAGCTTCCCTATAGGATTTATGGTAAATTTTGAAAATTGTCGATATCCTGCCCCAACACGAAAACCTATAAAAACAGAACTAAAATTGAGCTTTAACTTGCCAATACAAATCGTGAAACGTATACCAAAAGTACTGTATTTTATACGACAGGGTTTAAAACAACATAAATTTTAAATATGTCCATTGTTTTATTAAATTTGAGAGCTGGCAATTTATTTTTAGCATGAGAAAAATAAAATATTTTAACTCTAAATTTGTGAATGCAAAACAACATTTTCTAACTGCTACAAATCTTCACACTTTGGACAAATTTATCAATTTCTACGTTTTAATTCTTAAAATAAAGTGAAAAAGCAAATTCTTTTGCAAGAAGTTTTTAAAATGCATATTAAACTGACATTTCAGGTTTTTTGCTGAATAGCTTTAGAATCTGAGCGAGAATTGCGTAATTGCGAGAAAAAGTCAAGTGATTATAAGTATAAAAGAAGTGACATCCGAAAAAAAAATCAAAACTGTTTTAAAATACATTGAAGATAAACTGCTGCATGAAACAATCCTTTTTTCGACAACCCCGTTTCGGCAGACGAAAACCGTTTATTTACCTGCTAAAAGTGATTTTTCCAAGATGGCAGCGCCTCTCTTTCGAGGTGTATATGTTACGCGCCGTTTTGGGACCGGCGCCGTTTTAAAACGGCACTAGCGCCGTTTTGGGACCGATGCTGGTCACAAAATGGCCTGGCCGTTTTGAGTCGGCGAGGGGCCGTTTTGGGACCGTCTGAGTCATTAAATGGCACATGCGCCGTTTTGAAACGGCGCATGTGCCATTTTAAAACTACGGTTCAATTTTAAGAAGCAAAATAAAAGGGACATTTTACTTTTTCTTAACGTTTATTCAGATTGCGCTGTCACACTATTTTCGATAACTTTTTTCATTTGTTTATGTTTTGATATCAATGTTTATGTTTTATATCGAGTCGCAATTGTCAATTACTTTTGGGATAAGGGGATTAACACTGTGTACGCCTGAGCCTTGGGATTATGATTAGTGAGGGCAGACTGCGCATCGTACTCCGAAAGTGGACAGTTACTTGGGAGATTAGGGGATTAAGACTCATTTGCAGAAAGCAGCAGATTCTGCAGGTCCAGAGTAGAAACTGTCAGTAGATTAGGGGAGCATTTAGGGATTAAGTAGGAGGCGCTGTCATATTTCTCATGACTGATAACTTTGGAGGTTTTTGAGTTTTCAAGTTCTTTAATTTTTTTCGCCACATTTTTCTTTAAATTTATCCATTTTACCGCATCTTAACAGCAATTGCAATAACTTTTTAAATGAAATAATTTAATCCTTAAACGACACCGGTGCGGTGTTGGTAACAATAGTCCTAAAACGGCGATGGTGCCGAATCGCGGACGGTCTCAAGCGGCAACGCCGTTTTGGGACCTCTGAATCCTGGAATATGGTCCCAAAATGGCACCGGCGCCGTTTCAAAACGGCCCCGGTCCTGAAACGGCCCTGAACATATAGACCAAATCAGGCTTTACGCGTTCCGAATAAAAATGCGCAAATCATTTACGTTTTGAATATAAATCAGGTAAAAAATGAAAGATATGACAGAGAAATTTAGACTAAATGTCAAATTTTTCTTGCACCAAAAAGAAATGGTGTTTTTAACAACACGCATGCTATTTTAAAAATTTATTACAAGTTTTAACAACCTGGAAACTGTTTTCAGTTCAGTTGTTTTATGCTCAGAGTACGAGCTGTTTTTGGTGTATTTCTTCTATCATTTCCTTCATTTCCCTGTTCCCTTTCAGTCGGAATTCAAAATTCGTGCTCATTTCATTCGAAACACTACGAGGGGAAGGAGAACGAATGGTTACAGTAGATCCAAATTGGTGAAATGAAAAGGAACATCTTTCGTGGTTCAAAACAAATTTACTTTGTCAAATATCACAAAATGATGTATATTTAAGTCGATTGGACCGCAAAACTTGCAGCTGGCTTATTGAGTGGAGTTGAAATTTGGCTTTTTGTTGTCACCAATTACGATCTACCCTAGCCAATTCTATCTCCTGTCCCTTGTACCAGTAGAAGTGTTATTAGAGTTATAAGCCAAATCACACTTTGGGTGTTTCGAATAAAATGCGCAAGAATTTTAAATTGCGAGGCAACTGCGCAAAAAGAGAAAATTATAGAAAAATATAGAAGAAATATCGCAAAAAACAGCTTATACTCGAATATAAAAGAAACTGAAACTTGAAATTGTTTGTTAAAACCTTTAATAAAATTTTAAAATAACATCCGAGTTGTTAAAAACTCGATTGCTCTTTGGTGCAAGAGAGATTTGACATTGAGGCGAAATCTCCCCATCATTTCTTTCATTTTTTACCTGGTTATTTTTATTCGAAACGTAGATTTTTGCGCATTTTTATTTCATGTTGCTTTGCTGTCGGGCGATAATCAGACCTCATAACGAATGTTCGGCACCACAGTTGGTGAACTAAAATGAAGGCAACTGTTTGTTGACAACATGCTAATTACACTGAAAAGTAGACTACTTTGCTCAATTATATTGCTAAAAGAGGAGGTATAAGCGCTTTTGTCAACTGCCCACAGAAGCGTTGTTGTTTAGCAGCCAACCTCTACAACGGTTTGATCCTTACAGAGGTCAGGTGTTTTATAACAACGAGAATAGGGATACGTCCACAATGTTGTCTCTCTCTTTGGTCACGACAAATGAGCATCTCAGCGCCAATCGTGGGATAAGAAAACCAGATGTTCCACAGTTATTCTTTGCTACAATGGTTGCATTCATAAGTCATGCGGGTCACAGAATACCAGGGGCCCGGGCCTCCTCGAAGAGGTGCAGTTTGATGTTATGGAATGGAATGGAAAGCGGGTGGCAGACTCACACTGTCGCAAATCCTGGAGTACTGCAAGATATCAGGAAAGAAGGTGGCATTGGTGTTCTTAGACGTGCAAAAAGCATAGGGCTGAATGAAAAGGAGTAAACTTTAAGACGTACTTTCCGAGTTCGGATATAGAAGAAAATATTGGACCCCAGGGGTGGGGGATGGGGGGGGGGGGGGGCACAGGGTATCTTGTGTGTCACCACGCGTGTCAAAAAAGAAAAAATACTTCGTCAGATGCGGTCCTCGCGGAGTGCCAATTTCGTTAAAAGCTGACTATTTTTTATTCAGCACCGCGTCTCTTACAGAAAGTTGGGTATTTCGGAATTTTCGTTAAAAAAGGGGGTATTATTTCAAAATTAGCACTCCGTTGGTACAGGTCTGCTCCCCTGGGTGCTGGACGTAATTAAAATATGGACATAAATGCTACGGTAAAAATTTGGTTTAAACAAGTATACGTCTTATCCCCGTTGTACATCAATGAGTTGAGGAACAATTCACTTTAGAGTGGAAGGGGGTTCAAATGCGAGCCATCCGACTATCGGCACTGTTTTTTTTTTTTTTTTTGCTAATAATATGGTGTTGGTTGGAAGATTTGGACGAGACCTGACAAAATTACTAGATATAGTTGGAGATATAGTTGGAGAGATACAAAAGAGTGCAAAATGAAACAATGGGAGGAGAAAGGGAAACTTCGGGGAAGCAAGAAGGTCTAAGTTAAAATGGCGGAAATCGATTCGTATAGACATTTTGGAATTTTTCTTAAACTTCGTGGTGGGATTGGTTTGAGGCACCGGGGAATTGCTTTGGGTAAAGCAAGAAAACTCGTGGCAACGACTCGAGGTTTCAGTAGGGGCTATAAATCCAAGTCGCGGTGGGAAGAAGAGATGTGAGAAGTTAGCTCTGTTGTCTGCATGGCATGGGTGGAAGTCTTAACTCCGAAGAGACACTAATTGTAAGAGACAAAGAAGAAACAATTAACCATGGCTAGGTTCTTTGTAGACGACTCGGTAACAGTATGTGCTGAGGGGATAAGGTGATGCTTAGGGTAGTTCCTCATCAACACCTGGTGGCGAGAAAATGCTCAGATTTGCGAAGCGATTTGAATACGATAAAATCTCTTGGGAACAACAATTAATGGAGGATACATTTAAAATTCGGGGAAATAGAAGTAGTCGATGGGCACGCCAGTTTCAATCATTGTATGGAGAATATGAAATAGTCTTTGGGACTGAACATGTGAGTATGAAAGAATGGAGGTGCTGTGCGAACGGTATCTAACAGCAAAAGAAAGTGAGGAATGGGAAAGGCAGTTGGGAAGAAATAGTCGTTGGCTCTACTTGGAGGGGAAGGAAGAGTGAATTAAAACATGTCGTGAATGGATGCGTCTTCTAGAGCAAAGTATCTTTTCTCTCCACTGCAGAGAGGGGAAAACGACATGGACAATAAGAGGAAATACTGGAAGGGGTGGATGGCATGCCAGTGATTGTACTATGGATCAGTCAAGGAAAAAACCCTGGAGCACTTAATTGTGAAATGTAAAGGGGTGGCAGATTAGGGGGAACCCTTTATGGCCCATGTCAGATGCAATCAATCAATCGACCAAGCCCAAATTTCCTAGTAACTCGACTCGGTTTCTCATTTACCATGCGGCTTTCTTCGTACTCTTGCACTACTTAATACAGCGGACCTGTATTGTTTGCTTGGGCCAGTGAATCTCTCAAGTAGCTAAACTCATACCATATCCTTTCATATTCACTTTAAAGGTGTTTTAATAGAGGTGTGTATTAAAGGCTTGGGTGTTTCTCACAGTTATGAAACTCGAATTAATAGAACGAAAGTATTTGCATCCAGTAACTCTGTCGATGAAATTTTTGCTTGTAAACTACATAATTTTGGAAAATGTAGCCCCCTACCTGAGCGGCTGTACTACTTGATACTGTGTCAAGTCGTCGCAACACACCAGCGTTTTCATGATCACCACATAATGAGCTAGTGGTTACAACCTCAGAGGGAGAGTTTCACAGTATTGACCAAGTGGAAGAGCTGACTTCCTCAACCTGACCAACGACCCTACATTGAGCTGCTGTTGGCAGAGAGGAAGAAGGACAATGAATAGTTGAAACTTTCCTGTTTGCAGAGCTGACTCGATGCCAACTGTTTGTTGACAATGAGGGAAACCCTAGAGTTTGGATTTCTGAGTAAATCTCTCAAAGATCGACTCACTGTGAATTGTTGATAAGCTACACTACGCCCTTGGTGGCCGGTAAGCATTTACCGAATGAAAGTCGGTTTGTCAAAATCCCGAACTACCACGTGGAGGATCAGCACAGTCAGAAAATGGAAATCCGTAAACCAAATAAGATAAAACTTACAGTATACGAAAATTTACTATCCAAGATGAATAATATAAAAAATAAGCATTTACCTTGATTTGATTCGTCATAATTAAAGAAAATGCTGACGGAAAAAGACTGCTTTTTATAGGATTGTGATAAATTGAGAAGCAAGAAACATCCGCTTGAAAAAGCCGTGAGTGACCCTAGGCATCATTTTATTTCGCTTTCTTTTCTGTCAGATTTAAAATCATTGTTTGCAAAGCCAACTGCTTTTCTGGCTGGTGACTTGATTTAAGAAGAATCGGGAAGCTTGAGTAGCGGTGGAATGATTTGACGACACGACCTGTCTCTTGCAAACGGTAAGTGGTACTCCCACTTGCGGAGCTCCTAAAGCTTGTCAAGCTTGTCAAAAATGCTTTATTCGTCCCCGTAATGGCACAATTACGCTCGATATGGGAAATGGATAAGCCAATTCCTCGCAAAATCTAAAGTATCTAGTAGAGATCGACGTGCGATCTCGGACGGATACTTTGATTGACTGCTACTTTTTGGGACCTGTGGTGGCGACACTGATAATGGGACCCAGTCACTTCTTCGGAGTGCCGTGGGCGGAATTGCCCTTTGACGCTGTCTTGGTTTGTTGCCGTATGGGGTCATTGCTTTACGCACCAGTGCGTCCTTATTTTCTTGCTTATTTTCCAGTATCTCGGCGATTGGTTGTTGGTGAACGGAGAGAGGCAGGCCCTTCAATTTCAGTTAGGCACACTGGGCAAGCAGTGCGATGTGCTTCTTCTGTTCGTCAATTGCAAGAAGTCCGAAATGATCGCAGCTCAACAGATAGAGTTCTTGGGGGAATTTTTAGATTTTGTAAGGGCCAGAATCCGATGAAAAGGCTTTCGTGTCTAATTGCACAAGTCGTATCCACAAGCCTCTCGTTTCCCTATTAGAGTAGCTTATAGGTTTATTGGTACCAACGGAGAAGACAATCAAGCTAGGCAGGTGCCATTTTCGAGAGTTTTAACGCGTTGATTTGAAAGCGTTGCGTCGCGACAGGTCCAGGTCTTCGGATACGCCTTTCCTTGTTAGCTCATAGGGATGTCGATCGGTGGTCGTGTCAACTCAGTCTTCTGAAAGATGTGCCCTTCTCTCTTCCAGCCCCGTCGAAGCAGGTACAGACCGATGCATCTTGCAGCGGTTGGGATTTCTTTTTCCAGGGAAACAAGTGGAAATGTTATTGGTCGGATCACGAACGCAGATTGCATATCAACGAAATGAAGCCAGTGTCCCTTGCTTATCAAGCTCTCGCCAAGTTTCTCAAGGGTCACGTGGTTCAGTTATTTGTGGAAAAGCAGACAGTAGTATCTTATCTGTTCAAGGAGGGCTGCACGCGATCACCGGCGTTGTCTCAGGTTCTCTTGCATGCACGCGACATTCAAGCATCACACACTGCAGACAGTCTGAATGTTCTGGCTGATCTAGCTTCTCATGAAGATCTGGCAGGAGAAACCAAACCGTCTGTTGCTAGTAGCTCCCGATCTTCCAGAACTGCCTTGGTTTCATTTGTTGATGTGGATACCGTACGTCAAGGGTCTGAAAATTCTCCTAGAGTATTGTAGTCTGCGCCAACCTCATCGGAAATATTAGCACGCAAATCATCAGTTGTTTCGACTGAAACTATGGTGCATAAATTTTCTTCACGAAAGCCAAGGGTTTCTCTCAAAGAGTGATGCAGAGAATAGACAGGATTCATAAAGATTCCATTAATAAGGTTTCCTTGCCCCATTGGCGAATCTGAGTCATGATGTTTTGAAAGAGGTATCGATCCTGTGGCAGCTACGCCGGTGGAGGTGGCGGATTTCTTTCTTAATCTGTTGAAATCAGGAAGGTTTCAGTTAGATCGTTTACGACACAACGCTCAGCTCTCACATTTACTGTGAAGCGTGCATTGAGTTATATTTGTCTACCTGTGACGTATTGTCGGTTTTACTCGGGTAGTTTCAACTAGAGCGCCCTCTTTCCGACAGAACAATGGTGCCTAGGAGTTTGCCGCCTGGCATCTCACGTCTCCATTTTTCGATCACTCTATCATTTCAGACAAGTTACTTACCTTGAATTGTGTTTCTTCGTGGCACTTTCGTCATACAAGCGCAGCCAGAAAATACACGGTGATCCTAACTCATTACCGTCTTTTCTGAGAAAACGCATATTGCGACCAAGACTTAGGCACATTTCAGCAAATTGTGATACCAGTCTTGCCTGGTGTGAGGTCACGTGGTAGTGTCGACACTGCGTCGTTATGACCCGTCTACTTACTACGCGCATGTAGTGAACGATCAAGTATTTACCGTGCCACGTCACAGCATCGTCTATTTATGTCTTTCATGCGTAGTATCATGCGTAGTAGATCTTTCTAAGGCGCCTATATCTAATTATATCAAGAGAACCATATTGTTAGCATATGATGATATAATTAAAGAACCTGAAGACGTAACTCAAAACGAATGTAAATTAAAATTCATCAGGCTAGACATGCAGCGCACTCCTTATGTAATGCTAATGGTGTGCCAATGTGTGATTTTTCACGGGTTGGCTGTTGGGCTTCGCTTAACAAGTTTAGTAAACACTATTTGCAAGAATATACAAGTGATACGTTGAATAGTTTGCATTAGTCTTCGCCCATTTGTTGCTGCTGAATCAGGGATTCATTATAGCCATCCTTCTTGCAGGACCTCCCAGCAATCTTGCGGAAAGAAAACATACAAGAAGAAGACCGTTAAGTAGTTCCATGGTGGATGCACTGTTCAGCTCTGCTCCGACAGCACGTAACGTGACGATCGTTACGTGGATCGAATGGGGAAAAAGAGAGATACGGTACTGAGACGGATAAAACGTGTTTTTACTAAATATCTACCATTTAGTAGATATTTGTGTTTTGTCCGCAATTTTCCGTCTGTGTCTCAACCACAAAAGCAAAATAACATATCTGTCACATTGAAACCAGAGGAAAGTTTTTATTTCGGTTATTTACAGGATTTTTGTGTTAGTAATTCTGCTTAAAAACTGAGGGAAATTTTTGTTTCTGAGACATTTTCATCCATCTTTAAATAAAAGTGAAGGGGAAGAAGAAAAGTCGAGTTATGGAATTACGAAGCGGTGGTTTTCTAGGTAGGAATCCTCCCGAAAAACAGGATTCAAATTTGGCCGTTTTCGGGTCTGAGGATGAGAGTCAGATTGAACCGTCCCAGAAAATTTCGACTCAGGGGCTAAAAGAGAAATAGCTGAGGAAAGCTCAGGGGTTCATGTTAATAATACTGAGAACGACTCAGGGGATTTAGCATCACCCCCTGTTTTGCATAGATTTGACGAAGGAAACGATCGGAACTTACCGATGATTGATAAGAGGAATCCGCCTCACAAAAATGTATGCCTTATCTACGCGATATGATACTGAGAAGGCATAAAGCACAGCAATCAGGCATTCCTGATAAATCACAAGTTTGCGCGATTCACAAATTCGAACTTTTCCTGTTGCAACTGTTCGCTATGAAGCCAATGTAGGTCGACCAATCATACGCGACCACACAATGAGTCAACGCAACTTTCACAAATTCAGGGAAATACCCGGAGAAAGTTATACTCGTTTTAATGTTAATTCACAGGAAGCAGCTGTGAACACAACCCAGATAGCAGTCCCACATGGGTATTCCCACGCACCCACGCATCAATAATGTGTGTTTTGTTGGGAAAATTCGCATTTAGTTACGTGGGATTTAGGAGAGTTTGAGACTCTTTCCGACGTGTATTATGCGCATGTCAACCCTTTATAACTATAGTGCAGTTATAAAGTACTCCTTAAAAGAATTTTAGGCATAAAATTTTTAGTGAAATTGGTATTTCCATGTCTAACTTAGATTATACTTAGAAAAAAGGCAACCCTCCACCAAAATATGCAGAATTTAGCAAAATTTAAATATATTATCGCTCAATGGCGGCTATTTCCGGTCTGCGATAATAAGCCCACATTGCCAGACTGCGTACAATATGCGTATATTTTCCCATGCATTTACTAAGTGGAAATTTTCACGTATTTTATATGTGTATTTTACATGGGAATGCCCATATGGGAAATCCCACGTAAAATATACGTGTGATATACAAATGACTTTTAATGAAATTTTACGTGGAAATTCAAAAGTAAAATATACATATAATATGCGTTTACTTACCCATGCATTTTAGAAGTGGGAAATTCTACGTATACTATACAGGGGAATGCCCACGGTGGGCATTACGCGGGAAAAAACCTTGCAGTTTACACGTGTTTCTGTTTTCTATGTGGCCATGCCAGCGTCCCACGTTCCCACGTAAATCCAACTTAAAACAACGCGTTTTATATGTGGCACGAAAAATTATGCTAACTGGGTAACCACTGTTTCCGGTGACCTAGAACATAGACATTATGAAGAAAAAAACAATCTTTGAAAACAAGGGAAAATTTTCCAAAACCTTCAAACGAAGGTGTAGACGATCGGATAAGCCGATACATTATCGGGAAAGACTCGAAGTACTTGGTTATAATTCTTACGATTTTTGGTGCTTCTTAACGAGTGGAAGGTGCCATACCAAAGCAGGAAAAAGATTTGGAGAGGATTTATTTACAAAATAATCCATTATATCCGGATTATTTGCATGGTTTAAACTGTGGAGTACAAACTGGCTTTGAAAATTACCGCAGTGAGCGCAGAAATAGAAATAGTGCTTGTTGACCATTCTAGAAAAATACTGGCACAGGTCATACACATTTTGAGAACAATCCAGATTATAATCTGTTTCAAGAAAATATTTTTTCTAGGAGTCAAAATACGATACCTAGAAATATTGGTCGTGAAGTAAGGGATAGAGACCGTTTTCATTATAGAATTCATGGATTGAATGACATGGACAGAAGCCACAACCAAGAATATTTTCTTGGATATCAAGACCACGCCAGGAAAAAATTTAAAATCAAGCCAACTACATTTAAAGGGAAATATACTGAATCGCCCTACTTTAAAAAAAACTTTCAAACGAAGCAGCGATTCTAAACCGCCACGGAGAACAAGAGAAAAAGTACTATCTTAAGGCAAATTTATTTGATGAGGCTAGAACTTTCGTGATTTCTATGGAAAATCAATTGAATAATGCCCCGTTTGATTATTTAATGAGAGCTATGGAGCAACAATTTGGCGTTGGAGAACAAAGTCATCATTTCCAGTCTTTAATGGACAGTCAATTATGGAAACCGGGAGATAATCTCCGCACTTATCTTGACGAAGTCTGGAGATTAGTTTCTCTGGAATATTCAGAGGTTCCTGCTTATCATCGACAAGATACCTTGGTTGGAAGCATTTCATAAATGGACTCCAAGATTTTAGTTTAAAGCAAAAACTGCTCATTGATCCACCTGCATCAGCAGAATTGGCTATAAAATATGCTGAGAGATATGTTGCTGCAAGGGCAGCCACACAGACTCAGAAACATTCTATGAGTAGAGACAGGGCACGAATGGTACGACCATATAATGAGAAAGATGATGAAAACTCAGATGAGGAACAATTTGATGATTTGATGTACTACTTTTAGAATAAATTCTTCAAGTCAAGAAGTAATACTGGTGAGAAACAATCCACTAAGAAGTGGGACATAAAGACAGCGAAATGTTTGCGATGTGATGTAACAGGACACATTAAAAAGGAATATCCTAATCCATATTTAAACAACCCTGAGGTCTCCTTCTACAGGCAGGGAGGAGAAAAGTAAGGAGAAAAGACAGTGTTCACAAACTGAACGTTATTCCTAACATGACGTTCAGGAGTCGGATTGCGAAGTTTGTGTAAATGCTGAGGAAGCATCTGCACTTAGAATAAATAGTGTAGACTCAGACTAAGAAGAAGATGACCTAGTCTTTTCTAGGAAAAACAAAATAACAGAACCTCTTTGTTCTTCGGTGTTTTCACTGAGTCAAAGTAGCATCGAAGTTATGTTTTCGGATAAAATACAGTGGTTACTGCCAGAGAAAGCTGCAGATGCTGACACTCTGAAAATGTGCGATAGTGATGCTGTATTTCAGTACTGCACACTAGATCCCAGTGTATTAGATAAATGTGACAAAGGAATCTTTCTCATTACTAGTATGGGAAGAAATCCTATACCAATGATGATCCATACAGGAGCGGGATGCTGTGTTATGTCTTTAAAAATAGATTCCATGCCTAGAGAGCACAGGCCTCCGCTTATAAATCGTAATTGTGATATACGATCCGTAACAGGAGATTTACGGAAATGTCATGGTATTGCAAGGTGTAACCTTGAAACTGGAAAGAAAAAGATGCCTGTAGACTTTCATGTAGCTGACGTCTGTGATCAGGTTATATCAGGCATGTCTTTTCTCACTGATTTCGGTGTCACTCTGGATACAAAGAGGGGAATTCCTACTGTGTCAGAGCAAGAAATTCCTTGTTTCATACTGAATAGTAAACCTTCTCCAGGCAGAGTTTATATCACTGGCAAATTTGCAGTACCACCAGGGCGAGAGACAATATTACCTGGACAAATAAAACGAGACAAAGGTAATGGTTCTAACAACTCAATTATTCTCATGTTATTTGAACCTAAACCGCACTTTTTCAGGGATCATGGTCTTCTTGTTTGCTCAAGTATCTCTATGAATCACAGAGCAATCGTACCTGTAAGAGTTTTTAATCCAACAAAAGATGCTGTGGGTTTAAATCAGGTAACTGTGGATTGCGTTGTGGTTATTTAAACTCGACTACAGTTGTAGCTGAGGTTTTCATCACTACAGACTTGGTAGTCCAAGTAGGAATAGATCTAAGTCAGTCCCGCGGTAGAGAAATGCCTGAACATCTCCGCAAAACTCTGGGAGGAATCGTGTGAGACGTTAACAGCTGAAGAAAAAGAATTAGTAAAAGAGAAACTTATTCCATACCCGAATGTATTTTCTTCTGGAGAAAACGACCTGGTTAGAACACATTTAGTAGAACGTAAGATTCTTACTATGACTGATCAACTTCTGAAACAGGGGCCAAGTCCTCTGCCACTTAAATTGAGTGAAGAACTGGAGAAACACAAATGCTCCTGAAATCAGGAATGATCTCTGTCTCCGACAGTGCCTGGTCAAGTCCTATAGTATGTGTTAAGAAGGATGGCGCATTGAGAATGTGTTGCAATTATCGCAAGTTAAATGATGTTACCAACAAAGATGCTCACCCAGTACCGCCTATTAACCAGTCTTTCGACGCCTTAGATTCAGCTAAGTACTTTCTTTAGATTTGGTATTAGGTCACCATCAGGTTGGAATGCAAGAGGAATCTAAGCAAAAGACTGCGTTCTGTACTCGCAGTGGCCTCTGTTATTGGAACGTAATTAGTCTTGGGTTGACGAATGCACCCGCAACGTTTCAGCGTATGATGGAACGGGTTTTACAGGGTTTACATTGGCAAGTATGTATGGTTTATCTAGATGATATTCTGGTCTATGGAACTTCAGTCCAGGAAGTCCTGGATAGATTAGACATGGTATTCTTACGTCTTAGAGCAGCTCGACTTAAGCTTAAACCTACGAAATGCAACTTGTTTAGGAATCAAGTGTTATATCTTGGTTATATGATAACCAATAATGGAATTCACACTGATCCGTCTGAGATAGAAGCCGTAAAGAATTACCAAGCCCTACTAACGTTCACAAAGTTAGAAGTTTCTTTGGCTTGACCAATTATTATCGAAAATTTATAGAAGACCATGCAAAGATAGCTTTTCCTCTTAATCGTTTACTAGATAAGGGAGGCAAGAAACTGTTTAAATGGACAGAAGACTGTCAAAAGGCATTTGAGCTTTTAAAAACAAAGCTTGTCTCAGCGCCTATCTCAGCTCTCCCAAGAGAAGAGGGTGCGTATATTATTGGGACTGACAGCAGTGCTGAAGGAATGAGTCCTGAGTCAAGTTCAGGAAGGAAAACCAGTAGTGATAGCTTATCCCTCCAAAGCTTTCAGTAAACCTGAACGAAATTATTGTGTTAGTAGACAGGAATTGTTAGCCAAAGTTTACTACGTTCAATTGTGGCGATGCTATGTATGTGGAAACCTTTTTACAGTGAGAACTGACCATGCTTCCTTGCGATACTTGATATCTTTCAAGGATGCTACAGGGCAGTTAGCTCGTTGGATAGACTCCTTATCCGAGTATGATTTTGAGATTTAGGCTCGACCTGGTCGGAAAAACGGAAATCATTGAGCAGAGTACTTTGTGGAGGTAAACGATGTTTTTGTGATTATTCATGCTCAGATCCAACTTTAGACGAATGTCATGATCGACCATGTCCTCTAAGGTTGAATGAACAGGTGTCAGAATTTGACGATTGCCTGGGATGATGACGATGATTTCTAGTTTACGCGGTAGAAACTGATTCATTGGATGATGACACTGACAACGACTTTCAAAAGAAGGAACCAATAGATGTTTTATCTTTTCCTTGGACAAGGGAATCCTTGCAGAAAGCTATTCAATTAGAGCAATCGTTAAGTCAAGTTCTTGAATGGCTTGAGAGCAAACAAAAGCCTGTCTGGCAGGAAATTTGTCATTTTGGTTGGGAGGACGAGTCCTATGTGGGACTTTGGAAGAATCTGGTACTCCAGGATGGTGTCATTTTCCGCATAAACCTGGATCAACTCAAGGAAACAATCCATCAGTTGGTTATTCCAGAAATTTATAGGTCTTCTATATTTAAGCACTGCCATGAATCGTTGGTAAGAAGTCACTTAAGTGTGGAAAAGACCTAAGGAAAGTTAAAAGCTCGATATTTTTGGCCCGAGATGAGACAACCCGTTGAACTATGGGTAAAAACTTGTATTTCTTGCCAAAAGAAGAAGGGCGTACCTTTTGAGAGAGTTTCCTGCGATGTTTTTGGGCCATGGTGGAGACTAGCAAAGGAAATGTATATGTACTGGTTGTCTCAGACATGTTTTCTCGCTGGGTCGAAGCATTTGCTATGCCAGGTCAGAAAACAGAAACCATAGCCAATATTCTGGTCAAAGAATGGATCTCCAGATTTTAGTGCCCTCTAGAACTACACACTGACAGAGGAACACAGTTTGAATCGAACATATTTCGAAGTATCTGTGTATTACTCGGTATATCGTTCACAGTGGCCAGGCATTCTGAAGCAAATGCGATCACTGACCGTTTCAACCACACACTGCATCAAATGCTAGCAACTACCATTCAAGAAAATCTTTGGAAATGGGATAATTTGTTGTCTTTTCTTACAATGGCTTTTCGCAGTTGTAAGTCAAGTGCTACGGGCTTTACACACAACTTTTTAATTTTGGGGAGGGAAAATACCTTGCCATTAGAAGCATTTGCTCCGGAAACTCCGGATATCAACAACGTTAGTCTTTCTGATTACGTTTTCAGGAATTCAGGAAATGCTGAAGAAATTACATGGTGCTGCTATGATTAATTTGCTAAAAGCCATTAAATGTCAGGAATACAACTACCTGAATAGACATAACCCCATCGGTATCACTTATAAGATGCTGTGTGATACTGGCGTCCAGTATTTAAGAAGGGGCAATGCCCAAAATTACTGAGTTTTTGGACTAGCCCCTATTTTGTAGTTCAAATAATCTCAGATGTAGTGTACCGTATAGAGAAATCGGCTAACACTACCTCTTTAGTTGTTCACCACAATCACCTTAAACCCTGTTTCTTTCGAGAAGATAACCAAGTTCCTTGGTTAGAATGTTCCATTACAAAATTATCCGCAAAGGAGCAGGAATAGAATGAGAAGAAAGGAATCTTGGCACTAGAACTAAATCTACAGAGATTAAGTAGGAAATCTGAGCGTCAAAAACAGGCACCAGAGCGGTATGAAACACGGATAATGAATTCTGAATTATTAATATAAAACATTCTGTTTGATGCTTTCCCTAGAGATTTTACTAGCAACAAAGTTTTATCATAAAATAAATTCAATTCCCGCAATTAAAAAAGCTCAGCTCATTTTATTGTTATGGAAATACATATTTCAGAATTAACTATATATTGTAACTTTTCGGGATGGAAGTTAGAGCTTTACATCAATTTTGTATGAGGAATACAATTTTCTGTTTAAAAAAAATCGAAAAAAAAAAACAATGATTGCCTGAATTGTTATAGAAAAGAGATTTTAGTGTTAATTGTATATTATTGCTTTCCGGGATGAAATGATTCATAAACTTGAAATAAAAGTTTCGTCGAATAATAAAAGTATGTCATGTGACCTATCATGTGACTTGGAAAGATCTATTCATAACAAATAACAAGGAATTTAATGTTTAGAAATCTTTTCAATTTTGCATTTATATATTATATATTATATATTATGCTATTATATACTATTTCCATTATACTGAGTAAATTTATTAATATTGTTTAAGTGTAAAAACCTTACATCCCCGATTTATAGACGACGTCACATAACGAACGTGCCCGATCGCTTGGCTTGTATTGAACTGCGCAATTTGACAAGGATCAGTAAAAAAAATGCCTGTGACTTGTATGTTTAAATGTCGTTGGTGTTCATTCAAGGAATACAGCGAAGACATCATGGATACCCATGTAAACGAATGCCATTCACAAGATGTGAAATTTTGAGAGGGAATGTAAAATACTGATGGATAAAGATGGACAGGATGTATGGGGGATGACAAGGGTGCTGGCTTTTTAGCAGGACCTGGTAAACCAGGTAAGACCAAAGCCTGGCGCTCGTCCCATGACGATTCCTCCCTTAATGGGAGTGCCTTCCAGGCCTCGTCTTATGCCCGCAGGGGCAGAGGGTGCAAGTTATGTCGCTAGCAGGCTACTCTTATTCCAGTACGAGGGCCAAGAAGCCAGTCCAGGAGAATGTTGCTTGGGGGTCCGAGACTGCGAAAGACGCAGAAACCCAGGTGCGTGACACCCATTGCAACAGATTTGAAAGGTTTGTTGTGAATAGGGAAAAAGCAAGAAAGATTGCCAAGTCGCTGAAAAACAAGTCAGAAGGCCAAATTAAACCCAATAGGTTTCCCCAAACCAGAAGATCAGGCATAACATATAGTGACGCATTCCAACATTTTTATTTAACCAATCAAGAATATAACGTTAGAGGTACATCAAATCAAAAGTCGACTGGTTTTTCTCAGTACTCTGAGCCAGTGAAAAGACGAGGTACTGGCAAAGAAAATACTAAACTTTTGCCCAATAAAATTAAGAGAAATGTATGCGTGTCCTGCGATCGACCTTTTCCCGACACACCAGAAGGTAATAGCTAACAAGAGGGGGTCACACTGCTAAGTTCATTTGCTTAGCCTGTAAATTATGCAATTGTCATTTTGTGGGAGCACGGGAATTTCAGGGGCGCCTTGGGTGTTGCCATGGCAAAGAATTCCAAGATAAGTCCTTTCCGGGACCCGATGAAATTGCCAGGACTTACAATGCAATGCAATGCTAAATTAGTTAGTTATACCTGGATTCCTTTTTGTAAGATCTGTGGATACGCAAATTTTTTGCTATTCAGCAATCAATTGGGTTGTTGGTGCACCAATCACAAGCCCATACCAGTAGCTACCTTCGATTACGAACGGATATTTGACGTAAACCCTCCAAAATTGGCCAATGCAGAATTTGACCAGGTGGCTCCAATTCCTGATAATTATACATGCCAGAGAGTGGGTGAAATGTTCAAGAAAATGACTGTAGAGAGCTGTAATTCTGTGTCTCCTGCATCGTCGATGGCTCATGTTAATTTGGACACTGGGGAGCAACAACCAGTTTTTAATGGAAGAAGCCATTGACACATTCCCCGATGAGGACCCAGTTTCATTCGAGGGTGAGGACACAAAGGATGAAAAGATTGATTCTTTGGAAAAGGCTGTGCTAGCCCTAAAAGTAGTCTCCGAGGGAGGGGAATATGGGAATACACTCAGTTCCGAGGGATACGCTATAGGAAAAAGAAGGAAAAGTTAAAAAAGGACAGTTAGGAAAAAGAAAGATAAAAAGAAGTGCCATTAACATCATGGCAGTTGGATTTCAGACGATGATCACCATAGCGGACATGGATCAGATGTTTGGTGACGGGTCAGCTGTCAGTCTTCTCGATGCCTCTATCGGGGAGGGGGACCAGACTCCAGCCTTAACACCTTAACAACCCGCGTGGTTACACGAAGCGCCCGCGGAGCCCCCGGCTTATTTAGATTTCTTGGACCTTGATATAACATCAGACAAGGGGCAGGACCAAGAAGTCTTGGATCCAGCCTTAGATGAGATTTTTCCTTGCCGGGATATTAGATATCGAAAAAATAAATAATAAATTTTCTTGGACTTGAACCAGATATTTCTGGAAATGCTGGACAATAGGTGATTTATAATTAAAAAGGTACCCCTGGTGTTTCCAGTATTACGGGTATTCCTGGGGGTTCTTAATTTTCCCATAATATTCCCATAATCAGCGTGTTTCTGGGGGGTTAATTCCATCAATAACAGGTTTACTTAGGTTTTCTTGGGGTTCCTTATGGAAATACTTTTCAGGTGATTTTCTGTTGTTTTGTTTATTTTCATGAGCCAGGTGTTCCTGGAATTTTCATTAGTTAGCCAGGAGATGTTGGGAGAACATATATTGTTTTAGGGTTAGTAAAATAGTTTAGTGCGGTGGGTTTTTTACATCTGTGATTTTATGTAAATTGGGCCATTACTGACCAGTGATTAGCTCAGTGTTCAGGGATTTGTTAGAGGGTTGGGTTTAGTTAGTAGGGAGATTAGTGGGGTTTGCTTTATGTACATATTTTGTAAAAAAATTGGGGGAAATAAAATGGGGAGTATTGTTACTTTGAGTCTTCTTTGACTGTGTTGTTTCGTTGTACAAAAACGTCCTTAAGCTCCCTATTAACGAATACATACAGTTATTTTGGTGCCAGTTAAAGAAAAAGAAAGAAAAAAGGCAGAATTGTGTCGATTCCAGGGTACTCATTGGGAGTCGGCTCTTGTGTTTCGGTAAAGTACTGGTCAAGGGGATGGTACAGGAGCTGGGTTGACTGCAAGATGTTAATTATTCCTTTAAATAGTCCTATATGGGATTGTCGGGTTCGTAAAAAGGGGGATATTTAATCAAATGTCTGTTCGTTCGTCTTAACGGATGTCTGACCGTCCGTCTTTATTTAATATAATGAAATTATAACGAATAGCGTGTCTGTTCTTGTTCTGGTGCTTTGCTTTTTTTAATTGAGGTTGCCACCATAGATCCTGCTTGGATATTATAGGAGTTATACAGCCGGCCTTTGTAATGATAACTGTTTTACGCATTATCCGCTAAGTGGAGGTGATAGGTGTATTTCCTCTCTTGCATCGGCAACTCCCTGTAATTCTCATCCTAAGTCATCAGTATGGACTGTGAGAGATCAGTTTGGACACGAGGACTGTGGTGTATGCACGCTCGGACCAGTGAATGGGGAGATTAAGCCGTATGGAATCGGAAAGGCTCTCTCATGTGGGCTGGGTAAAATCTCACATGGAAAGTATTACAGTCAATGGACAATATCGCAAGTATTCGACATCTTCTTGCCAGTATTCTAAGCACTTTACCGTCCACCACTGCGAAGGACTTTGTGTAAGGAGCTCTGGAGTGTGGTGGTTACGGACTGGGTATCCGTGTTTTTTGTTTTTTACTTGTCGTAAAGCAGTGAATCGGTTTTCACGACTACCCAATCGTGGCGTGACCTTCACCTGCAGTGACTTTCAAGTGACCTCAGGATGACCGGGGGTACAAGGATTCTACCATCTCTTCCTACGTCTCTCTCATCTTCTCATCAACAGCGGACATTTTGCATTTTTTGTGAATTTGAATATTAGTCAGGGCTTAATTGTTAACGTTGCGTGGATGTATAATATCATACATTATTCATTACATTTCGTAATACAGCGGTATTTCAAAAATTCCAAACAGTCACCCTTTACTATTTAATTTTTTTATTTGATTTCAGTAAAATAAAATGTCTGTGGGCATTATTTCTGTGTTTATCCTCCGCCATATTAGACAAGCTTCGTTTTCATTCAAGGAACATAAACTGCTGCATTGTGTCGTCCGTCTTTTCGTTTAGGCCATTTTGTGTGTGCAATTTTTGTGTGAGTGTAAACAAAGGACTGCTTCAGGTACAGGCTGGAGTAGTGCTTCTAACTTGAATTAGATAGGAAGTTTTAATTTAAAAGCTTTAAAAGGTAGTAATTTAAATAACAAATTAGTAGTAACGCTTTTGGACATTCAGTTCAACTGCATGAACTTTGTGGATGGTTAAAGTTTGCTTAAAGTCAAAGAGGACATTTTAGAATTACGGTCTTAAAGGGTACACGATGAAATTTTTGATTAGGCTTGGGTTTATTCAAGAACCGGACCAGTGTTGAATTAAACACTGAGGATTTCTCAGGGTGCATTCTAGAATTGCGCTCTAAAAGGATGCACGATAAAAAAATTTATTAAAAATTAGGCCTGGGCTTATCCAGGGATCGAATCAGTGCTAGATAGAAGGATGAGGATTTCTCAGAAAGCAGTGCGTGTTAAATTAAAAATAAGCAAAAAATACAGCCAACACCAATAAAAAATAAGTATGAGTGCATGTGCGGTTTATTTATTAGATACACAGCTAGAAGATACATACATAAAATAAATTATTAGATAAGAGCACATGTAGAGTTAAAAGAAATATAAAATAAATAAAGAATAAAACCAATGCAAATACAGACAGGATAAATAAAAGCCAACACCGTTTAAGGAGTGCATAATAGATAGAAAGTCAATAAGCTCGGTTGTAGTTTATAACTTTGTTATATTCTAATATTATCTCAGAATCAGCTGAGTGCAATGTCCTCTGATCACCATGAAGCTTAAACTTAAGTTGTTTCGGTACGAACAAAATTAATCTCAGGATCAGCTGAGTTTGATGTCCCCTGATCACCATGAAGCTTTGTCCACTAGCTAGGTAGGTGCAGAAAAAGTCACTGTGCATCAGAGCTTCACATGCAATATCTACAACATAAAAAAGACAGTGTTAAAAGTAAGCTAAGATAATTCGAAAGTAAAATTTGCAGCAAGTTAAGAACACAAAATATAAAGTAAAGTAATTTGGGATAAGCCTCCGAGGCGACGGGGCACGTTGCTACCGGGTATTTAAATAATTGTCAATTTTAAAATTTATTTTTTATTATTGTAATTATTTAAGCTTATTCCATTTATTGTATACGCCTACGTCAATCTTAGGGTTACGTTCTGCCGTTGTTATCAATTTTTATCTTTTCTTTTTTGTGATAAATAATGCGATTTCTTATCGTTCATTTAAATTTGGGAACAAAATTTTAAGAAAACGGAGAGTAGTGTGAAGAAATCGCTTTTCGATAATCAATAACCTGTTCTTAATTAAAATGACACGATTTTGATGATCGGAGTCATTGTAACGTTTGTTCGGTCACGTTATCGCTACCACGTAGGCGACGTCATGGCATCTCGTGAGCCGTAGATCGAAGGATAAAAAAATACTGAGACGGATAAGTTTTAACTAAATATCTACCATTTAGTAGATATTTGTGTTTTGTCTGCAATTGCCCGTCCGTGTCTCACCCACAAAAGCAAACTAATCATTTCTGTCACAAACTGAAGCTGATAATTTATATGAATCTTTAGTGTACTTAAAATGATCAGGTAATATTTTACACCCACGCTTCGTTCTTATAAAACTAACATAAGCATCTTTCTGTGTCCAGCGTATGTGGCGAGTGCAAATAAAGCATACATCATTTATGTAAGCCATAGTGTGGCTGTTTGAAGACGCGAGAGGCTTGCTGTTATGTCTTCGTAAAAACAGGTGGAGAGAGACGTCATACTCGTTTGGTGACTTTATTCAGAACTCCCCAATCATTCAAATCTGATTTCGTGATATGGTATTAGTGCCAAGGTGTAAGCATAAACAATAAACCTATGCATATAAACATCTCCCCCTTTAAGAAAAACAACTCCACACCTCACCTTGAATTATGTGAGCGAAAATATAATAGCCTATTCAAAAGTCACATTTATCAATATCCATTCTAGTTTTATCAATATATATCCCAAAATATCATTAGTTTAATTAAACTTTACATATTTAACTATACAAAAGTTTTACTTATGCACCACTGGTTTAGTTACGTAATCGTTTGAATGATACCATTAAGCACCATACGGTCCAGTTCTTCCTTCACTGGTTTTAACAATGCTTCTGATACATGTTATGGAGTTGCAAAGTTGTAAGGCACTGCGCCATCTTTTAGTCTGATCCTCATCGGTTCACAGCTTTTCATCAGACCAAACTCTCCAAATATATCGCCACTGACATGTTCAACGAACGGAACTACTTGCATTCCTGCTGCAACGCCTCTCTAAGAAGACTCGCTTGAAGATTTGATGAAATAACATACACAGGAAATTTGTCTTGCTTCCCCTTGTGTAGTACCGTCGTATTAAATTGTGCCATAGCATTCACTGGGCCCGATGGACCTGACAACGTGCAAAACTTGACTGAAGTTCTGGACTTGGTTTGATCTTGTTAAATCCTGCCTCTGGAATGTACGTGACATCTGCGCCAGTGTCCAGCTTGAATTTCACAGGTAAGTTGAACGGTCGAACATCAGTGCAATCAACAGCCCCAAGAAAAAATGCTGGGGCTTGAACATCACTTGCAAAGTCACCATCATCTTCAGTTACCTCATGTAGATTCTTTTTCTTGGCTCGGCATGATTGAATTTACCGCAGAATCGGCACTTTTTATCTTTTGCAGGGCATGGCTTGCCTGCATGGAAATATCGACAGTTACCACATTGCACTCCTGTTTGTGGTTATTGCATCTTTCGGGGGTATTGTTTGCTACCTCGCCCCGAAAATTGTTTAGGTCTGGAATCTTGGAATCCCTTCCGTCGCACCGCATCGAGGTTAGCCGGACCAATAAAGAGGAAAATAGGTCAGAAACATTGGCATCGTTCAACTTCAATATACTCATTGCTAGTCTTTGTATTGCCAAGCGTTAATAAACTTATCAATGTTATGGAAGAAGCCATATTTTTAAGTTCTATGAAGAAACATATATGTAAACTAATTGTGATCTATTGTCATAAGCCCAATCACACTTTGGGTGCTTCGAATAAAATGCGCAAAAAATTTTGAATTTCGACTGCATGGGAACCGGGTAAAAAATGAAAGAAATGATTGAAAAAATATAGAAGAAATATTGCAAAAAAATCAGCTTGTACTCGGAACATAATTCAAATTTAGAGTAATTGTTAAAACCTTTAATAAGTTTTTTAAATAGCATACAGGTTGTTAAAAACAGGATAGCTCTTTGGTGCAAGAGAAATTTGACATTAAGGCGAAATCTCTCAAGTCCGTTTTTTCCTCAGTTATTTTTATTCGAAAAGTAGGATTTTGCGCATTTTTATTTCGAACGTCCAAAGTGTGATTTGCCTTGATGCATGCAATTTTTGAAAACTCGTACAAAAAGTGAAAGTGGGCAGTTACAACAGAACAACAGAACGACGTCATTTTTGCATTTACAACAAAATCTGTACGTGAATAAGATTAATAAGGGTGTATTTCATCTACCACGTTGTGCAAAATAATATTTGAATCAAATTATAACGAGACCAGTGTGGGTGATAATAAGTTGATCATGACTGAAACCGAAACTATTTTTCAGACGCGAAACTGACAAGGGTGGTGAAATGGGAAATTTGACGTTGATAAGCTCAAACTGTTGGATATCCTTAGAACCTTTCGCTGTAAGCCAAATCACATTTTGGGTGTTCCCAATCAAAGTGCGCAAAAGTGCTGCGCCTCAAATAAAAATAACCGGGTAAAATTTAAAAAAAAAATCGGCTTAATGTCAAATTTTTATTCCACCAGAGATTGGGTTTTTAACAACCCGTATTTTATGATAGAAATTTATTAAAAATTTTAACAATTGGTTTCAAGCTTCATTTTCGTTTATGCCCCGAGTATGAGCTGTTTTTGCGATATTTCTTCTGTATTTTTTCTATCATTTGTTTCATTTTTTACCCGGTTCCCTTCTCAGTCGAAATTCGAAATTCTCGCGCATTTTATTCAAAACACTCAAAGTGTAATTTGGTTATTATAAGCCAGTTCGTGCCGATGGAGGTGTGGTTTCGACTGCAATAATTTTTAGGTTAAGTTCTAAAGAAATGATAAGGGGAAAATATCAGAATTCTAATTTGCTTTAAAAATGTACGCTTTTGAATTTAAAAAGTCCTCGTATATATGATCTTATAAAACTATTTATCATATTATTCAAGCCCTTTAATGGTGATCTCGTGAAAGTGTTGCTGGCAAAATTGAATTTAATTGATTTTTGCCAGTTTTTTTCTCTATCATTTCTTTATGCCATTATCCCAATTGAATTCGGTCGAAACGCAAAAACTTTTCGGTAAAAGTAAGTACGAATTACTTATTATAAAACAATGTACAAACGTCTAAGAGTGACAGGCGTTAGTAGAGATTTTTATTACCGGGCACCTAATGAACACATGAGGGCCTCTGGTAAATGTAACTCGTAGATTGGGATGGATGGTAGAACGGGAAATTTGACATAGATAGACCGAAACCTACTTTATTCATTTTACTATTGAGAACCTATGAGAGCAAGAGTCGTAGTTCCGTGGTACTACACTTCACAGGTGTCAAATTTGCTATTTCGGATATGCTGCACGGCTGTGGTTGCCTTTGTGAATTAGTATATCACGTAAGTCCATACCTCGCGACAACAGTTGCGTCGGTACACTATCACCGACCCACCCACCAAACATCACATTTACCTTGAAAAGGACTATATTTCTGGATCAGTGACTGGTTGTTTTATGCGCACTGACCGCTCTAGTTACAGGTTATTGTGTGTTGGGCGCTCTAGTTAGAGGTTGTTTGAAAGTGCACGAATAGCTGATGCTTTGAAAGGTGAAAATAGGCTTCATTTGACATTCGATGCGAATTAAATACGCATATCTTATCAATATTAATTGAAGAGCATATTATTAAATATTGTTTGCACGGGTATTAACTTTTGGTTGCGTTTAACTTTGGGATTGAGATATTATCCTCACATTTTTGTCCGATAATATGCGATCCAGGTTAGCAAAGTTTGGTGTTTTTGTCAATATTTCAAGAAATTTAAGCCGAATCCTGAAAATAGGAAATCCCGACACGTTCCTAAGTATATCCCAGTATCTTTCTGCGGACAATTTTAAGCATTCATTATGTATTGATCTGGATAGAATTTCAGTTTTACAATGTCCTTTTTTAGCTGTTCTTGGCGATTATTTCGCATTCAGCGGATTACTTTTAAGCTGGATGGAATTGCACTTCTTTTAATTTTGTTGAGGTACGGTCGAAACCTGTTATTTGCACCGCCAGTTTTCCAATTAAATATTCCCATGCTTTCAGTCGGTTTATGCGTTTATGCGGTGTATTTTATTTGCAAAAGAACGTTTATGGATGTTAAAATAGTATACAGTTAAACGGTTTTTTTGCGATTAACCGCTATGCGAGTAACCGATTTCGTCTGTAGAGGTCGTGTTTTTTGTGTCATTTTCTGTAGGTGCGTTTATGAAATTGAATGCAAAAATGATGCAACGTTTTGCATGCCATTATCGGGATTCCCACCATCTGGAAAAACCTGGAATTTTACGAAGAGCTATTCCAGACCTGGAAAAACCTGAAATTTTGAGAATAGTCCTAGCAGCCAGGAAAACTTTTCCACATTTTTTAGGTCGTAGTAGTTCATTACGTGATACAAAAATATGTTTTCTTAAAATGAATTTCCACAGTTGTTTATTTGATAAACGTTGTTCTGATGTCAATTCTCGGGTTTTAGTAAAGCAGTTTACAGAATTAACTAATTTTAGTAAATCTTGCTTTAGGTTTCATCAGTACACTGTTATTTTTTTTCAAAGCATTAGTGTTATTAAGTATGTTGAATATGGATTTGCCGTCAGTGCTTTAAAGAATTTGTATTATTTAGTATATTGAGTACGTATGTTAATACTAGCTTGATTTACTGCTATGCTTTTCATGCATTTATCTTTTAGTGACAATTGTATGTTTTGTTTTAAGCTCATAAATGTTAGATACTCGAGGAGTGACGAAAATTATAAAAAATATATTTTTCATGAACTTTACATTCAGTGAAATACATTCGACATGTGATGACATTGAGTACTATTACTACTATTGAGTGACATATTCCTTATATGTCTGAGCAAGCTTTTCCTTAGAATGTTTCGGCGTCATCTTGAAAGTAATATAATCTTGAAAACAACGTGGAATTTTTTTCGAATTGAACCTGAAAAAAACCTGGAAAACACCTGAAATTTTTTTCAATGTGGGCGTGGACACCCTGGTTATTGACAAACAATGGTCAGTAGTGCTGGAAACTCGCACCCGAATTGGTATTCGAGTACTCGCTCAACTTTTTCGCGTGTATTCGAGTACTCGTCCCAGCACTAATGGTCAGTGATGTGTCTTTCACTTTTTCCAGCAGCGATTTACATGATGCTCTTTTTAAACATTTCTATGATAAATAACAGCTCCACAGAATTCCACGTAACAGTGATTGCTTATCTTTGTTTTAGAACACATCAAGAATTTGGCGCAATGGATGGTGCGGCATCTGCAGCTATAGATTTCAGCAAGTGCGAAAAAAGTGGCGGCATTTACAAAACACCTTGGAAAGATTTTAGACTCTTGAATCTCAAGAATCTAGTAAAAATAGGATTTGATTACACTTTTGGTGTTTCAAAAGGCAGTAAACCGAACAACAAAGTGGTTAGTATTTTATGGATCAGGCGAAAACAGTTAATCCCATAAAGCGTTTAATTGCAAACCATTTTAAAACCTCATATCTTTATTTTAAGGACATTCTAATACCGGTTAATTTGTATAGCCCACTCTCCAACGAAAGGTGTAAATTTAACTGATATTATGCGATTATCCAGCATGTCGCAATTGCAAAAGAAACGTAATGGCCTTTTCAAAAGCTATGCGATTGACCGGTTTGTGCAGTCAACAGCGAAGCGCTTAACATATTTTGCCTGTATAACGAATACTCGCGTGACTTTCTTAGTTCAGCACTTTTCAAGTTATCTAAAATGTATGAATTATGTCGTCAGTATTCAGATACTGCTTGTGTTGAAAATACCATAACAGCTGACTGTTTCATGTGTCTGTTGTTTATACCCCACAGGGGGAATATATGCGATCGACCGCGTGTCTTGATTGACCATTGATGGCCGTGTTTAACTGATGGGGGTCCTGTGGGGAATATGTGGGCTATGCACACTGCTCTAGTTACAATTGTTCTTGTTTTAGCAATTAGAGAAAGAGCTTCCAGTGCGAAAACTTGACATTGACTCGATAAACAAAGAGGTCAAAGATGGAGTACAAATCACGTGGCTAGGTCATGCCAGTGTCCTGGTTCAGATGGAAGGTCTAACAGTCCTGGCCGACCCGATGTTCAGCGAGCGCTGCTCTCCTGTTAGCTTCAGCGGCCCGAAACGCTACCGACCAGTGCCGACTCGCCACGGGGGGAAGCCGTACAGTGCCGGGGAAGCAGTAAGGTGGCTGGGCGTGAAAAACATTGACGTTGTCGTCATA
The DNA here is from genome assembly GCA_949752745.1 of Protula sp. h YS-2021. Taxonomy (NCBI): domain Eukaryota; kingdom Metazoa; phylum Annelida; class Polychaeta; order Sabellida; family Serpulidae; genus Protula; species Protula sp. h YS-2021. The sequence continues at coordinate 14,662,490 of OX457027.1, read as the reverse complement.
AGCCACAACCATTACGATCATCTGGATATAGACAGCGTGAAGGCGCTTGACGTGGAGTTCCGGGGCATTCACTGGTTTGTGCCCGCCGGAGTGAAAAAATGGCTATCTCAGACAATTCACTCGAAGACTATAAAAGGTGAAGCTAAACACGGTAGTCTTTCCCAAAGCAGGCTCTAACGCTAGCCATTTGATAAGTTATGCATATAGTTACAGTGAAACCTCGTTATCTCCCCTTGTTGTCGGGACCGAACTATTTACCACGAGATATCCGTGATAGTAATAAAATTTGAGTTTTTGGATAATTTGGTGTAGCCGAGTGTTCGAGATATCAGAGTTGGAGATAATGTGATTCCACTGTAGCTAAATATAGCCATGTGGTGTGCACTTATGTTCCTATATTGCAAACAATGTTTATATGGCTTTAATGTAATCACATGTCTCTTCTCTCAAAAGTAATTACAGACCAATACAAGTAGTCACAGACCAATACAAGTAATCACAGACCAATACAAGTAGTCACAAACCAATACAAGTAGTCACAGACCAATACAAGTAATCACAGACCAATGCACTACGAAAGAAAAGTAAGAATAACGAAGTATATTATTGCGTAATATAATGAAGTTCGGCCTGTTTGAATAAAATTATCATGAACATAAAGGAAAAAATTATGTACCTTTGATTGCGTCGGTTTTTTTTTAGAATTTGAGTGGTGGGACACTGAAAAAGTCAAGGATGTTTTGTTTACATTTGTGCCGTCAAAACACTGGAGCGGACGAGGGGCGATGGACAGATTCCAGGTAGCATAATTGTTCTACACTAGGCACTCGGGAATTTAAGGTGGCATGATCGTCATATACTAGGTGTTTGGGAATTGTAGGTAGGAAGGTCGTTAGTATTATACTAGACACTCGGGAATTGACGTTGGCATGGTCGTCATACACTAGACATTCGGGAATTGCACATAGCAAGGTCATTATATACTAAGCATTCAGGAATTCCAAACACTTAAGACCGCCCAATGTGATTCGAATTCTGCGACAATACGTGTGGAGATCGATCGAAAAGTATCAAATGGGGTCAACTGTTTGTTAGTCAAGTCAACGGTTTTATTTCCAAAATAAGAGATACATAGATAAGGTCAATTACAATAATGCAATCAAGTAGATGTTTCAATTCTTATCGTGGAAAGGGTAGGCCGTAGAAGTTTTCACTTAGTTGAATCGGTCTACCTATTAACTGTTAAGAAATGTAGCATCTTTGAATCACTCAGCTTTGATGGAATTCCCAAAAAAGAAAAGTGTAAGTAAACACTACATAATAAACGAGCTACAGTAGGACAATATTTAACAACGAGAAAGATTTGTTTTATTGAGTAAAAACTAATTTTATCACAGTGTAAGCTTTATACGAATAAAGGAAAAATCTGTACATATTGGCATATTGCGTATGTCGAAGTGTATGAAATCCTGTGTTTCATTTTCCAGACATTGTGGGGAAGTTGGTGCATTGGCGATGAGACAACAAGTCGCTTCTATTTCGCTGGCGACACGGGCTACTGCGGACAACTGTTCAAAGAAATTGGCTCGAAATTTGGTGGCTTTGACTGTGCTGCGATACCAATTGGTGCATATCATCCACGGTATTGAGATACCAGATATTCTGATAACACAGCATGATCCCGAAAACCCTCCCGTAGCACTGGCAGCAGGAGACTTGAATGGGTGCTAGATTGATCCTAACCCCCTCCCCCCACCACAGCCTGTTACACTGGCAGCAGGACTTGACGGGGTGCTAGATTGATCCTAACCCCCTCCCCTCACCACAGCCTGTTACACTGGCAGCAGGACTTGACGGGGTGGTAGATTGATTCGAACTCCCTCCTCCTTCCCCGAAGCCAATGGTACTGCCAGCAGAAGTCTTGAATGGGTGTTAGATTGATCCCAACCCTCCCCCCCCCCCCGCAGTCTGTTATACTGGTATTAAGAGACTTGAAGGGGTGATAGAGTGATCCCAGCCCCCTCTTCCCCCCCCCCCCCCCGCAGCCTGTGACAATGGCAGCAGGAGACTTGAAGAAGTGGTGGATTGATTCCACCCCCTCTCCCTCCCCCCACCCTTACAGGAAGAAAGAATATATAGTGTTGATATGCAGTCGGGGTTCAATTTGTCAAATTGTCGGTCCGTCTGTCCGTCCGTCCTTTTTTTATTGTCCGGGCGATATATCAAAAACTATATATCGGAAATTCACCAACCTTACTGGAAGAAGTTATATATAGTACAGATGTGCAAGGGGGGGGGGGAGTTCAATTTGTCGCTTGTCCGTCCGTCGCACTTTAAACTTTTTGTTGTCTGGGCGATATCTCAAAAACTATTTATCGGATCATCAAATCTTACAGGAAGAAACTATGTATGGTGTAGATTTGCAACGGTTTTATAACAAACCTTATAGAAGCGTGTTAAAAAGCAGGTGATGAAATGTTGCAAAAACGTCTTTCCAGTCAATGACAGACATGCGCGCAAGAAATTAAATATTAATTACTGCGTCACCAAACGTCAAAGGCAAAAAGCAGATGAACTGTAGTTGTGCAATTTTGGTTTTAGTTTATCACCCGCTCGTCTCTCCATTCCATGACACCTACATGTTGCTTTTCTCCGGGCCATATCTCAAAAAGGTAACTCGCCCACAGTGATGTCACTGCTTTTGGCAGAGGACTGTGCATCTCCGATGCCTGTGTTCCGATACGCTTGAGTAGGATGAGAGTTTCATTTTGACGTCAATGTGCACTTCAGTTTTGGGTCGCAGTACAAATGTACATCAGATACAGCCGCCGCCACCTCCACCCCCGCCCACCACCACCCATCTTCCATCATCCCCTATTCCGACGTTTTGCGGTTTACGTTAAAATTACTAATCTACGTTCTTCTTTTTACAGAGAAATGATGAAATGCCAGCACGTTAACCCACCGGAAGCCGTGCAAATTCACAAAGATCTAAAATCGAAGCAATCAGTAGGAATTCATTGGGGAACTTTTGCTCTGGCTTATGAGGTAATAGACAAGGAATATGATTATCTTTGCTGTTATTTCAGTTTTTATTAGCCCGCTTATCCATAGGCTACATGAGCGATACCCAACATTTGGTCCTCTGTGGTCCGTCTGTAAACTATCTTTTTTTCTTTTTTGCCACTTTTTTCGGTTTTCATCGGATCGCAGTAAAATTTTACGGCCACCCAGGGCTACAGATGCCCATTATTTTACTTTCGCAATTCGCCAATTTGACGATCCGGTAACCACGGTTGCGAAAAAAGCCTACTCTTCCTACAGATTGTGTTAAATTTGCTCGAAATTGTGCATGAAGGTAGTTTGGGTCACGGCTAAAAAAAGTACGAAAGCTGCTTTTTGATTTTCGCCAAAAATAAATTTTCTTTATAATGTTTGTATTCACTTTGAAACTTTCAACAGTGGTGCGTCCAGCGTGCCTGAGTGGAATTCTGTCATCTTTTTTTTTTTTTTTTTTTTTTTGTGGTTCGCCAAATTTTGGCGAATGTTTTACGCTGTTTTAACCTTTGCGCCTATGAATGATTCGACACATGTACAAAGAGCTCAGAGTTGCACGTGGAAAAATGCAAATTAGATTGAAACAGGGCAGGTGATTGGCTTGAAACAGTCACGTGGCTCATGGCTTCCAGAAGAACGCAGTGCAGATAGCTTAAACTGTTTAGATAGAAGAGACTGTTCACATGCCAGGCATGGATATTGAGAGAAAATGTGTACTTGTATATTATAATACAGTATAATGATATGATATATATATATATGATAGATATAACATAACATAATATCTTCCTTGTATAGCGCCCTTTCACGTATCAACAGACAAATGTTCGTAGCGCTTGACAGTTTGAAATTGATCGACATTAATAGACTATGAAGAATAAGTAAGTTTTAGCTTCTTTTTAAACTGGTCGGTAGAGGTACATGATCGTAGTTGCAAGGGTAGCGAGTCCGAATTCCTGGACTGTGCACAGGAGAAGCTTGGTCGCCAGCTTTTTGGCGTGTTTTAGGTCTTTGGAGGAGAAGTTTGTCATTGGACCTGAGAATACTGCACTCGTAGATCTCTAAGATAACTGGGCTTATTCCTGTGTAGGGCTTTATGCACGAGCAGTGTAACTTTGTAATCTGTTCTATATTTGATGGGTATCAAATGTAAGGCTTTGCGCGCATCGCTCACGCAAAGCCCCGTTCTTAGACGGACATAGGCGTTTTACACTATCTGTAATTTAGAAGTCAGATCTTGAGTTATGGCAGCGAGCAAACAGGTGAGTAATCCAAGCTTGAGATGATCAGCGACTGCACAAGTATTTTCATTGCATCATCGGTGAGCAGATGACGTATAGAGCGTAGCTTTCGAATCCACAAGTACGAGGATTTGACAAGGTGTAAAACAGGACTTCTCATCGTCAGCTCTTGATCTGAAAAAAAAAAACCGCCGAAGTTTTTGACACAAGGGACAGTTTTATTTCTTCACCAGCAATAGAGATTGAATCGAATGGAACTTTTTTCAATTGACGTTTTGAGCCGAAAATTATGAATTCAGTTCTACTTTTTGATTTAATTTTAGATGGTTATCGAATTTCCAATATACACGCGTGTGCAGGTGTATGAGAGTTCATTCATGGTCATGGCTTGACTTAAAATATTAATCTTAAATTCAGTTCTTATGGTGCGCATAGTCACTTGACTTAAGATATATATATATATATATGTGTACACACATACACTCACACACACCTACTATATATTATATATATGTATATAATTTGTGGGTGTGTTACAGGCAGTTCGGTTAATTCGTGTATTCCCTAAAATGTTAAGTTTATTAATGAGTTGGCAAGAATTATGGGTTTGTTAATTCGTGTATTGCCTGAATCGCGATACACCGATACAAAAATAACTCATATCGGGTTTTCATGTCCGGATATTTTGACCGGTGTTGCATAATCGGTCTCGGTGCACGATCAGTAGTATGAAAATAAGAGTTCTACCGCACTTTGTGACGTCTTACTGTCTGGAAGTGACGTCATCATGTCTGGAAGTGACGTCATCATGTCTGGACCGGGAGTGACGTCATAGGCGTCGTCATGGCAACGTGTTGTTGTGATGGCAACGAAGCATGGTAACGTGACGTCATAGGCGTAGCCATAGGCGTAACCCTGATAACAAAGTGAGGACCCCCCCCCCCCCCCCTCAGGATCGTGATATGGCTAACTTCAAGACTGTATATCTTTAAAACTACTTGGTTGATTTATATGAAAATTTCACTGTTTGATTCAGTTTTATGTAAAGTTTTGTCATAAAGTGGTCACAGGCTATTTTCGCAGCTGGCTGTATGCATAATGTGACATGCCACCATTTTAACTTTGTAAAAAGTGAAAATTTGGGATAACTTTCGCTATAGTTGGTCGATTTACATGAAAATTTCACTGTTTGATTCAGTTTTATATCTAGTTTTGTTATAAAGTGGTCACAGGCTATTTACGCAGCTGGCTGTATGCATTTTTGTAACATGCCGCCATTTTAACTTTGTAAAAAGTGAAAAATTGAGAGAACTTTCGTTATACTTGGTCGATTTACATGAAAATTTCACTGTTTGATTCAGTTTTATGTAACGTTTTAACATTAAGTGGTTATAGGCTATTTACACCGATGGCTGTATGCATAATGTGACATGCCGCCATTTTAACTTTGTAAAAAGTGAAAAAATGAGATAACTTTCGTTATAGTTGGTCGATTTGCATGAAAATTTCACTATTTGATTCAGTTTTATATCTATTTTTGTTACAATGTAGTCATGGGCTATTTGCACAGCTGGCTGCATGCATAATTTGACATTCGCCATTTTAACTTTGTAAAAAGTGGAAAAGTGTAATAACTTTCGTTATGGTTAACCTATTTGAATGAAAATTTCACCATTGAATTCAGTTTAATGTCTTAGTTTACAGTAGTTTGCATAGGTGTTTGTTGGAATGGCGCGCGCCCACCATTCAAACATGTGTTTGAATTATTTTTACGTCAAACTATTGTTCAACAAGTTGTTTAGCAATTGTAGAACAATTGTTCAACGAGCTGTTGTTCAACATGTTGTTGAACATGTTCAACAACATGTTCAACAAGTTGAACATGTTCAACATGTTCAACATGTTCAACAACGTGTTCAACAAGTTGAACATGTTCAACATGTTCAACATGTTGTTGCACATGTTCCACATGTTCAACTTGTTCAACAACATGCTGTTTAATAAGTTGTTCGACAAGTTGTAGTTGAAGCAAAGAAAAAATAAGACATATGTTGAATAGGTTTATTAATACACTTAAATACACTTAAATATATACAGCTTAAATCTATAACAATATTATAACATTTATTGATTTACAAAGTCTTTATTATAATGTTTAGTCAAATAAGTCTATTTTTCTTCATCTGCTTCACTCTGTTCACTGGCATCCATATCACTTTCTTCGTCACTGCTTTCATCTTCCTCCTTCTCATCTAGAAGCTCTTCAAAGAATGCATCGTTTCTTCTTATAGTCGCCTTTAGTGCCTTTGAATACTCGTAATGTTTTTCATCAACAAAGTAATTAAAGTCTTCTAAAATGGTTTCATAATGTTCGTTTTGTTGTAGACGTTGGGCATATTTGAATAGTCTCATAAACAGTTGTTTAAGTCGACGCTTATAAATGGGTCGAAAGTCATCACTTGCTATGTCATGCGCATCTTCAAGCCCTTGTTCTTCATATTCTGAAACCTTTTCTTGAAATTTGGTATCATATTCATCGTAGACTTCTTGAACCATATCATACCAAACAGAGTCTGTTTCTGACTCACTTTCAGAGTCTGTTTCTGACTCACTTTCAGAGCTGCCTTCATCATCACCCTCAACACAATGTTCCATATGTTTGAACAAAGCTTCTTGACTGTTGTATAACGCACCACATTCTGTACAAGCATGTGCATTCTTTTCAGTCATGTTGACGCTTTGACTTTCCATAGAAGACTCATCTAAAGTTTCAGTGATAAAGTTTCAGGGTTTTCCATATCTATCTCCAATTCTTCTTCTTCTGAAGTGTGAGCATTCTTTAAGTGTCTTTTAAGACTTTGTGGCCAATTGTAAAATTTCAAACAAATGTTGCATTTATACATCCTTTCGGTTCAACATACACTTTTCAAGTGATGAAAAAGCCTTTAAACATAGCCTTATATACAACTTGTTGAACAACATGTTGAACATGTTCAACATGTTGTTGAACATGTTGCTGAACATGTTGTTGAACATGTTGTTGAACATGTTGTCTACGCCTAGGGGAGTTTAACGTCATAACGTCATTATGACGTCATCATTATGACGTCATTATGACGTCATCATTATGACGTCATAATGACGTCATTGGAACAGGCGCGTGCTTAATCAAAAACTGACTCAGCAGAATTTATTGCTGTTTGATATGGATGAAATGCATGTCTCACTCTTCCTTTTATGCTACTAAGATGTAATCAAAATATGGTGTGTAACTCGTAAAAAATGCCAAACTTGTTAAAATTGCTGACTCAGCAATTTTAGCAATTTTAACAAGTTTTGGTAGCGAGTTCCATAGCCTAGGTGCAGCCACTTCAAAGCAACGGAGACCAGCAGAGGCAAGTCTGAACCGAGGCTCTACAAGTAGAGAACATTCAGAAGATCTCAATGACCGTTTTGGCTCGTATGGCACTAGCAATTCACGTATGTACTGTGGGCAAGCATTGTGCAAAGCTTTGAAGACAGTCATTGTTACTTTGTAGTCAATGCGATGTTTGACAGGCAACCAATGTAGACTCTGTAACACAGGGGTGATGTGTTCCCTACGGGGGGGTCAGAGTTATCAGGCGAGCAGCTTCATTTTGAACCTTTTGCAACTTACGAATCTGAACAGCTGGCATATTCACATACAGACTGTTGCAAAAATCAAGACGGGAAATGACAGCTGCATGAACAATGGTCTTCGTAGTTTCCAGTGTCAAATATTTCCGGACTTGCCACAGTTCCCTAATAACAAATCTGCATTTTTTTACAACCTCATTTATCTGTGTCTCCAACTTGAGCGATTCATCAATCATGACACCAAGGTTGCGTGCAGATGAGGAGCGTTGAATAGTCGAATTCCCTACGAGTATACTGTCTACCATTGCCTTGCATCGATTTCTGGGCGTTCCGATGACTAAAAATTCAGTCTTTGACTCATTTAGTTTTAGTCGATTTGTACGCATCCACGACGAGACATGAGAGATGGCAGCTTCTAGTTGTTCAACGGCTTTCTGAACATCTTGAGTGGAAGATGGACAGACAGCCTTCCATAGCTGTCAGTCATCGGCATAAAAGTGGAACAGTATTCTCAGAAGACGGGCTAGGGTACCTAGGGATTGTGTGTAATATTTATAGCCCTGAGGACCAATTTTGCTTCCTTGTGGCATGCCACATTCAAGTTCTTTAATACTAGACTTATGGCCATCGACACAGACTTTTTACAAAGTTAAAATGGCGGCATGTCACATTATGCATACAGCCATCGGTGTAAATAGCCTATAACCACATAATGTTAAAACGTTACATAAAACTGAATCAAACAGTGAAATTTTCATGTAAATCGACCAAGTATAACGAAAGTTCTCTCAATTTTTCACTTTTTACAAAGTTAAAATGGCGGCGTGTTACAAAAATGCATACAGCCAGCTGCGTAAATAGCCTGTGACCACTTTATAACAAAACTAGATATAAAACTGAATCAAACAGTGAAATTTTCATGTAAATCGACCAACTATAGCGAAAGTTATCCCAAATTTTCACTTTTTACAAAGTTAAAATGGTGGCATGTCACATTATGCATACAGCCAGCTGCGAAAATAGCCTGTGACCACTTTATGACAAAACTTTACATAAAACTGAATCAAACAGTGAAATTTTCATATAAATCAACCAAGTAGTTTTAAAGATATACAGTCTTGAAGTTAGCCATATCACGATCCTGAGGGGGGGGGGGGGGGGGGGGGGGGGTCCTCACTTTGTTATCAGGGTTACGCCTATGGCTACGCCTATGGCTATGCCTATGACGTCACGTTACCATGCTTCGTTGCCATCACATCAACACGTTGCCATGACGACGCCTATGACGTCACTCCCGGTCCAGACATGATGACGTCACTTCCAGACATGATGACGTCACTTCCAGACAGTATGACGTCACAAAGTGCAGTAGAACTCTTATTTTCATACTACTACGATCTCGCTCCAAGAATTTGGAGAGCAACCAGATGTTAAGTAATTCTTAGATGTTGAGGAATTCCGATATAATACTGTACATAGCAATACGTCTGTGAAGTCTCAAAACGGTTCACTTTTACAAATTTAAATTTACGTATATGTGTAATTTTGAAACTCAGTAAAAGAGATGCAACGTTGGGAACCCCCTTTGACAACTTTCTACCGGGTTTAGGTTTAAATGTTTGACTGTGATACGTTACAGGCAAAGTTTCGCAAATTTGTACAATTTCCAAAAAATAATAAAACATTTTTCAAAATGAAACATTTTCAGTATCGTTGAATAGGCTTGAGATAGGCTTCTGCAAGTTTCCAGCCAACATGGTGAGATCGGCAAAAAAATTGAGGGAGAATCCACAGAACCTTACATAAAATACTCCTTTTATAGAACTTTACAAATTGCAATCATTTTCACTTCACCCCATACATTATTAACATAAAGAACCAATTGCAATTATATCGAATGCCCCTTTAGCATGTAATGCTTATTTTTACGTCAAAAGATAAAGTTGTAAACGAAATTAGTTTAGATCTCATTAATTTATATTTCGATATAAATAGTTGAATTTTAGACGGCAAAAATTTCCTTTTGAAATAATAAAATCAGTTTTGCAAACTTAAACAATCGTAATGGAGGCACACAGTTAAATTAAATGTAACGAATCGTCAATAATGGAGATGTAAAATTGAATTATTGATATCAATATTAACAACACGTTTTTGAGCTCAATAAAAGCTTCATTCCTGTGTAGTACAAAATGAAGAGAAAAATTCTGTATATAAGACTGGTCATTAATGCATTCACAGATATTTGTTTCTGAATTTTAGATATAAAAAATATACTGCTATTTTGACATCAAAAAGTAATTTTTAGATAAAAAAGTCATTTGCAGATTTCAAAATATAAATAAAGAAGTCGAATTCTGAATTAATGGTAGGTGCAATAAAGTTGTGATAGCAATAAAAAGAAAATAAATTGTAAGCTCAAAGAAATAAAGATTTTCCTCTCAAATATTTCATTTTTTGTGGTCAAGAATTTGAATTTTGATCTGTAAAAATCAATTTTAGATATCTTTTTATTATTTTTGATGTCAGTAAATAATAAACAGTACCAGTTCGTGTCTTTTTACGGAACCTGGGTACCGTCATTTGACGGTCTTTTTTTATTTATTTATTTATTTTTTGTTGTTGAAGGTTTTTAAATTGTGCTACACAGCGTAAGGACTTTGCTGGATAATTAAAACACCTTATTATTTGAGGATATGTAAGAATAAGTCGAGCAAATAAGAATTCAGACTTTTTGCAAGCGCGAAATGAGCCACTATCGACGACGTGAATCTGTCCTTTAAATAAACTGATGAAGCGTAGTCTAATTATGTCCCCCCGACCAAGGGGAGACATATGGTGTTCGTTCGTTCTGTGTGTGTGTGTGTCAGTCTGTAGTGAACACAACGTGTGCAAAATAACTTGAGAACGAAAAGTCGGATCGACTTCAAACTTGATCTGTCCATTCGGCATATGTCATTGGGTAGAAATATCTCGATATTTGAAAATGGGATCGACTTCAAAACTTGGGGTACTTATTCCTCGAAGACGACCGGTTATTCTCAAACATAGAAAATTAAAGGCGCAAATCGCGTGAAAAGTAATATGTGATATATTTTACAGCTGCTGAATCTAAATCTAGTACTCCCCCTCCAACCCCCCCCCCCCCCCCCCGCCTTCTTCCACCACCTCCCTGCCTCCCCTGTTTTGTTGGCTGTTTTGTTAACTAACGGATAGTTATTAACTACGCTTGGGATATCAGCGTTTTCCAGAAGATTCTCCCATGTTTCTCTATTCTTTAGACATACTTGAAAACATTAACAGAGCGATTATCGATTATCTGGCATTTTGTGTAATTGATCTTTTTATGCGTTACTCACGTACAGCTATTAGCCACGTTGTTCCATATATGGGAGTAATTGCAATGTTTGTGCAGTACCTGGAAATAGCTTTCATTTTTAAATTGAGCCGTCCAGTATCTTGTGTCATGACGTGCAGCGCACTGTGTTGACATCAAATGCTTTCCCTCACTCTCCTACCGAGCTGAGTCATGTGTTGAACAGTTATGAAGACCGTCTTTGTGCTTTTTGGCCGATGGGAATGTACGGAGACCAGGTATACATTATGGCTATAACTACACTTAGTGTACAAACCTTTACCGTAGTGTTGGCTGAAATGGTTAGGGTTGCCAATAGATTCATACGTACATTAGATAACTGGGGGGGGGGGGGGGGGGGGGGGTTAAGGTTAGCAAAAACAAATATTTTGGTAAACCTATTTTTAACTGCCACTTTCAAGATCCGGATAAAAAGTCGTTAAGTAAAACCTGTTTGCAGTAACCAACTTCCAGTTTCGGATAACAGAACGTACGTAAAAATCCGCCTGTCTTGATGACCTTCCAGACCCGAATAAAAAAAGTACGTGCAGTAAAATTGTTGTAATGAATAACTCCAAAAGCGGGATAAAAAGGCCGTACAGTAAAACCTGTTTTAGTGACCACCATCTGAAACTGGTCAAAAAAAGGCGTAGAATAAACCTCTTTAGTGACCAGTTTCTAGACCCAAATAAAACACCTTAGCCTAAACTTGCATAGAAAAGAGGATTGAAATACTCACAATTCAAGTTACGTACCCCCCCCCCCCCCATCCCTCCCCCATGGAAAATGGTTATTGGTAAATTATGGGTAAAATCGGGGAGACAGTTGTTTTTGTTTACAAAAACAAAACAAAATAATAGGTGTCAAATTGAAAGTTTGTGATATAAGCCTGTACTCTTATGTTGTGTGTGCACAGGCCGCTCTAGTTGAAATATATAGAGAATAACATAGAAGTCGAATTGTCGTTAATCTACGTTAGTTTTTTATTGAATAGACTAACTTTGATCCCCCTGTGGGGTGGAGAATCTTAAGAATATACCCACTGCGTTCTGTTCCGTGCTTGGCGTAAGAGGCGACTAGTCGGAATTTCTTTCTTTCTTACTCTTCTTTACTATTTCCTCATTCTTCCTTCTTCTTTTTCCCACTTGTTTCTTTATCAAGTGCGTCCTAATATACCGATCCTAGTTGGTGAAAGGGACGTTAAACACCAAACAAACAAACAAAGAACTTTGACGGCAATGCCTTGTTTTCAAAATTACGAAAAATGTGTGAATTGGTATTTCATTTATATATTTTTATTTTAAACATATAGAGTGTCATAAAGTTTCGTTTTTAATCCCAAAGTTAAAATTACCTCCAGACTTAGCTGTGATGTTGAAATAAGAAAATTTGCTCCTAATATTATGTGGGTAATATTTTGGGTAATGACGCAGGATTTTCAGAAATAAGGTCGAGTAATCAGTCGTTATTGGTGTGTTTCAGCCGTATATGCAACCACCATCTTACTTGCAAGACGAATTGGAGAAGAATGGTATTCCTGCGGCTGACTTCATCACCATGCAACACGGAGAAACGAAGCTATTTCCAAAGAAAACGGAAGCGATGGAAGCCAGCGGGTGCAATATGCCTCAAAACGGCCAAGGAGATGTGTCAGAAAAAGTCTTAGAAAGTAAGAGCACTCTTCGTGAAGAATTGGCCGCTGTGCGTAGCACCCGACCTCTCGCCTCTGCTGCTCTACACAGCTCATATCCGCCAGCCAATTCTGCGTCGGCAGCGACTAAAGAAACTGATATTGATGAAGAATACGAGATATTATCGCTAACGCCTAACGATGATCCTGGTGGCACTACCAGTCAGTCAGGAGAGACGACGCAGAAAGATTCTGGAAAGGCGAGCATGAATGACCTGTCCTTGGATACAAGCACGAGCAGCACAGCGGTGGAGGAGCTGAATATAAGTGACGGAGGCGATCACGTGAATCCAGGGGCGTCGGTGATTGGTCTAAATCACCGCGGCGACGTCTCCAACACGACTGCAACAGTGGAAAGCTCCAGCGAAAACGAGGACTCATTCTCCGGTGAGGTGCCGCCGCCGTCTGAGGTTGTTGTACCTCATGGAGAACAAACATACCCACCATTGGCAGTAGATGGTACTTCCGATGCCAGCCAGGCGGTTGTGGTTGGCCAAAGCAGTCCAACAGATGACTCGTTTGTCATACTACCGACCGCCCAGACGGCTGGAAATGACAACATAGGACCAGTGGGCAGAAATTCTCCGGAAAGTGAAACTAAATCAGTTGATTTAAATCCCACTGACGACACTGCAGCCTTGAACCTAAACCTTACTGAAGATACAACAGGTACTGATGTTTTAAATGGTCATGATGGGAATGAAACTGAAAACAGTGCTACACCCGTAAATCTTTCCGAAAATGATTTTATACGCGACAAGAAACAAGGAGACTCCCTAAAGGATGAACCAAAACCAGCTGAGAGTGGCCAAGAACCCGCTCTTGTGAGAACGGAAATTGGAAATAGAAGCGAGCAGGTAACGGCTGTCGGTGACGCAGGCGATCACGTGACTCAAGGGGCGTCGATGTCGATAGTGATCATTGGCGAGAATGGCCGCGGCGATGTCGCCGACCCGGCGGCAACAGCGGAAAGCTCTAGCGAAAACGAGGGCCCGGTCCACGGTGATGTGAAGCTTGTTGCACCTGATGGAGATGAAAAACACGCCGAGTTGGCAGTAGGTGGCACTTCCGGTGCCAGCAAGGCGGTCGTGGTTGGCCAAAGCAATGCAGAAGATGACTCGTTTGTGATTCTTACGACCGCCGAGACCGCTAGAAATGACAACATAGGACCAGTGGGTGGAAATCCTCCTGAAAGTGAAACCAAATCAGCTGATTTAAATGCCACTGAAAACGATACTGCAGCCTTGAACCTAAACCTGACTGAAGATCAACAGGTGCCGATGTTTTAAATCGTCGTGAAAAATGGGAGCGAGAATTTATCGGCCACTCAGAACTGGGGTACTTCATTTGAAATCCTGGACAAGGAACATTGCGAAGACACAGAACACTAAATGATGATTGGGTGACAGAGCCTCTCGTAGTCTGCGGACCAGTCCCGCACTTCTCTGGCGAATGCATTGACAGTTTATTTAATTTTTCACTTGATAAGTGGGCATATTGGTATGAATTCTTGTACGCCAAATGCAATGTATTGTCTGTGATGAATGCACTTTTGCAGGGCTTTACGTTAACTTTTTTCGGCACCTCGCCGGTGGGGTATGCAGATTTTAAATCAACCTGCCCCACCCGCACTCTCACCTGCCCCCCTTCTGTCTCTTCTGTTGGTCACCCCCCCCCCCCCCACTCCACGACACTCTTAAACATTCCACTTATATAGCATGCATTAATGTATAGACGCTGTGTATCAAATATAACATTTCCTGAGTAAATGTCAAAACGCAGATGTCCTAAAAAAAGTATAAACTCTTAAAGTACCAACGAGGACTATAAAAGCAGCCCTTAGCTCCTCCCATTTTCATTATGATTCTGGAGCTCCAAGCAAAACCGATTTCACACATTTTTCCTTTCAACTCCTTTGTCTAAGCTGGACTCAGTGTGGATACAAATATGCTGCATAAATTAACTGTTATCTTCAGTTGGTCATTTCGCACATCGCACAAAGACATTTATCTTAAGGTTGTAAAATCTGTATAAAATTGATTGATGGCCCTTTCCAAGAAAGTGAGAAAAGGGGCGGACTCGGTGCCATGGCTAAAAGCAGCGTTTTCAGTTGGGCCTTTAAGCATGTTCTTCGAGAGCACCGGCGGCAGCTAGTAAATACTGGCGTCTTTTCTTGCGCTGGCTTCCCATGATCCAACGTTAGTGTTGTGTGTGCTTGATAATCTTCACTCGGGGGGCCTTCAATTGATATCAGAAGTAAATTCGACAGCATTTCAGTTTCTAAGCTGACGCACCAGTCGCTTTTAACACGTTCACTGCAGAGAAATCTCGCTCACCTACCGCGGTTGGTATGGGCTGATACATTCTAAAATTTTTAGAATGGTCTGCAGTTCGTTCGCATGTTGTTGAAAAGTGGTAGCATGAAAGTCGACGCATTTAAATAGCTTAGGCCGACTGCCTAACACTTTGAACGTAGTGTACCCATGTAAAAGATCTTCTGTGTCAAACTCTCTAAGCAGTGGTTCAAAATGATTTGTCAAACTGAGAGCAATTCCGAATTTGCTGTGCCGTGTTGGGCCAGGTTTCTCCATCATCAGGCGAGTCTACCTGCCCCACCACACCTTTCACCTGCCCTGGCACGTGGGTCAGCCGTTAATGTAAAGCCCTGTTTTGCTTTTGTGTATATTATGTTATTCAAGAAATGTAATCAATTAATTGTTATTCAGTTTTTACTTAGTATTTTTAACCGAGTAAAAAATAAAATCAGATTGGGTAAACACGTGCTGTGTATGTTGGTGAGGGCTCATGGTTTATATTAAAGCTGCTTATAGCAAGAGGCATGCGGTCCATTGAGACATAATAATGTGGTCCATATAAGCTTTTTCTTGTTGGAAACTATCGGTTATATCGACACCTCGGTTTTAGTGACACATTTTCTCCGTCGTATCTGTGTTGTTATAACGAGAGTATATCGGATGCAGTAACCGATATTTAGAGTTCGTGAATAACTTTCACGAATCCGATCCCTGGAGTATTTTTGGTACTATACAATTCGAACGTGCCGATTTTATTTCATACACGTGAACTTGAGATTCTGTATGATCATTCTGTTCGTATGAATTATAACAAACCCCGAAATTGAAGGATATAAATAATAAATATAAGCGATTAAACCGAAAACACCTGTGGGAAGTGAGAAGTGTAAAAAATCCTGGAAAATAAACTTCAGAAGCCTGCAGTGGATCTATAAAAGAGGTGCGAGAAACAATAAATCTAAAGAAATCACAGGCGAATACATAATAGTGTCAGTTGTAGGTGAAGCGTTTTAGGGTTTGAATGCCTGGGGGCAGCGTGCGTACATATTTCTGGAAGGGGCTTCATGTTCCTCTCACGACTGTCTGCGATATAAAGGTTGAAGTTATATATGTACATACGATTCATTTTGTAACGGTGTGTATTTAATCGAGTCAGAAATGAGTTTTCATTGTCGGCAATGTGGTGTTTGGGGTCAGTTGTAAGAGCTTTCTCAAAGTATTTCTGGAGCGCGTGTATTTTGGTACGGTGTACCGGAGTGGGAAAGATATTCCGCAGAAAAGAACCCGATTTAAACTGTATAATACGTTAAGTGTACGGGGTGTTTAGAAAATTTGGCTATCTGAAGCACTTTAAATGTTTCGGTGTACATGTTACAGCGAATCTGTAAAACAAGCGAATCTATAGATTCGCTGAAAATTTCAGCGAATCTGTAGATTCGCTGACTCACTTAGCGAATCTGTAGATTCGCTGAAATTTTTCAGCGAATCTACAGATTCGCTGGTTTTTCACCTTTAAAATTATACAGATTCGCTGAAATTGCCTGATCGGCCATCTTTACCGGCATGCTCACTTGTTTTCACTAATATTTGAAATTTAATTGCTTTTGAGTGATTGCGTTACTCCATGTGTATTTTACACACCTTTTTCTTGGTTTGTGTGAAATCGGGCTTTATTCTCTGTTTTCATTGCTATTAACTCATTTCATGTAGCTGGTTTTTTTTGTCATTTGATGAAAATACAGCAGTTATATGCTTTCAAACCGGAATCAAGTTTCTATTCGTTGAAATTCTTGTCCTATTAGCTTCTGTTAAATTAAACTATAAGTATGTGGAGCATCAAAAATTAAACCTGATTGGATAAGCGTACCGTAATTGAATTGCAATTTATATCACCCGGAGGTGAAGGGATTTTTGTGTTTCACTCACGGAAAAATAATTGCAATTTGGCTAATAGCAATTTGAATGATACTCAGAAGGGGGGTAATGATTGCAATTTATTTAGAAACAATAGTATTAAGATTTGCTGTGATCACTTTTATGAAAGACGATAACACAAAGAGAGAAACTTAATTTAAGCCTTTGTGAATATTGATAGCAAATATTTTCGAACGCTTTCTTATGTTGTTTTTCATTTGAGACTAGAAATTCGCATTTCAACAATGCATGTTAAAGCTAGTTAAATAAAAATATGTGTAATTTTAAATGTTCCGATTGCAATATATTCTATTCCGAATAAAAAACAAGAAACTTATTTTAAGCATTCGCGAATATTGGTAGCAAATATTTTCGAACGCTTTCCAGTATTGTTTTTCATTTGAGACTAGAAATTCACATTTCAACAATGCATTTTAAAGCTAGTTAAATAAAAGTATTTGTAATTTTAAAGGTTCCGATTGCAATATATGACATTCCCAAAAAACAAGAAAAAGGTGTGTAAAACACATCTGGAGTAAAGAAGTCACATAAAAGCAATTAAATTTCAAATATCAACAACACAAGAAATCCTGTCGGTAAAGATGACTGGTCAGGCAATTTCAGCGAATCAGTATAATTTTAAAGGTGAAAACCCCAGCTACATGAAATGAGTTAATAGCAATGAAAACAGAGAATAAAGCCCGATTTCACACAAACCAAGAAAAAGGTGTGTAAAATACACATGGAGTAACGTAATCACTCAAAAGCAATTAAATTTCAAATATTAGTGAAAACAAGTGAGCATGCCGGTAAAGATGGCCGATCAGGCAAATTCCGCGAATCTGTATAATTTTAAAGGTGAAAAACCAGCGAATCTGTAGATTCGCTGAAAAATTTCAGCGAATCTACAGATTCGCTAAGTGAGTCAGCGAATCTACAGACTCGCGAACAAGTGTAACAAATCGTTAAAACGATAATTTTAGTCACTTTTCGCACATTTCTTTTTTTTTTTTTGTCATGGAAAATCTTTACTGTAATGACAAATAAATAAAAAGCTTTATAAAAGTCAGTGAATTTTATTATTTAACATTTTTAACATTGAGGTTATTTTCTCAAGAATTTTAAGCGTAACGTTGTCTTATCTTTAACTGACATGTGTCCAGTACTGTCTAACAATAGTCATTACAGCCAGGGCTCGAACGTGTTAGCTACTTATAACCCGAGACCATTTACTGTATCGCAGTAGTAAATTTTTAACCTTATGATTTTTTTTCGTTTTTTTTTTTTTGTCTTGTAAAAAAATCATGTGACTGCGAAAAGCAGGAAATTGCGTTTCGGTTTGAACGCTTTGGTGACATTCTGACTACTCGTGGTGCCAACCTCCAAAGTGTGGACTACCCGTGGTGCCAACCTCCAAAGTGTGGACTACCCGTGGTGCCAACCTCCAAAGTGTGGACTACCCGTGGTGCCAACCTCCAAAGTGTGGACTAACCGTGCTGTCAACCTACAAATTGTGGACTACCCGTGGTACCAATTTCCAACATGCGCTTAAATTATGTGAAAATACTTTAAGAAATCCAGCAGAAGAGTTTTCGTGGAGTACAGTTTTGTTGTTCAATCAGTAAATATGATAGTGGCCTTAATGAGTTCAAAACCAGTCGTAAAGTTCTTCATGCGGCGGCGGTTTATCTACCCTCAAAATGCCTTTAGTGACACCAGACATCAAATGATAGGGGTTGGCTACTGACAATAACAAATATTGAGGAACTACTGACAATAACAAATATTGTATCTCAAGCACCTGGCAGAGATCGTCAAAAAATTTACCCGGCAGCTGCCGTTTCATTTTTCACCCTTTTCGTGTCTGGCAAAGTGCAAGTGCACTCAATCAGGTTCAAGGCCACTTTCATGTGAGCGTTTTTTTTTCACTTCTTTTGTCTTGTAAGATCACACGGATGCGCAAAAACCCGCCTTCATTTGAAAGTGTCCTTGAACACCGACAGGAAAATCTCGAACACACGATTGAAACAGCTGCCTTATAACACCCACATGTGCTACATTCATTTCACAAATCTATGTCCCTATTTATTGTGATTTCATGTGGTTCTATTCATGTGTGCGTTCTACTGTGGCAAATCGAAGTTTCCCAAACCTATTTAAAATGGTCGTTGAAGTCATAGCTTTCCCCTGCGGCTGCTCCCATGCCTGCGAACGCGCCCTCGAGCGCCTCCGACAGCTTCCCTCCCAAAGCATCTACAACGAGAAAGAGCGAGAAAAGATTGTGTAATATAAGAAATTTTTGACTTATTATGCTCAACTAAATGACATGAAAATAAAACAAAAACGCCACAATTGCCAACTGCAGCCCCGGCGAGTACTCCACAAGTTGGAAATGGATTCAGAATATTCTACTCCGGGCTGTGTAGTTTACATAATCATCCAGCATTTGAGAAAGTCCTTCCTGAAGTCCTTACCTTAAATTCAATTACATATTGCCATTTCTTCACAGAATCGTGTTCAAGAAACTTTTTTTACTGTTAAGAATTACGTATCGAACTAAACGGATAGGATTTCAATTCCAGCTGTATTTTCCCCTTTGTCCGCCGAACAACTACCTGCACGTCTTCTCTTCTTTTTCATCTTCTTCACCGCCTTCTTCATTTGTTTTCCCTTTCGCTGGTTGCCAGGCAACGACATCTCGACGTCCATTTTTTCTTTCTTCTTCTCTCCATCTTTTGACGTGGAGCTTTTTCGCGATCGGGACTTGCCCTCTCCAGGTGTGACAACAACGTCTTTTAACTGGCAGAATGCACACCACCAAAGTTATACGTAGCCGCAAAACAATATTTACCATTCACTTTGCTCTGAATTGCAAAGATATACCGTTTACTGTATTTACTTTTGAAATGTTCGAACAAGATTGCTTTGGGTATTAGTTCTACTTTGTTATTTTATATTCATTTCGTGAGTGTAATTCCGCTATCGGTAGGGCAAGTGGTCTAGTTTGTTTAAGTGTTATTTCTCCAAAACACACCTCTGTTTCATCGTCCTTCATTTCAACATCGTCCTCATCCCCTTCGACGTCATCATCATCATCATCATCATCATCATCATCATCATCGTCATCAACGCCACTCTCGTCATCATCCCCCATTTCTTCTTCGTTCTCTCCATCACTTGCCTCTTCCCCAAGCCTCACTTTGGCCGGTCCCAGCGATTCTACTTGCATATCGATGGAGCTTGTCGGTTTCAAATCTGTTCAGCAGAAGTAAAAAAAAAACACCACAAGAGTGTGCGCCAATCCGCCACGCCAGAGGTCTGTTTTTTCGTGAGCTCGTGCGACATTTCGACTGTTTTCGCTTCACTACAAAATCGATACAATTACTGCAATTACTGCATACGTCATAGTTTTTTTTATCGAAGTGCAGTCTTTCTAATCTATTGTATCAATATTAAGCCCCGAAGCAATCGGATCAAACCGCCTTAACAGTTACAAATACACGCCAGTTTAAAATATGCATAGTGAATACATACATCATACACGAATATTCGAGCCCCACCCCTCATAGATTGCATACCTTGTAAAGTTTTTTGCTCGTCACTTAAGAGCGCCGTGATGTCAAACTCCTTGCTCATCTCGGACACGATATCAGCGGCTATGTGTGTCTCATGCTGCTCGGGGGGCTCCGTATAATAGCGGATTTTTCCACTGAAAGGGCAAAATAAATCTTCGATTCGCAAAGATACTGTGTGTTTTGTTAAAAACCATTAAATCTACAGAACCTGCTTCGCCTTTAGAAATTATTTAAGCAGTGTTTTCAAAATTCTGAACTAATCCATCGGTTTTATTTCTTCAGCAGAATGTCTACAACGTTCCATGCCAAGAGGAGCCGCCCACGATATCCGGCCCTTACTATATCGGCAAATGCTTGCGGCAGCGCAGCTTCGCTAGCCTATCACATATGATCTCGTTATTAAAGAGCTGACCTCTAAAGATATACGTATTATTTTACAATAAGAGTACATTTGCGGAAAAAAATATCTAATACAAAACGCACCGGCCCGTCGTAGAGGTTGCCTGTTATATAACAACATTTGGGAGCTTGGCCGTTACATAACAACGACTGGGAGCTGTATTGTGGAGGTCATCCGTTATATAACAAGAACTGGGAGCTGTATTGTGCGAGTTAGCTGTTATATAACAACAACTGGAAGCTGTGTTGTGGAGGTCGGCTGTTATATAACAACAAATGGGAGCTGTATTATGGAGGTTGGCCGTTATATAACAACTAGGAGCTGTATTGTGGAGGTTGGCCGTTATATAACAGCTGGGAGCAGTATTGTAGAGGTCAGCCGTTATATAACAACTGGAAGCTGTATTATGCAGGTTGGTCGTTATATAACAACAACTGGGAGCTGTATTGTGGAGGTTGACTTTTATATAACAGCTGGGAGCAGTATTGTAGAGGTCAGCCGTTATATAACAACTGGAAGCTGTATTATGGAGGTTGGTCGTTATATAACAACAACTGGGAGCTGTATTGTGGAGGTCGGCCGTTATGTAACAACAAGTGGGGAGCTGTATTGTGGAGGTCGGCCGTTATATAACAACAACCCTGAGCTGTATTATGGAGGTTGGCCGTTATATAACAACAACTGGGCGCTGACTGAGAGCTGTATTGAAGCCAGATTTACCTGTTCCAGTCTTGCAGTACGGTTTTTGCGGCGCGGTTCACGTCCGGTATGCCACCTTTCCTTAGCCGGCCCATTTTCTGGGCAAGTAAGACTAGAAATTCAGAAGTGTCTTCAAAATTTGCAACATTATACTGAAGCATCACCTGAAACAATGAAAGGCACATTCACCAGTTAAATACCATTAGTGACAGTAATGCTTGCTTCTGATCTATAATTACCCAATAAAGCCTTAAACAGCGTGTGAATACTTTGGAAATAAACACACTACATATTTCAGTTAATTTTTAAAAAATACTTTTGCAAATAATGTGCAAAGAAAGCTTACCTTTACTCGTTGCATTCAACATGACTGTGGAAGCCTTTTATGTTGTTGGGAAACTATGACTACTATATATTTTCCTTCTGAATTTTAAATCCCTCTGAGTAAAAACAAAATGCGGATTCCAGAAAAAACTGACGGACTCAAATGTCGTGCTGATAACGAACTCAGATCTTCGCAACTTCCAAGTTACAGCAAAGTTCTCTAATTGTTACGTCACGTTACGTCATCACACTTACTTTATGCTTGTTGCAGCGTTTCAGAACGGCCTCTACCGGTCCGACTGGATCATTCACAGTTTCCAACTACACAGAAAAGAGAAATGACCAAACACATAAATCAATGGTTCTTAGGGCATGCTTCTAGACACACAAAGTGGGGTAGGCCTATGGAGGTGGATTTCATTCAAACTTCGATGTACAAAATGTCGCATCTTACTTCCTTAAACCGTGATGGGACAGAGATTGCCTAAGCTTTCAAATAATCACATGGTTTTATTTCTGTATTTTTATAATAAAAACCTTCAATTTTATCACGTTGATATTTTTATATGGTGAATGAACAGTGTTCTACCACTTGTACCTTTGAACTTTCTTCTCGCTTAAAATGGCCAACAACCACTTATGACATTCGGGACCTACTTTAACACAATTTCTCAGGATAAGCTGGGCGTCTGTGGAGGCGGCTGCCATGACGATTCCCGGACTGTCCAACAGCCGCACGTGCTTGTCGAGTTGAACCACTTGCATTGTTCTGAACAAATGAATATGACTTGTTATTATTAGTAAGACGATTGGCTTTTTGGCTCATCTGTGAAGCGCCGTTTTATATGTAGCATTCTGTTGTTTTTGTGCCGTTTTGGATGTATTCCTCAGGTGTTGTTTCGAATATGTCACTTAAACTGGTAGAAAAGAACAGTCCTAAAATTCCGAAGTTTTAAAAGTCCCAAAACGCTGAAATCATGGATCTTCCACGCAACAGCACAAAAGTTAACGTCCAGTGACTTTACTTAAAAAAAAAACATACATTTTAAAAAGCACAGCCTGGGTATGGATTGGTCTTGGGACACCATCTTCCTACCCCTGCCTTCATGGGTGCTTACTTTGAAACAACTGGCATGGCACCTGTATTGGGTATTATAGCCACTCCCGACCATTTCACCCCCCCCCCCCCCTCCCCTGTCACGCGTACTTACTTCGTAACACCAGGCATGGCACCGGTATTGCAAGCTCTGCTTCGCTTCAAACTATTGATGACGCTACTTTTTCCAGTGTTTGGAAAACCTGAAATCACCAAACTCCAAACCTGAAGTGCAAACATTAGATCCGCGTCTTAAATCGCATCGCTTGAGAAGGCGTTTTTCAGCAGAACGAACTTCTAAAATTTTCTACATGATTATTCAAAACTAACTTCTCGTAATATTCGAACCACTGCCCAGTAAGTTTTCTTAGGTCATTTTTTTAACCAATTGCTTTGTTTGACTTACCCACGATGCCCACAGTAATTGATGTTTTAATATCTTTATTCCTGCAGTAATTCCCTAAGAGCTTCATAAGCATATCTGCGCCCAGGCATTTGCTGGACTGCCTCAAATCGTCGCTGGCCTTGGCAACAGCGACTCGACTGTGACTCTTAAAAAGAAAACAAAATTACGGAGGATGGGTGTGTGACGTAGGCTTACTGGGTCTTTTCAAAGCTTTATTATTTTACTGCTACAATAATCATATTTAAACACGATGTACATTATAGGGTGGCCACCTGGAATCCCAAACGAAATTCCCTGACTTTTCCAGAGGTTTTCCACACAATGAATTCTGACAGTGCAGGTTTTCAGAATTCTGAAACTTAAATGTTTTGGTTCGAAAACAATAGTAATCGACTCCGTACCCCACTATTTCTCTTTAACACTTAAAAAAAACACAACGTTCGACAAATTCTTACTGAACCCATCCAATTTTGCAGAAGAAAAATTTACGTGGAAATACCCCGGAAAATCTGGAATTTTCCAAAAATTAATTTCCCTGAGTTTTCCCCGAGATTTGAAGGAATTTTCAAATTCCCTGAGTTTTGTCGACTGGAAAATGTTGCTTCATTTTTCCCTGAATTCCCTGATTTTCAGGGTCGGTGGCCACCATGTGCATTTTCTGCAGTCGGGATGGCACTATTGCAAGATAACCTCAGGATTAAAGGGGTCATCCATAAAGTGCGTACGCACAGAGGGGGGAGGAGGGTCATGGTCGGTACGTACGCATTGCGTACAGGGGGGAGCGGGGTCACGGTCGGTGTGTACGCACTGCGTACAGGGGGGGGGGGGTGTCACGGTCGGTACGTACGCACTGCGTACAGGGGGTGGGGGGGGGGGGTCCGGGCTCCTGCGTACGTACGCATTTTTAAACATATTTTTATGTAATTATATAATCTAATACATTGATTTACAAACTAAATATTATACTGTTTTTAGTGCAATGGCTATTTTATTCACGTTTTAATGAATGTTGGCATGTACACTTTCAATTTTGGCACTGACTAATAGGCATTATAGTATTCAAAAGAAATTGATATTTTTCAATACAGTACAATATATTGCGTACGTGCGTACAGGGGGGGTTAAGCCGCTGCGTACGCACAGGGGGGGGGGGGGGGGATTTGGGGGGGGGGTCAAAAATTGACAGATGTTTGCGCACGTACTTTATGGAAAGCCCCTTATCAAATAAGTTTGTGTGGACGTTAGGAAAGATGTGCATGTCTTATGTGCGTAACAAAAATGAATACGTAGTTATCAGATAGCCCTGCTTAATTCCCGCCCAACCGAAAAAAAAAAACACTTTAAGCCCCGCCCCTCCCCCATAAATAATAATAACTCAATAAGCATACTGTCAAGCATAACAACAAGGCGTGATATCTTCTATCGTGAACTTCAAAGGACCAAAATAAACGAGAAGGAAAGACACGCACGAGATTGAGTAGCGCATAAAAGACAAGAAATCGGGTACCAGTCTGTCGGCCTGCTCCTGTGTCGAGGCTTTGAAGGCAATGGTGGGACACTCATTTCGCAGGTATTTCAGCCATTTCTCCACATTTTCCTTGGGGACTAGATCTGTAAATAAAGACAGTTCGCCGTGCCAGTGCCACAACAGCCGTGCTGCATTACTCGTGTAGCTACAGCAAGGCTGAAATCACCCGGTCCCCGTAGTGGGACTAACCATGTTAATCAGCTTGTAAATTGGCCCGCCGATTCCCACATTTAACAATAATCATTGTAACAAATTAAAGAAAATGATAAAGCTGATTATGTTTTTTATTGTAATTTAAAAAAGCTTGCAACTAACACTAGTTTTGAAGGGTGGATTTAGAATTCTCCAAAGGGGATGGGGGTCACAGGGCAGTGCCTTTTCTGGCCAGTGTCAAATAATGTAAATCCTGCCAGAAGCATCCCCTCCCCCCTCCCCGCCCCTCCCCCCTCCTCGCCCCTCCCTTGTATCCGCAGATGCTGCTTTTCAACCTTTTAATACGTTTACCACTGTTTCAAGCCACATCTGCTTTATTTCACCTCAACTTTCCAAATTCCATGCTAGCAAAGGAATCAAAATACAGTACGACACCCCAACGACGCCGGCGTGACGCCCCTGTGACGCCCCTATGGGGGGGCTGACGTGACGATACCTATTTTATTGAGCAGCAGAACGAGCCGTTTCTCCGAGCCCGCCTGTAGCACAGCTTCCTCCACCTGCGCGCACCGGCTGCCCAGCGGGTCCCGCGCATCCAGCACCTGTATTATGACGTCAGCCGACGACACAACCTGAAAAGCATCGTAAGCAATCCTTCGTTCTTGTAAAGTACTTGGGAAAAACTGTTGAGATTCAAAACTATGATGGAACGATCTCTGAAATTCTCCACAATTCGCAAACATTCTAAAGACGTAGGGATATTAAGCAAAACCACACAATTATCAATTAAAATGAATGTTAAAGGATTTTTGTTATGGATTTCAGAGGATACCTTTTTGAACTCTTTGTAATAAGCCTTGAGCGAGTTGTCCGGCGTCTTTCCCGCCTTGTGCTCTTTCAGACCAGCGCCCTTTCCGATCTTTCCCTGACAGCAAAAACTATTACTTGTAACCAAATATAGAAGCATGGATATGGCAACAAATGTTTATGTTCAGTATACTATCTTGTGAAATATTTATTGAAAAAAACATGGCAAACTTTGAAATGTGTTGTCGTTTCACCAATCAGTTTTACTTTTGTTCTTTTGTTTTAGTTATGACAGGACCGTGACCTAGTTTCACACGCAGTGTGACCACGACATAGACTTGTACACAAACAACCTAACGTCAGCCTACTGACACGAAGCCTTACACAAAGGCCAGTGGCTTTTCCACTATACACGGACACATCCGCGTATACAGCAGAAATCCGCGGGTAAAGAAACTGACCAGTTTTTCAAATTCATTGGCTCGTTTTTCCGCGTCTTTCACGAGCCCTTCTAGACCGCGTCTCTTGTTCATCAACTTCTCGCGCTCATTTTTCCTTTTCTGTTTCTGTTTCTCTCTTTCTTCTTCCAGCTACAAATACGTCACCAGGTTAATACATCATCGACCCTTCCCAGATTAATGTAACTATTTTTCTCCATGAAAACTCACTTAGGGTAGGGTTTTAGAACTTCTTTAGAATGAAAAAAAAAAACATGTAAAACTGCTCCGAATTTACAAAAGCCAATTAAAACATGCCCCATGCAACCATTTTTTTTTTTTTGACGTACAAGAATAGTCTGTCACCGATTAGCCGCCACGATGCGCTGGATGCCAAAATATGTTAATTTGAGAGAATTTAAGGCCTTTCTGCCAAGAAAAGATGAACATGAGAAAACCACGATATGGGATTTTTTTTTTCGAAACCTGGTTACCCTTCACGCATCTATTTCATGATGCGAGTTTTTCGTAAACAAAGCTTGACACAGTGGAAGCCTTCATACCCGTCTCTTCCTTTCTTCTGCTTCTTTCAGCACCTGTTCTTTGTATGGATAACTATTTGGTACCCCTGGATCTTTCTTCTCTAAAAAACAGCAAAAAAAGCCACAAAAATGTCAAGAAAATTTCACTAATCTCAGCCTTTTGTTTACGTCACAGTACACACTAAGCAAATATTTGTTCAATGGTTGTATAGAAATCTAGAATATGGTTGACCGATCGAACTGAACAGAAGAACGATGCGAATTTCAAGATCATGCATGGGGGCTTTGGTATCAGAAAATTTTATGAAACCTCCCACTTACTTCTTTTAGACTTGTTCTTGGATTGCTTGGTCAACTTTCTGTTGTGTTCCCTCACCTAAATCACAGTGAAACGTTAACAAACAGTACCTTGGACAGCGATAACACACTGCACTGATGTTCTACTTCCCTTTTTCTTGACAGTCAGAAAAAGCTTCGTACTTCAGTGCCATATGATGAAGACAAACTCAAGTATTGACCGAAGGACCTGGTTACAGACCCCCCCCCCACCCCTGTCTTCCCGCCACCTGTTATTACCCAACAGTCACCTGAAGTAACTTCACAGGAAAGTTGTACCTAGAATCAGCTCCAACTCCAAAAGATCTATATATTTTCGGGTAAAACAATTACGCCCAGAAAAAAGATAAACAAACCATCGGAGAACGCATAACTCCCAACCGGAATTACATAAAACATGGTAGGAAACTGATTATCAGGGTGGGAGTAACAGCCGGCGATGCGAGGACGGATGGATAGACATACGGACAGACATACGGACAACATCAAAACCTATAACCTCCCTCCGGAGCCCAAAGCTTGGGGTTATTAACAGCACACTGGTTTCAAGTTGGAACAAAGCTGTCCTCTACATGAAATGCTCGAATGTGCCCATCACGAACTCTAGAATGAAATTCTCCACCCATCAGCGATGTCACTGTAATCTTTTGTGATTAACTCAGACCCAGGTCCAAGTACAGATGCTTCAGACCATTCTGATAAAACTGTACCGTTGAAATGCATAAGCACGACCCTTCGAAAAATCCAAGCACACCAGAACATAACAAAAAATGCTTCATCTTATAGTGAAGCCGAAATCCACTGGATACGAGAAAAAAACTTTCAAAGGTATTAGAAAACAATACACAAATTCGCACTTTTTAATCAACCGAAAAGTTCAACGTTATGACTGTTGGTTGGTTATATGATTTTTTAACGACACGTTTTGACTGTAACATAATGGATAAAAAAATATAATATAAAAAAAGACTGAAAATAGGCATCAGAGATGCAAAGCCCCCACCCAGAGTGAAGGTAGACCTTCAAGCCCATGTTGAACCAAGAGGAACTGAAGCTTTGAGTTTTAATCGCTGCCGCTACCTTAAAAATATTCTGAAGCGAAAATGCGCGGCATGCAGGCATAGCATGGAGGGAAGGTTAAGGTGTCATAGACCCTCGGTATTTTATCGCAAATCAAACAAAAACAAGAGCAATCAGTAATTGCCATATCCCGGCGGGTGCTGTACCTCCAAAAGCCACATCTAGATTTCTTGGTTGTTGCGCATATCAAATCTGAACCGGATCCGCTCACTAGTTTCGGAGATATCGTGTGGAAACCAAAGTACACGTTGACATCCGGATTTTGGGATTCTAAGTCGAAATACAGATCCAGATGGGCTTCGATCCGATCAAAACCCTAAAAGGCACATCTAGATGTCTTGGTTGTTACGCATATCAAACATGAACCGGATCCGCTCACTAGTTTCGGAGATATCGTCTGGAAACCGAAGTACACGTTGTGATCCGGATTTTGGGATTGTAAGTCCAAATACAAATACAGATGGGCTTCGATCCGACCAAAAACCCCAAAAGGCACATCTAGATATCTTGGTTGTTACACATACCAAATATGAACTAGATCCACCCACTAGTTTCGGAGATATCGTCTGGAAACTAAACTGGCGACTGACGGATGGACACAGGGCGTTTCTATATCCCCCGACTCCGGCAGGAAAATAATAATAAATAAATAAAAGAAACTTGGGTTTAGAATGTCAATATCGAAATCACACAAGAAGACACAGTATTGTATGCATCACCTATTTATGATTTTGTGTGGGATTTAACGACCCACAAGTCTTTACTGGCGCTTGGTCAAGACCCTCAAAGTATAATGATACAATGTAGTACAGTGATATACAACTTCTGTGTTGCGCTTTCTGTGAAAGAAAAGAAAACGGAAATAACCGAAAATCTCACACAACAATTGACACTTATTTACATACAGGGGGCATAGTTTATAAGCGGATTCGTCCGAATTCGGTTGGGAGAAAGATATAAAGAAATGATAGAAAAAAAAACTAAAATCAACAAAATTCCATTTTGCAAGAAAAATATTCACAAGTCGGATATTGGAGGGGCTGAAAAATATGTAACATAATTTAACAAAATTCGTATGGTGGCTTTTCACATTCGAAAGTGCACCAGTTGAAAGAAAATTAGAATTTTTCTATTTTGCCCTTATCATTTCTTAATAATTTATCAAAAAAAAAAAAAAAAAAACTGTAGTCGAAATGACACCTTCCCTCTGAAAGTACAAATTGGCTTACTCTTGAAAAAGTGACAGTAAATTTCGTAATTATGCACCAAAAACTTTTGAAATGATATTTCGAAAAGCACAGGTATACATATTAAATTTACGCCTAACTCTAAACCGATCAAGTTTTTATTATGAATTTTACACATAACCCATAACCCTTTATTTAAATTTCTGGCCACATGAATTTCTGGTCAAATGACATTTAAAGGCCGCACTGAAAACAAACTAACTTTTCTGTACTTTAACGAAGAAATAAAAGATATGACGCCCATCTCAAATTGTGTCTGTTCACGAGGGTACGAGGGAGAGGAGACAATTATGGTTCGAGTAGATCGTAATTGTTCACAACACAACATTCAGTTCTAACTAACCTAATAAGCTAGCTGAAAGTTTTCCAACCCTTTTGACTCAGATATTCCTTACTTGGCGATACTTGACAAATGAAAATTGTTTTCAAACATGGACGATATTCTTTCCAATTTCACTTCTGTGACCATTCGTTCTCTTCCCCCTCGTATATTGGGCATGAACTTTCAGCAAATGTTTGAATAGGGACTTGTATGCGGGATTCATGCTTCAGAACATATTAACTTGACCCCTATTAGGGGAAGAATGGAAGGCTTCGTAGCTCTGACACAGAGAAATACCGAGTACAGGCAAGGAAGAACTGACTAGGAGATACGACCGTATAAGTCAAATTTCATTTTGACGTTCCGAATAAAATGCGCAAAAATTCCTATACCAAATTCCCATACCAAAATTGATAGAGATTTCGCCTAAATTTCAAATCTGTCTTGCACCAAAGAGCAATCGTATTTTTAACAACCCGTATGCTATTTGAAAAATTCACTGAAAGTTTACAAGAAGGGAAACATAAAACTGAACAGCACATCGTAATTGGCAAAAGTGAAAATATGTCCTGTTAATGTGAAAACAGCATTTTCAACGCGATTCTCACCTTATTTACAAACTCAGTGTTGCCACGGGGTCATCCAGATAAAAGAAGTATACAACAAGTTTGTCCAAGGACAAAGTCCCAGCTTACGAAAAGCAATAAGACCAATTCCAGCGTGCATGACCAAGGGAATTTTCCTGAAAAAATGGGCTTCAAAAGATGAGACGGCAAAGAGCAAGCCCAATAATTAATTTAGCACCGGACCAGAACATAGACCGATAAATGCATACAAAGATTTCTTTCCCAGAAAAATGGGAAACAGATTTTTTGTATCTCTGGTAGACTGGATAGTCTGCCATAGATACCTTCAAACAACGCTCGCATTTCGGACCAGTGCGCATATTTATGTAACTTGCCTTGATGCGCGGTTCTTATTCAGACAAGTGCGCATGTTTATTTAATTTTGCGTAGATGCGCTGCTCCCATTTTGGAACAGTGCACATGTTTATTTAACTTGCGTTGATGTGCGGTTCGCATTTCTGACGAGCGCCCATGTTTTTTTTTACCTTTTGTGGATGTGCGGTTCTTAGTTCGGATCAGTGCGCACGTTTATTTACCTTGTGTTGATGTGCGGTTCTTATTTCGGATCAATGCGCATCTTTATTTACATTGTGTTGATGGGCGGTTCTTATTTCGGATCAGTGCGCATGTTTATATACCTTGTGTTGATGTGCGGTTCTTATTTCGGATCAGTGCGCATGTTTATTTACCTTGTGTTGATGTGCGGTTCTTATTCCATATCAATGCGCATGTTTATTTTACTTGCGTTGATGAGCGGTACTTATTTCGGACAGCCCAAGTTTCCTTGGGTTGCCTTGATACGCGGTTCGCATTTCGGACCGGATCGCAGGTTTATTTAACTTCCGTCGATGTGCGGTTCGCATTTCAGGCCATTGCCCATGTTTATTTAACTGGTGTTGATGCGTGGTTCTCATTTCAGACCAGTGCGCATATTTATTTAACTTGCGTTGATGCGCGGTTCGCATTTCGGACGACTGCGCATGTTTATTTAATTTGCCTCGATGTGCGGTTCGCATTTCAGACCACTGCGCATGTCTATTCAACTTACGTCGAAGCGTAGTTCTTTTTTCGGACCAGTGCGCATGTTTATTTAACCTGCGTTGATGCGCGGTGCTTATTTTGGACCAGTTCGCATCTTTATTTATCTTCCGTCGATGCGCAGTCCATATTTCGGACCAATGCGCATGTTTATTTAACTTGCATCGATGCGGAGTACTTAATTTGGACTACTGCGAATGTTTATTTAACTTGCGTCGATGTGCGGTTGTTAAATTTGACTACTGCGCAAGTTCATTTAACTTTATGCGCTGTAGGAAGAGATTCATTTAATTTTTTTTTTCAAAAATTCCGAAAAAAAATTCAAAATTTTTCCAATTCACTCAAAAAGCACAAGCCGTATGCCTGACCCCCTAGAGACGGCTCATATCGAAAATAAATGAAATCTGATAAAAACTGTAGAAGGAAATGCATTTTGAATTTTTTTCTTCAAAAATTCTCTCATCGACTGAAAAAGACAGGCCATATCCACGACACCCTAAGCATGCCTCAGCCCCAAAATAAATGATGTTTGATCAAAACTGCAGGAGAAAATGCATTTTGAGGTATTTTCATCAAAAATTCCCCCCGAGATCAAATTTTCCCAAGTCGAGTCAAATAGCACAAGCCGTATGCGAGACCTACCTAAGGATGCCTCATAGCAAAAATAAATGAAATCGGATAAAAACTGTAGGAGGAAATGCATTTTGAAGTTTTTCTTCCAAAATTCCAAAAAAAGACAGAAACTGTCGGATCGACTAAAAAGCGCAAGTCGTATTCTCAACCCCTTAGGGATGCCTCAAACGAAAAAAAAAGGTTAAAAACTGCAAGAGGAAATGCATTTTGAAGTTTTTTTCTTCAAAAACTCCCTAAAAATACAAAAATTGCCCGATCGACTAAAAAGCACAAGCCGTATGCACTCACACCAAAAATAAATGATATCGAATCAAAATTGTAGGGGTAGATGCATTTTGAATTATTTTCGAAATTTTTGCTTAAAAAATTAACCAAAAATACAAACTAAAAAAGCACAAGCCGTATGCACGACCCTTTAGGGGTGCCTCATACCAAAAATAAATGACATCGGGTCAAAAATGTAAGAGGAAATACATTTTAAAATTTCTTTAAAAAATCCCCCAAAATTCAAAAATCACCCGATCGACTAAAAAAGCACAAGCCAAATGCACGACCGCTTAGGAAATCCTCACACCAAAATAAATGACATCGAATCAAAATTGTAGGAGTAGATGCATTTTTTTTTCAAAATTGTTGCTTAAAAAAATCCCCAAAATACAAAAATTGTCCGATCGACTAAAAAAGCCCAAGTCGTATGCACGACCCTTTAGGGGTGCCTCACACCAAAAATAAATGACATCGGGTAAAAAATGTAGGAGGAGATACATTTTTTTATTTTTGTTTAAAAATTCGCCAAAAATTCAAAAATTACCCGATCGACTAGAAAAGCACAAGCCGTATGCACGACCCCTTAGGGATGCCTCACACCAAAAATAAATGACATCTGATCTAAATTGTAGGAGGAGATGCATTTTGAAACAAAGTTTACAGCGAACTAACTAACTAACTAACTAACTAACTAACTAACGGACGCCATCCGCAGACCGATAGGAATACCCCAGCTTACGTGTAACGTAAGCTGGGCTAAAAAGTATAAAAAAGATAAAATCGGGAAAAAAGTATGAAAAAAAGATAATTCATATTTTGCTGAAAATCGAGAAAACATCAATCCTATTGTATCATTTTTTTCTAATTATTACTTACTAAAATGCTCGTTTTCACAGCCATTAAAAATATTTGCGTACGTGAATGTACTTCTAAATTGTCCTGAACATTATCAAAAAGGCTGTCTCGCTTTTTTCCCCATCATTTTGTTAATGAACCCTTGGAAAACAGCTTCGTCGTGTTTCCTATTTTTTATACATACAAATATAAAAAAGTATCAAAATAAAAAAGGATGAAAAGCGAAAAAATATATCCAAAAAAGGATGAAGAATTTTAAAAAGCATTAAAAAAGTATTTAAGGATGAAAGGGGATAAAATCGGGCTTTTTATTAAAAAAAAGGATAAT
The DNA here is from genome assembly GCA_949752745.1 of Protula sp. h YS-2021. Taxonomy (NCBI): domain Eukaryota; kingdom Metazoa; phylum Annelida; class Polychaeta; order Sabellida; family Serpulidae; genus Protula; species Protula sp. h YS-2021. The sequence continues at coordinate 14,628,601 of OX457027.1, read as the reverse complement.
CCTTTGAAAAAAGGATGATGTGGCAACACTGCAAACTAGAAGCCACGCATTCACCATGAGATTCTTATTATAATTCACGATAATCTTCTGAAGCTACCAGACCAATTTATAATTTAACCAATTACGATGCGCTGTTCTATTTGAATGCCCTTTGCCTCGTAACAAATGCTTTAAGTTTAAATTTCTTTTATGTTTTAAGTATGAGCTATTTTTGCTATACTTCTATATTTTACTATCATTTCATTCATTTTTACCTGGTTCTCTCGCAGTAAAAATTCAAAATTCTTGCGCATTTTATTCGAAACACCCAAAGTGATATAACTTATTACAAGTTAGTGATACGAATAAAAGCCAGTCATTTAGCTCCAAGAAGCGGTGCGCTAAAAACTTTCCAGGCACCGCTTCAAAGCCTCGCTATATAACGATAAGCAAGTCAACTGCGCTCGCTTTGAGGCACCCCTGTGGCTACTTTGTGCGAGATTCAATGACCCATAAGTTTTTATTGGCATTTGCTAAAGGCCCTCAAAGTACAACGGTAATCATATACAACTTCTGTGTTACGCTTTCTTTAAAAGAAAATAATACGGAAATAATCCCAAATCTCCCGCAATAATTGACATTTGTTTGTATACAGGGAGCATATTTTATTGCGTGAAATAGTAACAATAATTTTTGCAATTATCCACCAAAAAACTTTTAAATTGATATTTCAAAAAGAACGTAAACATAAAAAGTCAAATATTGTGGGTGTACAAAATAAATTTATAAATAATTCTGCATCTATCAACTATTTGATATATATTTTAAAAATAAACTATAACCCCTTTATTTAAATTTTCGGTCCATTGACTTTGGTCACGTGACATTTAAAGGCGAGAATGTAAACAAACATTTGACAGGTGGATGCGGAAGCTAACTTTTCTGCACTTTTATGAACAAATAAAAGATATACAGCTCACTAAAAACTGTGCCTGTTTTACAAAAAGGGCATATTGGGCATGAACTTCCTGTAGATGTGTGAATAACAGGGGCTGGTATGCAGGATTCGTGCCTCAGAACATATGAAATTGACCCCTATTAGTGGAGCAATGGAAGGCTTCGTAGCTCTGACAGAGAGATATATCATGTTATACACAAGTCAGAGCTACTCGGAGCTACCAGTCATTGTGGTCTTCACGTCTAGGCAAGGAAATATTTTTCCTCCTACAGTTTCTGTCATTGATGGAATATCGCATATACGAGAAGAAAGCACCATATGTTTCCTTAAACTCTGCCACCGTAAGATGATCACATAAAAAATGTAGTGAAATACATCCGGTCCTTGTATTATCGCCCAAGTATTCCTTCACGTGACTTACCTTTTTAGCGATTTTGCACCGCTTTCGTGTGGATATCCGCTTGCTGCTCTTCTCTGCAACAAAAATAGATAAAATTTTAATCAAACTTTATTTCATGTTATTGAAAGGCAATGCTTTACGGCATAAAATTTTATAACTTACTTTTCATTCCTGGCATGTTGATGTTTTGTAAACAAAACCGGCCATTCGATTAACTGGTTCTGCTAAGAGGTCCTATCGCCAGATACATATTGAGACCGTGTTTTATTGGACGTATCTGAAAAAAAATAATAAATCCAGATAATGTTTCGAAAATGTCCCAATAAAGCACTTCAGATAATGTTTCGAGAATAAAAATGGCTGCCGGAGCTTTGGTGCTTTTCTGTCTAGTAGATAGCAACTCAAATTGTGAATTGCTATTGTCAATAGTTGTATTTCTACTGTAAGTTGTCATATGTCAGTTCTGAATCGACGCAAGTAGAGCAAAACTGTTTCACTTTTGGGCGATAATGCCGTGAAAGTGCGCAGAAAAGGAAAGCTCGATACACTTGAGAATGTTTCGAGACATTATCGAAAAACCAAGAAACATTATCTGATTTCCGAAACATTTTCGAAACATTATCTTTGCCCAATAAAACGCAGGTTGAGCTTCATATAATCATTCTACTAAGGATCAGATAGTCAAGGTATATTTGATCTCGCAAAATACACTTATTATAATTTCGTCGGGAGAATAATCCGCCAACTGGCGTTTCAACATAGGGACAAATCAACGGCTTGGCATTTTGCATATAGTTTTAGCACGAGTAAGGAGTCAGGTAGCGATTAACATTTAGGGATAGATCATGGGTTGGCTGCTTTGTATTGGATTTGGACACACGTGGGAGGCCTATGAACAAACAGCATATCGGCAAGTTGATTAGCCTTCTACAAGTGTCCGAATCCGGCAAGAAGCAAGCCAGCTCCATGGTCAATCCATGTTATAACACACACAGAATCATGCCTTTGATAAGCAAACAGAGTAGAAATAAACATCTATCTATCTATCTATCTATCTATCTATCTATCTATCTATCTATCTATCTATCTATCTATCTATCTATCTATCTATCTATCTATCTATATATCTATCTATCTATCTATCTATCTATCGATCTATCAATCTATCTATCTATCTATCTATCTATCTATCTATCTATCTATCTATCTTTCTATCTATCTATCTATCTATCTATCTATCTATCTATCTATCTATCTATCTATCTATCTATCTATCTATCTATCTATCTAGGCGACGCACGAACAGAGGAAACCCTCCAGCTGCACTAAAAGGCGTACGTACGAGGCAACACATCTGAAATCAGTGTTCTAAATACATACCTGATCAATTGCCATGTTGGCCTTAAATAAATTATCGCCAGATCAATTGCGGATCGGAAAGAATAGTCATAAGTTAGACATATTGGAGTATAATAACAATAATATATATTAATTTTGGAGCATTGCAAGGGACATAAAAACTTAAAATATCGGGTAGTTCTGTTCCCTTCACTGAAATTGTTTCGCATTCCTGCTTGGTAAATTGTCTTTCCTTTTTCGTGAGCGATATTTCATGATTTGAAAGAAAAAGGCTTTTTGAAAGCCTGCATAAAAAGCAGGTTTCTTTCTTACTTAAAAATTATAACCACAAGACGTTTAATCCGTTTTAAACGGATTTAACCTCGGTGTTTCCATGCATGTCCCATGTGATAGCTCCAAGTCGGCTTTTACCAGGCCTGGGATTCACCAAACTTCCCTTAAATTAACCTAAACTTAACTTAGCGGTCCCTTAACTTTCTTAAGTTAAGGCTAAGTGAAAAATCTTATTCACCATTACACCTTAGGAATCACTTAGGGATCACTTAGTGGACCGTCTAAAATTTGATTTTCGAGACGTTGTTTTTTGAAAACTTGCCATTCATTAGGGAATTCCTGAGTCACATGCTGTAAATAAACCCCTGTCAAAACGACTGTCGTGTGCTAACAAACAAAATGAATACTGACAGTAAAATTATCCCAAATTTTAATATTGAAGGCAGGACAAACTAAAAAAAAATAGAGGGGCAAAACGTTGTACCATTAATGAAGAGCTGGTTTGGAGCTAGGGAGCGGAGCACCTCATAGTATCACAACTTTTTCTTTATCAATGGCGGAGTGATACATGCTATTCTGCATTAGTAAATATGCCCTGAACGGTTAACTGAAAATTTCTACCGGCTGGTAAAAATTTGTACCACAATCCGAATTAAGTGTTTGCTGTCGGGCACCATTTGTACATTTAGGGAAAGATAGTTCTTCCTTTGAAGTACGAATACTCGAACTCTTCTGGCCTTTGTACCCGTATGTGCTTCCAGTCAATAAGCCCAATCACACCAGTAAGTTGGAATTTTGTAAAGAAATCCCTCATAATTCCACAAGATTCATCGCGGTTAGGCATATCAAAGGGTATGTGGTCGTTAATGCGTTCGTTAAGAGCGTTTGACACTCTAAAAACAATAATTTAAAAATACATTCCTATCTCCTTAAACTTTAAGGGCGGTGTGTGCTTCCCTTAACTTTTTTTTTAAGTTTAAGGGTCTCCTAAGGGAAATTTTAAGTTAAGTGATTTTGGTGAATAAGGATTCCCTTAACTTAAAGAAATCTAAGGGGACCCTAAGGAAATTTTCTAGTTTAAGGGTAAGTTAAGGTTAAGTATGTGTTGGTGAATCCCGGGCCAGATCCTGTCTACAAGGCCCAGACCGTAGACCGTAGAGTGGTAGAATGAGACATTTGACCAGGGCTGGTATGAAATATTTCATTGTAAACATTTCAAAAATTTCACATTTTTGAAATTTTTAAATAAGAAATAAGTTGGACGTCAAGAATACCAAATACTGACGGATACCTTTCCACGGACATTCAACTTAAGTTGTCAGTTAACATACTGCGTTGGCATAACTCTACGAGCAAACAATGCAGCCACAGAAATCCTGCGTAGACGATGACTTTTGAGTAACAAAGCTAGCAGTTGCTGGCCTGTAGCACCGTTGACACTTATCTACTCCGGTGTCTGAGCGGGTGTTTCTAAGGGGTGGGGAGAGAGGCAGGAGGGTTTATAGTAATTGCTGAAAGGGGGCTCACTGTCAACGGCACAGGGGAGAGAGGTCGAATATGTACACAATAGGTCAAAATATAGCGGATAATATGTTAGTTAAACAAACAGGAGCAACTCACTCCCGAGTTTGCTTCAACTTTAGCGCTGTTTGAATGGTCACCCTTAATTCTGCAACTAATTAAGCAGTGTTTCCCATTTAAACGAGAAAAGGCTTTGCCTTTATCCGGTTTTACGATAAAGCGGTATGCAATTATCTGGTTAAAAATAATTAATTGTATACCATTAACCAATTTATGCGTTTAACCGGTATGCGATTCTGTCATTTTATCTGTCTATACATTTTTTGCTGTGGTATGTGTTAAATTAAACAAACAGATATTACGCATAGCCTGGATATGTGTGTTTTTTTTCTAATGAACTTTGAAAGATTTCAAAAATTTCAGTATTTCTGAAATATTTCCAAAATTTCATGAAATTTTTAAAAATTTTGAAATTTTAACCAGCCCTGCATTTGACACAGATAGACTGAAACCTGCTTTGCACATTTTACTAATGGATATCCTTAGAACCACATACTTGAGAAAGTGTATCTCATAATCTTGCAACATAAAATTAAAAGTATCGTTCGTTGTTGATGAGAAAAGTTAGTAAGATTAGCCAGATTGATAAGCTGTTTTTTTTTTTTTGTTGAGGTTGCCATCGTGGTTCTGCGACATCGTTTGTAACGCTGTTCAGACCGACATACCTAAACTCATTAAAAACCCATAATTTTGTCCCAATTACTCTCTCTCTTCCTTGTATCTTCTTAGGACAGAAAGAGTCAGGGGTCCTCTAATAGCAGTGATCATAGGTATCAACTTCCAGGGAATGACTCTCTCGGCGCACCCATGACAATGAGGTTAAAATAAGCCAAGTCACTCCGTGGGCGTTCCGAATGAAATGCGCAAAAATTCTGCCTTTCAAATACAAACTACCGTCGACCGTCCATCACTTTTGGATGGTTTTTCAACGATTACTTTTTTGTTTCCGGTGTAATGGAGTTCCCCTTGAAATGTTTAAAGTATAGAATTTTAGACATGTTTCCAGAGAATTCAGCTAAAACTGTAGTGTTTGTGCTGAGTTATAGGGAAATTAAATATTTTCGAGCAACTTTAATCCGCCGCATTATTTTGTGATCCCGAAATCTAAGAATTTTGCGAATTAATTTATTAGATAACTACATAAACCACTAATATTCCAAGAAAAAGTATACCAAAATGCCGTACATGAACTGGTTTAGGTAGTCCTACCATTTAAAGGGGTATTGTTTTATTTAGCCGACCTCTCGGGTGATAATTGGCGAGACAAAAATGCTATTATTAGGGACTTGTGAAACGTCTGTCCCTACTAGTAGTGGTAAATTTGACGTGCCATATCACATTGAGTATACAACAGACTCGGTTTATTTTTTCCTCAAAAGAAATACCTTATACTGGAGCTGTGCAATTAGTGTTCTTTTTATTTTTATTAACAAAAAAATGGATAGTTTTTAACTGGCATTTTAGATGTGAAATTTTGTACGCGCCATGCCTCAGCTAGTATTGAATGGATTCCGTTTTGTTCTTCCACAAAGAAATTTTTGAAAAATGTCATTCACTTGCGCAGTGAGGAGTCTTGTACAAACCATATTCGACAGATTCCACATCGGTCTTTCACAACGAAGGACCATGAATAAGAGGTGTACGAAAACCCTTGATACAAATTTCTTATTTTGGAGTCATCTCTAATATTTGTGAAAGATTTTATGGGCTTTGACATTCGGCCCATTGATACCATTGATCTTTCAAATGGGGAAAAATAGGAGCGCTTTCTTGCCTTCGTATGTTTTGAAAAGGCTTGTGATAAGTTAAATTGGATTTTGGGTAAGGTAGTTTATAAAAAATTCTAATTGTAATATAAAATAACTTACAGAAACATGTCATCGAGTGAAACATATTGAAGGCAATTACATTTTAAATAGGTTGTGAAATTCAGAAATCCTTCCGGATTCTTGCATTGTTTTTTTTTTTTTCATTTATTCCCGACAGGTAGAACCTGTGGGGAATATATGCGATTGACCGTGTGTCGGTCTGTCGGTCTGTCATCAACAGCCTGTTAACACGATAACTTAAAACCTGCTGCAAGGATTTTAATGAAGTTTGATATGTAGCTTCTATGGGAACAAAAACGAGATCGGTATTGTAAATGGGCCAGGTTCGTCCAAGGAAAATGCACCAACTGGACTTGGAAAATTTCAGCTCTTGATTGACTATTGATGGCCGTGTTTAACTGTTTTGAGGCCTGTGGGGAATATGTGGGCTATGCACACTGCTCTAGTTTTCTTAGTCAGAATTATAGATAACCGGATAATGAACAAGGTGGTCATTTTCCCGGTCACTGTTAGTGCCGCGTCTGCAGCTAAGAAGTGTGCGCGATCAGCTTACATGGGGATGTAAAAAGTCTTTCTTTCGTCTACTTTTAGCAGGTACTTTCTAAGATGGCATTTCCACACAACCATAAGGCTGTCCTGGTGCTTGATCGAAGCCCGCCGTTTCTGAAATCCAGTGAACAGACCGTTGATCTTGATGTATTTAGCAAACAGCGCACACCGGGAATCATTCCCATGGCACCGCTTGCTAAGTCACTGTGGACGTGTAATGTAGAAGCGTGCATGGAATTCTGTCGTGTTATCTACGATGTTTATCCCTGTAAGAAACTGGTGAGCCGCTACTCCTTTGCTATGTTGACACAATGTTGGTGATTTCGTGTACACTAAGTATTGTGAACTATTTTTCAGAAATAGAGTGTTAAAAAAACGATGTTGTCTCGGTTTGAAAGCAACAGTCACCCTGTCACATATGTTTATGTTTTTGATGGCAGCTGGAGGTGCTCAAAGTCGTGCTGTTAGTTAAGTATCCGCAAGCATGGATCAAGCACTTTTGTTGAATATTAACCATAAATTTGACTTATTTGTTACCTGCTGTTGTTGTTTGGCAGATTCGTTTTGTGGTTGGCGACAGAACAGCAAAGTCACTCAATAACTGGGAGCAGAGCCAACAAAATATACAATATGTAAGTTATAAATGAGCATCAGTATATTCTGAATAAAATTCTAGCGAACCAACATGGTTTTTCTGACAGTCATTGACAGTGGATTATCAGTACTAGATGTTTTTTTTTGCTTGATGAATTTTCCAAACAGAGGCGTTGACATTTGACGTGGTGAGAAGAAGTCGGCCGAGGTACATTTGCGGTGCTGCTGGAATTCTCCCTAAATTGATAAATTCAAACTTGGTAGGGAAAACGCAAGATTAAACAGCACCGGAACTATTTTTGTATACAATCGCGTAAGGTGCTGAGGGTCGACGTAGGGTGGCAAAATTTTCTCGACATTCTGACTGCCAAAGGATGACAGGCGGAACATTGACGGTCAGAGTGTCGACAGGTAAAAATGGCGACCAATTTATTGACAACAAGAAGTATATGCAATTTTTCTAACAGCAGTCCGGTATTATAATGTATGACAGAGAGTAGCAATAATAGGCTTTCCCTTATCTCCATAAGCCCAATCAGAGTATCGCTGCCGTCTTAAAAATCAGCTGATATTCAGAGGTATGAATGATTTTGAACACACAGTTATAGCTTGAAATAACAGGGCACTTCCTGTTATTTTACTGCACGTGTGTTATCCGCATCTGTACAAAATATGGATGCAAAATTCTCATAAACATCACTCTTGCTACGTGTAAAAATTATTCTTATTCCGAGAGAAACAAAAGTGCTTCGGCCCAGTTCCCACCTACCATGACTCTACTATTACTGGAAACAACCGGCGGCGTCATGACCGTCCGCCGACAGCGTTCATCTGCTTTCTCACTGAGCTGACGTCAGTAGTTGAAGCAGAGAAATTTTTCTTGCCCTTTCAGTTGATGACAATACTTGGGCAGACCCCAGTGAGTGGTAGCGAGGAGAGTAGCAGGGACGCCCACATCATGAACGGGCTGAGCGAAGCCGTGAAGGCGCTGTGTGAACCGACACCCCACCAGAAAACCAAACTGCAAGATAACCCTGACGCTGGTCTCTTAAATAACGGAATGATTATTTGCCTAACTCACCTTAGAAGGTAGAGTGCCAGTAATGTTTTAACGATTTGGGTGAGAAAATAGCAAATACTTGCGCACTGATACTGTCTGTATCTGGTGATGTGTCAGGTAATGTATCCAAGCACTATATCTCGTACTTCCGGTATTGTAGCTGGTACTCTAAGTTAATGAACCGTATACTGTATTCAATACGGTATCTGATATTGTCTGGTACTGTTTGGCACTGTACCATATACTGTATCCGATAATGTACGTAACAGTGTTCGAAAAGTCCGGGAGCCCGTGGCTCCGGATTTTCGCGTCGGGCTCCCAAGTTTTTATAAATCCGGAGCCCGGCTGGCTCTCAACTTTTTCGTTTATTTTTCTGGCGTATTATTTCCGTAACGTGTTCATACATACCCATTACCATTTCTGCATTTGAAGAGAATACTGTTTTGTTGGTCAGTATGACAGCACAGTAGAACGGTGTCTCAGAACTTTATAAAACTTGAGTTTGGTTTTATCTGAACATCAGAAAGCTATCCGAGTATGGAAAAGATTAGTTTTTATTGTTTTCAAAACTGTCCAATTTATTTTCAGTGTTGTGTATTACAATATCGGAAAACTGATTTGCTTGGAGTAACCAGGACACTTATTTTCCCCTGCAACTAGGTGATTATGTACATAGAACAGCTGGCATGCCATACATTTGTGTATATAAAAACTAGAAAATTTCTTTTAAAAAGTGCTGGGTTCCAAGATTTCTCGTCGGGCTCCCAACTCTTTGAAGTCCGGAGCCCGGCGGGCTACCACATTTTTGCTAGACTTTTCGAACGCTGGTACGTAATACTCTGTGGTAGTGTATCTGATTCTCCCTGGTACTGCACTTCCTTCTCTTTGGTACTGTATACTGTGCAGTACTGTATCTGATACTGTGTGGTACTGAACCTATCCTATAATGTATCTCACTGGTACTGTTCCTTGTACTTTATCTGATACTGTCTGGTACTATATCTGGTACTGTGTCTGTAGATTACTTTACTTCTGCATATAGAGATAAACAGAACTGGAATCTTTTCGTTTAAATTCGAGGAATAGTCCAGAAATATGTGACGTAACCGTGGTCTGGCAGACAGTGAATAACTACCACGTCACGCTCTGTGTCAGTGATGTAATTTAACAAGCAAACCATGTTCTCTGGAGTGTCCGTTATTGTATTAATTTCTATTAATAGATCCAAATGGTAGGAAAAGTTTTTTAGGCAGAATTTCGCTTACAGTATACACTTATAATTGTATATGTCTATTCATGTTTCTATGTGAATTGCAGTGAATCACACTTGAATACGCTGGAAGATTGTGTGAGTGAACTTATCCAGGATACCAATAAGCTGACAGAAAGCCGAGATGAGTAAGTGCCGCAAGGCAACCCCCTCCCTTCCGCCACCCAATCCCCTCTCTACCTTCATCACCCCTCCCCGACCCATCATATGAGTAAGTGCCGCAAGGCAACCCCCCCCCCCCCCCACCTCCCTTCCGCCACCCCACCCCTCCACCCACACCCCCCTCCCCGACCCATCACGATGAATCCCCTCTCTACCTTCATCACCCCTCCCCGACCCATCATATGAGTAAGTGCCGCAAGGCAACCCCCCCTCCCCACCTCCCTTCCGCCACCCCACCCCTCCACCCACACCCCCGTCCCCGACCCATCACGATGAATGATGTGAACAAATTTCAAGACAGAGATGAGTCCCCCACGCCACGTACACTACCCCCCCCCCCCACCCAAACCACAGTCCCGCCCCCTCCCCGACCCATCCAGGATGCGAATAAGCTGACAGAAGAGCGAGATGCCCCAACGAAAGCAACCGCCAAAAATATGCATATGGGCAAGTGTGGTGGAAATAACCCTACAGTCAAAATTCCCCCGAAGTGCACAAAACGTTTTTCTTTTTTTCCGGACTACCGGAGGATATTTTCAGACCAAATTTTAAAGCAATCAGGTCAGAACTTGGGGAGATGAGACATTTCGAAACAAAAAGCCTTTTAAAAAGTAACTTGAAAATGCCGCGATTTTTTATCATTTTTAGAGGGAGCTGGTAGGAGACAAGCACTGAGTTAAAGGTTTAAAAATAAGCTTAATCTCTGTCAAATCCCAGTTGAAGTGAAGCGAGTATTCACAAATAATTCTGACCTGAATGGTTTAATTTTAACACTGAAACTGAATTTCTGAAATTGAAATTGCCAGAATAAACTTCGAATTTCGTTTATTTATATTTTCGATTCCAGGACAACATTTTGTTTAATGATGAATTTGCTATTGTTTCGGCTGGTCGCAATGTCCCTGGGCATTCTAGCGGTATTTTGATAAATGTTCTTTATCGAAGGCCTCGATTTTTCTTTAACTTGCATGTTTTGTGATGTGTCTACAAACGAAGCGATGCTTGACAACCGTAATGTGACGTAACTAAAACCCCGCTCTGTGACGTAATGTCTTGTTTATGCTGAATGTACTGTTGTAAGAATAAAGAAAAAAAAAGCATTTTTAACACTCGGTGATGTAGAAATTGCGATTTAATATACACATACATTCAATATAATTAAACAGTGCAGTACAAAATAGGTTAATAACAAGTGGCGTTTGTGGATTGATTCAAAAACTTAGCCATTGGCGTCACCATTTTGACATTGTGCTACCCATTACTGAAAAGGAGCGGAGAACCGCTGGAATACTTTATATACGATAAAACACACTAACTCTGTGACCTCACACCACGTGATCACAGACATGCCAATCCAAAGCCCGCAAGTCCCGCCAATGTCTGAAAATAAATTTGGGAGTTCATAACTCTTGCGCTCAACGTACTCTTCTATGGTCATACTTTTAAGGTAGACATTGAGTCGTGCGAAGTTTTTGATGATCAAATTGCCGTGCACTAGTTCAGAGTCGTTGTAAAAGGCAAGATTCTGATAGGCTTTGAGGGCGGTTGCGTTGGGGTGATTTTTCACATATTTTTCGAAGAAGCTGAGTTGGGAGAATTCGAGGGGCCATGAGGAGAGGGAGAGTTCCGTGTTGTACATGGCCTCGTGGCAGAGCGGGTAGCAGCCACATTTTTCTCTTACTTCCGTGTCGTCCAGATAGGAGTTTAAGGCGCGGTTTTCGCAGATAACGCGTTCCATGTATTCCGCGATGCTTGTGTGACTGGTGCCGAGCCATTGCGCACAGAAGCTGTAGTTCTGGAACTCGCCGCCATGTGGCAGCAGTGACGAGACACACCCACATTCTTGTGTGACGTATTGCTGTTGGCATAGTGATATGCAGGCATGGCGAGAGTACACAAGTAAATCGCTGTCTCTCGTTCCTTGTTCAACGCAGTCTTCGTACGGCGTGTTAAGTCTCTCGTATTTTGTTACCGTCAGCCCTAAGTTGGCCGAAAATCCAGGTGGTACATCCAGACCCTGTTCAATGGGCAGCGGTTTTGTGTCAGGGGGATGGACAACAACTCGTACTCCGGCCGCGTTCCCAACATTCGCTGTCGTATGGTACGTTCCGTGCATTAGGTCGTGCCCACTGTCGTTTTCTAAATATAGAACCAAAGACATCCCTCGGTGCGGTCCACTCATCGTGCTCACCAGTTTTGCTTTCGTTTTGTCTCCTCCATTGAAAGTATAACAGTTAAAATATTGTGCGTTTTGAAAAAAAGAGAAATTTCCATGACTGCACTTGTTTTGGCTAAAAGTGCAGCCCAAGATGAAATCAATGGATTGATGTCCAACAACCTGAGATTCCTGTCCAATGTTTTCGTAATAGCCTATTGGCTGTTGCAGCCTGCTCTCGGCTGTTTCAAGGTTACCGTCGCCATTGATACCCTGAAACCAGTCCTCGAGCTTTTCCAGGTTTTGCGTAATGTTGTACCACTTGTGGAGGTTTGACGTTGGATCTGCCATGAGGTCCTGTGCCGTGGTCACTGACATGGGCTGGATGTTACACACGGACACGGACGGGAACGTGACTTCATCCACGGACACCTGCCACTTGACCTCAGACGAGTAGCTCAGGTAGTACACGGTGAGAATGCTGACGTGGAGACCGCAGAAGATCAACGCCAGTAAGGTGACGGCCAGCCACAGGAATTTGACGGGTTTCGATCCCGCGGCGGCCACGCGGCCCCAGCCGTGCGCCGTCGTTCGCGACGAGAATTCACTTCCGATGAGCCTCAGCTCCGACTTCAGCGGCAGCCTCTTCTCGCCGTTTATGATCGTGTTCATGGAATTGGTATCGATACCTAGATCAATATCCTTACTGTCGATACCTAAATCAATATCCTTACTGTCGATACCTAAATCGATATCCTTACTGTTGATAACCAAGTCGATATCTTTGAAATCGGTACTGTTCTTTTCACTGTCTTTTACTGATGATTTACGTACTTTTTCCATGCTTGCTTTTTTCCCGTTCCTGTTTCTTAAATACATATTTATTTACATCCAAGTTTGTTTTGTAATCTCACATTGTGAACCGTTTTCTTAATGCAATGGTGACCATACGGTTATCGGTGTCATTCATTTTGAAAAAAGACACTTAAAAAAAATCAGTTCTCCCTTTCAAAAAATAAATAAAATAAATAAAAAATAAAAACAACACTTTATGCTAATAATTTTGTGAGCGGCATTTGTGGTGTGTTCTCTCAATGAATTGTCATTCGATGGAGACGGTGATTTTATAGCACCGGTCCATGTCTGAAAGCTGTGTTAAGGACGCTGTAGTTGTTGGAACACTTCATAGATGGATGTTAAATCAACACAATGGATTGTTCTCGTACTTCAAAGAAAACGGAGCTTAACTTACTCAGTCATAAATATCCCTGCATTGTATAGGATAGGGGGGGCCTATAAATTGTCAGCTTTTGCAAGGTAGTGTATAATTGGTTGTCAGGCGTACCAGTCCATGCTGGTACTTGTCACGTGTTGAGGTGAGAAATGGCCACAATTCCTGACGTATCCATGTCAAACTGGTGGGAAAATTACATGTGATATTGGAGTGGGGAAAAAATCTTCAGTGCTACTTTTCCGCCCCTTTGCCACCAAGCAAAGCAAACGATGGGAACCTTGTTTTTAGTGTTTGCTGACGATATCCGTGAGAGAACAATTGTGCTGATTTTTTCATTGCCATTCCCATTGTGAGTTGCTAATTTGAAATACGACCAAGATGTCATGTCAAACACATATTTACGAGTTTGATTTTCCTCTCAGGTGTGTTTGATATACAAACTTTTTTCCCGGTGCTTGCTAAATAAACAATAAACGCAGTTCTTACATTGAGTTTTTTTTTAGATAAGTACTTTTCGCAAGTGCCTAGTACTGATTCTTTAAAGTGCCGGGCACGGATTTTGTTGATCAGTTCTAATTTCAGTGCTGTTTTTTGACAAGTGATAGCATCCTGTATTGGATCCTGGACCTGCCTGAACTGTCTTCCACCTCCCTCCACCCCCCCCCCCCCTTTATAGATTTACCACAGCTTTTATGAGACGTCTATGAGTGTGCCAATCCACTGCGTTTAAGTATGATTGAAGCTGATTAACTGTTTTGTTCTGGTTTCGATCTGCTGCAATCGGAGGGTTCCACTGAGTTCTCACGATTCGAGCGCATTTTGTGCCACATCCGATTTATGAAGCTCCCGAGGAACTTCGTGCAGAATTCGAATATCTCAAACCAGGAAAGTATGGAGACTCCGATCCACAATCCGAAAGTTCCGCCCATGTCGCTGAACAGATTCTCCAACTCGTATGTCCGTTTCTGGATGATTTCTGCCACGATCAGATCTTTCAAATAGACATTGAGGCGCACGAAATTTTTGCGGATTAATCCGCTTTGGATGAGATCGGACATGTTGAAATGAGCAAGATTTGAATACGCTTTGATGGTGTCGCGCCTCGGGTGTTCCAATACATACTTGCGGAAGAAGTCGTGCTGGGCAAAATCTAGCGGCCAGTACGCGTAAGAGATATCCGTCTCGTAGGATTTCTCCTCACATGGCGGGTAACATCCACAGCTGCTTTGGAGTTCATTGTCCGAAGCGAAATTCTGCATGACATTTGCTTCACAGGAGAGATTTTCAAAAAAGAACTGTGGATCGGAGACGTTGAAGTATCCGCAGTATCGGTACTGGAAGTCGTCTGGAGGTATCGGCAGGAGTGAGGAGGAGCACTGGCATTGTTCTATGATGAGCTTTTGCTGGCATAAAAGCAAACAGCCAAGCTGCGAGTAGACGAAACGGTTACTGAACGAGAGCTTCAGATTCTGTCGGCATTCTCCGTAAGGCGGGTCGAGGCGTTCGGCTTTCTCGACGTGTATCCCAACGGATGACGAGTAGCCCGGGGGGACGTCGAAACCGGTGTCGACTGGTGTCGGGAGCGAGTCGGGTGGGTGGATGACTACGCGCACCCCGGCGGCGTTGGCGATGTTCGACAAGGTGTGGTATGTCCCGTTATAAAGCTGGTCACCGTTGTATGTTTCTAGGTACAGAATGAGAGACAATCCTTGCTGGGGACCAGTCGTTTTGGCGATGAGCTTTTCGACAGATACATTACCACCGT
This sequence comes from Protula sp. h YS-2021, assembly GCA_949752745.1. Lineage (NCBI taxonomy): Eukaryota > Metazoa > Annelida > Polychaeta > Sabellida > Serpulidae > Protula > Protula sp. h YS-2021. Next base: position 14,613,433 of record OX457027.1, on the reverse strand, counting down.
TGAATGTGTAACAGTTAAAATAGGAGGGACTTTGATAGTAGGAGAAGTTGCTTTCACCGCAAGATGATCCCGCGAAAGTACAGCGGAGCATGAAGTTACTCAGCTTGTGGCCCACTTGGATCGATTCCTCCCCGATGTTTTCGAAATATCCAACAGATTGGCGTAGCCTGTTGAACAAATATTCGTACTCATTTTCAGTTAAATTTAAATCTGCTGCACTTTTCTGTTGGAAATATGTTTCCGTTAAATTTGTCCAAAAGAAGAATTTCGATGTTGGGTCGTTGATCATTTCAAGGCCGGTACTGAATGACATGGGTAGTATGTTACATATCGTGATGGAAGGAAACTCTATGGATGTGAACTGTACTCGCGATACTTGTTCCGTGGGGTACCGCAGGTACTGCTGTACCAGCAAGCTTACGTGCCAGCCATTTCCTACATATGCACTCAGCGTTAGAAATATCCAGAGTACTTTCAGAAATGTGAGTCTTTCGTTGGCAACCTGGCCCCAGCCGTGAGCTGTGGTTCGCCTCGCAAAACTATTCAAGTTTTCATCCAAGTTGCTTTGTTGGCTGTCAGCGACTTTGTCCCGCGTTTTAGAAGGCGTGACGTCATCTTCTGGACAGCCGATTCCGGCTGAGGGTTGGGTATTGTTTTGGTTTGATGGATCACTGTATCCGTAATCGGCGAATTCTGGCTTCTCGTATATGAACCGATACCCAGTCACTTCGTCCAGGTTCAAGCCTTCAGCCTGCTCTTTTGTGATCCCGATGGCGTGGCCATTCATCTCCAGAGGCATGTTTTTTTCTGTCTTTTTTCCCCCGCTAAAATAAACACATTATGCAGCCATGTCGCAAACAGCTTTCGCCTTATTGAACCTGTATGACGTCATAACGAGTTCTATAGTGATTTCCCTTTTATCGCCCGTTTCCGCCTCGGCTTCCTCCGCTTTCTATTATTTCAAAGACCTTTTCGGCTTCCACACTAAAATTTTATTCTTGACAACGAGACATGAGCTTATTTATTTATTTATTTAAATAATAGGTAATTGTATGTATCCGTTGACAGTCAGTGATATTGCTTATAAAAGATGTCGCCTAACCACTTCCCTTTTGGGGAACAAATGCATTGGAAATCAACCCGCCGTCCTAAAATAATACTGTAACTGATCATCCGTGAAGCTAATCATTTTATCCTTTTACGATTTGCATTCGTGTCTTAATGGTGTAACAGCACCCATTTTCCAATTATTGCCAAGTTTACTTTTAGTCTTATAATGACGTCACATTATTCCACTTCCAAGTTTTTTTTTTTTTTTAATATTTTTTTTCCACTGTTGAAAGTGCTTTATTGTGGGATTATTTTATGGTTTATATCGGCTTGGGGTTCTGAACAGTTGCTGCTTAAAACAACTGACATTTCCTTCATTATTTTAAGGTCATTTTATTGCATACCCTGGAGTGCAGTTAAAACCAGCACCGGTCGCCTTCTCCCGCTAACAGTATTTTAATGCAATTTTTAATATCAGTAAAATTCAAAAATCCATGCAAGTCTTAGAATAATAATAATAATAATAATAATAATAATAATAATTGATTGATCAGTTCTGTCTTTAACAAAATCAAGGTAAAACTAAATCAGAGAAGTTCTTTGTCCAGTCAAACTCTCGGGTAAAGAGGTATGCACATAATCCCTGCCCTCTCTTTGGTGACTGCTTATCCCGGGAATTGCTGGGCAAATATTGAGGAAAATACTCGGGAGATGCTTCAGTGAATTTCATGGTTTTATTTGTGTGGACAGCAAATGCTCTGCAGCGCGGGAACGTGACACAAACCACGGTTGTTACAACAAAATGTATGACGTGTCTGGGGAACAGGCCGACCCCCCCCCCCCGGGCCGAAACCCCCCGGCCGCAACCCCCCCCCCCGTCAAACCCCCCGATTAAAACCCCCCGGCGGCCTACCCCCCCCCCCCCCCCGCCCGTTCTCAGAGAAAATGTTCTGCATTTATTTTCACTTTGTCCTAATCGCTTACACATCATGACAAAGCCTACATTTCAATATTTCACAGCAATTTGGGTCATTTTATACGTTCCAGCAAACATAGGTATTCACTAAATTACCTATTCAAGTGAATCACAATGGATATAAGGCACATCTGTCGCAAGAGAAATTGTAATTTGTAAACTCGACTGATCTCGCAACCGGCATATGAATTGCAATTTTTAATGTGACTTCACTCGTAAATCGTAAGAGCAATCGCAGTTTCAAAAACAGAGTGCTATCATCAATGGATGTATGAAGTTTCTTTTATAATGATGATCAGTTCCTTCAGTGGTTCAGAAATTGCAATTTTAAACGCCGTGTGATCTCTTCAATGGGCATTTGAAGTGTAATTAACAACGTGGATGTATCGCAATTACAAAAATACAAAATAGACCTGAGAACCGGGGGGTTTTGGGTCGGGGGATTTAGGCCGCCGGGGGGTTTTAGACGGGGGGGTTGACTGGGGGGTTTCGGTCGGGGGCGGGGGGGGGGGGGGTTTGGCCTAGACTCACGTGTCTGCGGTAACTCGGGCGTTGTCATACCTGTCACACAGCTGTTATTGTGACGTAATGATGTGTTATTCCTTTCTCTGTAGAACTGTTCTGTGAGTGTTTAATGGTAATGAAAACGTGATTTAAATTGATTGAAATTGGGGGAATTGAGCTGTGTGGAATCGGGAAAAATTAGTTACTGAAAATATGAAAGTAACGTCAGAAGTATTATTTTGTCTTTATCTACTCAGATGAAGCAGGTAAAATGTTGTATAAATGCGGTCTAGATTTTGACTGTAATTAAACTGTGCTTAATAGTAAAGGGTGTGGTTTTTTGTTCCGATCTGAGTATTTGATTACTCCGTATGAAGTGCTGTGAGGACGCAATAAACACCTTGGCGAATGCTGTGTGGAATCGCAGAGATTTATGGGCCGTCGTAAAATCTCCGTCCGGGAAGCTGTTTGTGACTCAAACTTTATAAGCCGCATTATACTCCTTTGTAGCCCTCTTTACCTGTTGCTAATGGATACCAAGTTTTTGAAGTCTTTAATACCGGTAAAGCTTCGATGCTGGAGGCTGTTACAGTCATGAGAAAAACAAAAGACTCTTATTATGCTGCAGTGGCCACGTCTGCGTATTTTCTTCTGCAGTTCTACAGAGTAATGCGTAATTCTGGACATTTGAGATACGTTCAAAGTTAACGATTGACTCATATTGTGATCTGAAAAAAAATGTGTCAGGTAAAGCTGGCGGGGGTAACACTGCTGGGGAGTGTGTGAGGTAAAGGGTAAGGGGGTAGCAGTGGCGGGGGAGTGTGTGAGGTAAAGGGTAAGGGGGTTGCAGTGGCAGGGGAGTGTGTGAGGTAAAGGGTAAGGGGGTTGCAGTGGCAGGGGAGTGTGTGAGGTAAAGGGTAAGGGGGTAGCACTGGCGGGCAGTGTGTGAGGTAAAGGGTAAGGGGGTAGCACTGGCGGGGGAGTGTGTGAGGTGAAAGGTAAGGGGGTAGCACTGGCGGGGGAGTGTGTGAGGTAAAGGGTAAGGGGGTAGCACTGGCGGGCAGTGTGTGAGGTAAAGGGTAAGGGTGTAGCAGTGGCGGGGGAGTGTGTGAGGTAAAGGGTAAGGGGGTAGCACTGGCGGGGGAGTGTGTGAGTTGAAAGGTAAGGGGGTAGCACTGGCGGGGGAGTGTGTGAGGTAAAGGGTAAGGGTGTAGCAGTGGCGGGGGAGTGTGTGAGGTAAAGCGGAAGAGAACAGCACTAGTGCGGGAATGTCAGCGGTGGCGTTTGTCTACTGTACAGGAAAAAGGCAAAGTAACTGTTGTGATATTTTGATGTCCAAGCTTATATTTTTGGCATAATATACTGATTTTGTCTGTAGAGTGGAGGGGAGGAGGTAATGTTTTTGCTGTTTGGGTTGTAATTTTTTTTTAATATTTGTTGCAGTCTGATTGCGATAGGTAACTGTGAGGTGATCTTCCTTCATGTTTTACCCATCGGCCACTACTCAAACATAGCTGTCAAGGCCAAACGACACGTAAGCACAAGCATTCAAAAGAAGGCTGGTACATTAATAAATTAATAAATTAATTAATAAACTGGTTGATAAAGGCACGGAGAATTCCTCAGTCTTGTCCTAATTTTTGAACCTGGTCTCACACTGACTACTTCATGGCATCGTGTTATTGTTCAGACTATTTTGGCCGCTCTTGAATGGTACAGCGAGCTGTAGTCTATTAGTATGCGATGCTTGCCAAGTGTGCTTGCCCACGATCTGCACGAGGAGTTTGGGAACAAACTGAAGACAGTGATCGTTAGCGTCACGTTGGAAAATGTCCCCGATGACGGCCATAGACTGACCTAGCAGCCAGATAGAACTAAACGGAAAAATAATACTTGAGAAACACAAGGGGGAAAAAAAGAAAAAATACGCCACCAAGTGGGAAAGCTGGAACTATATTGATCTGCAATACACTCGTGACTGTAATTTCATAGGCCATTTTAACACCGGTTGTGCGTTTTAAGAATTTGTACAGTTGTCAGGTGTATTAAATATAAAAGAACGGTGAAGGATTTTTAAACAGTTAAAAAAAGTGACCGTTATATGCAATCAACACGTATTCGACTAACCGATTTCATGAATTTTGTGCGATTCTCACGCCTAGATTTCAGCCACGGTGAGCAGTGAGTTGCGCGTGACGCAGTCAGGGAGCTCCGTGGCCAATAAGATGCTGGAGGTGTGCACACAGAGCTACCACCTGTGCTCCACCACCGTCACGGGTATCCCCATGAAGGTAAGGAAGGCGTGGTGTGTACAGTCACACACGTCACGGGTATCCCCATGAAGGTAAGGAAGGCGTGGTGTATACAGTCACACACATCACGGGTATCCCCATGATAGTAACGAAGGCGTGGTGTATAGTCACACGTCACGTGTATCCTAATGAAGGTGAAGAAGGTGTGGTGTATACTGTCACACATGTCACGGGTATCCCCATGAAGGTAAGGAAGGCGTGGTGTATACAGTCACACACATCACGTGTATCCCCATGATAGTAACGAAGGCGTGGTGTATAGTCACACGTCACGTGTATCCTAATGAAGGTGAAGAAGGTGTGGTGTATACTGTCACACATGTCACGGGTATCCCCATGAAGGTAAGGAAGGCGTGGTGTATACAGTCACACACGTCACGGGTATCCCCAAGAAGGTAAGGAAGGCGTGGTGTATACAGTCACACACATCACGGGTATCCCCATGATAGTAACGAAGGCGTGGTGTATAGTCACACGTCACGTGTATCCTAATGAAGGTGAAGAAGGTGTGGTTTAAACAGTCACACACGTCATGGGTATCCTCATGATGGTAAGCAAGGCGTGGTGTATAGTCACACACGTCACGGGTATCCAAATGAAGGTGAGGAAGGTGTGGTGTATACAGTCACACACGTCACGGGTATCCCCATGATGGTAATGATGGCGTGGTGTATAGTCACACACGTCGCGGGTATCCTAATGAAGGTGAGCAAGGCGTGGTGTATAGTCACACACGTCACGGGAATATTAATGAACATGAGGAAGGTATGGTGTATACAGTCACACACGTCACAGGTATCCCCATGAAGGTAAGGAAGGCGTGGTGTATAGTCACACACGTCACGGGTGTCCTAATGAAGGTGAGGAAGGGTATGGTGTATACAGTCACACACGTCACGGGTATCCCTATGATGGTAAGGATGGCGTGGTGTATAGTCACACACGTTACGGGTATCCAAATGAAGGTGAGGAAGGTGTGTGTATGCAGTCACACACGTCACGGGTATCCCCATGATGGTAATGATGGCGTGGTGTATAGTCACACCTCACGGGTATCCTAATGAAGGTGAGCAAGGCGTGGTGTATAGTCACACACGTCGCGGGTATCCTAATGAAGGTGAGGAAGGTATGGTGTATACAGTCACACAAATCACAGGTATCCCCATGATGGTAAGGAAGGCGTGGTGTATACAGTCACACACCGTCACAGTGATCCCCATGATGGTAAGGAAGGCGTGGTGTGCAGTCACACACGTCAGAGCTATCCCCATGATGGTAAGGAAGGCCTGGTGTATTCAGTCACACACCGTCACAGTGATCCCCATGATGGTAATGATAACAACAACCAGCAACAAAGATAAATAAATAAGCAAACTGAAATACACGGACAGTGACTGCTTCCTGCCAGCTTTCTGTAATTCACCACGCTATTACAACGTTTATTTCTAATGTGCTATAAATAGAATAATTTGAAATAATTCAGAATTTATTTCTTAACACGTCGGTGTGCAATAAATAAATAAATAAAACTTCAGTTGTCCTCTTCGGCGATATCGAAATGTCATTTTGGTTTTGATAGGAAGAACAAAATGCCAGTTCGTCTGCGAATTATGACGTGGAATTGCTTCATCCCGCCGATGCTCACGATGAGCTCTTTATATCAGGTAAATACACAAATGTATGTGCTTAGAAATACATTAAAACCTTCATATAGGGAACGTCACTGGGGCAGCAAAACAGCAAAAATATATAATATAAAGAAGTGTACCTCAAACAGAGGTGAATGATGGAAGGAATGATAGGAACTGGGACCAAAAAGTGTGTTCCAGTATTAGAGGCTATTCTTTTGCGAGAGGTGTTCCCTAACGAGAGATGTTTCCTAAAGAGAGGTGTTCCCAAACGAGGGATGTTCTGTAATGAGAGGTGTTCCTTAACGAGAAGTATTCCCTAACGAGAGGTGTTCCTTAGCGAGAGGTTGTTCCTTAACGAGAGGTGTTCCTTAACGAGAGGTGTTCCTCAACGAGAGGTGTTCTGTAACGAGAGGTGTTCGTTAGCGAGAGGTGTTTTCTGAAAGAGGTTTTACTGTACCCAAAAGTTGTTTTCGTTCACGAACTGGTTAACTAGAAAACACAGAAAAAGCCCTTTTCGTGGTGCAGAATTTCTTGTGGTTTCATTCATATTCAGTCCCATAACTTTATTATGGTGTGTAAAATATTGCCTTTTAAAAAAAACAAAAAAAAAAAAAACAAGAAACTGCCTTGGGGCTAAATCATTTTTAAGTTGAGATATTGCTTAATGAGATGTTATAAGCTGGAGAAACTTAAGAGGCTTTGGCTAACATTTTCTGCCACGAATGTATTGCTGTATATGTGACTGTGTCAGGTGTAAGTTTAGTTGGCGTTTGAGAAATATAGTGAAATATGTCGTTATAGAAACTTAACATGATATTTAACTATTTTTACTGGAAAAAAATTGTTATTACAAGCAGAAGCACTTTGCGAGCCAAGCTCAGGCGTGGAGAAGATAGACGATGAATTAATTCAGCTTGCTAACTCGCTTGGTTACGATCTAAGTGATTGTAACCAGGCTTCTAATACTAAACGCATAGCAACCAAACGTGGTAATAGATTAGAATAAGTACCCCCTCCGCCTCCTCCCCAGTTATGTTAATGCTTGTTTCTAGTTTCTAGTTAAGGGTTTTAGCCAGGGGCTTTTTGCAAGAAACAAACGTTATCGTCGCATTTTGTTGAATAAAAGTTCGTTAAGGTAGAAAAGGCATAATGCAAGACAGATACGATGAAAAGTTTGAATACAATTAAATTAATTAAATTACTAAAACCTTTATAAGCTTCTTTATTATTTTTTTCTTTTTGTCAAGAGCATGTTCTGTATTTGTTGTTACGCGAGCGTTTCGTATAAAACAGACCTCTTGTAGAGGAAGTAACTCAGAAAGTGAACACATATCTTAAGACAAATCGTTACATGACTGTGATCTGATTAGTCAATTTCCAAGCAGTAATGTTTCAATGTTGACCGGAACGTACAAGTTAGTTTAATCAAAACACCAGTTAAGTCATGCAAAAAGGGATATATTGATTTGTTTCGAGTCAGCATGGAAATATTGCGACCAGCTATGAAAATGTCGACCCAAAGGCAACACTTTCTTTGCTGGTTAACACTTATTTACTGTTGATTCGACATAAGTCAGTATCTGTCGATTCTTTAAGGCGAAAAAAGTGGACGTTAAAAAAAAACAGTTCCTAAGTGAAAACCAAACACGCATGGTGCTTTCTTGTGGTGGGACATTTCCAATTTCCAACTGTTAAAAAAAAAATAAAAAATCGTTACGCGGTAACCATTGCTTCTTGTCGGTTTGTAGAATATTTGGAGTAACTAGATAATTTTCTGTTATTAAAAACGGTACGAATGTTCATTTCAATCTGTTATGTGTTGGCCAATTTTCCATATGTGCACAATGCATCGATTTGATGCACGCTAATTTAAAATGCTGCTTGTTGTTTCTTTCCACAACCAGGTTGTGCCGAAGGTTTGGTGATTCCGTCCAAGGAGGGCCTGTACACATCCACTGTGACATTGAAATGGTGCACGCCCAAAACCAATGTCATCGGTAAAACATCTGTCCAGTTATTGCTATACAGTGTGGTATATGCAGTGCTTAAAATAAAAATGTGCGTCAACAACTCGCTCAGCCAGTTTTTAAAGTATCGTACATAACGTGAGTGGTCTCTTAAATCGCTCTAGTTTTATTCCTGTGTCAAGGTAACTGTAGAAGGTAGGGTCCGGTTGAGTGGTATACACTGCGCTCTGCTATCGTGTATTGTTTATTTATTCCCGACAGGTAGAACCTGTGGGGAATATATGCGATCGACCGCGTGTCTGACGGTCTGTCAGTCGGTCTGTCATCAAAAGCTTGTTAACACGATAACTTAAAAACTCCTGCAAGGATTTTCATGAAACTTGACATGTAGCTTCTATGGGAACAAACACAGATCGTTATTGTAAATGGACCAGGTTCGTCCAAGGAAAATGGACCAGCTGGACTTGGAAAATTTCAGCTCTTGATTGACTATTGTTAACACGATATCTCAACAACAACTGCAAGGATTTTAATGAAACTTGATGTGTAGCTTCTTTGGGCACTAACAAGGATCGGTAGTGTATATGAGTTAGGTTGGCCCAAGGAAAATTAACCAAATGGACTTCGAAATTTACCAAATCCTGGAAATTTTTCAGCATCGGAATGAATTTGTTTACACGATATCTGAAGAAAAACTGCGAGGATTTTAATGAAACTTGGTATGTAGCTTCTATAGGAAAAAACACAGATCGGTATTGTAAATTGGCCAGGTTCGTCCAAGGAAAATGCACCAACCGGACTTGGAAAATTTCAGCCTTTGATTGGCTATTGATGGCCGTGTTTAACTGATGTTGGGCCTGTGGGGAATATGTGGGCTATGCACACTGCTATAGTCGCATATTCTACTTCCAGAGCTTCAGCAATGTACAGGGGCCTTCAGATTCACACCAGTGGACATCAACAGCCGACCATCTTCTTGTCTGACCAATTTTCTGCTTAACGGTGGGTGGCTATGACATTCTGCAGGAGCTCATCGGAAAGACGGGGCAGTGTGCATGCTAGATTTACACGAGTATGCGGGTCGCCACTGCTAAATATTTTTATGCTTGTAATAAGTTAACTGAACACTTAAACAAAATTGCCTACAATTTCTCCTATTTTATAGTAGTTTGATTGATTGCCTAAATAAGTAATTAGAAAATAAATAAATAAATATATAAAAATTATAGTGAAATAAGTAAATGGCACGTTGGCGCTGTTGCCCAGCTGTACTTCTGCCAGCCCCGCTCTGGTACGCTCCTCGTGCTGCTCCCCAGCTGTACTTCTGCCAGCCACGCTCTGGTAGGCTCCTCGTGCTGTTCCCCAGCTGTACTTCTGCCAGCCACGCTCTGGTACGCTCCTCATGCTGCTCCCCAGCTGTACTTCTGCCCGCCACGCTCTGGTCCGCTCCTCGTGCTGCTCCCCAGCTGTACTTCTGCCCGCCACGCTCTGGTACGCTCCTCGTGCAGCTCCCCAGCTGTTCTTCTGCCCGCCACGCTATGGTACGCTCCTCGTGCTACTCCCCAGCTGTACTTCTGCCCGCCACGCTATGGTAGGCTCCTCGTGCTGCTCCCCAGCTGTACTTCTGCCCGCCACGCTCTGGTACGCTCCTCGTGCTGCTCCCCAGCTGTACTTCTGCCCGCCACGCTCTGGTACGCTCCTCGTGCTGCTCCCCAGCTGTACTTCTGCCCGCCACGCTCTGGTACGCTCCTCGTGCAGGCCGCTCTGTGATGCTGGAGCAGCCGAGGAAGGTGGGCACACGTGTCGTGTCGCACATGCTGACGAGCCACGGCGGTGAGCTGTTCATACACGTGCTAGCCACGGCCAGGAGCACCCTGGAGGATCCGCCGTCCATCAGCGAGGGCTGCGGCGGCCGCGTCACCGACTACAGAATCAAAGTAAGTCCTTACAGCATGTCACTGATTCTGTGACACGGCTTTGTTCACGCGACTGCTTAAAACAGCTTTGACAAGTTTATTTATTTTCTATTATGCGAAGGTCCCGATTCCATCGCGATGGGTTTTTACTTATTTATATATACGAACGCCTATCTGTTTATGTAAAAAATTACGTGCGTAATGTTATCCATCCGCTCAAAAATAATTGAAAAATTTAAGCCAACAAGAAAAAGTCTTATTTTTCATCTTAATTTGAAAAAAAAAGATCCGGCCGGTGATCTTTTTAATTTTTTCTTCGACAAAATAAGTTCCGGTCGGAGTCAACTCGTTTTTATTAGTGACCCCATATATGCCAAAATTGTAAAGCGGGCTATTGTGTTGTTTTACATCACTTTGGGTAGGATTTTGGAGAATTCATGAGGGAAAGCAGACTGGCACCAGCAGGTTTGGAATCCAGTTCTGAACAGACTCCCGTTTCTAAAGGTAATTAACTAACCGTTGTTTAGTACATTGATCTCTTTTTATTTAATTTAAGGGGTTTAAATTCAAAATTTTTAAAGTTGAGGTTGTAGAAAGTCATTGAGGGTGCGCGGGGTCTTTTGCCATGTAACTGGTGCTAATCAACTGTTTTACAGTACAGTATCAATATGTACTCGTTATTGCTACCGAGTAAAAGCTAAACCATTTGTAATAACTCATAGATGTGAAATAGTGTGTCTGGTAAATCTATTTTGTAAGAATAATGTAAAAAAATTATTCACAGTGAAGTAAAGCTTTTTAATAGGATGGGTATTTTTTATGTGCTTCTTGAGGCGATTTTTTTAATGAACACGGTATCAAAGCGAAGCTTTATTTTTGACGTAATTTTTGCTTTTCTTACTTCTAGCCCTGAATCAGCTGGAAAGATTAACCCGCGTGTGGCCAATGACGATTAGTGACACTCTTGTGTTCAACATATCAAACCCGGTAAGTTGTTAAGGTTTTGTTGCAGTCCGTGGCGCTTTGGGTGGGTGTTCGCACTCACTGGCAAGCGTTGTCCTATTTGGGTAGAAAACGGCAATTTTTCTGTTTTTTTTTTATTATTTATTTTTTTTGTTTTTTTTTTTTTTTTTTAGCCGAGGTGATCATTGGCAAATATGAAATAAACTGTGCGCAACGTCTTAAGATTAATCTTTTGGCTTGTTGTATAATAATGCGGAATAATTCGGATACAACGTTTTAAATTGTTTGGACTGTTTCAGAATTTAGAGGCTTTACGAACGTTGATCCTTAAAGATCGTTTAAGCAGTGACGATGTTCTGGATTGTAAGAAAGCCATTTACCATGTCGTTAAAATGGAAAGCCAGAACGATCCCCTGCCTTCACAGCAGTCTGGGAAAGGAAAAGGAGCAAAAAGGTAGTCATGGACACACCCCCCTCCCCCCGCCAAATGGAAACGATATGTTATTCACTGTAACTGGTTTGGCTGCCGCTAAGAAAGCCACAAATTTTGAATCCAAACTGTATCAAATTTACGCATTTTTATAAATGATTGAGCTAATGGGTATTATTTGGGAAAAAAAGAAAGAAAAAAAAATAAGAAAATCAAAAGGAAGTATAAATTTAAAAAAAAAAATTAAACACTTTATGCAAAAAAATGCCCTCCAAATGCTGCTACAGGGAGGAGCAGTACAAACAAGTCTGGATCGAGCTGGAGCAGCTTATACGAGCGTATGCGGACACGTCGTCGCAGCATAAGGCTGTGTTAGACTGTCTGCTCGAATGTAAGAGGCCGGATGAGCCGCGCCCAACTGACCAGAAGAAAGCAGGGGATAAAGACGAGAAGCAGGGCAGTCGCCTTCTAGATGTTTCTTTGAAAGAATACGACAGGTGCAGCTATTTTTAGAATCGCACACAGTCACTCCCCTGATTCCTGAAATAATTTTCCCAGCATACATAGTCATTACCAAATAAACAGCAATAGTGAGCGACATTAGATTTTATTGAACATAAAGAGACTGATGGTTTTAAATCAGCTTTTAAGTTTATTCAACATGTAAAATATCTATTCGGTTGAAAGTTTTTATTTAATTTATTATTTTGTTCTTTTATTTTTTTTTTAATTTATTTACAGGTACCAGGGCATGACCGAGAGGGAAAAACAAGAATTCAACAAGGTTGAAATACGCAGTCCTGGTTCTCCCCCTGCAAAGAGGATCAAGACTGAAAGTATATTTCCAAAAGGCAAAGGTAACAGCGGATGCTCATTATTTCACCTTAGTTGCGTGCTTCAACCCCGCTCACCACCCCCCCTCCCACCCCTCGTCCGAGCAGCACTTGTGGTGTGCATCAAACGTTGGGACCAAGCCTCACAGGCCTGACATGTTTCGCCGATAAAGCGATACAGTTAGATGTTGCCACAGTGTTTGTTTTGGAGCAAACGCGTGTCTGAAGACAGTGTTCACAGCGCGTAATTTGCGCGATTACACATCAGTCAGTATCCCTCAGCATCAGTTGATGTGTTCACAGAAATCAGCTTCATTTCTAGCACTTGTGGTTCGTCTATCTAACTGTGAAAATTTTTAACTAGTTTGAATGTTTTTCTTTTCAGGGCCAACAAATTTACTCTCATTGTGGACTGGAATACAATCAGCGTACGTGAATTCCCGCTGCAACGAGTTCACGGGCCGTGTGGAGTTCGGCAATAAGGCGCAGTTATACAAGAAGTTTCACGAAGAAAAAAATGGGTGAGGTTTAATCTTAAGACTTAATAGTGAAAAAGTGCATTTGTTAAATCCAGCTGTACGTGAAAGGAGAGTATACATACTGTGTGATTTTGGAAGTCACCGTGCCCTGTGATTGGGCCTCAAATGGGCCTCCGTAAAACGTGTCCCCTGCCTTACTTTACCGTCTTTTCAACTTGAAGAGCTGTCATAATCGTCGTGGAGCCATATTCGCACTTGAGGAACTTTTATCACAAAACATAACGATGAGGACTGGTATTCGCGTAGGCCGCTTCTACTGTATGCCTTGCATCTTTGCTCCATCTAATCATATGAAAGTGATATCGACACACAGTTCCTCATGTCACGTGGCCTCTGCTTTTTTTTTTTTTAATTTTAACAGCAAAGATTAAGAATTAAAGCGTGTGACGTAGCAAGTGTATTGTGTTGTTTTGCAGTGCTTCAACAGAGCCAGCAGCGAGCATTAAAACGGAGAAAATCAAAACAGAGAAACTTAAAGTGAAATGAACTGCTGCTGCATGCCCTGTTGGGAATGACCGAAGAGTGGCACGTGACTGGTCATTGACCAGTCACAGACTGTCGTGTTAGCTGCTGTATGCATTGTGGGGAATTACAGAAATGTGGGCCGTGACGTATCATCGACCAATCACAAACTGTCGTGTTAGCTGCTGTATGCATTGTGGGGAATTATAGAAATGTGGCACGTGACATATCATCGACCAATCACACCGTCGTGTGAGGTGTACAAGGACACGTGTGTTTGCACACGTGATACAGCCTGAAGACAGTTGTTTTGAGATGTGATGAGTGCTCAACATTTATCAGTGACGGCGATTTGATGCTGAAGGGATTAAGTTTTGTGAACAGGATATGTAACTAGTGGGATACTGCCCATGTGTTCATCAAGAAGAGGGGACTTATTCACACGCAGGAACAAAATTATAGGAAGGGCCAGGAAAAAAAATAGTCCTGTTTCTCAACCCAGTTTAAAACAATTAACAATTGCCTAGCCGGAGATTTTCCTTCTGTCGAATGAGTTACAAAGTCGCTATTTTAAAGCGAGAAACGAGGTCGTTTGTCCTCGCCTGATATTACATAAATGTGAGTAGGAAAGACAGAATTAGACGTGGTTGAGCTCATTATGAAGACTTTCTGAATTGTCAAAGAAAACAAAAATATTTCGAATTCACCTTGTTTTATTTTCACTTTTAAATTTAAGTTATGATAATGACGTGTCAAATCATGACGTGTTAAATCATGATGCGTCAAACCAAGACGTATCAAATAATGACGTGTCAAATCATGGCGTGTCAAATCATAACGTGTCAAACCATGACGTGCCAAACCATGACGTGTCAAATCATGACGTATCAAACCATGACATGTCAAACCATGACGTGTCAAATCATGACGTATCATAACATGACGTGTCAAACCACGACGTATCAAACCATGACGTGTCAAACCATGACGTGTCAAGTCGTGGGTGGGTGTTCTCTCAGCCTTCAATGGAACGCTTTAACCTAGTTAACGATACTTGTTATTCAGTTTTTAACACAAATCTAAACCTTTCAGGTACACTTTTTTTAAAATCTGTATGTATTGAAATCTTTTATTTTTATTTGGAAAGAACAAACACCGTAGAATTATCATTTACATCACTGACATCACAAAAAACACCTAAAATGTTACGGTGAAAGAAATGTAAAGGATGCTGGATCACTTGGAAACATTTTAAAGCATGTTTTATGTCACATGGAAGGTGATTTTCCCTCTTAAACGATGCGTACGTACGACAGCGTAACAGTTCTCTCTTGAAACCTGTCAGACGTAAACATTTTGTGAGTATTTGTGCGCAGCTTGCTTTAGTGACAAAAAATAGCTCATTTACAGCCGATATCCTAAACAGTTATGGATAACCAAATATCAACACTTTGTCCGTGATGCCCAGTAACACATCGGTGTCAACATTTTGTCCATGATTCCCAGTAACACATCGGTGTCAACACTTTGTCCATGATTCCCAGTAACACATCGGTGTCAACACTTTGTCCATGATTCCCAGTAACACATCGGTGTCAACACTTTGTCCATGATTCCCAATATCACATCGGCGTCAACACTTTGTCCATGATTCCCAATATCACATCGGTGTCAACACTTTGTCCATGATTCCCAGTAACACATCGGTGTCAACACTTTGTCCATGATTCCCAATATCACATCGGTGTCAACACTTTGTCCATGATTCCCAGTAACACATCGGTGTCAACACTTTGTCCATGATTCCCAGTAACACATCGGTGTCAACACTTTGTCCATGATTCCCAGTAACACATCGGTGTCAACACTTTGTCCATGATTCCCAATATCACATCGGTGTCAACACTTTGTCCATGATTCCCAATATCACATCGGTGTCAACACTTTGTCCATGATTCCCAGTAACACATCGGTGTCAACACTTTGTCCATGATTCCCAGTAACACATCGGTGTCAACACTTTGTCCATGATTCCCAGTAACACATCGGTGTCAACACTTTGTCCGTGATGCCCAGTAACACATCGGTGTCAACATTTCGTCCATGATTCCCAGTAACACATCGGTGTCAACACTTTGTCCATGATTCCCAGTAACACATCGGTGTCAACACTTTGTCCATGATTCCCAATATCACATCGGTGTCAACACTTTGTCCATGATTCCCAGTAACACATCGGTGTCAACACTTTGTCCATGATTCCCAGTAACACATCGGTGTCAACACTTTGTCCAGGATTCCCAGTAACACATCGATGTCAACACTTTGTCCATGATTCCCAATATCACATCGGTGTCAACACTTTGTCCATGCTTCTCAATAACGAGTCGGTGTCAACACTTTGCCCGTCTCTTAATAACTTTTTAACTTATTTCACCAAACGTAATATTTTGAGAAAAATGAAGAAAAGGAGCTCATTATACAACCGTTTCGCGCAATTGTGGCCGTTTCTGAAGGCAAACCGTTTATGGAAATAAATTACCAAAAACTATGTTTTTGACCTGCTTTTAATTAAAAATATGAAGTCCAGGAAGAAAAATAGTCCTGTTTCTCATCCTTTTATATTTTTCGAATGAAATCTATCCCGTTTCTGAAGGCAAACCGTTTATGGAAATAAATTATCAAAAACTATGTTTTTGACCTGCTTTTAATTAAAAATATGAAGTCCAGGAAGAAAAATAGTCCTGTTTCTCATCCTTTTATATTTTTCGAATGAAATCTATCCCGCTGATACCAAACTTAGTGACCCGTCCGGGGGATGAGAAACAATGTTTTTTTTTTCTTTCTTCACCTTACCTTACACAGACATTGTGTCGGTGAACCTCGTGTCAGATTCCCAAATACACAGGACTGTAGGATAGAATGTTTCTCATCTAAAATTTGATGAAAATTGACCCTGTTTTTATCGTAAAATGACACCCAGGTCTTACTGTTTTCAACTGACTGTTCTTCAAAGCGTCGTTATAATTAGGACATACATTGCGCAGATGTTATGTCTCTTTATGCACATGGCCGGTAGGCTACATGATCAGTAGGTCAGCGTTGTGTTATCCCATGCACATGGCCAGTAGGCTACATGATCAGTAGGTCAGCGTTGTTACCCCATGCACATAGCCAGTAGGCCAGTGTCGTGTTATCCCATACGCATGGGCAGTGAGCCACATAGCCAGTAGACCACATGGTCAGTAGGCCACATGGTCTATTGGTCACATAGTCAGTAGGCTACATGGTCAGTAGGCCACACATCCAGCAGGCCACATGGTCAGTAGGCCACAGCCAGCAGACCAAATGGTCAGTAGGCCACATGGTCCATGGGCCACAGTCAGTAGGCTACATGGTCAGTAGGCCACATGGTCCATGGGCCACAGTCAGTAGGCTACATGATCAGTAGGCCACATGGTCCATGGGCCACAGTCAGTAGGCTACATGGTCAGTAGGCCACATGGTCCATGGGCCACAGTCAGTAGGCTACATGGTCAGTAGGCCACATGGTCCATGGGCCACAGTCAGTAGGCTACATGGTCAGTAGGCCACATGGTCCATGGGCCACAGTCAGTAGGCTACATGGTCAGTAGGCCACATGGTCCATGGGCCACAGTCAGTAGGCTACATGGTCAGTAGGCCACACATCCAGCAGGCCACATGGTCAGTAGGCCACACGGTCAGTAGGCCACAGCCAGCAGACCAAATGGTCAGTAGGCCACATGGTCCATGGGCCACAGTCAGTAGGCTACATGGTCAGTAGGCCACATGGTCCATGGGCCACAGTCAGTAGGCTACATGGTCAGTAGGCCACATGGTCCATGGGCCACAGTCAGTAGGCTACATGGTCAGTAGGCCACATGGTCAGTAGGCCACACGGTCAGTAGGCCACAGCCAGCAGACCAAATGGTCAGTAGGCCACATGGTCCATGGGCCACAGTCAGTAGGCTACATGGTCAGTAGGCTACATGGTCAGTAGGCTACATGGTCAGTAGGCCACATGGTCCATGGGCCACAGTCAGTAGGCTACATGGTCAGTAGGCCACATGGTCCATGGGCCACAGTCAGTAGGCTACATGGTCAGTAGGCCACATGGTCCATGGGCCACAGTCAGTAGGCTACATGGTCAGTAGGCCACATGGTCCATGGGCCACAGTCAGTAGGCTACATGGTCAGTAGGCCACATGGTCCATGGGCCACAGTCAGTAGGCTACATGGTCAGTAGGCCACATGGTCCATGGGCCACAGTCAGTAGGCTACATGGTCAGTAGGCCACACATCCAGCAGGCCACATGGTCAGTAGGCCACACGGTCAGTAGGCCACAGCCAGCAGACCAAATGGTCAGTAGGCCACATGGTCCATGGGCCACAGTCAGTAGGCTACATGGTCAGTAGGCCACATGGTCCATGGGCCACAGTCAGTAGGCTACATGGTCAGTAGGCCACATGGTCCATGGGCCACAGTCAGTAGGCTACATGGTCAGTAGGCCACATGGTCAGTAGGCCACACGGTCAGTAGGCCACAGCCAGCAGACCAAATGGTCAGTAGGCCACATGGTCCATGGGCCACAGTCAGTAGGCTACATGGTCAGTAGGCTACATGGTCAGTAGGCTACATGGTCAGTAGGCCACAGCCAGCAGACCAAATGGTCAGTAGGCCACATGGTCCATGGGCCACAGTCAGTAGGCTACATGGTCAGTAGGCCACATGGTCCATGGGCCACAGTCAGTAGGCTACATGGTCAGTAGGCCACATGGTCAGTAGGCCACACGGTCAGTAGGCCACAGCCAGCAGACCAAATGGTCAGTAGGCCACATGGTCCATGGGCCACAGTCAGTAGGCTACATGGTCAGTAGGCTACATGGTCAGTAGGCCACACGGTCAGTAGGCCACAGCCAGCAGACCAAATGGTCAGTAGGCCACATGGTCCATGGGCCACAGTCAGTAGGCTACATGGTCAGTAGGCTACATGGTCAGTAGGCTACATGGTCAGTAGGCTACATGGTCAGTAGGCTACATGGTCAGTAGGCCACATGGTCCATGGGCCACAGTCAGTAGGCTACATGGTCAGTAGGCCACATGGTCCATGGGCCACAGTCAGTAGGCTACATGGTCAGTAGGCTACATGGTCAGTAGGCCACATGGTCCATGGGCCACAGTCAGTAGGCTACATGGTCAGTAGGCCACATGGTCAGTAGGCCACATGGTCCATGGGCCACAGTCAGTAGGCTACATGGTCAGTAGGCCACACATCCAGCAGGCCACATGGTCAGTAGGCCACACGGTCAGTAGGCCACAGCCAGCAGACCAAATGGTCAGTAGGCCACATGGTCCATGGGCCACAGTCAGTAGGCTACATGGTCAGTAGGCCACACATCCAGCAGGCCACATGGTCAGTAGGCCACAGCCAGCAGACCAAATGGTCAGTAGGCCACACGGTCAGTAGGCCACAGCCAGCAGACCAAATGGTCAGTAGGCCACAGCCAGCAGACCAAATGGTCAGTAGGCCACAGTCAGTAGGCTACATGGTCAGTAGGCCACATGGTCCATGGGCCACAGGCAGTAGGCTACATGGTCAGTAGGCCACATGGTCCATGGGCCACAGTCAGTAGGCCACATGGTCCATGGGCCAGTCAGTAGGCTACATGGTCAGTAGGCCACAGCCAGCAGACCAAATGGTCAGTAGGCTACATGGTCCATGGGCACAACTAGGTCCCATAAGCTTTCAATCCATATAGGTTTTAGGTTGATTGGGGAAAATTTTTTTCCCTCACAACCACCTTATTTCATCATAGAAACACGTTTCCAGGCATTACCTGAAATTTCGATGTTGGTCACGCACGCACGGACAAGTCAATTATAAAATGAATGAGCGGGTTGCAATTGATTTTACTCACCAGTGTTATAATTTAATTGCAATCAACTGTTTACGACAATAACTGCTACTCGTGTCAATCAAAAGTAGCTTCCTTGATGTGCAATCAAACCCGTGATCTCACAATCGCAGGGCACATCCGGTCATTAACACATAAAAGGTGTCAAAAGAACTCTGTCATCTTTATGAACAAAGAACATCTTAAAATCATAGAGTACATACGTAAATTATATATTTTTTTTAATAACAGGTGTCTAAAAAATTCTGTTATTGTCATGACCAAGAGTTGCTTGATTGCATTAACACGTTCGATTTTTGGTACTTAGAATTTAAAACTGTTGCTGGGAACTTTAAGGAAGTTTTTTCACAATTAAAATGGTGTAAAACTATTTAAAGTTTGCTGTCGACATTGAAAGCGTGGTACCGACTTGCCTACAGAAAGTGGTGCCGACTTGTCCCAACAGTACCAACAATGTTTGGTGCCAACTCAGATCTCGACTAGTCCAAATCCCTGGTAAAAAGTTTGTTTTTTCTGTGTAATAATCTCATTCACAATTAGAAGTGATTCGTTCCCCTAACACAGGCATAATCGACAATGGACAAAGCACCAGCACTTCTTTCACAAATGGCACTCAGGTATTTGGAGAAAATTTTCGATGAAACTGTTTTGGAACGAGTTGGTAATTTGGGCCGAGTCGTCTTTCACGAATGGGCCGAGCTATCCAAAAGTTGCACCGAGTCGTCTTTCACGATGGGCCGAGTTGTCCAAAGACCCATATAAAATGGGTTTTTCTAGACGAAATATACCAATCAAACAAAATAACTTGTCCACAATTATAAATCTCTTAATGTCGTAGATGGCAAGTGGTAGGCGTAATCAGGGGTATAGTACATGCTTTATCCCAATCATGGGTAGAGTACGTGCTTAGCCCAGTCAGGGAAGAGTGCATATCCTGGTTCAAAATCCAAAAATGGGCGTTTTCAGCGGGAACAGGCGGTCTCCCCCCTGGCGCTTTCCCCCTCCTCCCCGGCGGTTTCCCTCCTGGCGGTCTCCCCCCCCCCCCCCACCGTCCTTCTCCCCCTTGCAACGGCAGATTTTTTTTGAAACTTACATCAGCAAAACTTGCACATTTCATTCCTTTTTTTTTTTCTTTCTCCCCCTCAAACTTGCTTTCCTTACTGATGTATGAAGACCAAAGGGTTATTGATGTTTTTAATCTATGCAATTAAGTGCTTGATGTATTGAGTTTTCAAATTAATGAAATGTCTGATCTAATGTTGTGCTGATTGTATAACTTAAAACTGTAAGGTGGTTTTCATTTGGGAGACACAGTAAAGCTGGTGATCTGTAAATTAAATTTCATGATCGCATTTGAAAGATCAGTTCACAGTAAGTGTTTGATTGTAATTTTGTAACTGGATTTTAAAGCAGATTCATTTTCTACTGATAATTATGTAAGGTTGAAAATTAAAAAAGGATTGAAATATACAACTTTTGCTGATTTAAGTTTTACTGACTAAAAAATCTGCAATGGGGGGGGGGGGAAGAAGGACGGGGTTGAGTCAGCCTACGGGGAGAGTTGGTAGGTGGGGAGTCCGCCGGGAGGGAGACCGCCTAGACCCATTTTCAGCACTGGGATATCCAGTGAGTTAAACCTTCTGAGCGATAAAAAGGATTCATCGGGCTATTCGTAATATTTCAAGTCGCATTTGCTTCTTTTTTTTTAATATTTCAAGTTAAAAAAAAAATTAATTCATACAATTTCAAATTCATACTTCGCCCAAATATAAACTTTTTTGTACATTTTCAGTCTCGTTGAGATTTTCCCAATCAATTTTGCATACGCAAGTCATGATGACGAACCTTCTCGCCAAAATATGTCCAGTGTGCCATGCCTTTATTTCACTTCCCCGGGAGAATTTCAGTTGTTTAAATAAACATTTGCCTTGCAACAGGTCGGCACAAGTATATCTGCACAAGTATCCAAACACCTTCAAATAAATTTAAAATTTAATTTATTTTACAAAACAGTCGCCTATTGACAAAATGACTCACTGTTTTCAGCAAAATGACAAACCCTATGCGATTTCCAAAAATAATTACTTTATGTATAAACGTTAAGTAAAACTTGAAATTTGATACCGCGACATTGTTGTAAAATTTGATTGACCGTTCACATACATTGTATTCATGTTCTGTAATTTTTTAAATAAAAGGAGTGTGAATGTTTTCAAAACAGGGTTTCATCTGTTGTCAGAACGACATCATTTTGAGTATTTTAAAAATTCAAAAAAATTCCTGAATATTTCCAACTTTCAAATGTCATGAATTTTTGACCAGCCTGTTGTTGGTCCATTCAGTTGTGGCTACGTTGTTAATTTATGTGAAGACTTAAGGATTTATGCTACACCGCTATTCCCCTTGTTAGCCTTGCAAAATGATTACTTCCCTGACCTCACTGATTTGTAATTTATTTCGTATGCGCATTCTGGTTCAGAACTTCGATCTTATTTCGGAATCCAGCAACCGCAGACTCATATTATTCCGAGCACCCATAGTAAATTCGTTTTGGGAGCAAATTTATGGCCTGCATTTGTAAAATATGCACAGAGATAAATTATTTAATTAATTTATTCAGATTGAAGCTTGCGAGCGACTTAGTTTGCTGTAATTAACCAAGACAAACTTATTCTTTGCTTCCCCTTTAATTTCTGTTACATGTACGGTTTAGATTTTTAGCTAAATCTTATTAGTGAGATTTTTGAGGGATGAAACATTGAACGAAAAAATATTCTGGAGGAATCGAATGCCCATTCTTTTCCCATAAGCCAGCATTCAAATGAGAAATTTCCGCATTTGCTGACAAATAAGGCATCACATATTCCGAAATATTACATATACAGAATTGTTTAAACGAAGAAAAACAAACACAAATCTTCTCAATTAAAGTACACCAGCCCTACGAAGTTTTAAAGGTCATCACTACAACCAGTGTTTTTTTTTTTTTTTTTTTTGCAGTTCTCTGTATAAGTAGAAAACTCTGTATAAGTAGAAAACTTATGAAAACTTTGTATAAGAATCTATCTTAGCCTAATTTAATGCTCGACCCATCTAGTAGTGCAGGATCCCTGGAATCATATCTGTTGAATTAGACCTTCGGCACATCAGAGCCATCAACATTGGCAAAAGAAAATTTTGGAACTCAGGCAATTACAAAGGAATAATTACTTAAAGATAATAATTTAAAAATGAGATTTTGTGTCATACAATCATAACCAACAAAACAAGTACACATAACTTTACTTCAAAATCCAATCTTGCGCACAAAGGAATACTCTTTAAATTTTCAATTTTAAAGCGTCACAACTTCAACATTTCGTTTATGGGTTGCCTTCTTGCGCGCTGTTTTGCCACACACAATCAGACTGTCACTGGCTTCCCAGTTCCTTGTACGAAATGTGTCCATCCTTCGCGCGAAGATGGGCATGTCGCTTTGCAAAAACAGCTCCAGGTGTTTCGCTCATCATTTTACGATGCTGCAACTGTGCCTCTTTTATCCTTCAGGAAGAAGGAAACAATCTTTGCAAATGTGTCACCGGTTATGTAGCTCCGTGGGGTCCTTTTCCCTTGGAGAGAGTAAAAAGGAACTGCTGGGTTTGAAGATGCAACACTTTTACCATCTCCAGTTACTTGAATATACAGAAGATATCACATAATGGCAACTGCTGACATAGGTCTTGTGGCGTGGTTTTGTTTTTGTTTTTTTTTCAGAATGAATGTACTGTTTTTCATGATAAATTGTAAGTTCGAAAACAATCTTTGGCGTTTTCACACACTGCCTTTCTTTCGGGCATAATATCCAAGACAGGCAAAAAAACCCAAAATACCTATTAAAAGTCCTAATATTAAAGCCGCCGCATCGCCCCCATCAAAAGCGTGTGCTCCTGGAATCATGAACATTGCCATGAAAAGGAGAGCAAATTTCAAGAGCATGAATTCTTTGACAATTGTCATTTTGGTAATTTTTATTTAAAAATCACTCAACTGCACCACTTCCTCCTTTAAACGTGTCATATGACTTTTGTAGTCACGTGTTTTATCTGAAGCCGTAATAGGCCATCAACCCAAATTTTCCTTCGTCGAGATATGACAAGTGTTATCAAAATTTTTATTTTTATTATAATATTACTTTTATTATTAGTATTATAATATTCTTTTATTTTTACTCATGGATTCATAGTCTCATAGCTAGTTAGTTAGTTAAGTGCTTAGGGACGTTGTCCCATTGCAGCTCCATGACATTTTCGCCTCCAAGTTGCACTTCTTTCTACGGTGGCTACTGGTAGGCCGGTGCCTTCGCGAATCTGGCTTATCCACTTCTTTGGCGATCTTCCAGTGCGTCTTGGGTTCTTGAAGTCTTGTTTGTATGCTTGGTACACCAAGTGTTCGCGAGGCTTCCTTGTGATGTGGCCGAACCAACCATAATGAAAGAGAAGTGCTGGTGAATGACTCAGTAGAAGCAGGACTTGTCCGTAAAATAGGAAATTGCAAGAGTATAAGAGTTATGAGGGGAACACTAGACCGACTTCATAGAGAAATGGACGAAAGGTTCTCTCGTTTGCATGATATGGACCTCAGGTTTTGGATTCCTCCTCGATGTCGAAGGACTGTGCTATGATGCCGATATCAACGACATTAAGAAAAAATGTGAACATTTCGGCGAATTTTACCGTTCTTTTGGATTGCAGAATGTTGTTATGGCGCCGTGCATGCATCAAACTCTCAAGACCGGAAGAACTGCTAGAAATTATTTTTCAGTATGGAGATGAAAGCGTCTTCCCAAATCTTCGAGTCTCTCTTCAGATCATGCTAACCATAGCAGTGTCCATTGCCAGTTGCGAGAGATCATTCAGCAAGATAACACTAATTCTTTCTTATCTGAGGGCTTCCATGGGCCAGAGCAGACTGTGTGACTTTGCCCTGTTGAGTGTAAAAAGGGAAGAAACTGAAAGTACAGATTTCGAAGATATAATATCCCAATTTGCGATTGCGGAAGCAAGAAAGATACAGTTATAAGGTACACAGTTATAAGGTCTTATGTTACTTGTTAAATATGATCCCTCTGGACTTACTTTTTGAAGGTGTTTTATTCCTCCACGATAAAGTTTAAATGTTTTTTTTAACGTTTTTAGGGGGTGTGGGCGCAATTTCGGTGCTTGCCCCGGGCGCCATTTGACCTGGATACCCCACTGGTTATCGGGGTATCATTCTTTGCTGTAAACCATTCTATTAGCCTCAGTTTCAAGGAACTCTAATTTTGCACAAGGGAGCAAATCTGGAAGTAATTAAAACTAGAACATGCTAAATCAAGGAAAGTACTGGCAGATAATTTCTATAATTTTGGAAGGAATTTGGATGGAAGAGATACCTTCAAAATGAACCTTATCTATAGCAAAAATTTTAAAAGTTTAACTTTAAGTATTTGTTGAATGACCCCCACCCCCAGGACATACTATGCGAGGACCCCCCCCCCCCCCCCCACCCCCCAGGCGACATAACGCTATGGAAAATTTTACATCTATTTTTAGATTGGGAAATTTTACAGCGTCTATTTCAGACATAGAAAATTTACATCAATTTTCAGACTGGGAAATTTTACAACATCTATTTTTAGACATGGAAAATTTTACATCTGTTTTTAGACATGAAAAATTTTACAACATCTATTTTTAGACATGTAACGTCTTCATGACGTTAGACATCTATTTTTAGACATGTGACGTCATAATGACGTCAGACCAACCTCCCTAGGCGGCATAATCCCATGAAAAATTTTATAAAAAATTTATAGGAGGCCTAGAGCTCTTGTTTCTACCCTACTTACTAGAAACTCTTAAAAACTAGGAATAAGAACCAAGCACTTTGGACATGACATTGCTTGGAAATCCACTGAAGTTTAGTTATATTTATAAGAAAAACAAATATTTTCATGTTTCACTTACAAAACTTCAAAGTTTAATGATAAAAAATACAATCCAATATCCAAGAGCTAAGAGCTGGCAGTTAGTGAAATGTCAATGCCATGCAGTGATTTATTAATTGCTTCGGTCAGGAAATAATCCTGTTTCTCATTCTAATTAGAAATTACCGTTTTAGCAGTTTGGAGTCAGAATGGAACAATCATCACTATTCTATTTAGTTTCGGAAGTGTGTGGTACCTCTTTACAAAACCACAAAATACCAGAAAAATATCGTAGAGAGTAAGTTTTGATTCGAAAAAATGTAGGTCGTTCGCGGCGCTATGAATTTTGAGAAGATCAAAACATGGCTTGTGTCATTTCAGAGGTCCCTTTTGGCCGAAGTATTACTAAGTGGAAATCTTATTGTTATATATGTCCCACGAATAAATGAAGCAGAATAAACAAGCAGATCTGGTTAGAATCGCGATTTTTTTCTTTGCGATTTCTTTGCGTTTTTTATTGCAGAAGGCACCAAATTAAATACATTAAAAAGATCCGATACAGTCATGGTAAAACTAAATCTTGTACTTATGTTATATATAAACAAGTAGACAGATATCAAATAGCGGATATCAAGTAGGATGCATGATAGGTATTCAATAGGTTTTCTGAGCTTCAATTTTTCCCATTGGGTAGCAAAGTTTCCAAATGACATTGTTTTAATTCAAATGTTTCACTTTTTTAGTTGAAGTTACTATTTTTATGGGATTTTCTCATTTTTGCGGTTTTACTACAATTCTCTTTTCTCGCTAGGCTACTAATAACATTTGGAATACGTAGCAAGACCGAGAAAAATTAAAAATTAAGAATGTTTGACCTTGACCTTGGTGGTCAGTGCTAAAAACGAAACATGACCATTACCTAAAAACGATTGAAACAGATACGAGTTAAATTCGACCTTTTAACGACGCTGTAACGTGCTGCGATAAGTTACCGATCGGTTATTTTACGCGCATGATAGGGGCATAACGACGCTGTGTCGACACCGCCACGTGACCTCACACCCGACAAGGCTGGTATCACAGTTTGCTTAAACGTACCTAGGCCTTTGGTCATAATGTGCGTCTTGCCCAAAAAAAGACGGTAATGGTTTTAGGACCACCACTTCCAATGAACCATTGACCTGACTAACAGAGTCATGCAAGGCGTGTATTTCACCGCGGCGCACGCCAGACGCTACCGCCACGAGAAATATGCACTTTAAGGCAAGTAGCTTGTCTGAGATGAAAGAATGATGCAAAAGTGGCGATGTGAGACATTTCAAAACTAGTGACAAATTCCAAGGCACCACTGTCCTGTCAGAAATAGTCGTTCTAACTGAAATTTCCTAAGCAAATCCGACAACACATCACACGAGGACAAATCATGCTAGCTTTAAAATAAACGTGAGAGCCGGTACTTCATAATCGATCTAACCGACACCTTTCCGACCCCGAACAAATAAAGGATAAAGTCGGCCCCTGCAACTGCTGTTGCTGCTACAGGACAGATACCCCTAGCAAAATACCATGACTTGAACAATCGCTAATGTGACAAGTACACCTGTCCATTCTTTGCATTACTCGCTGAGAGAAACCTTGGATATTAGGACGGCAAATTTATGCACCAAAGTTTGAGTCGAAACAACAGAGGATTCGGGTAATGTTCCCAATGAGGTTGACGCAGACTGGCATACTCCAGGGTTATTGGAAGACTCATGAGGCACGGTAACCGCACCGAAAGGAAACCAAGACAGTTCTGGAAGATCGCTGGTAGTAACAAGAGACAACGGGGCCTCTCGTGCCAAATCTTCGTGAGAAACTTTATCTTGAGAGACGACGGTGGAAGCGCAAACAACACCTGCGTGGGCCACTGATACAACAACGCATTTATTGCCTCCGTAACCGGAAACGGAGACATGTACACCGGAAGACGATGATTGATACGATTGGCAAAGAGATCCACCTGCGGAGGACGGAATGAAGACTGCTAAGCAGTCCAGTGAAGCTTGTAATCCGCTAATGCCCACTCGGTGTGAACAAGCTGGTCCATCCGAGAAGCTAAGTACCGGAGAACATTAAGACTGCCTGCAAGGTGAGAGGGCTGAGTGGTAAAACCACAATCCCGAGCAACCAATAGGATGTTTTTGGTGAGACATGACAACGTCGGTAAACGCGTGCCGCCCGGCTTGGACAAATAAGACACTACCGTCTGATTATCTATAGGAAACTGAGCCACGTGGCCCTCGAGAAATATACCAGAGTTTGATAAGCTATCACAACTGCCTTCATTTCCAGCAGATTGATATGTAACCGTCGTCCGTATATCGGCCAGCGACCACTCCACGTTCGACCCTGGAAAAAAGAAACCTCAACCGTTGCAAGAGGTGTCTGTCTGCACCTGCTTCAATGAAGTGGGAAGAGAAAAGGACACACCAATCAAAAGACTGGGATGACCCGACCACCATGGGTTACACGACTACCAGTCTATATCCCTGAGAGATGAGCCAACAAGAAAAGCTGCATTGATGATCCGGCAACCTGCCTCGACACCAAGACAACACGTTGAAACTCCCGGAAATGACACCTTTCTAATTCGCCTTTTCCATTGCCACTAATTGACCTAGAAATGACTCTAATTGGAACACACGAGGTTTGAGTGTAGACACGATCCCGGAAATGAGATTTTTTTGGATTCGTCTTTGTGTGGAAAATGCTCTGGCGCTTGCAAAATCTAACAGTTCTCCCAAAAACTCTATCGTCTAATTTGGAACCAATTACGACTTGCTGCGATTGACCAACAAACCCAGAACCTCGAACCAGCCCAGTAGAATATCCAACTGGGTTAAGAGCTGCCTGTTCGAGTTTGCTAACAACCAATCGTCGAGATACTGGAATAGTAGCAAACCTACTTGTCGACTCCAGCGTTTGACTATCTTCATCACCTGGGTAAAAACAAGTGGTGCCGTTGACAAATCGAATGGTAGGACAAGACACCAATAATTCCGATCCGTTCCCCTGCACTCGAGAAAACGACGCGACGCCTCGTACTTCATACAGGTCCACTGACGCAACCCATATGCCCTGATTTAGGGTGGATTTGATGAAACATAGAGTTGATATGAGATGCAGAAATTGACTGAGGTGCGACAAGTCTATGACAAGACGCCATTTGCCCGACTTTGTTTAGAACAAGTAAGACCCGCATGAAAACTCGTGAGTGCCTGTAGGCATCTTTTCTATAGCTTTCTTTTCTATCAGATCCTGAATCATTGTTTGCAACGCAAGTTGTTTCTCTGGTTTGTGTACGTACAACATGAACAAGGAAGGATTGGGAGGTTTGACAAGCGGCGGAAAGATCTGACAACCCGACATGTCTCTTGCAAACGGTAAGGGGTACCCCAACGCAACCACCGGACTATGTTTTTGAAGCTCCTGACGCTTGCAAAGCTTGTCAAAACTTCTTTAACCTTCTTCCTTCCGGCACATTTGCGAAATAGAAAAACCAATTCTTCGCAGAAATCTAAAACATCTGACAGAGATCGTCTTGCAATCTGTGCCGCATACTTTAATTAGTTGCTACTTATGTTTAGGAGTAACAGCCTGCTTTTTCGTGTCCAACTAGTGTTTCTTTGAATGGGGCGTTTCCACTGGCACTGAAACTGAAACTGCGTTCCTGAGGGGTGGTTGAATGTCGCTGCTCCGATTGAGAGGTGCATGGTGTTAAAACCCTGCGCATCAATGCGTCCTGTGATTTAACCCGTGCCGCTTCAATCACATTTTTCAACATCTCTAGCGGGAATAAGTCCGATTGCCTGTCAATAGAAGCAAAGCGAAGTTTTCTTGTATCCTCTGCACTGACGTTCGAATGCGGTAGAACTTGATCCCTGCGAAGAATTACGAGTGACGACAGTAAAAATGCATGGAACTTCAGCACCAAAAAATCGAACTCACGATCGAATAAAGCGTAGGCATCGTGGTCAACATACTTTTTCAAGGCCTGGAATGCGGCTAATAGCACATTGGAATCGGGATTGACCTTTGAAAGCCACCATGCCATGTCTCTGGGATACGCAATTGACTGAATTGGTAAAACTCCGTCATTCGACTGGTAAGCCGCCGTCTTCACATGCTACACCTTTCAAAGCAGTAACCGCGACCAGTGACATGGACTAGCATCCTATAACAACCGCATTTCGTCCATGCGCGCCTGTAAAACATTTGACACACAGCTGTCGACAAACCCATAAAATCCTCCCTTGGCGGTGGTTGAGATTGAGCCGCAAAGAAAAAGGATGGTCGACTAACCTGCAGCGAGGCAGACGAGTTTTCAGCAATGAAATTTAGAATGTCTTAAAAGGTAAATCCTCTGCCGAAAGTCGGTAGTCGACGTCTCCCATTCATTCGATAAAACCTCAATGCCTGGAGGAATGGGAGTGCGCCCCGACCGAAAGCGTTTGTAATAATTCCGCTGTGAGGCGTGGAACGACATAGGGTGCGAAATCTATGACGATGCAGCGTGGGTAAGGACCAGCAGAACGGGACGCGACACAGTAATTTTTACCAGCGATAACGGTATATTACTCTCAGCAGCTTGAGTCAAGTGTGTTTGAATGTGTTCATTATCACTGACAATCACAGGCTTCTCTTCCCCGGACGACAAGATGTCTGCTGAGGAGGAGAACTAATAAATGGAATGTCGACATAGACGGTGTCCACTGCCCGCAAATGGCTGTATAGGTGCATGAGGGGATCGAGCGGCGGTTACATATCCTTCGCTGACGACGCGGTCGTAATAGTGGCGGAACCGCGTTCAGACGTGATGTTGCCGACGCCAGCGACCCTGACTTGGACGCAAGACTGCATCACATCTTGAGCTCCTCGTCTGAGGCGTGTCGTAATGTGTCAGGATTGAGACTTAATTGAGACTTAAAGCGAACTTTTTGAAAGGGGACAGTTCTCGTTTTCGAGAAGATCCAGACAAAACATGCTTCACAGCGGTAGAAATATTTAAATCCATCTCCGCAATAGTAGATCTAACTGTTGGATAGACAGTTTGTGAGGAATTGTATTCGTCTCCAGCGTGAGAGCATTGATCACAGGAGCGTGTAACACCGATTGAATGGGGACCTGTAAAGCAGACATCGCAGGCAGTCACAACAGAAGTTTTTATGGGTGGCGTCACATTTACCTGACCAGGATCCATAATATAAACACCCGGTGTCGACACCACAGATTCTGCAAGTAGCAGCGGAAGCGCTTTAGGATTGAGTTTCCTCGGCTGTGTCGATCCCTGTGCATTTGTATCCGTCGGACCACAGTAGCAAGCGTCATGGCGAAAACGTATGAGTTAATGCAGACGACTTGTCACTCTTGGAACGCTTGCGACCTTTTGCCCGCATCCTGGTAATCCTGCTGTTGTAGGAAGAAGGAGAAAATGGAATCGTTCAGATGTGCACACTAGTCGCAACGGTTGTCCAATTTGCATGGTTTGAATCCCCCAGCGACGCAGGAAAACAGTACATCACCGGTACGCTTGATGTGAGCGCAGGAGACCGTAATTGTCAGTGAATCTACAACCAAACAAACAACATAAGTATATGGTAATCACTGACAACAATCTATAAACAGGATATATTAATGATAAAAAAGTCCATATAATATCATTAAAATTGTTTTAGAGATAAAGCATAAGGTGCATCATACGACCTAATGCCGATACCCCTCACTGCAGCAAGTGTCACTACAGTCCCAGCGACGACCTGGCCCAATCACGAGTCGTAGCACACGCGACCCGACCTTGAGACAACCCGTGACAAACACAGCCCGGAATACGGGCCAGTCGCTGCAGCAGCGATCCGTCACACGCAACCCTTGACAGTACAGCCTAGTGTTTATCTGAAACAAAAGCATAATCGAACCATAGTTGATTGCAGATTTACCTTGCTGCAATCATGCTTCTCTTCACCAATGACTCGACACATGTTCGACCTGTCATGAACACAAGTCGCTTCAACAGCGGATTGCTGCGAGAGCGAGTCGTTGCAAACACGACTCGTGACAACGGCGAGTCGCTGCAAATGCGACTCGTGACAACAGCAATCTGCCAGTTGACCTGTTGGTGTTGCAACGACCCGTCTGTCCTCATATGAAACGGTGAGGAATTGATCATGTGGTCGGCAGAGCGGCGTCGTACCTGTGGCGGGTTCCTGTTTGCAGAGCCGACCCAATGGAAACTGTTTGCTGACCATGAGGGAAACCCTCGAAATTGAAACTGAGAAAATCGCCCAGAAACCATCTCACTGCCTATTACACATAAACCTATACTACGTTCTTGATGGCAGGAAAGCATTTACCGAATGAAAGCCGGTCTCACAAAACCCAGAACTACCACGTGTAAGAATCAGCAAAGTCAGCAAACTAGTCAAAACGTACACCGAACAAGATAACACTTACAGTATACGTAAATATAATATAATACCCAAAAGGTATGCATTTACCTTGATTTTGATCGGTCATTTTTACGAAAATTTTACCGGAGAAAAATCTCCTGTCACTCGGATCGCAAAAAGTTGGGAATGGTTCGATCACATGACAGAACTGCACCGACGCCGATTGATTGGTGTTTGCCAAGCATTGCAAACATAGCAACAGGGCATCTGTTAAGGGTATCCATGTGGTGCCATTTGTTCTACAAAATATTTTATTGATATGGATCGCAATAACCAATGTTGAACACATTAGAAAACCCAAACTGATGGCTTCGTAGTCTAGAAGCCGATATTTTCGAAATTAAAAAGGATAATATAGAAGGATTACAGACAGGTCATCAAGTGCACAATAAGACGATTTTCGTCCTCGGTGATACAAAACTGAAGGCATTTTAAACATGAAGACTTTTATAACATGTTAAGTAACCTCTGTCAGGCATACGAGCCATAGAAATTTAAGTGTTGTGGTCCGATATTTGCTATCAAGAAGCTGTAAAGTTTGCAATTAATTCATTCCTTGTCAAATCAATAGGCTGTAAGAAATGGCATTCAAAAAGACCTAAACATCTTTGCACTGGGATAGAAATCACCGTAGGTAAAACATTATGTCCTTACAGCAAAATACCAGGAAGGCTAGTTGAAAAGTTTAGATGTAAGGTGTCATGAATACACGAAAATAGTTTTGCTATAGTGCATGGTGGTAGGTTTTGAATGGAATGAAACTGAAAAATGGGAGAACCGAATATCTTATATCTTTTAAAGCCAATTTTAAGAATGCACGAATATTAATGTATTCGGAGAATTAGGAATACATTATCTGGAACAACAAAAAAAAACATTTCGAGGCAAAAGTATATTTTTCACAAAATATTTATGATAACGGTGTAATATACCTAAAAAATCTCCGGGATCAGCAAGAAAATTCGCTTTCTTTCACTCCGTTTACAGCAAAATAATTTTTTTGAGATATAATGGATTTCTTTCTGCAGCGCAAAATTACAACAAAGATACAAACTTTCGTCAAATACTGTAGTAAGAGAAACGAACGTCTGGAAACTTTAAAAAAAAATCGTAATATATGTCAGAGGATACGTGTTTGATATCTCAAAGGCTAAAAGTAAAACATTTTGTGATGAGATTTTGTTGTTAAAAACTGAAGCCTGTGTCCAATTGAGTCTCTTGAAGTGAATATTGGAGATTGTTGTTTTTGAAAAATTGTACCCCGCAAGACGCTGCGTAATGTTATAAAATTGCGTGAAACTTGTTAGACGAAGAACAAAGAAAACTATATGTGGAAAATATGAAACATGGATAGGAAAGATGGAGTATTTCATTTGTTAAGAAAAGGTAAAGTAACAAAATCTTGGTTGTTTGAAATCTTAAAGAATATTGATCTCTCAAACAACAATTCCAACTGCTTAACTACTGAAAGATATATATTTGATTTTATTTTTCATCCACCGACAAAACATTGAACATTTATTTTTTCTACACTTAAAAACTATTTGATATGTGAAACAATATAAAAGCATTTTGAATCTCTGTGTACTGGTAAATCAGAAAGTGTTATCCGAAAAGAGATTTAGTACAAAGAGTGTTGTAATAGAGTGACTTGGATGAGCTTTTGAAGGAAAATTGCATTTCTGAACCTTCGTTTTCTCTACAGACTGTATTTAAAGAAGCATGATATTCTTCAAATTTTGTATGGAGCAATGTTTTGAATACTGCGACATCGAAGTATTGTAAATGTAATTAGGCTTATGTTTATTGGAAGTAAGTAAAAGTAAGTTGAATGACTATCAGGTAGTGTTTAATGTGATATTCTGGTTTATTTTACCTGAACAGGAAAAAATTTGAACAAAAACAAGCCAAAAACGTTCTCGGGCATCAAGCACTCCGGATCTTCATGCTGATTGCGTACAGACTTTCTGCTCCAGTTTGCTCTGCTCTTCTGGACAAAAGTTTTTCTGGGCAAAAAATTCTTTTATTTTCGAAAGCTAAACCAGTCGGCATTGGCTAAATTTCTTGTTTACCTGTTTTATACGTAACAAAGTTTGTAGATTTAAAATTTACATCAATAAATGTAAGCTGTACATATATTTTGCGACATTTTTAATAATTACGAGCATGAGATGCGAGCTTTTCTTTTCCCACCCCAACTTTGATTTTAATAACTACGAGTATGAAATGCGAGCTTTTTTCTTGCCCGCTGCAACTTTGATTACCTTTGTCTACTTTGCTGCCAGTCTTTCTTTAGTAATTAACTAACCACAGGTGAAAACAAAAATGACAAGTGTAAGTGAACATTCCGAATAATTATTCTGTATTTGGCATTGCGTACACAATTGGCATGACGTGCCAAATGCAAGGTTTGATTTAGTATCCAATAAAATTTATAAACAGACTTACAGTCTTTAATGAAGGGGTGTTGTTAATACCGGGTGTCCACAGCTGAAATTTTAATGTAATAAAAGGTCAAATTGGCAGTTTTATTATTTCTTTATTGTCTATACAGTTTTTTATTTGTACCTTCAAAATTGCTGTACTTTCAAATTTGCAGTACCTCTCGCATATCTACGAATAACTTAAATATTACTTCTAATTAAAGTACAGCTTGCTTTTTTCTACGAATAATAAAAAAATCGTTTCCGCACAACTCGCCATAAATTCGATTAGCTAAAAGATCGAAATTTGATTTGTGTGTCGATGAGAGAGAGGTATTCATTCTGGTGCTGTATGAAATTTGAGGCGAAATATGTCTCAGTTAATGTTTTTTATTTATAATAATTTTACACCGCACACGAACGATAACCTAGCGCATTCTTTTAGCTAGCTAAGCAGTGAATAGTGAACTGTTACATAAGCAACTAATATTTGTGCCTTTGACAGGGGTATCTGCTTAATATCATTTTAAAGGTAGAAATGTCGAAAACATACACAGCAATGATCACTTGGTTTCTCAGACCGTTATAACTTTGAAATTCCGCTTTAGCTCCCCAGCATACTTTATTAAATGTTATCAGATTCTCAACCCTTCCTCTCGAGGTCTCTCTGCAGTTTTTTTGGGATCTATCCTATGTGCTGCCTTCAAAAAAATCCCCATCACTTTGAAGATTAAGAACCCCTCCTCCCATGTTTAGTTCATTGCAGTGAATTATCAATCGCATTAATCCGTCAGTTTCGGATGTAAGTGGTAACAGTCCAATATAAAGGACGTGCCAATACCTTTTTACAAACTGCAAAAATTATAAAAATTGTGTCCGCGTTGGTCTTTCCTAAAATTGTTTAACTATGCCCTTAAACAAGCAAAAAGCTTGATTTTTTAGGCCACTTCTGAAATGCTACCTGGTCGATAATATTTATCGGATTTCTCTCAAGTTGTGTACGAATGCTTCCCCGGCGGTTCTCTATTTTAAAATTACTCTTTTATTGAGTTAAAAAATGGCTTAGAAATATCCTTTTGCTCCATAAAAGAAAACACAAGTTTAATGATCAATAATGTAATAGCTCATGAACCGTCCTAGTTTGTGAGTGACACAAAATAATGCAATGACTCGCAGTGTCAGCATAAACGAAATTACTCAAACTATCACACCAGTCCAGGTAATTCATCCCTCGCAAAAGAAGCATTTGATGCTTAAAAAGCTCCACTGTAATGCTAAACATGAATTATATTAACAAACCCCAGTGTGACAGGTTACAATAAGTGTTTGACCATTGCATTACAATCGTAGCAAAAGGAAAGAATACATGTACAGGGTTTTAATGAAACCATGCAATATAACACCTGGTAGATAAGAAATAGCGGTCGTAAATGTATCTACATTTTACTTGCTATATATATATACTTCCAAACAAGATAAGACAATATGATCGCTGCTCATTGAATTGAACTTCTAAATTATATTTTGCAAGGTCTTTCTAAATCGGCTTTACAGAACGATAACGGTACGAGGCAAATGCATTCAAGTGTAAGTCTTTGGTAATCACTGAACGATGGAAACTGGGAACTGATGTACCTTAAATAAAAGAAAACTATATTGTCTCTGAAAGTATTATAGAGACTGATATGGCGGTAGAACTGCTTTCATTTCTAAGACATTGATAAGGAACTGATGAATCTGTTTTTTTCTTCTTTTTAGCGGTTTTCAATCATTGTATCTAAAGATATTTGGTTGTGTCGCTGATGCTCGTACTGACAACGAATTGATAGGCTTGGTTACTGTTTTCTTTGTTCCTTTAAAAAGGGCAGAGGAAATCCCTATCAGTTTTCAGTCTCCGAAGTTATTCCTTGGCTTTCCTCCTACACGCACATCTTCATTCAGTTTGCTTAACCTAAAAAATAACAAAAACAATTCAAAGTATCGGGATCAGATCAATCTAATGTTGATAGATTCTACGTGAGCTTAAATGGAGCAATCGACATTTTTGTGCTCGTTTTTGTGTTTTCTTTGGAGTTGATATGACGACAGTGCTATCATTTCTTCTGTTTGTCCTTCTAAAACGTGAGGCATAGGAATAGCAAGTCTGTCCTGGATTCTGCTTTCGCTGACGAGTTCTCAGAAATAAGCCTAATGTCAAGAAAGTTTGTTGTTACCAGATACATATGGAACTTCATTTCACAAGTCCACAGAGCTATCTAAACCGAAGGTTGTGAGTGCGCGCAAGTTTGAAATAGTCGGCATTCTTTGGATGCCAAAGCCAACAGTGATGTTTGATATATGTGTAACACCGGAATAGTCATAGGGTGTGTTCGCACGGCTTTTTGTGTTTACAGGTTGACATGACCGACGGCCATCGTGACGGGAAACAATGCATCGCTGTTATTGTTGAGAGTGCTGTCATCACTAAGTAATATTGGAAATGACAGATATTGTGACTTCAGTCGGATGTGGTTTGTACCAAACGTAACCGATGGCGGCGATGTTGCCAGATCTATAGAAATCTATTTAGATGTAAATCCTTGAAGTACCCTTTCTTAGTCCTCTGACACATAAGATGGGATTGAATCAGTTAGGTGATTACCAATGGGCGATGCCGCCTGTTCAGTTGGTTGACAACAAACTGTAAACAGTTACTAGAAACACCAGTTTCAAGTTTTCAATTACGGTATATTATTCCGAAAAAAGTATTGTTGTGTGGATTTCTAGATGGAAACTGGAACACTGAAACCCATTGTAATGGCTACGATACTGTCAAAAATTAAGATTCATTTTCTTCTTATTCTTTTATCTGTGTCGATAAGGTTCAGGGTCATTACCCAGCGAGCACGCTCAATGCAAATTTTTGCAGACAACAGATCTGCAAATATTCTTACACCATGTAGGAAGAACTACAGTTTTAACTTGTTTTGATGTTAAATGCCAAAATATCGAAGCAATGCAGGAATCCACTGGGGGAGGGGAGTGAAGGCAAATAGTTTATAAATTGTTACCATGCCTGTCATGGCTGTTTATAACTACTTCCAAATGCGGAGTACCAAATGTTTAAAAACGAAGAAGTACCCCTTCTCACCAGATATTTACATATAAAACGCACAGGCCAGCTATAATTCGTATGTGATTGCAATTATTTAATGAAGCCTAGCCAATGTTTGGGTTCCCACGAAAAGTACAACTTCAAAGCATCCCCGCCTTATTTCCCTACCATCGTTTTGTGTGGTAAATGTGGTATGGCAATAATGCCAAGAAAGAAAAATGACATAGAAAAGCAAATTTGTACAAGCAGTTAATTTCTTAACACTCATTTTTACGAGTAAAATTTCTTGTAGACGTACAAGCCATCTCTATGGGTTTTCCAATTTGTTGACATTGGTCGTTGCGATCCAGAAGAAAAGATTTTTATGGGTAAACCTCGATACATGAGTACCCCTAGCAGGTGCTGTTTTAATATGCTTATCATGCTTGCCAACCGTCCGACCAACCCGCGTCGTTGCAGTTCCTGTCATGTGATCGAACCATGCCGAAGGTATCGTACCAGACGATCCCAATTGATGGGGAGGTAGGCGGGTATAATTGGAGTTATGGCTTGTGCGTCTAGAAGATATTTTACTCATAAATTGAGTATTAAGAAATTAAATACTTCAGTTTTAATTTCGAAAATATCGGCTGGTAGACTACAAAGCCACCACTATGACGGTGGGAATTGAATACCCAATGCATATGAACTGGTTGACACACTGTCTACAAGACATTATATCGCCAAAAAGGCAGAAATAAAAGAGATCGAGTTCAATTTAGCTTTAAAGTTTAATGCGGTCTCACCGCGTACTGCTCTTTCAATAACAATAACAACGTTCAGCGGGGTTTCATCACAAAATGCCCATTGTGGACAATATAAAACTCGATCATACCAACATCGCCCTACGAGCCAATGGCCCCCTTCCTCTTTTTACAAAGAGAGGAATCCAGTTAATAGCTAAGTTGCCTGCCATACCACGTACCGGCCCGTCGCAGTAGGGTATTATACCATGTGCAAAACCGCATTGTCTAAAAACCCGACCATGGTACTGGGCCGGGTCGACAACACAACCGATACGTGATAGGCAAACTGATATGCTGTCGCTGCAGTTCCAAACTGTGCCTCAACTCAAAGTCTATTTAGCGGCCTTTTTCTTGTTGTAAGGCATCTTTCCAGCGGACTGTTTGGGAAGCCTGCAAGAAGGAGGACTATTATAGATCACTGATTCAGCAGCAAAAAACGGGCCAGGGCTATGCAAAATATTCAGGACATCAGTTGCAAATAATGCTTAATAAACGAGTTTGGTGAAAACCCATCACTTGACTTGTAAGCCGCCGTCTTCACGTGCAATATCTGAGGTTGCGATGTCGTCAGCGAGGCAGAGGATTTATCCGC
Source organism: Protula sp. h YS-2021 (assembly GCA_949752745.1). NCBI lineage: Eukaryota > Metazoa > Annelida > Polychaeta > Sabellida > Serpulidae > Protula > Protula sp. h YS-2021. The sequence continues at coordinate 14,574,587 of OX457027.1, read as the reverse complement.
AATAAATTTTAAAATGCCTTTTAAAGGAAAATCCGCTGAAGAAAAGTCGATAGTCGACGCTTCCTCCCATTCATCCGGTAAAACCTCAACGCTTGTAGGAGTCGGAATGCGCACCAGCCGCAAGTGCTAATCCTCTGGCGTCATGACCCGCGGTGAGGCGTGATACTGCATGGGTTGCGATATCTTTGACGATACAACTTTGGTAAGCAGCAACGGAGCGGGACGTGAGACCGTAGTTTTTACCGGTGACAACGGTAGATTACTCCAGGCGGTTTGAGTCAATTGTATTTGGATCTGTTCATTGTCACTGACAATCACAGGCCCTTCCTCCCGGACAACGAATTGTCTGCTGAAGAGGAGTAGGAAGAAGTATCAATCGAATGTTGACGCAGACGATGTTCACTGCCCGTCAATGGCTGTATAGGGGCCATAAGGTGAATGATTGGAGGTTGCACTTCCTTCGGTGACGACGGTTACGTCGTAACAGTGGACGACGGGACCGCGTTAAGACATGATGTTGCTGACGCCACCGACCCTGACTTAGATCGGAGAGCTCATCTTGAGCTCCTCGTCATAGTCGTGTCTTAATGTGTCAAGATGCAAATTGAGGCTTCAAGCAAACATTTTCAAAGGTAATAGTGAAAATCCCGATAAAACTTGTTTCACCACCGTAGAAATATTCAAATCAAACTCCGAAGTAATACGTACATGTTAAACAGACACTTCGTGAGGAACTGTGTTCGTCGCAAGCGTGAGATCATTGATCAACGGAGTGTGTAATATCGATTAAATGGGACCTGTAAAGCAGGCGTCGAAGTCACAAAAGAAGTTCCCATGTGTGACGTCAAATCTACCTGACCGGGATCTATGATGCAAACACATGGTGTCGATACCACAGATTCCGCAAGTGGCAACGGAAGAGATTTAGGCTTGAATTTCTTCGACAGTGTCGATTTCTGTCTATTTGTATCCGATCTGACCGCAGTAGGAAGCGTAATTGGCGAAAGCGTATGAGTTGATGCAGACGACTTGTCACTCTTGGAATGCGTGCTACCTTTTTTCCGGACTCTGGCAGTCTCCTGCTGTTGTAACAAGAAAGAGAAAATGATGTCGTCAAGATGCGCACACTGGTCGCAACGGTTGTCCCATGTCCCATGTGCAACGCAGGCACGCAGTACATCTTGAATGCAGGTCACCGGTGCGCTTGATGTGAGCCGAGGAGTCCGGAATTGTCAATGAATCTGCAACCTAACAAACAGTACAAGTATATGGCAATCACTGACATAATCTATAAAACATGTTATATTAATGTTATATCAAGTGTCAAATAATCGAGGCGTCGCATACACGACCCAACGCCGCGGCAACTCTTCGCAATCACGGGTCGTGACAGTCACGACCGTCCCAGCGACAACCTTACACAATCATGGGTCGTGATATACACGACCTGGCCTCGTGAAAACTCGTAGCAGTCACTATCGTGACAGATACGACCCGCAACACGGGTGACAGTACCGCCTAGTGGCATGATCGACCTATGTATAGAAATTGAATGGCAGTAGAAGCATAACACAATTAACCTGAAACAAAAGCATAATCCATGCCATACTTGATCAAGAAATTACCTTGCTGTAATCATGCTTCTCTTCAGCAGTGACTCGACACATGCTCGAGCAGTCACAATACAATAGCGAATCACTACAAGAACGAGTCGCTGAAAACACGACTCATGACAACAGCGACTTATCAGTTGACCGTGTCGTCACTGCTACGAGTCGTGATGAGGGCAACTGCTGTCTTCACCACCCGTATTATGTCTAAACCATTCTTTGTTGTACCCGTCACAGTGTCGAGTTGTCGTACCTGGCACAGGTACAACGCCGCTGTGACGACCACATGATCGAATCCTCACCGATTCATATGTATATAGAAGAGGCTACTCTACTCAGTACAGTGATAAATCGTCACAACACTAACTGTTGGTGTGTCTGTCACTAGAAAGAGATGCAACTCCCTAAAGAAAGTTGCTGCAGCATTACCGGTAGAAGGGCAGCCTTCGAAGCTATGATGCTGCGTGTCCAACGCCCCTATAAAACTCCATGACCATGAGAGAAAAAGGACGGTGGAAAGTTGAAACTTCCTGTTTGCGGAGGCGACTCAATGCAAACTATTTGCTGACCATGGGGGACACCCTCAAAATGAACATTCTGAGGAAATCGCCCAGAAACCGTCTCACTGTCTATTACCAATAACCTACACTACATTCTTGATGTCAGAGAAGCATTTACCGAACGAAAGCCGGTCTGACAAATCCCAGAACTTCCACGTGTGGAGATCAGCAAAGTCAGCAAACTGGACAAAACGTACATCCAATAAGGTAAAACTTACAGTATATATAGAAATATAATATCCAAGACAAAAAGTATCCGAAAAGCATGCATATAGCTTGGTTTTGATCCGTTATTTTTAATGAAAAGTAATTGGAGAAAAAATTAATGCTACTCTGATCACGATACGTTGGGAATGGTTCCATAATAGGAACTGCACTAATTGGCAGGATGGTTGACAAGCAGGATAAACATAGCAACAGGGCACCTGTTAGGGGTTCCCATGTATTGAGGTTTATCCCATAAAATTCCTTTTATTATGGATCGCGATAACCACTGTTAACACATTGGAAAACCCATAGTGATAGTTTCGTAGTCTACAAGCACATACTTTCGAAATTAAAACACATCATCAAGTCTCTACACTAACAGATTATTACAATCTATGTGCGCTAAAGTGCAAAGCCAGGGATTAAAGTCAAGTTTTTCAGCTCAATTGTAGGATGATTAATGACAGTTAAAAGATTGTTCCGATGAGTAACTGCGTTTAATGCGAAGATAAGTAATCTGTTAGCAAAACAATACTTAGAACTGTGCATCGATCGTTGTTGTACAACAGGCAATCTCTTCAACGGTTCGTAAGGTTGTGTATACAGGGGGAATGGTTACAAATTGGTGCTCTTCCATGGCTGAAAACATTTTTATAAGTGAATTCGTAGTAGCAGCCGCAATATAAACATCCGGTGGCCTTGAGAGGTCAATTGGGAAAACAATGGTTGAAAAGACTATTGTTATATAAAATAAATGGCCAGGTAAAAACTCTCTCTAGTTTCATATGACTTCTAAAATATCATTTTAATATATGAAAGAAATAAAAGAATTTTGCAGTATATGTTGTGATTTTAAATATAAGTTCATTTATCACCCATGTAAACAAAGAGCTGTCAAAATCTAGAGAAATTTCGAAGGTTTTTGAACATCTTTTTCAAGAATTGCCAGGGTTATTACTGAAGATGAACTGTTAACAGATGTAGTTTCTTTCGTAATTAAAACAGTTGTTCGATGTCATTTGCATGTCTCGTGTGCTTTAGATGCTCGGACGCACATTACAACATGCCTCAAGTCAAATGTGCAGTGGTAGGCTGTTGCAACTCAAGTTACAGGTTAAAGAAGTAGGGAAATGAAATATTCCAAAGTCACAGGTGCCACCAGGGATTTGGTAGATGAGGTGAGAAAAGAATGCAAAAAGTGCGTGAACAGAGCCGAAACTGTTACCAGAACTGTAAAGTATGATAAATCAGGTTTATACACATAAGAAGAGTGACCCATGGAATGCAAATCCAAACGACAGAATATGCTCAATTTACTTTATTGATACTGTGCCCTCACCAGAAAATCCCCTGCCAACCTTGCATATGGCTCCTGATTTGAAGATCTTAATAACACCCAGGAAAAGAAAACCCCCTGCAACACGCCTGCCGTATACATCAACGCAAAAACGAAAGACTGATTGTACTTCATTCACTTTGGACAATATTGACATTCATCAAGATGTATGTGCCGAAATTTCGTCGAAAATCTTTCAACTGAAATGCAGTCGCGTGAATTCAGAGAAAAGGATCATAATTATTCAGTTGGTAATGACTGTTCATGTGAAAACAACTGCTGTGTGGAAAAAAAAAGAAAATCATAAACGAATTGATTTAAAAAATATCAGCATTAGAAGACGACATGAAACAGAATTAAATAAAGAAAAGTAGACGGAAAACATGTAAAGAGCTATCCAATCCCGAAAGTGACATCGAAAAATACATTACCTGTGACAAACAGGTTAAGTTTTATACAGGTCTGCGAAGTGTTGAGCACTTCAACTTGTACGATTTTGTCGTTCCGAAAGTAATAAAAATGCGATACTGGCTAGGTCGCAAAAATATCGTGTGTTGTAAATCGTATACAAAATAAATACAAGCTATAGAAAAGAAAGTTAGTCCAAGAAAACTACACCTAAAAGTTGAATTTTTATTGGTGTTAATGAAGCTCAGACTAGGACTTTTACGCCGCGATTTAGCTGATTGATTCAAAATCAGCGAATCTTCTGTATGCAGTATTTGTACAACCTGGATTAAGCCTTTAAGTAAAATCCTACTTATATACTGGCCTGACAAGATTAGCACAATGGTTAATTTGCCATGAAGCATTTCCCAATTGTATCCAAATGCCAAATGCATTATAGATTGCACAGAATTTTTATTGACGGGCCCCGGAATTTAACATTGCAAGCTCAGACTTGAAGTGATTACAAACACTATAATACCATGAAAGCCCTTATCGGTAATTCTGTAAGGTATTGTTCTTCGAGGAAATATATCTTTTGTGTCTAAGGCTTGGGGTGGGAGGGCGTCAGAGAAGCACATAACGATTCATTCTAAAATACTAGATTATGTAGATGCAACAGATCTATGGTTGGCAGATCGGGGCTTTCTTATTAAAGATAACTACTTGAGATGGGAGCAGAGATAATTGTTCCGCCTCCGGCGAAGGCACACAATCAAATGATTGGGGCGGAGGTGAAGAAAACGAAACAAATCGCCAATATCAGAGTACATGTTGAGAGGGCGCTTGAACGACTCAAATGCTTTGCCATTTTAAGGCAGCAAATGTCCCTGCAGACTTTATCAAATTTTGGCAGTGTTTAAAATGTATGTGCAGCATTATGTGACTGGGACATACCGTTAGTTAAATGAGTATATTTGTATAGTCGAATGTTCTTTTCAAGCATTCGTGAAGATCTTAAAAAAAGCATATCTTCTTTGATTAATAACTGAGCAGTATTATTATTTTTTCTTATTTACTGTGCCAGGGATCTCAACTTTCCATCTGCATTTTTTATTTTATTGTGGCATTTGGAGCTGTTAAAATAAAACAACAAGATATAATTCGGCAGTTTTATTTTATACGCCTTGCTCTTTACAATTTGAATAAGCAAACTGTTCATTTTCTAATTCGCTATCGCTTTCACCCCGAATACTAACACAGGACCAATGAAACCATTTCGTGCACGCATCGCAGTATATACTGTTATCACTAATGTCAGAAATTGCTTCTGCATGTTTCAGTTGTAATTTACAAACGCCACAAGTGTACATTGGTTTTACTTGTCGCTTCTTTTGTTTTCCTTCCTTTTTAAACTGTGTTTTCTCTATAACCTGTGGTAATTTTACAGTGTTTTCGTCTCTTGCCAAATTCCCTTGCCAGTTTAGCCTACTTTTCGGGGCAATTTTTTTTGGACTTCTCTTGTTATTAGTTCTGGCATTCCGAAGGTGGTAAAAAATACGTAAGATTTTTAGAAATTCCCGACCACATTTCATTCATAAATACAATACGTTCACATTGATAGGCTTTGGGACTATAAACGAAGAAGTTTGCAAAACAACATTCCGCCAACGCCACTTGGCCTTGAACCTGGGTAAAATACTTGTGGTTCTGTTTCAATTTCACGGTCCCTTTAACCGGTTCTAAACATTCCACATAGCAGGAGAAGGCGCAGTATGCAGATACTTTAAAGGACATTTATATTCCAGTACTCGCTTTGGGCAACAATCACAAGTTACAATTCTGTCGAGACTAACCACCGAGTACGGGGAGGAAGTACTTACAAATAACCCACATTCTCTCACATGCATGTTTTTGTGCCCTTTTGTTTGTAGAACACTTTCATACATTTCACAGGCTGTATTTTCTTGATTTCGCTCATATTTTAGTGCTTTTAGTTCGGCATAGAGTTAAAACTTCGAACGTCACCGCTGACATATCGATATCACACTTTTTACTGTAACTTTCCATTCGTGCATTTACACGGCGAAATTAGAATACGGTAACGCGGCCCTTTTAGACTGAATGACAAATTAAAAAGTTTTTTCAAAATCTTCAAGAGAAAGGCAGTTAGATGCAATGTTTTCTATAAATGGCGATAATTGTACTCCCACGACGTATAATTCCCTGTCCTACTCAGTTTAGATGGAATTTCTTACTGGTTTACACTCCCCAAGTGTCACCGAATCTGGAATTAATGCCACAAGCCTTTCTAGAAATTTTTCATCAGTCATGCCTTTCGAGAAGTCATGACTACAAAAGAGGCGTTTCGACACAGGATTCAAAGTTTCCCCATCCCCGCCTTCTTTCAGCTTTTGGTTTACTTATGTGCATACTTTCAACGAGAATGGGTTCAATAGGTTTGCGGCATGAATTCCAAATACAAGGTTGGGAAATACAAGACAATTCGCTCTGCCCAGTTTTCCACGCATCATCGATTTTAAACACCAACGCCGCAACGTGGTTTCAGCTTTGACCTAACCCAGCAAAGCACGTGCAGTTTGCAGATATAATTTCACCAGAAAACTTGTGAATATTGACCCATACATCACAAGGGATGTCTCGAATTCTTTTGGAAGGCTGACATTTACATTTCGTAAAACAATATTGCGAATGTGGCGATATAGGATGAAAAAAAATTCGAAAATTAAATCGGTTGCGAAATAGGTGTAAGCTTTTTGCTCTTTATAGTCACTCATTAATCTATTCGTTAATGAAGCCTTATCTAGTGCAGTCTGGTGCTTGTGTAAATACACAATTATGTCGTGAATCATAGTGGGAAGCCACATTGTTATGGAAGCCTTTTCATTTTCCAGCCATTTGGGAGGTCAGAAAATAGATCTGGAAGTTTTCCTTGGCAAGGTGTAATAAGTAGCGATTGATATTCTTCCTCATTTCGTCTAACTGCTTGCCACTCTCTGATTTTGGAAGCTGAAGCTGGCTTACAGGAAAAGCCCTAGGTACCAGCATTGCTTTTGTTCCAACATAAGGCACGCCACGTTCTGGTAGAAACTTTTTAAAGCCTGGATATCCTATCTTCGAGAGGAATCGAAGTTCAGTGCGGCTTCCTCAGCACTCATGCTTCTGAAGTGTCTACGAACATAAACAAAAAAGTGACAATTATTATTATAATTATTATTATTCGAGGATGGAGGTATAGCACGGATGTATATATGTTATCATTATATTCATGAAGTGTTATGTGCCACCACCGGGGAGCGAAATATGTCCGCCTGAGAAATCGTTATGCGCGAACCTGCAGAAATAGAACCTTCAATGACACTGATAAAAGAAAATATTATAAACGCATTATAAAATCTATCACTATTTCATGAACTTCGCAAACAGTGACTGTAACAAGACGATAACAGGTGTCTTTTTGCAACATTAATACACTTCAGAATCGTAGCTTCCATTAACAGCAACAATCATTATGGAAAAAGACCTAAAAACTTCTTTATTACTTAATATTGCCAAGAAATACCATTACAATGACAAAAATAAGATTACAGAAATGTGCGGTAATAGGGGTTTTTTCTAAATTCTTAGTAGTTCGGGTATAGTTTTATCCTTCTTGTATCCTGGGTAATGATTACTTTCGTCTATTTCTGCTCGCAATAGGACTGTGGCTTACCAAGTTTAGTTAGAATTTAACATTCTGCTGTCTCCGATTACGAAGTACTCTAATTCTATCTCCTCTCCCTCATAACACCTTTTTAATACGCAGACATGACAGACAGATCCCATCAGAGGTCTGCCGTTTTATAACAACGGTTTGTCGGTAGTGCTGAATTACGAAGTATGCTTAATACCTATTGTGCACGTAGCTAGTGCTCGGCACAGATTTGTTTTGACAACAATAAAGATGGCGAGCACAAAACCGCAAAAACCGTGGCCAGGCAAACAAGATGCCCAAAAATACCTACAGAATCACAAAATCCTAGAAATGTTTGACAATATGACATCAATGCTTATTTATAATCGACCGGGTAAGTTTTATTGTTTTTACAGCGAAAATGTATCACCGAAAGACTTCCTAGTATGTTCTAGACTAGTCCTAGATGACTCTTGCGGTCTTCCTATGACAGCTTTCTGTCCTAGGAAGATAGAAAGGGTCCGCTGGGACTAGTTCTAGACTAACTGATCGAGTGAGCTCCGAGTCAGCTCTGATTTAAATAGCATCGTATACCTATCTGTCAGAGCTACGAAGCCTTACACTGTGGAAACCTTGTAACGCTTGTTGGAGCTATTTCTAAGCCAGCTCCGAGTTGGCTGTTCCTTGCTTTTACTGTGTATATATATCTCTCGGTCAGAGCCGATTCGCCAGTGCCGAACCGCTTCTTGGAGCTAGTTCTAGCCCAAGTTAGTAGCAAGAAACCCTGATTATCTTCCCAGGACAGAAAGGGTCCAATCTGTCAAACTGACAGGCTATGCCATAGACCACCTAAAACCTTTTTCCAGGACAAAAAGGGTTCCAAGGTTCGATATTGGAATAATCATATATGATCTATATATCATACAGACGAAACACGGCGCATCGAAACTTGAGTAAAAATCATGCAATTTTGTATTCATTGTTGTAGGCTAATGGGAGTAACCGACATTCTAGCACCAAGAGAAACACATTTTTGCTCAGTACAAACTGTTCTTTGAAAATAGTGTGCCACACATTATACTGGAGTCATTTATGTAATACACCTTTTCAAAAAGACCGTCAATGTCCTATGTCGGGCATTGAGATTAACAAATTGGACTTCTATTGAAATTAGTATCATGGAAACTTTGACTTCCTGTCATAGGAAGACCGCTGGATCGTCTAGTACACGGCTCAGAGCACGCACTGCTGCCAGATCACTCTTTTAGAAAGAGTTACTTTTTTTAGCACTTTGCGATTTTGTCTTTTGTTTTTTACTCTCTTTTTTCTGACATTTTTCTGAAAAATCTCTTTTTTACTCCTTTTTTTAAGAGATGGTCATAATTTGTTTCCTAATTTTGTCAAAATGCATTTTAACAGCACTTACGTATCGTGGAATGATTCCGATAGTAAGTTACTAACAGTCATGTACAAATCAAAGATAAGGAATACCTTGAATATCAAAATAACCGAAACACATACTGCTTTAGTGAAATGGTCAAATAAAGGCCACATTTGAATTTAAAACACCGAATTTTATTGTTTTTCTTTACTTTAAAAACTTTTTTTTTAACTCTTTTTTTCTGAGGTCGATCACTCTTTTTTTTTTTTTTGAAAATCTGGAGTGGCAGCACTGAGCACGGTGATTGAAACAATCAGCAGGGCTGTATCATGACATACACACTGAGAAGAATTATGACGCATTATTTTCAATGTCCATAAAGCACCAAAAGTTGGATAGCAAGTCCTTTTGTAGTTTTGTATATATTATATTTGTGGGTTATAATAAAGGCTTGTATATTCTTGCCCCTACCCCAATATATAAATAGACTGTGAGTACAGAATTCTTGTGTACTTCTTAAAGTGTGCATCATAACACACCAGTTTGCATTCTCGGGAATATTTCTGATAGCTATGTTTCGAATGCAGGGTCGCTGGGTTAAAGCATAGACATTACAGAAAAAAACATTTAAAATCTTATTTTCTTTGCGTACATCCACTTCGAAATGTAATAAGCTGTTATATCAGTTGTAAAGCTTGTGTTATTCTGCATGAATTATAACCGGTTTGTGAATGTATTTCAAGCAAAGCGGTGTATTGTTAATTTTCCACCTTTTTCTATCATTTCTTTAGACGTCTAATGCAGTGTGTTGCAGCCGAACCCATGAAACTTTTCTGTAGATTGCAGTTGTGCGAATACGCATCTTACACGTAGGGATTTTCAGTTCCCATATTTTATTGAATTCGTACGATGTGACTGGGTATTTCTGATTCCTTTTTCTGTCATCAGCTTGTCCTGGCCATCTAGGCTGACCAAATCTGGCAGAGTCAAACTGGAGCATGTCTAGTTGATTCTCCTCCAGTTTTTTTTTTTGAAATGCACATGCATTTTATATACAAATTTCACCACTGAAGCAAACGGTATGAGCTCACGGTATATTCTTGATGGCTGTGCGCAACTGGAATTCCGCTTGGACTAAAAAGAGGCACATCTGGTCGGATGCAAGTCATTGCTTCACGCAGTGAACATAATCACCAGCAACGAAGGCAAACCAGAAGCTGTTAAAATGTTTACTTGACGGGGAAATTCATCGCTAGAAAAAAAAAATGAAAAAAAAAATGCAAGCGATTGTACGTTTGGCGCTCAGCAACTAGCAAGGCGTTTGTAGTGTAACTGATCGGAACTATCTAATCCCGACTCGAATCCAATTTTGCGTTGTCATTCATTGAAACTATCTTATTTTTAATACATCTTTAGGTTGTACAATAACTTGAAGAGTTAATAATTGCAAAATGAGGTGTTTTCTCGAGCGTTTTTAGGCGTATCTTCGTGAGGTGAGGCATTGTATTGTATCTTCGTGAGGCATTGTATAACATGTATTTTTTTCATTTAATGTGTCGATACTTAGTTTCATACGCCCTCGTTCAAATGTCAATATTGACAGAACTGCAGTGTTTCCATCTTCTTTGTGTTGCTATAGATTTTTTTGTAAAGACTAATAACGGGTTTCAATTTTTCCTTCCAGATAATCCTAAGGAGTATCTTGTTGAACAATTGGAAAAATTGCAAACTGCCAGAGCAACCAAGACAAATTATCCGCGCCTGTTCGATGAAACAAATATTCAGTCAGTATTCGGCATGTTAGATCCAACGAACCGGGGTTTCATAACAACTCACCAGTATCGAGAAGGTTTGCAGTTATTATCTTTTGTGACTACACCATCATAGTATTTGTAGAGAAATGGACATATTGGAGAAAAGTAAATTTTACACATTATAACAGTGTTTATGCGAATATTGCTTCAGAAGAACCCTACGTTAAACTTTGTTTTGTTGCGTACGTTGATATCTATTTGCTGTGCTGTAATAGTGGAATATTTATGGCTAAAACATATCAGCGGTAACCAAAATAGGATGAGAAAAATGGTTACAATTTTAAATGAGTGTGGTAACCACGTTTTGATGGGGCTTTTTGTTGATGCCGACGCCTTGTATTGTGACGTTATTAAAATAGATACTGAGACAATGCCCTAGACGTTCAGAAAACGTATTTTATATATCACAGTGCAGCATAACACAGTTACTGCACTGGAAAATATAGATACTCGATATATCACAACTGGAGGTTGAGGCGGGGGGGGGGGGGGGGCGGTGGGCATCGAAACTGATCTGAGTTTCACTCAGAAAAACCCCTTCCTTTAACTAAATTGACAGCTTTTATGTGACTATTTGCGCCTTCGTTGTAGCGCTGTTAACACTAGGCATTAAGGATGGTCAGCGAAATCCACCGGGCCACGATGTGGACAAGATATCATTAGATACCTTCATGAGAGAAGCGTAAGTTGGCTCTGCACAATATTATAGTAATTCTTAATCGAAGTGATTCACTTTGTACACTGGTTGGGTCTGCTATAAAAGGATACTCGCAATAATGAAAGAATGTTGTTTGGACCTCATATTTTACTTCCTTGAATTTTTTTTTTTTTTGCAATGTAAGTTTGGTTTGAGAAAAAATATAAAAAAACGTTTAAAATTACGTTGCAGTTAAGTGTGTGACAGCCGCTGGTTGACATTCAATCACTCTGTGTTTTTAACGCGTTGGTGTTGAAATAGTGTGGTATTTTTATTTGTTTACAGAAAATTAGGTCTTCAAAGAGCAGCTGCTACAGTTGCCGAGAAAAAATAAAGACGTTGATGTGACTTTCAAGGATAGTGTAAAAAGAGCAGCTGCTAAGGTGGCCGAGAAAAAATAAAGATGTTGATGTGTCTCTCAAGGGATATTGTAAAAAACCATTCCTAAGGCAGACAGGACCTTGCACATAGTCATAGTGTTAACAAAATAACGAAGTTCTTTGGACTTGATCTGAAAGAGTCTTCTTGGAAGATGAATTGGGCCTCCAAGTGACATTAAAGTCACTGTAATGACAAGTCACTGTGAGATACTTGCGGGGGCTCCATTCTTGTTTATATCCTCCTCCCCCTCCCTCCACCCCCCCCCCCCCACTTCCTCATTTCCAGCAGGTGTGTAAGCACTGTCATAAAACAAAATTGAATTGGCATTCAAGATAATTTAAAAATAGAACAAAATGTGATGAGGCTGTCGCTCTGTGATGCTTGAAAGTGTTTGTGAGTTGTTTATTGTCAATAACACTGTAGTAGTTTTTGTGTGTTTTTAAAGTACGTGTTGAAGTGCGTGAGAAAGGGAATCGAGTAAATGTTATTTTTATACAATCCACAATAAAATTTAAAATTTCAATGTGTTTATTTAGTTATTTTGATATGAAAATTGGACTTCTCTGATCATCAATAGCTCGCTTTTGAGATTTTCTATTTTGATAAAATCCGTTTTTCAAAATGGCATTCATACACACAGAGTCAATCAATCAAAGTTATTCACTAAATTTACAGCACAGCACTAATTTTAGTATGATTTGATACCGAGTAGTCATAACGGCGGACACACTGAGTGGTTATTATATTCGAGTGCTGACTTGCCCAAAAGAGGTTTTATACTGGTAGTCAAGATTCCCCTTTTTCTTTTGATTATGAGTAGTCCATCAAGCAATCCATTATACAAGATTTTTTGTTTATCTGATAATTGAAGGGGTCCATGCATAAACTTGATAACTGCAGTTATCAGCAGTGGAGAAAAACGCATTTAAAGTTTGAAATTTCAATTATTGAGAAATTGTCAGTGTCTCGCTTGGAAGATACAGCTACCTCTAGAATCTAATTCCCACTCCTGGACTGGCATTCATCAAGCAGTATTTATGGAGTAGTGTACCTAGCTCTAGTAGCACTTTATGAATACGAACCCTGAAAGCCAACAAGGCAGATTCTGTTTAGTGTTATCAGTTCACAGTAATAAATGAAGAGAAAGTGCAGATTTCTGTTCAGAAATATAGTTTAATATATTGACATTTATAAGCATTTATTGGAGAAATCAATGAAACTAATTTGAATACTCGAGTACCTGTTGTTTATATTTCTTCGTAAATTGCCACACACAGTACCACCCCGCCATAACAATATGACGAGGCTCGGGGAATTATGTCATTACATCCGATACGTGGTTATAACCGATGACACTAAACAGTGGGAAACTAAACAGGAACCACATATATTTCGTTATAACAGATGTCGTGAGGGAGGTTCTACTGTATTTTGAAAGAGCAATGTTTATTCCTGTATAGTTTTTGAATATTATTTTGAGTTTTGACTCTTTGTTATTGCTTTTTCTCGCTTCTTTCATTTCCTTTATCGTTTTTTTTCGTTCTGTTTTCCGGTACAGAAATATTTAAGTTATTACCGTTCGCCGTTTAAATAAAAAAAGTACTTAGTTATTTGATAGAATAATAATTTCATAATGACAACTGGGTGCTACTGATGTTATCACACATATGACTCATCGTCAGCACCGGATTTTGACATGGTATTGACAGGGCAAGACTGTTGACGAAGATAAGATTTCGCTGGTAACCCTAACTTAAACTTAAGGCCAGGTTTGATATTTGAGTCTTGTTTTATATTTCGTAATTCAGTTTCGCTGGCTGTCTGCGGGGTAGGCGAAGAGCTAGATAACAGACATTGCACATTTTCACTGTTATCGTCAATTAGGGCATCGTAATCGATATCGAGATCAATATCGTCATCGGTGAGCATTGAAAAGCCATCGTTGGTGTTTATCGACGAGAAGCCATCCCGTGTGATGTCTCCCGTGATATTGTTTAAACCACCAAAATATTCCACGGCGCCATGTTCATAGACATCCATGTCTTCCATTGTCATATAAATTGAAATGACTCTCTTAAGATTATTATACATTTCATCGTCATCGCAGATTAGGGCTTCGTAGTCAATGGAGCTGATCTCTTCCTCGCTGGAATCGGTTTCTTCCATATATCGTTGGAATAAATCTTGCAGATGTTTCGAGGGTCGGAATTCAGGCACAGTATGCGGGGATCTAGGTGATCTGTCTACACTGTCCTTGGGCGAGATATTTCCCATCTCTTGTATCTGACGTAGCGAGTTTGATCGTAGATTCAGAGTCTGTTGCAGGATTTGCATGGCTGGTTTGCTTTGGCGCCTGGCTTGTTTTGGTAGGCGTGGCGGGTCGTGACCAATCAGCTTCACGCGTTGTGCTGCGTCCAGGTGGCGCTTCTGTTTTCTACGACGTGACTCAAAAAACACCTTGTCGTCTGCAAGCAAGAAGAATTTTATTCTCGTCACCTACAATTTGATGCCATTGATCTGCTTATTTCATTACATGTATATTGTTACCTGAAGTGTATGCTGCATAAAGCTGTTGTTAAGCAAAAGAAAAGGGGAGATTAAGTGCAGAAAAGCATTATCGTGGACACACAGCTTAACTGAAAAATCATAAAGAAGTGGAAAGGGTTGATTTTTTGGCATGGAAAGTGTTTTCTTCAGAGTACAGTTTGAGTGCGCTTGTTTCTTATATTACAGAGGGAGGCCACTCCAAAATCTGACGTGGCACTGGGGAGCCATCTATTAAGCACATGCATTATGCATTGGGGGTGGGGGGGGGGGGTAGCGTTGTTGCAGTGTGGGTCGTATTGAGTACAGCACTGGCTAGCCAGAAATTGAGAGGTGTGTCAGCGAATGCGGGCTTTTTAATTAATGCTGTCTTTTAAGTGGGCCACTATACAGAAAAGGTAGCTTACCTGATGGTGAATCGACTATTCCACAGCTGATGACGTGGCAGCAAGCTTGCGTAATGTAGTCGTATCCCTTCCTGTAATTTCTTCGGCATAGGCCGTAGAAAATAGGGTTGAAAACAGCATTCAGAAAAATGCAGCGCATTGCTATATCTTCTAAAATGGCATTCACTTCCACCTTAACCATGGACAAGAAAATCACAACCTATAAGAAGAAAGAAATATACAGTCATTAACACGAGAATATTAACTGGGGACTGCTAATTCCAAATGACATTGGAAAAGCCAGTCCGTTGCTGTTGCGTGACGTGATTGTTTGTCAGAACACCGCTGTCGAATATCACCCTTAATGGTGGGAAGTATTTTTTTGGGGTGTCCAATTTAGACAGTCTCAGACCACAAAAAATCAAGGCTTTTAATCAAAATAGCGGTTTAAAATCATATTCTTGTTCTGTTCTAGCTACTATAAGGAAACATTGTCAGAAAAGCAGATTAAACAGTTCAATTATTATTTAAATGGTAAAATTTGATGTATACTGAATTTGATCTTTTGTTTGCAGACACAAGTCAATGGAAGTCAATTTCATGGCTCCTGAGATGTTATTTACCGTTTCTGCATCTTTGGCACAGGTCGTTTTGAGAGTAAAGCTTTAGCTTTCTTGCTGTTTTTATTGCGTAAAATATGCCTCTTACGCAGTTAACGAAGTCTCAAGTGTCTGGATTTTCCTTATCAAAGAGATTGCCCGCTAAATTGATGATGCCAATCAAATTTGTATAAAACAGGAAGGGGTTGATAAATACCACTTGACTGAGCCTCTGTGGGTCAAAAGAAAGAAGAAAAGTTTTCGTTAAGGATTTGTCGAAACCAGACGATATGCCAAACAGTACACAAATAACTCCCTTGTGTGGTGGCAGCTGAGATCTGCTAAATTTAATATAAATTTGGCGTTACCGCAACAAATCAACCGTCTTCATGGTATTGGATAGTCGATTTTATTTTAAAAAAAATATATAAATTTTTGTATTGTAACACCCAACCGCCACAGTGTTAATTCTGAACTGATTTTAGCTTCAAAATGTGACTAACATTAATTCAAATGTAGAGATATAAGTTGAGATAGCCTTTATTAATTTTTTAATTGCTTTGATATCTGTGACTGGTTAACTTTTGATACGTATAAGATATGCAGGTACTATCGACATAACGACATCAAATCCGTTATGCCCTTGTTTCCAAGTGTTACTCTATCCGAGCTTTGTCCACAACAGAGATATGAAGTTAACATTTTACGACTTTTATCAAATCACATTTTACACTGCAATAGGTCATTCTTCGCTGTATCTCTAATTGAACAAGCTATCGTCGACAGCACAACCCCCAACCGGAGACGGCGATGAGTAGATTTAAAAATAACTAGAGCGGCCAGTGCACATAAAACATGAGTACAGCCTTATATCACACACTTTCAATCGACACCTATTTTTGTAAACAAAAACAAATGCCTCCTCGACTAAACCCATCATTCACCAGAAACCATTTTCCATTCCTCCCCCTACCCTCCAACACACCTTTCACAAAGTTTTATTTGAACAAGTGTGTGCTATTTTCAGAATAATAAGAAATTTTACCTTTTACCTTATATAAATGGATCCCGTGTGTCCAGTAGTCAGGTTGCATATCACCTTTATTCAATTTTTGAAGCGGGCTGAGGTAACTTGATTTTGGGGTATTTCAGTTCTCTTTTTTTATACAAGTTTAGGCTCAGGTGTTTTATCTTGGTCTAGGAAGTGGTGACTAAACAGGTTTTACTGTATGTCTTTTAGTCCGTTACCAGATGGTGGTCGGTAAAACAGGTTTTACTGAACGTCCTTTTTGCCCCGGTATTGAAGTTGGTCATTACAGTACAGTAGTTTTACTGTACGTACTTTGTTTATTCGAGTCTGAAAAGTGGTCAAGAACGCAGGTTTTACCGTACATCTTGTTATCCGAAACTGGAAGTTGGTCACTACAAACAGGTTTTACTTTACGTCGTTTTATCCGGATCTTGAATGTGGCAGTTACAAACTGATTTACCGAGACAGCTTTTTTGCTAGCCCTAACCAACTCCCTCCACCCAGCTATCCATTTCAGGTACAACTCTAAAGGCAACCCTAACCATTTTCGCCAACGGTACAGTAAGGGTTTGTGCACTAATTATAGTTATAGCCATAAGATATACCTTGTCTTCGTACATTCCCATTGTTGAAAAAGTACCAGAAAGACATTCTTCATAACTGTGCCACAAAAGACCCACTTGGGTTGGACAGTGAGGGAAGGCATTTTGGTGTCAAAATAGGGCGCTGCTTGTGATAACACAACGTATTAGATGTCCCACTTAAAAAGGAAAGCTCAGTTCCAGGTAATGCATAAACATTGCGAGCCGTTGCGTAATTACTCCCATATGTGGGACAGCTTGGCAGCAAAATGAAAACACGCTAATAGCTAATAGCTGTAACACACAAAAAGGCCAGTCACGCGAAATCTAAGAAGCGATCGATAATTGTGCAGCTAATGTTTTCAAGTATGTCTAAAGAATGCAGGAACATTGGAGAATCTTCTTGAAAACGCTGAAATCCCAAGCGTAAATAATAACTATCCTTGATTAACAAAAGAGCCGAGAAAAGGGTAAAGCGGGGTGGGGTGGTAGGAAGGGAGGGGTGGAGCGGAAAATCGATCCGATTTTCCGCTATGGAGACATTCTTACCCAATTGCATCCGGGTACATCTGACAGAATCTTTCGGACCTACCAAGCAACATTCCGACCAAGTTTTAACTTTATCCGATGTTCAGTGGCTGAGAAATGTACACATATAAGATTTCAACGTAATGACGTCATACGCCTTTCTTAATTTCTACAACTTTCAAAAGTTGACAGAACCGTCCGACTGACCCAAGGAACAACCATACAAAATTTTAAGTCCATACGACTTTCCGTTATCAAGATATTTTGTACACCAGATCTTATCCAAATAATGTGCATATTTTACGTGACGACGTCATACGCCGCACCCATTCCTTGTACTCATGACAAAATTTGACAGAATCTTTCGGACCTACCAAACAGCAATTCCACCAAATTTGAACTTTCTTCCATGTTGAGCGGCCCATAAATTTCGCATACACGATTTTTACGTAATGACGCCATACGCCTTCCCTAATAATGAAGTCGATCCGACATTTCATTCTCGAAATAACTTGCTCACATGATCATGTTCAAAATCTATACATATTTTACGTGATGACGTCACATGCCGCACTCACTCGTTATACGTGCGACAAAATTTGACAGCCCCTTTCGGACCTAACAAGCAACAATTCAACTAAGTTTGAGCTTTATCCGATGCTCGGCGGCTGAGAAATTTCGCACACGAGAGTTTGACGTAATGACGTCATACGTCTTCCATTATAATGTAACGTGCGTCAAAAGTTGATAGACCTACCGTTCCACCTACCCAAGGAATGAATACGTTAAGTTTGAAGTCGATCCGGCTTTTCGTTCAGAGATATCTTGCACACAACATTTATTCACAACAGACTGACATACACACACATACACACTACAAACACACAGAGAGAACCTACAAACACTATATGTCTCCCCTTGGTCGGGGAGACATAATTCGGCATAATACAAGGAGACGGACCTACAGAGCCCAATCCTTAACCCTCTGACGGACGTCGCAAACGCGGACTATTTGCGGTGGCATTGTTTTACATGTTTTTGAATGTTTATAACGCCGCTTACCAAAACAGTTCATTATGCAGATAGACGTTGAAGTGTCAACATGTGTGTGAATTGTGATCTAAAAATGTCGGATATATATTTAAGTTTTAAGGATAAATAAGGGCCAAAAGGTACGTTATTTTTATTAGATCCTTGATCGCAAGCCCGTCTAAAGATTTTAAGACTTCTTTTGCGTTTAAATAAAGGTAAATGTCTTTGTTTTAACATCACGGTTTTGCAAAGCTTTTAATAGTTTCAACGAACGCGTAAAGGGTATAAATGGTCTATAAAGCGTGATATAAACGTGTTCGGAGTTGTGAAAGTGGTATAAGGATTGTTTTTAATGATCTGTTGTAGTTTTCCACGTTGAGTTAAGTTGACTTGAGACGTTGAGAGAATTAATGAATAAACGTGTGCTCATCAGTGAGCCTTTTCTCTGTGCGACTATCCGACCAACGGGCCTTAAACCACTATAGAGGAAAACTTCGCCTCAACATCTATCAGCATACTCACAGCGTTTGGACCTCCAGTGCAGTACACCTGCGTGAAGTTTATGATTATTATGGCAGGCCTGTACCTTAAGAAAAAAAGCTAGGCGCGCGCGAGCCCAACTTCAAAAAGTTAGGCGCGTGGGCGACATCTTAGGGGCGTGGGTCGTATTTTTCATAAGGGTTTTGAGTCACAATAAAACTTGAAAGAGGATCCCTTGACAAGATGCTATTCCTGTGATAAAGAGAAAGGTCATGGATTGAATTATGTAATACCTATTAGGCATACATAAGCTTAATGGTGTGTAAAATGCAGAGCAACCTGTGGCTGTTTCGCAGCTCTTGAAATTCACAAGAAACATTTTTTATGATTCTTTAAAAAAATGTATCATAATATTATTATAATCATATTAAATGGGCCAAACATTTGGGCGCGCGCGCCAAACTTTTTTCTCGTAGGCGCATGGCCAAAATCTTAGGCGCGTACGCGCCCGCGCGCCCTTTAAGATACAGCCCTGTTATGGATATTATTTTATCATGCCCGAACGATTCTTTTAAAATCGAGGCCATGGGTGTAATGGAAGGCGAGTGTGCAAAGTCAACTCAACGGTGTCCTATTTCGCTAACTGTTAAACGAGCGTATGATAACCCTGTCTCCCAGGGTACGTGATCCAGACACTCGCTTAAAACAACGCGTACCTCCGATGTGACTTCAAAGGAGCGGCGGCATCCAGGCACTCGCTTTACACGATGCGTGTTGAATGCCTCTGATGTGACATCAAAGGAGAGGCGGGCGGTGTCCTCACACTACCTTCGAAGCGACATCAAGGAAGCGGCGGTATCCAGGCATTCGCTTTTGCCTTGTCTGTGTTTGACTGATGTGGAAGTTCTCTTTTACGTGACAGACTGTTGGAGGTCGAGGACGTTTCACGAATTAGGTCACGCGCGTGTTAATGAAACAAACGCAAACCTGCTTCCACCCTTTTCGTTGGCAATGAGCAGCTCAAAGGACTGCCGTTCGAAGACACATTTACCAACACTGAGCTGTAGTTTTTCAGTTGAAAATTAGCTGTAGTTTTGTGTGCTCAAAGGTTTTAGGGAAACCTTTGGGTAACTGTTGCAGTCACAACGGTACACAGTTCCAGAGTTCGCGTATACTGAAGTTCGCTTTCCAGAGATCGCGTATACGCCAACGGTACAGAGTTCGCGTATACTGCAATAACTAGTCTTGCACATGACCTCATGTTTCTAAAAGTGGTGTTTTCAGTGATTATACGCAGGTTTACGATTTTTCTTCTAATGCAAGGTACTGGTGAATATTTATTACGTGTGAATAATTATGATTCGTGTTAATACGTGATCAGTTCAATACTAAGGTGAACTGATGTAATTGTCAGAGGCATTACAGTTACGAATATTTGCGTTACTTTATTCACCTTTTGCACCGGCGTTTCTGACTGAAGCTGAAACGCTATATGTCTTAATTTAAATATGTGATATAAACCAATCAGATTCGGTTAAAAAAAACACACACTGGAACAAAATGGAAAGGGAACAGGAATCCCATGAACCTGAATCGACTGCGCCCGTATGTAGTTCATCGGAGCTTTCACAGCATTAGCCCTTACAGCAAGGCAATGCCCTCAACCCTTATTGAACGCTTATTAAATCAGCCACTCCTGCAGAGTAGGAGGAGAGGGATGAGACGTCTACAAGCATGCGATCAATTCGCCAGCGTGCAATGACGAAAAAGAGCTTTGAATATCAAGTTGAAGTAAAAGAAAAGGCTGTATCAGCTGCAGTCAACCGAAGGCGACGCAAAGCCGACGAACTAGAGGGCATGATAATTAGCTGTGAAAACACAACGGAAATCAGCCAAGCTTGGGTTGGCCTGCAAGCCTGCATCATAGTGTGTTTAGACAAAATTGATGATCTGCATAGCCTGCAACCCAATACATCGACGAATATGGAAGGTTGTTAGATCGGCACCGTGACATCGGAAATCAAGTAGTCGCGAAGTTAAAATATCTCGCTTTTGAAATGGGTTCCCGTAGTTCAAGGCGTTCGCCAGCACTCTCAAGGAAGTCTTCAGTGATGGAAATGAAAGCTTCTGCTCGTGCTGCTGAAATTTCTGCACAACTCAGATATCGCAAATTGGAGCACGAATTAGGAGAAAAAGGATGAAAATTAATCAAAAATTGGAGGAGAGACAATTGAAGTTGAAACAACAGCAAGAACAAAAAAATTCACACTTGAAAGGGACTTGGTCGTTGCCAACGCCAAGCTACAGACTTACCGAAAAAGGAGCAATCCAACACATAGTAACATCGAAGAAACTCTTCATTCGCTACCTGTAGACACTACGATTGTTGAGCGTTTCAATGAACAGCATGCATCTGAACAAAATTTGGAGACACAGGAAACTCAAAACGTAGCGCTTCTTGAAACAAAAACCTTCATGTGCCTGAGGGTAGCCCTGTGACTAACGTTCCAGGCACACAGTCACGGGGTCCGGAACTGGCAATATCACGCAACGCTAAAACTTCGTGGCTGCCAGAGAGTTCCGATTTCATCTGTGCTCCAACATTACAGGAAGAACGCCATATCAGGTTACAACCGATAATCGACCATATGAACCTGGGCATGAACAGAGCCACAGCGAGAATGCCTTCAGCAGAACCAGGCGTATTCACTGGTAATTCCTTGGAGTACAACATGTGGAAGCGATCGTTCGAACTTCTTATTGAGCAGAAGAATATTGCTCCAGCAGAAAAACTGTATTATCTTCAACGTTATGTGGATGGTGAAGCAAAGGAGTGTATCCACGGTTTTCTCCTGGAGGGTTCAGACATGGTGTATACGGAAGCAAAGGATCGGTTGGATGCGAGATTCGGCGATCCGTTTAACATCACGACAGCTTTCAGCAAGCAGCTCCTTGAATGGCCAAAGGTTTCAAACAAGGATGGCTTCCGGTTGCAAAGGCTTCCTGACTTTCTGAAGCAGTGCCAGTCGGCAAAGAGAAGCAACATGAATCTGCGTATACTAGACGATGCCCGAGAGAACCAGATTATACTCAGGAAACTTCCTGACGTTCTGGTCTTTCGATGGTCAAGAATAGTGCAAGACCAGAAGGAGCCAAGATAGCTTGCGATCCTGTAACATCCTTTCAAGCTCTCAAGGACAACCAAAACAAGAGTCAAGGAATCGGGAAAGGACCAGCACTCAAGGAAAAGAAACAATCGTTCTTGTCAGGAATAATGGAAGTTAAAGATGCAAAAATGGGGGGCTGTAGCAGAGACCGACAAGACTTCAAGCGATATCAGCTCCGGCAACAGTACGGACGATCCAAAGCAAGCTCGCAAGCGGCGTCCTTGCTTTAAGTGCAAGAAAGATCACCATGTTGACAACTCTCTAGAATTCCTTGCTTTGAATTTTGAGAACCGTCGCAAATAAGCGCTATCTAACAAGTTATGCTTCGCATGCCTTAACCCGAATCACCTTGCAAAGGACTGCAGATACAAGATGCAAAGTATGCGGTAAACCACATCCAACGTCCCTCCATGACAACGATTGGACAAAGTTAAAAGGCAATCCCAAAAGGGAAAACGTAGAAGCCGTGACGAAGAAGCGTGTCGAGCAGCAATAAGGCGACGATGCTCATACCAGTCTTTTTATCACACAAAAGTGAGAAGGAAAAGGAACTTCTCGTCTATGCGTTACTTGACACACAGTCTGACGCCACCTTCGTGACCAAAGGCATATGCGAAAAATTGGACGTTGACGGCCCTGAGACACAGCTTCTACTATCAACGTTATCTTCGGAAAATCAAGTGCTGCCATGCAGCAAAATCACCGGTTTATGCGTTAGAGGGTTCAACAGCTCCATGGTGATTCCAGTACATAGTGCCTTTACAAAGTATGATACCAGCAAACAGGAATCATATTTCAACCCCACAGACGGCGATGAAATTTCCACATCTGCACAGAATAGCTGGTGACTTAATGCCTGTATCAAACTGCTAAATTGGACTGCTTTTGGGATATGACTGCCCCCGTGCTCTGATGCCCAGAGAGGTTATGCCAGCTCCGGGCGAAGAAGCATAGCGCCACCGCACTGACCTAGGATGGGGGGTTGTTGGCATCCTCGATCATTCTACTAGGAACTAGACTGACGTAGCTACCACCCACAGAATTGTCACTAAGGAAGTGCATGCTCCGATCAGTACGGACCGGCATTCTGTGACATTCTCAATAAAGAAGGCGAAAGTAAAGGAACTTATCAACCCGATCGGAGTGAGCAATTTGATTGACATTGAATTTATTGACAATAGTGACCTTGGAGACCAGAGGTTTCTGAACATCTTAAACGACTGCATAACAAGACGCCAAACGGACTCTTTGAAATGCCTCTGCCATTTCGCGACAAAGACCCAGCACTTCAAAACAACCGAGCTTTGGCAGAGAAGCGACTCGAAAGCTTGAAAAGGAAATTACTCAAGGACAACACATACCACGCCGACTATTTCAAATTCATGAACGACGTAGTTAATAAGGGCTTGACAGAGAAATATGATGAAACCTCCCCACCGGAGAAAATGTGGTATTTGCACCACCATGGTGTATACCACCATAAAAAGAAGAAGATACGGGTAGTTTTCGATGCGGGTGCGTAGTATGGTGGGGTGAGCCTCAATGACATGCTTTTACAAGGCTCTGATCAAATAAATGGACTGCTTGGAAGTCTTTGCCACTTTCGAAGAGAGACGGTCGCACTTATGTGTGACATAGAACAAATGTTTTATTAGTTCAAAGTGTGTCCCAGTCATCGAGATGTCTTGCGGTTTTTGTGGTGGAAAAATAACCTAAGTGAACCATCAACAGAATTCCGAAAGACTGTTCATTTGTTTGGTGCCAAATCATCTCCCGGATGCTCTAACTTCCGCTTGAAGATGGCAGCGGATATCGATGAAGAAGAGCTCGGAAGCACAGCCGCAGATTTTATCAGAGACACTTTCTACGTGGACGATGGCCTAGTGTCGGTGGAGACGGACAATAAAGCATCAAACAGTCAAGGCCTTTGTGCGAAAAGTAGAATTCGTTTGCACAAGTTCGTCCCAAATGACAGGGGAACCAATTTCGTAGGTGCAAAAAACGCCCTAGAGAAGGAGATAACCAATATGGATCATAGCAAAGTACGAGACTTTCTACTGAACGCAAATTGTGACTATGTTGACTTCATGATGAATCCCCCAAGTGCTTCGCACATGGGTGGGGTTTGTGAGCGCCAAATTCGCACAGTAAGAAGCGTTCTTCAACCGATGTTGGACAAAGTAGGCAACCAAATGAATGTGACGACTGCCTCAGGACGGTTTTTTCGAAATTATGGCAATCGTGAACTGTCGCAAACTCACATTAGATCACTTACATGATCCATTCTGCGATATTTTATTACCGAACCAACTTCTTACAATGAAATCTAAAGTCGTGTTTCCTCCACCTGGAACTTTTACCGCCAAAGAAGAACTATACGCTACAAGAAGGTGGAGGAGGATGCAGTATGTAGTTAACATTTTCTGGACAAAGTGGAAAGCAGAATACCTGTCAGAACTACAGCAGCGTCAGAAATGGACGCACCCACAACGCGACATGACAAAAAGGCGACATCATTTTACTCAAGGAAGATGAACTGCCACGCAGTACATGGCCAATTGCAATAATTGAGGACACACATCCCTCCGCGGATGGATAGGTGCGAACGGTTAAAGTACGCGTAGCAGATCAACACATAAATCATCATGGAGTAACAACAAAGCCACAATCCGTGTTAGAAAGACCCGTGCACAAATGTGTTTTGTGCCACGAATCCACGACGGGAAACTGAGGGATTCCTCCACCGAAGAGCCCATGAAAGTGTGTGTTATGAATTATTGCTTGGACTCGGTTAAACGAACTGTATTTATTGCCTAGCGCCAGTCGCAAAACGCCGTTTCTATCCCCGAACTGATTCGTCATTCCGCACCGATACGACTAATTGTGCAGTGTACACAGGGTTTATGTTATCAAGTGAGATACGTGTATTTGTGTATTTTCGACTAAATTGTGACACATATTATTATTAGTGACATCGTATTAAACGCACAGCCTTTGTTTGCTGAATGCGGTCATGTTTTAACTATAAGGCTTATACTTCGGTAAACGTCTTTGAAACTGAACTAATTAAAGTTAAAAAATTTAAGGCAATCCTTTAAATTTTTGGGGAGCCATGTGACAGACGTCGCAAACGCGGATTATTTGCGGTGGCATTGTTTTACATGTTTTTGAATGTTTATAACGCCGCTTACCAAAACAGTTCAGTATGCAGATAGACGTTGAAGTGTCGACATGTGTGTGAATTGTGATCTAAAAATGTCGAATATATATTTAAGTTTTAAGGATAAATAAGGGCCAAAAGGTACGTTAATTTTATTCGATCCTTAATCACCAGCCCGTCTAAAGATTTTAAGACTTCTTTTGCTTTTAAATAAAGGTAAATGTCTGTGTTTTAACATCACGGTTTTGCAAAGTTTTTAATGGTTTTAACGAACGCGTACAGAGAATAAATCGTTTATAAAGCGTGATATAAACGTGTTCGTAGTTATCAAAATGGCAATGATTGTTTTTTATTGATCTGTTGTAGTTGAGCTGACTTGAGACGTTGAGAGAATTAACGAATAAACGTGTGCTCATCAATGGGGCTTTTTCTCTGTGCGACGGGCCTTAGGCCACTATAAGCCCCATAAAACCCCGGTCGGGGGACAATGGTTTTGCTAACACAATAAGGGGTATGCCCCCCCCCCGCTCCATTCAGTCACCTCAGACAGACCCACTACTTCAGTGACCATCTGCACTATAGGGTCTTTCTTCCTACTGGATTTGATCAAAATCGAAATAGCCGTCTCTGGAATACCGTGTGCACATAGTCAAACAGTTAACACACACACACACACACACACACACACACACACACACACACACACACACACACACACACACACACACACACGCACACACACACACACACACACACACACACACACACACACACACACACACACACACACACACACACACACACACACACACACACAAAACAAATTTTAAAAAATCGTTCAAAATACAATTATCAAACAGAATCAACCTTCCTGATGATGTGCACTATCTGGTCTTTCTAATTCCACGGTTTGGTGAAGATCCGATGAACTGTTTTAGAAATATCTCGTAAACAAATCCAAAACAGCTAAAAACAAACCAAAGTGAAAGTACCAAAAGCTCTTCAAAAATTCAATTTCTGACAAAATTAAAAAAATAACCCATCGTCACTGCATGGTCTTTCTAAACGGTTTGATGAAGATCTGATGAAATCGTTTAGAGATAGGTAAACAAAGTGCAAAACAGTTTAAAACCACCAAGTGAAAATTTCAAAAATTCGTCAAAAATTAAATTTTTGACAAAAATTGACAAAAAATCTGCACTATATGGTCTTTCTTTGTGCAAGGTATGGTGAAGAACTAATGAGCTGTTTTCAAGATATCGCATAAACAAAATCTAAAACAGCACTGAAAATCACACAATTTAAAAAATTCGCCAAAAATCCATTTTTTTATCCATTTGGGTGGCAACGGAGGGACACGGACAGACAGGCGGACAGAGATAAATCCATAAGCCCCGACCGGGGCTTCAAGCCCCGGACTGGGGCTAATTAGATATGCATTATCCCAAAGTGGGTGTATTTAAGGATGGTATAAATACATCTGTTATTAGGGGGTACATCACGGTGCAGAGTATTTCGTATTGGATCTGGGAACTTGTGCGAGATTTCCTGCGGAACACACTACTCACAGAACAAATGTGTGTTGGCTCTACTGCACGAACGCTAGACATTTTACCTACCCCCCCCCCCCCCCCACCCGCCCCCATAATTAGGACATTTTAGTTCTATGAAATTACATTTAATTTCGGCTCTTCAAGTAAAGAACACCTACGACAAACGACAATTCCCAGGACCACTACAGAGCTTATTATGAGAGGAACAAAATATAGACAGACTGTGAACATTTCTTTGTTATTTGGTGACATTCACTGCTGGAAGTCGTACTGCAATGCTTCTAAAAATTGTTAATAGAATTTGCCGCTTCTTTATTTCACTTTCGCAGAAATTTTCCTTTCAACTTCGGCTATAAAAAGACAAAAATTAAGTTTGCATTAAGTGAGATTTAGCATCGCAAATGTAATTATCAAACAAAAGAGCAAAACAAAAATGTCATGGAAACCTAATACTTACTATATATGGCATCCACGAAATGACGAATATTGTGGCACAGAGTAGCACAATTCTGGCAAGGAAGATTTCTCGTTTTTGCTTGTGTGTCGTTTTCTGTAACTTTTTGAGTACTTTCTTCACTTGATGTTGAAAGTGACGCAATGGGTCATCGGTGGAGATACCGGATTTATAACTGTGTATACTGCGCTGGCTAAAATCGAACACATTTTGAGGGGTGGGGTTTGATGACGTAGTCAGGGCTGTTCCATTTTGTATTGGTCGGCGAGGCATTGCCGTAGGTGGGCTTAAGCTCGCTTGGCGATTCACCACTGCGGATGACTTCCTTACTTCATGATTAGGACTCGCCGTAACTTTTCGAGGCGACGTTTCATTTAAAAGATCCGGTTTGTGAAACGAATTGTGCTCACAATGGTCCTCAGTACTTGCGTAGTCTATGATTATATCGGGTGTTCGTGGGGCGCTGGGCCTTATGTCTTCCGAATCGCGAATTTTTAAATGGCTATCACTACTTTGGGGAGTATGATCTGGTGAATTCGTGCCCTGTTTAGCCACATCTTCTCCCAGATGTCGCATCGTTTTCAGCCTTAAACTTGTACTTAAACTTGGCGATTTCGGATTTTCTGTGTCTCTGCTGTCACGAGCAAAGCTAACACTTTTCTTTATCTTCCCAGACGATGCCCGGCTGGAGGAGGAGCAGATTGAAGAAGTGCTCGGCCTTTGGGTGATAGAACCTGAAGGAGAGACCGTGTGGTTGTGTCGGCGTGAGGAACTGGCAACCCCAGGGCTGGTTATCTGCAATGTGTTACTGCTGTCAGTCGATGCAGCTGCTGGGTTGTTTAAATGCCGATTCTCTCCATCCTTAGGATTTGCGCTGAACACTTCGGAGTCATCCTCTTGACTTTTAGTGCTAGGATGACGTCCGTGAAGGACGTTTGATTCTGGAGTGCGTTGGCGGGAAACAGGTCCTGTTTCCGGTGGTGTCGTGGTCTTTGATTGCTGCCCTGCAGTAACAGTACTCATATTATCAAAACAACCCTCGTCACCATCGCTTAACCTCTCGTGTTTGCATAGGTAACTCGTTGCATGGACTATCCCTATTGATTTACCTTCCCCATTGGGGCTTTCTTCCTGTACATTTATAGTCACTTCATTTCTGGCATTCGAGCCTTCTGACGTATTTTCAACGTCATGCACTTTGGAGTTGTCACTGTCGTTTCCTATCCCGGATCGATTACTACTTAAATCTGGTCTTAACGAATTGCTATTACGTTTTGTAAGGCTTTGGAAGCCTTGATTGAGAAGCTGATTCTCTGCTTTAACACCAGAAGAAATTGATTTATTCTCCAAAGACAATATATTTGCCTGTTCGTTGTTCTCACCATCATTTTTAGCTAATAATTCATGCTCTGATTTACCATCTGACTTAGATTTCATCAATGGCTTGCAGTCTTCTTGGCATCCCATGATTGGGCTTCTCTGGAGTGGCGTTTTAGGGGTTAAATTCGGAGATTTGTATAAAGGTTTATGCATTTCTTCTACTGCTTTTGTTATTTCTCTCCAAACCATAGTCGTTTTATTTCTGTGGTAATGCCACAAAAGTCTAACTAGCGTGATATTACACACCACAAAAGCCACAAAGCCAACCAAGAAAATAATTATAAGAACTCCAGATATGACGTAATCCATTGTTTTTGACATAGTCCATGTGAACACGCAAATCGTCCATGTATCAAGCACCTTGACATTAGGTCCAATTACATCACCGCCCATTAGCGACATGACTAACGTCAAGCCGGAAGTTGCGAACGTCGTCACGACAATCACGGAAAGCGCTATTTTCATACTCCGTATGGAGCTGAATCGTCTGTACCGGAGTGGCTGCACCAACGCGAAATGCCGATCCAGACAAATCAGGATCTGGATCAGGAACTGAAGTTTGAAATATAAACTAATGCAAAAAGCTTGATAGTTACACAATTCGGGTGATAATAAAATGTATCCCTTTCCTTCAGAAAATGCGGAAATTGTGTGGATAAACAACACTGAAAATAGATCCACTATGGCTAATAATCCCAAACACAGATCCGGAATGGATCGGCGCGTGCGCTGATGACGTACTATATACGTCACAATTATAACGGTGAAGAGATTTCCTATAAAAGCCACAGGGAGGTAAATGATGTAGAAAACTGTGTTGATTGTTTCACGATATATTTCATATTCTTCAAAGTTAGGTTCACTACTATTCGGGCTCGAATCCATCGCTTGATATTATTCCAAAGCTAAATTTGAATGAATAAAAGTCAATTGGACACACTTAATGGCGCTTTTGGTGAAAATTTGTATTGATTACAGAATTTTTTGTTGCTGTTTTTTTCTTTCTATTAATAATTGTCTTTTATTCTGTAATATGAAAACTTGATCTCGATCTTCCCTGAAAGTTCAAGTAAAAAGAAACTTATGATAGCAAAAATATGCAAGTTCATATACAGGCAGATTCTCGTCTATCAATTAGTTATCCAATGTAAATCACAGATATTTTTCATGCCGTTACTCACGTTGATCATTTATGTCTTAAAGTGTTTATGTGATAAACAAGAGATTGCCAAAGCAATGTTATAAAATAGCCACCAGTGATCTTTTGCGTTAGTTGCTGTTTAATATGCTATTTATATCCCATTGCGCTGTCAGTCCATTTCCCTCCACGGCACAAGCTGCTCTGCTGTCAGGTCTCACTAAGTTTATAATAGCATTGCTTTTGGTGCAAAGTTACGCTGTTATTATGGAAACGTGTCAACTAAATACTTAATCCCCAAAACACAGCGTGGATAGGCGTGGAGCCGACGTCAATATGCGGGTTATGGCCTTGACTATAGGGGGGCTTTAAGAACCACCAAAGTACCTTTATTGCCACAGAATTATGGGAAATGCTATTAAACCCTGACATACTCCATGAAGTTCCGGAACATAAAACAGGATTATTGGTAAATACCAAAATGAGCCTTTAAAACGTTTTGAGCGTGTTTGTTCTAAAAAACACATTACATGCGTACCCAATCTCGTACTCGAAAACTCAGCCAAAGATAGTATTTATTTTTTCATTCATTTGAAGAAAGGACTGTGTTTATAAACACGCGAATAAAGAGGGAGCAGTGTGATTTTTTTTTTGGTTATCTCATTTTTGGGATGGGGGAATTAGGGTCTGGGTGCCAGCTGCCTGGACAGTTTTCAGTCGTTTTTTTAGCAGGGAAGGGGAGGATGTTCACTTCGACCTTGTAGTTGAACCCCGCCCTCTAAACCATTAACTGATTTGGCCTCGCCACCTTAACAGCGAGAGATACAGCGATATTTGGCCTCACGAGATCAACAGCAAGAGATACCGCGATATTTGGCCTCGCCACATCAACAGAGAGAGGCACAGCGATATTTGGCCTCGCCAGATCAGCAGCAAGAGATACCGTGATATTTGTCCTCGCCACGTCAACAGAGAGAGATACAGCTATATTTGGCCCCGCCACATCAACGGCGAGAGATACAGCGATATTTGGCCCCGCCACATTAACAGCGAGAGATACAATGATATTTGGCCTCGCTACCTTAACAGCGAGAGATACAGCGATATTTGGCCTCGCCACCTTAACAGCGAGAGATACAGCGATATTTGGCCTCGCCACCTTAACAGCGAGAGATACAGCGATATTTGGCCTCGCCACCTTAACAGCGAGAGATACAGCGACATTTTTCCTCGTCACGTCAACAGCGAGAGATACAGCGATATTTGGCCTCGCCACGTCAACAGCGAGAGATACAGCGATATTTGGCCTCGCGAAATTAACAGCGAGAGATACAGCGATATATGGCCTCGCCAGATCAACAGCAAGAGATTTGGCCTCACCACATTAACAGCGAGAGATACAATGATATTTGGCCTCGCCACCTTAACAGCGAGAGGTACAGCGATATTTGGCCTCGCCAGTTTAACAGCGAGAGATACAGCGATATTTTTCTTCGCCACGTCAACAGAGAGAGATACAACGATATTTGGCCTCGCCACCTTAAAAGCGAGAGATACAGCGATATTTGGCCTCACCACCTTAACAGCGAGAGATACAGCGATATTTGGCCTCGCCACCTTAACAGCGAGAGATACAGCGATATTTGGCCTCACCACCTTAACAGCTTTGAAATCATTTTCGAACTTTAAGACTTGGACTTCAGCTTTAAATTTTAGCGTAAACAATATGTAAAAAAATAATTAATTAAAAAGCTAGCTGCGGATTTGTGGCTTCGTAGTTCGCGCACATTGTTAGGAAACTTGTCTTCCAAGCCAATGATTACGCATCCACGTGAAGCGGTAACATGTTCTTTCCACACAAATGCACAAATTGGGTTCTAATGCAGCACTGTTATTCAGCCTAAAGGCTTTCCATTTTTTCTTAGTGTTATTTTTTTGCTTATTTTTATACCTTCGAGTGGCAGCAACCTGCAACCCAACTCAAGATCATGAATTTCTGTATACAAATTAAGGCTTTTCGCTGCGTCACTTGGAGCTCATTACAAAAGGGATAGCATGACTGAGATTTAATGAGTGTCACCATTATCCTACAGCAGTATCCACTGTGCAACAGGCACCTACCGTTCAGCTCCAGATCAAGACCAAGATACCCTTCATTCACACAATAACGTTTATTGTAAAATGTATAACATATTATGACGCAAAGACTATGGAAAAAGTGTGTACTGGGTATTGGGTACACTCTCTACGTCATTTAACACAAAACGCTGACATTAACACTTCCCACACATTAATAGCCAAAAGTACAAGTCCCTCTCAAAATCCTGTACGCACGCTGTCAACGTGAGTAAGGTCAAGCCTGTAATATGCTGTCAATACGAGTGAGCTCAAGCCGATACACACGTCGTCAATACGAGTAGGCCCAAGCCTGTATACACACGTTGTCAGTACCAGCAAGCCCAAGCCTGCATACACACTGTCAACTTGCACACACACACACACACTGTTATCACGAGAAAGTTCAAGTCGAGCTTGGGTTAATATCAAGCCTTTGTTTTATCTACATCAAAGATGTATGGAAAAATTTTCCCAAATACACGACACAATAAGCAATACACAGTAGACATTTATAGTAATATCAGACAATACGAATAAATAAATACGGTGAGGCTGGCTGTAGGGTACCCGGATGTAGGTTACCATGAGTGGCTGGTTGTGGGGTACCAGGATGTAGGTTACCATGAGTGGATGGTTGTGGGGTACCCGGATGTAGGTTACTATGAGTGGCTGGTTGTTGGGTACCCGGATGTAGGTTACCATGAGTGGCTGGTTGTGGGGCACCCGGATGTAGGTTACCATGAGTGGCTACTTATGTGGCGCCTGGATGTAGGTTAGCGTGAGAGGCTGGCTGTAGGGCACCCGGATGCAGGCTACCATGAGTGGCTGGTTGTGGGGCACCCGGATGTAGGTTACCATGGTTGGCTGGCTGTGGGGCGCCCGGATGTAGTTACCATGAGCGGATCGTTGTGGGGCACCCGGATGTAGGTTACCACGAGTGGCTGGTTGCTGGGCACCCAGATGTATGTTACCATGAGTGACTACTTGTGGGGCGCCTGCATGCAGGTTACCATGAGTGACTACTTGTGGGGCGCCTGGATGCAGGTTACCATGAGTGACTACTTGTGGGGCCTGGATGCAGGTTACCATGAGTGACTATTTGTGGGGCGCCGGGATGCAAGTTACCATGAGTGACTACTTGTGGGGCGCCTGGATGCAGGTTACCATGAGTGACTACTTGTGGGGTGCCTGGATGCAGGTTACCATGAGTGACTACTTGTGGGGCGCTTACATGCAGGTTACCATAAGTGGCTTGTTGTGGGGCACCCGGAGTTAGGTTGCCATGAGTGGCTGGTTGTGCGGTACCCGGATGTAGGTTACCATGGTTGGCTGGCTGTGGGGCGCCCGGATGTAGTTACCATGAGCGTATGGTTGTGGGGCACCCGGATGTAGGTTACCACGTGTGGCTGGTTGCCGGGCACCCAGATGTATGTTACCATGAGTGACTACTTGTGGGGCGCCTGGATGCAGGTTACCATGAGTGACAACTTGTGGGGCGCCTGGATACAGGTTACCATGAGTGACTACTTGTGGGGCGCCTGGATGCAGGTTACCATGAGTGACTACTTGTGGGGCGCCTGGATGCAGGTTACCATGAGTGACTACTTGTGGGGCGCCTGGATGCAGGTTACCATGAGTGACTATTTGTGGGGCGCCTGGATGCAGGTTACCATGAGTGACTATTTGTGGGGCGCCTGGATGCACGTTACCATGAGTGACTACTTGTGGGGCGCCTGGATGCAAGTTGCCATGAGAGGCTGGTTGTTGGGCATCCAGATGTAGGTTACCGTGAGTGACTACTTGTGGGGCGCCCGGATGTAGGTTACCATGAGAGGCTGGTTGTGGGGCACCCGGATGTAGGTTACCATGAGAGGCTGGGTGTGGAGCGCCTGGATGCAGGTAACCATGAGTGACTACTTGTGGGGCGCCTGGATGCAGGTTACCATGAGTGACAACTTGTGGGGCGCCTGGATGCAGGTTGCCATGAGTGACTACTTGTGGGGCGCCTGGATGCAGGTTACCATGAGTGACTACTTGTGGGGCGCCTGGATGCAGGTTACCATGAGTGACTACTTGTGGGGTGCCTGGATGCAGGTTCCCATGAGTGACTACTTATAGGGCGCCTGGATGCAGGTTACCGTGAGTGACTACTTGTGGGGCGCCTGGATGCAGGTTACCATGAGTGACTACTTGTGGCGCGCCTGGATGCAGGTTGCCTGCCTGCCTACATTAAGACAAATGAAGTTCTCCACGACATTGCCCGTATGTGGGGGAGCAGCGCCACCTGCCTGCGCATATACAGACACACACAGCCTGGTTAATGCCATTTCCTTCCTTGTGATTACGAAACATGTGAAAACGAACACATATTTTAAGAATAAAGAGGAATAAGAGGACTTCAAGAGTGCATGCAATTCCCTAATTTGCAGACGAGAAAACACAGCAGTTACACAAATACTTCCATATACTAGAAGCAAGGATATTTAAATGTGAATCTCAACTCTTAAATTTATTTCAATGTACCACAAAAAGTGATAAACAATGCCAAAGTGCATAACATGATATGGAGCTGGAATGACCAACATCTATAATGCTGTTAACGTTGTTCAAAAGTAGATAAAACTGTCACATGCTTTCCCTTTGAAAGAACCAGCTTTTTCGAAATACAACCTTGCTGAAACTGAATTTTCAATATGAAGCTTTAAGCCTTAACACGTCAAATGCTCTTTGCACAGAGCTACCATAAAAAAATAAAAACAAACAAAAACAAACAAACAAACAAACAAACAAACAAACAAACGGAACAAACAAACCCCTGTGTCCCAGCACTTGTAAAACAACTACACAAAAAACAACTTTTGGCCTACATGCAACCTAATTATTTTTTACACCATTCTAACTTCGAATGAATGAGTTGCTCCAATTTTTTATCGGGGGTTTCAGGACTGGTCTACAAACCGAAAAACAGTAATAAGGAGCTTAACGGATTCGCATCGAATCAGCAGAAGTGTCCGCTTTGCCACAAACCACACTCAAAACCCACGCATTTTGAAAGGAGCTAAAAATGACAAATACGCAAATGGGAAGGAGAGTGTGTGTGTGGATGGACTAATTTTCCACTACAGGGACATCAAGGCGGATGCTTAACGGAAGTGCCGGTGGCGTGAAATGCATATACAGTGTAAATTCACTGCACTTCGGGGGGCTATCGTGATAAAAACATCCAAGTTCATAAGCTACATCTTGTAAACGAATCCAGAGACTCCCTGTTGGCTTGTATCCACTTCTGCAATCCCTTGTTGGGACTTGAATCAGAATTTATCCTAAGACAGATTGGCACGAACGAGTATTGCATTAGGGAAATACGTAAACTGTGACGTATTTTATACACGGTCAAACCTTCCTCCATACATGTATTTCATGCACCGGTACTTTGTTTCGGATATCTGAACGGAAAAGGCAAAACTTTGGGTAAAAAAATGACCATTTATAGAAGTACCGGAGTTTCCCACCGCCGCCTGGCCCGAGCTTTTAAAATATCCACCGTCGTATTCACTGCCATAAAAAGCTGCTGGGGGCTGTGGTCAAAGGTTCGATTCCCGAGCGCGATGGGGAGGTCCGTGAAGACAAAACACCGCGGTACTGACATAGCCATGCTCTCGTCTTCACACACGGGAACTGTTGGCTACTAAATCTGCACTTTTCCAAGCGAAAACTTTCATAAGAAAAATTGACTTGTATGTTTTGCCAGCGAAAAAGTTAATCCATACCCTGGATTTCCATTACGCAAGTGTACGCTTAACCACACACCGCATTCCCCACACCAGAGGTCGATTCTTGGGTCAAAATGACGTCACATCATGCGACATCGCTATGGCAGATTCAGACCGTACTTCGCTTCACGTACAGCACATAGCAAAGCTGAGATAAGGACCAGTATGAGGTTTGAGTGAGTAATTTGTCATGATTATTTTGGCAGAGATTTCTTTCATCGGCAGTAACCACAAGGTAATGTTCTAAACCAATGCCAGATCGCACGGACACCTCTACCTAACCCCCGACAGCAGAACGTTTTAAACAATTTTGCGGATCTTGTATCAGTGGAGGGTTTAACTCCTTATACACTTATACACTTCATACTGAAAGGGCTTTTGCTTTTGAAAAGGCACCTTAAAATAGCAATAGCATGAAACAAAGTTTAGTGGGATATTAGCATGATGTTATACATACGTCACGGCTCACACCTCCTGCCCCAAGGACAACTGCTGACGTCACCACTACTCTCCCCTCCCCCGCTCCCAAAACAGCTTCGCAGAAAGAGAACGTAATTACGTTGTCTAAATGTATGACAACGCATAATCAGCAAAGCAAAATAAAAGAGCGGCGTCCTTTTTCTCGGCTTTTTTTACTCTCGCTCTCTGTCTCTTGTAGCTTTGATGCTTGAATTACTGAAGGAAAATGGCACTTAAGGCTGGTTCCTGTTACGCCGCGCTTGTCCATTACGCCACGAATGGGAAAAACAAGAGAGTTCGGCTGTGATCTGTCTAGACTGCCAACAACAAACCAATTGCCACAATGCCATGGCTGTATAATATATTCAATCTCATTACGCTGCGCTATCAAATGTCGACTCCGCACAACATATCTAAAAAAAAAAAAAGAAAACAAGACTGTCACCACTTGATTAATTTTACGCGAATATCATTTTTCTTTTAATGCAGAATGCAGAGAAAGAGAGAGAGAGAGACAGAGCGAGAGAGAGAGAGAGAGAGAGAGAGAGAGAGAGAGAGAGAGAGAGAGAGAGAGAGAGAGAGAGAGAGAGAGAGAGAGAGAGAGAGAGAGAGAGAGAGAGAGAGATGGAAGTGATAAAAGATGTAGCTTAAATCTGGATAACCGAAATAATAATTATTTACAGAAGAGATATTCACTTGGTGAGTACCAATTAGTGAGTGCCTCAGCAAAAAAAAAAAAAAAAAAAAAGAGAGAGAGAGAGAGAGAGAGAGCGAGAGCGAGAGAGAGTGAGAGAGAGAGAGAGAGAGAGAGAGAGAGAGAGAGAGAGAGAGAGAGAGAGAGAGAGAGAGAGAGAGAGAGAGAGAGAGAGAAGGAGAGAGGGAGAGAGAGTAAAACAGTTTTACTGCTCAAACACCTTCACTGCTGTGCTCAAAACAATCTGATATTTATAGATTATAGGAAATCATTTTTTAATGACCACAGAAATGAAAATGTATTAGGCGAGATTAGATTGCACGAAATTGGTAGCCCACGTTCTCTCTCATGCTACATTAATGGAAACACAACCAGACCGGTGAGTTAAGAGGAACGTATCATTAGAATCGATCCAGATGAAGAAATATTAGTGCGATATGACTGCCATATATCTCACGCTTCAATAAGCGAACTCTGTTTTTTTTTTTTTTTCATCTGTTTTTCTGTTCTGTGGTTACTTGAAAGAATCTTATTTTAGAGGCGTAAAACCGTTTACACCAGAGGGCAGTGGAGGGGAAGCCAAGCCGCGAGC
Source organism: Protula sp. h YS-2021 (assembly GCA_949752745.1). NCBI lineage: Eukaryota > Metazoa > Annelida > Polychaeta > Sabellida > Serpulidae > Protula > Protula sp. h YS-2021. The sequence goes on along the minus strand of OX457027.1, from coordinate 14,536,852 downwards.
TCGTCAAAACTGCGGATGGCAGTTTTTATGTGAAATGTGAGTAGGTAATAAACAAGAGTTCTGGCTCACTTGATGACGTCATACTGTCTGGAAGTGACGTCATACTGTCTGGAAGTGACGTCATCATGTCTGGAAGTGACGTCATCATGTCTGGACCGGAAGTGTTGTCTAGACCGGAAGTGTTGTCTGGACCGGAAGTGACGTCATGATGTCTGGACCGGAAGTGACGTCATCATGTCTGGACCGGAAGTGACGTCATCATGTCTGGACCGGAAGTCATGATAAGCGTTAGGATAGGCGCGACCATCTGTGACGTCATCATGACGTCATACTGAGATGATGCTGTCTGGAGCGAAAGTGGTTTGGCCGAGTCAATCAACATGAAGCCAATGAACCCGACCTGTCAATCAGTGTAACCATGGCAACAGACCCTAAAAAGCCACGACCCCCCCCCCCTAGGACATACTATGTACCGACCCCCCCCCTAGGACATACTATGTACCGACCCCCCCCCCCTAGGACATACTATGTACCGACCCCCCCCCTAGGACATACTATGTACCGACCCCCCCCCCTAGGACATACTATGTACCGACCCCCCCCCCCCCCCCCCAGGAGAGCAACAAAAATTTTTGCCGAATCAGCATGATGAAATCCTATATAAGTGTGGTGTCTCAAGGCTTAGAGACATTGTCAGACACATCATGGATAACACACCAGCTATCATCATTGATGACTTAACAGCGTTTCAAGCGAATGAATCTGTTTGCATCTGGGTAAATATGCGTGATGAAGCTGAAGCAGCTGATATTACATATGCTTTGGAGGAGGTGCTACAATTTCCAACTCAGATCACTGTAGTGAAGCCTGACGTAGTAATTACATTTATGTGGAACAACCGCATAGCAACACTGACTCAACGATACTGCAAGTGTCAAGTGTGGTTGGAATATGAGGGACAACCCCATAACTGCTGCTGATATATACTAAAATATTTCGGGCCCTTTTAAGGGCCATCCTATATTATGAAATGAAGCAAAACATGTCTGTGTGTGTGTGAGAGAGAGAGAATACATTTTATCACATTTCAGGTCTAGTTGGCGGATGAATACCATTTGGCGGATGAATACCATTTGGCAGACCAATTAACTTCACCGCTAGATGTCTCTGCTGTATAACAGCTGTACAACTTCACAACTGTAAGTGAGACATTCATATACACAAGTAAAATTCTGCTGAGTCAGCAATTTTAACTTTTTGGAACAAGTTACACACCATATTTTGATTACATGGAAGTAGCATAAAAGCATGAGTGAAACATGTCAACTAGTCAACTAGTGATACATTCTGCTGAGTCAACACACCATTGAAGTGGTATAAAAGGAAGAGTGAAACGTGTATTTTACTTCATTTCAGTTCCAGCAGTTGAAGAAGCAACAACGATGGCACCAGTCTACTGTCATGATTGTGATGTGACATTTCCATCTCTGGAATTGTTCGTGACACATACATGCAAACCAGCTAGGATGAAACGTGCTCATGAAGAGCTTGTTGAGCAGATTGAAGCCAAGAGACGAAAGACCGTACAAGATGGTGTTGACAGACCTGATCCAGTCCTCTGCTGTAAATGCGCCAAGATATTTTCATCTTTGGATGCATTTGAGACACATGCATGTGCTGAGATGGAAAATGTGTCTCATGAAGAACAAAGAAAGAAAGAGACAGGACAAATAGGCAGAGGCAGAAGAGTGAGTCTTGGTGAAAACGCGCAGGAAAGGCGGTTTGAGCCTGAAGATGGATCGGATTTGCTACTCGAAATGCGACAACAAGAGAATAGAATCAAGAGACATTTGCTAGAGACGTTAAACCGTGGTATGAAATGGTACATTGTGGTACATGCACGCTTCAAGAAAATGACACCAAATGTTGAAGGCGTGATGGTAGAACAAGTGGATAATGCCTTCATCAGTAGTCCAACGTATGCAGCATACAATCCAACGGATATTGAGAAGGACTTGCCAGAAGCCTATAAAGAATTGTTTACTAGGTTTGATGAACATGAGCGACAAGGCTCTGGCTGGGTGTTGGATAACATATTATTCATTGAAGTGCATACAGCGACGTCAGCGCCACTGGAAGCAAGCAGTTTTATCCCACTGCCGAAGAAAGTACAGAGTACAAAGGCTGTGTTAAACATTCAGAATAAAGACAACAAGTGCTTCTTATGGTCTGTATTGGCTCACCTTCACCCTTCAACAAACAACCCATACCGTGTGCATCAATACAAGCTATTTGAGAACGAATTGAAGGTGGAAGGCATGACATTTCCAACACCGATTACAGACATTCCAAAGTTTGAAAAGGAGAATGATGTGTCCATTAACGTGTTTGGATATGAACATGATGTCGTTGTTCCCATACAACTCAGTCGAAACACCAGTGCGAGAGAAATCAACTTGCTTTTGATTAGCAATGACAAGACAAGACATTACTGCCTCATCAAGAATTTCAGCAGACTGATGGCTTATCGATCAAAGTATAATGGTGCAACTTTTTATTGTTTCAACTGTCTTCATGGGTTTATGCGACAAGATCTTTTAGACAAGCATCGTGAAGTGTGTGGCAAGCATGGCGCACAACGTTTATCATTCCCCAAGGAACCTTTCATCAAGTTCAAGAATGTAGCCAAACAACAGCGAGCGCCGTTTGTCATTTATGCAGACTTTGAATGCTTCACGAAAAAGCATGAAGGAGACAAGTATCAACATCATCGTCCAAACAGCTTTGCCTACGTGGTTGTCAGCCAGTATGATACACGTGCTCCAGTCGTATATCGAGGCGATAATGCTGTGAAAGTCTTTTTAGACCATATGGTATATGAACGTGATCGTATTGTGCATGGCTTGCTACAGCCAAAGAAAATGGTCATGACTCATGAAGATGAAGAGCATTATAAGAACGCCACAGATTGCTACATTTGTCATGAGCCTCTAGGAGCAGATCGTGTGAGAGATCATGACCATATCAATGGCAAATACCGCGGAGCTGCACATAGTCAATGCAATTTGCAATTTCGATTTCGAAAAGATCAGCAGGATGTTGAAGATTCTTTCATCATTCCTGTGTTTTTCCACAATTTACGAGGCTATGACAGCCATTTGATCATGGAAGAAATTGGAAAGTTCAAAAACGAAAGGATTACAGTCATTCCCAACACCGTTGAGAAATATATTGCATTCACCATGAGCAATCTGAAATTTACAGACAGCTTTCAGTTCATGAGTACTTCTCTACAGAAGTTGGTATCCAACCTGGCAGCAGAAGGGAAAGACAACTTTTATCACATGACGTCACACATTCACGATAGCGACCAACAAGAGTTACTGTTGAGAAAGGGAGTGTACCCTTATGATTACGTGGATGAGCCATCCAAGTTTGCTGAAACACAACTGCCGTCCAAGGACAAGTTTTACAGTCTACTCAGTGAAGAAGACATTAGCGATGAGGATTATGCGCATGCGCAGAAGGTGTGGGAGACATTCCACTGTACTACATTTGGCGAATACCATGACTTGTACCTGAAATCAGATGTGTTGCTGCTGGCTGACGTGTTTGAAAACTTTCGTCACGTATGTCTCAACACGTATGAATTGGATCCTGCTCACTACTATACAGCGCCAGGACTGTCGTGGGATGCCATGTTGAAAGCGACAAAGGTGAAATTGGAATTGATCAACGACATTGACATGTACCAAATGGTTGAACAAGGTTTACGTGGAGGAATATCTGTCATCACACACAAGTATGCGAAAGCAAATAACCCCTACGTAGCAGATTACGATCCCTTGAAACCAACCAACTACTTGACTTACCTGGATGCAAACAACTTGTATGGCTGGGCTATGTCGCAAAGCATGCCGGAAAGTGGATTTATGTGGGTGAGCGAGCCAGAATCCATTGACTTTATGGATGTGGATGAAGATGACGAGATTGGATACATTTTAGAAGTGGATTTGGAATACCCATATTCAATCCATGATCATCATAATCACTATCCAGTGGCTCCAGAACGGAAATGTGTGAAAGTGGGAGAATTGTCAAAACATAGTCAGAAGCTACGGAAAGATCTAAACATGAAAGGCAAACCTAGTGAAAAGCTCATTCCCAACTTGTGTGACAAGAAGAAATATGTGCTTCATTATAGAAATTTACAGCAATATGTCTCACTGGGATTGAAAGTCACGAAGGTGCATCGTGCCATCATGTTTGCACAGAGCAAATGGTTGGCAAAATACATCTCCTTGAACACGGAAAAGAGAAAGTTGGCCAAGAACCCGTTTGAGAAAGACTTTTTCAAACTGATGAACAACTCTGTGTTTGGCAAAACCATGGAAAATGTAAGAAAGCGCATGAATGTGGAACTTGTTCACCAGGAAAAGCGGTTCAAGAAACTTGTGGTCAAACCTTCCTTCCACAAATTTAGAATTTTCAACGAAGATTTGACCGCGGTACATTTGCGCAAAGTGGATCTGCTTCTGGATAAACCCATTCAAGTTGGGTTCACCATTCTCGACCTCAGCAAAGTGCTCATGTTCCACTTTCATTACAACTACATCATGACCAAGTATCCCAACGCCAAGCTGTTGTTCAGCGACACCGACAGTCTATGTTATGACATAGAAACGGACGATATATACAAAGACATGCAGGAAGATGCTGACTTGTTCGACACAAGTGACTATCCCCCAGATCATTTCCTACATTCCAACGTGAACAAGAAAGTGCTTGGGAAAATGAAAGATGAGACGGCGGGCATTCCCATTGAAGAGTTTGTTGGACTTCGGCCGAAAATGTATAGTATGATGTATGGTGGGAAAGAAAAACGTACGGCCAAAGGCATCACTCGCGCGTGTCAAAGACGGATGAAACATCAGCAGTATAGAGACAGTTTGTTCAACCAAACGCAAACGATGACTACAGGGCACATCATTCGAAGTCATGACCACCAGATCTTCTCGGAGAAGTTGAGGAAAGTGGCTCTCTCTCCCTTTGATGACAAGCGATATGTGATGAGTGATGGCTATTCCACTTTGGCGCATGGGCATTACAGTATATAAGGGGGAGACACTTCAACTTGAGAGTTAGTTGTGGTGTGAACACTGAAGCGTCAACATGAAAAGATCTGCACCAACGGATATGGATACTCTTGCTGATACAGTCAAAGACATGAAAGTGAAACATCCTGATACTACCATTAAGAAATTAAAAGTGGAGATAGCACCAACACCACAGTCGTGGGATGGAATGCTTTCTCTAGGCAATGGAAAGTATATCAAGATTATGAAACAAAGTAATGAAGGTGTGGTAAACATTCGCAAATACCTCAGAGATGAGGGGACTGGAAAAAACCGTCCAACGAAAAAGGGTATCTTGCTGACAATACCTGAATGGAAAATGCTGAAGAAGCAGGTGAAAGAAGTGGATAAAAGGCTTCGCAGACAAGACGACAAGTCATAACAAGGTAAAAACATGAATGCACTCATGCTGAACGGTGGTGTTTACCTTACTGTCAATGAGAGGAATGAAGTGATACTAGATTCTAAGACAAGTTATCATCGGTTTAAACCTGAAGTGTGGAAAGACTTTAAAAACATACCACTTGAAGCTGGGTTTAAACGCAGACTTGAAAATAAGGTGGAAGTGACGGTGGCTGAATATGATTCTAACATACGTGTAGAAATCTGTAGAAATCTTTTACAGGATTATCCAAAGGATTATAAGGGAGTTGTGCCAGATACACCATATACAGATTTGATCCTCTTTGATATCAAGAACTGGCGCGCAGTCTTACGATTCCTAGAAGCGATACAACATCCACTCTTCGCCATCTTGCGAGCATAAAAAACGTCTTTGCAGACAAGGAGACAGCTCATAGTTCATCTGACTGTTGAACGAGATGGAAGACTTTTTAACGGAATATAAACCCATTACGCATGGATTCTCATATCTGAGAAACGAATATGATGACATTGTGCTAAGACATTTTGGACAGTATCTCGTCCTATCACTTGATGACCAATCCGTGTTGAAAGACCATCTAGAGAAGTTCAGGATACCTGGCTTTCTCCTAGCAGTCTCAAATGAATTAGAAGTGCGTGTGACTGAGAACTGCTTAGACGTGTTTGTACAATTTCGCCAATATGACGAGCTTACAGAAAACTATGACTACATCACCCTCAACACAGTGGAATGGTACGCTCTGTTACAAGCATTGGATTGGAAAGAACCTAACGCTTGAATTCAAAGAAACAGAAATATGGCTTACACGAGGCACCAAATCCATTGAGCTGACACAACCTATGCGTGTGATGGACTTAGAAGAAGGATATGAACTGAAACTGTCTGAACATGAAACTGTTAAAGTGATAAAGTTTGGTGATGTGTGTTATGTGAGCTTTCATAGCATTTACAAACATGGATGTAATGTCTATGATACCTATATCAATTTAGATTCTAATGAATGGTATTCATTGATGAATGTATTGAAAAATGAATGTGTTTGTAAATAAAAAGTTTGTAAATAGTGTAAATAGCGTTTGTAGTTAAGAGTTTGTAAATAGTGTTTGTAAACTTTGTAAATAGTGTTTGTAAACTTTGTAAATAGTGTTTGTAGTTAAGAGTTTGTAAATAGTGTTTGTAAACTTTGTAAATAGTGTTTGTAAACTTTGTAAATAGTGTTTGTAAACTTTGTAAATAGTGTTTGTAGTTAAGAATTTGTAAATAGAACACAATAAACAAGACAGTTGTTTGAAAACTTGGTTTGTTTTATTTAACAACAACAACTTAACTAATATAACAACAACAACTTAACTACAACTTAACTAATATAACAACAACAACTTAACTAATATAACAACAACAACTTAACTACAACTTAACTAATATAACAACAACAACTTAACTAATATAACAACAACAACAACTTAACTAATATAACAACAACAACTTAACTAATATAACAACAACAACATTAATAAAACAATGGTTTATAATGTCTATATACAAAATCCTTTACAATAAAATCACCATCCTTTCTTTTTAATATATTCACAATATCAAACATACTCTGACCTCGAGCTCTATGCAATATATAATATACACAATAAAAACCACATGACGATGATATTGGCGTTTGTAATGAGATAGAATTATACATATAGTCATTTCTTAAAAACATGTCTAAACGATCATCGAGAGGGAACAGTCCATAAGAGTCAAAATATTCCACAGGGTCTTTATCATAATACACTGCCACCCAATGTTCTCCTGGTTCATCTTGATCGTCTGTGTTGATCACATAGGCGCCGCGTTGTAAAGACGGTAACTGGTCCATGGCAAACACGCCTTGAAACAAGTCTTTGGTCATGACATCATGACTCAATATGGCATCAATCTGCTTCGTGTTCATGACTGGTAGTCGAATTGGATGCTGCGATTGGCACTGATCTCAATAATGTTGTCAAATTCAGCATAGACAATGACATTGATTGTAGGTTGCAAAGCCCTAGCAAAGTTCATTTCTAGCCGCAAATTCCCATGCTTGATCAGGGGGAAATGATCATCACCATCATAATCCGGTGTTAAGTCAAACGAAAATAAAGCATAACCTCTAGGCCAATCTTCCCGTTTTATAATGGAACTTTTCTCACCATTCAACCGATCAAACGATTTGTAAAGCGTTTCAAAAGCGTTCAGGTATTTGTTCTGTGTAATGTCAAGCTTGAGAGGTTTGGATAGAACTGGTTCACCATCCGTGTACAGTTGCATATAGTCCAGATTAAAATGATCAAAATTGTATGGATTCCTCAATACTGATCCACCAAAAGCTTCATTATGAACCAGACCAATGACAATACGATTTGGTAATTGACCCAAAAAGATGTTATCTTTCACAAAAGACTGAAATCCTGCTGGAATGGCCAAGACTTTACATTCTTTTCTAGTGATGATGATCTTGGCAGGACTTTTCATCAATGCATCTGCATGTCCTAACTGAATACCTGGACTCACCCTCACTTTGCGAATGGTTAAAAATGCCTCTTTCACTTCTACCTTATAGGTATTATTTACAGCCATCAATACATAGTCATCTTTTTGTCTATGGAAACGCAATTTCAAACTGATGCCATTCGGAAGATAACGATCCTGCTCAAACAAATCTATCCTTAAACCACCAGTAAGCATAACATCACGGCTAAGACGAGTATGCAAATAACGATGATGTAAGCCATTGTTGCCTTGCTCAGCCAAGTCACCACCGTCAGCATTGACATGAAACCCGGATACATATTGTTCATGATTAGGTCTTTTCACCTCATGACTATTCATTGACCCAGCAGTATCCTTGTACATGAGACGCATAGAGCGCTCAGAATGCAGACTTTCTTCCGAATCATGGATGAGATGAGAGATAATGCTGGTATAACCATGAGTATTGTTGCTATGCGAAACCAAACGATCATTCAGAAACAATTCAATATTAGACCATAACCCATTAAACACATCATTGATGCAAGAGACATTATCATCTGCGCCACACGCTGTTCCATCAGCCTTTAGAATGCGACATACAATATGAAGTTTGCTGTTCTTTAAATCCAGATATTCTTCTGTACTCGCAGGAATGTAGAATTCTATTGGAGCGCCTTCTCTAATGCTTGTAAGTGGTTGATAGTCAACATTATAACTTTTCTCTACAGCAGTTTGCGTTGGTGGTACGTGAAACCATTCCAATGGAGAAAGACTACATTCACACGAATGATTATGAATGAGAGACATTTTTTTTTCTTTAAAAAATATCTTTGCGATATTTTGATGTTATCCGTCTGGCTGTTTTTCGTCTTCTGGCACGTTTCGTTGGTTGCATACGCTTTTGTTCACCAAACACACGTTCTGCTACTCGGCCCGTCACATCTTTCGCGACATTCTTTGCAGCCTTCTTAAGATGTGGCGCAACGATCTTAGCCCCAGCCTTAAGTAGTGGAATAGCTTTGCGAGCCAATGATCCCAGTATGGAACCAATACCATCGCCATATTGGATTCGCGCTCCTTTGAATCCTGGTAATTCCCCGCCCACTTGACGAAGAAAATGGTTGCGATATGCAGACGGATCGTGTGTATAAGCTTTCATATTGCTTTTGGTCGAAAATGAAGTTTACAGATCACCTTTCCAGTTTGAAATGGAACATTATGGCCTGTGTCGTCCTTAATATTCATTTCTATCACGTCAAATTTGGACGTGTTTACAGGAACATAATGTGGTTCGCCGTACGTTTTCATGATAATATCTCCATCATGGCCTTGTATGCCAACAGAACGTAGTAACGGCACATAATAATCACCAACAACTTGTGGTTCACAAATGCTACAATACACATACAGTGTATAAAACCCCTGTTTCACATCTGCTTTATGGTCAGCTGTACATGTTTCAGTATACCATTGATCTGGGATAAATCCTAAAATCTCAGCCAATCCAGTGGAAAAAGACACTTCATAGCCATAATCGAGAAATAGAAACACACGTCGTCTAATTTTATCATACTTTAGCCGAATAGCTTCTGTAAGTTTCAGAGCATTAGTCGCTTCTTCATTGACTGCCTCACATAGTTCTTGTATGGTTCTATAGTACCCATAAGGAATATTGAGAGTGCTAAGAATAGGATCATCGAATAGTTCTTGTCGATACTGAATAGAATAGTCCATGCCCTGTCTCATCGTTGTCCATGTATGTGGATATTGAATTTCAGCTAAAGCCACTTCATATTTTCCATTCAGATAGATGGTTCGAGGCATACGAATTTGATAATTCGAAGCCTTGTTGTTGGGATAATAGGTCATACTCGCATTGCTAGGCAAAGTAATGTAAAAGCTTGTCGACTCCATGATGGATGGGAACTAAATGGTATAGGTGCGTTGACGTTGTCTATATACTTCACGATAGCGCGCGCCATTCGACCAAGTATGCAAATGGTCTTTTACATCATGATGATGATCTAGATGATCTATGACTTCTCCTTCACAACAAGCAATTGTACATCTGATCTTCACAGGAATAGTTGATTTATCTTCCTCACAACAACAACATAGCTCTTTCAGCCATGTTAAAAATTTTCCCATCCTTCAGGAAACCGTCTTTGTTGACGTTGTTTCATTTCTGTTGTAATGTCGTCACGAGTGGTCTTTTTACTAAACATTGTTTTTGGAATATTAGCATCAACAATTTCCTGGATAAACGGATGCCAGCCATGTGGTGGTATGGCTCGTTCTTTTCTTCTTGTCGCCACCAATGCTTCTTTCATCAAATCAACCATGTTGGAATTTGCTATAATATCGCCCGTTTTCAACACAAGTTCATTCTTCTCTGACCATGTCGTACCATATTTCTTCAGTTCTGCTAAAAGTTGTGTTACTTTTCCATGATAGATAGGTTGAAAATGACTTAAAAATAACTTTTCTGGCTTTTCAGGTGGTGATGATGATGAGGGCTTTTGCTGCCTAGACTGACTTGTTCGTAAATGACGGCCAAGAAGTTGAGACATTTCAATAACCTTTTCACGCGTTCGCTTCCCACGTAAAAGTTTATTCACTTTCGTTTTGATTTCACCATCTTTACCCTTCTTTTCTAGCAACATTTTATATTCATATTCAGGAATGAGGACCATTTTCATCGTATGTTTCATTTTAGCAGTAGTTTGGCTAACAAGGGCAATGCCAATCTAGCAATAACTCCAATGAATCCTCCTTTCTGATTAATCAACTTCTTTTTTCGTCGAAGGGATATCTTCTTATCTGCTAGAGTACGTAGCGTATGACGTTCACGTTTAAATTCCTTAAACCGTTTTGAGCTTAAGGGTAAATGTCCTTGCAATATATTCAAACAAATTTCAAACAAGCTTGTTAATTCCTCCTTTGTAGCTTGCTGTAGCAAGGATTTACGTCGTTTAGGCCCACTGCGTGCAAGCAAATGAAGAAACGGCTGGTTCGCTCGAATACGTTTAGACATCTTGACTGCGAATGGTTAAATGACTTGGTTCTTGTTCATACACTGCTTTATCAATATATACATAATGTGTATCTTTTGGTAAAATGCCTGTACGAATACGTAGTTGATCATTTGTCTTTGGTTTTAAATCAATGAATAAATAACCATGAGGTTTGCTTGTAGCATCTTGATAGGCTTCTATGAGAAATTGAGATCTTCTAGGATACATTTGCCGCGCCAATGTACTAATTTGTTGACTGTCTCTCGGATTTTTAAACAGAATGATATAATGTGTATTCAAACTAATATTTCGCATCTCTTTCCCATGATGGAATAAATTATGCACAATAAAAATAATGCTTAGATTTTGATGACTGCTGCCAACACTAAAGAGACGTGTCATACGCTCATCACTATGGCATTTCGTCATTAAGTCATCAATGATAAGTAAGTTTGGTTTCTTCGGGTTAAAACGCTCTTCAATGTCATCTGGAATGCCTTGGTAAAATTCCACGCCTTTCATTCCCTTGTACAAAGGCTGATCTGCTGCATAGAGCCATAAAATGCTTTTTGGAGAGGGTTGAATAAACTTTTGTTCTAGAATTTCCTTCACCAGAGACGTTTTGCCACTGCCTGTAGGTCCAGAGACTAAACATGTAAATGGATGCTTCATTGTTGAATGTCTGTTTCTTTCACCCAACTGTTAAACTTGTTTGGCCAACCTAACCACTTGACAAATAATTCTTTCACACCTCCTCCTCGTCTTTTACGTGTTTTCAAGACTTTTTCAATTCTATAAATAGATTCAATATCTTTGGTCACTTTCTGCAGTTCTTCTTCATAGAAATGACCATCAATATCTTCGTCTAAAAAGTCTTTCACACGATATAAATGTATTCCTTGCTTCTTACAACGATGTGTGACAATGAAGACTTCTTGCGTCCATTTGATGTGATAATCCCGTTGAAACACATATTTAATGTGAGAAATGCGAACATGATCACCAATGTTAAATTTGTACTTCTTCTTCTTCTTCGGTTTCAATTTCAGTTTGTCAACATACATATACTTCCACACTTTTGATTCGTTGTCTTTACGAATCTCGGCTGGAGCATATTTATTAGGAAGAGAACCATGAGGTCTATGGTTGTAATTGTACACCAAGTCTGGAAGAATGTCTAAGTAACGGTAAGTTTGATTATGTAGAAAATACCGATACATCATTCCCTTCAGAGTACGAATGACTCTTTCAGCAAAGTTGGCTTTGGTTTCATTCTTTGTGGTATAAGCATGAATGCCTTCTTTCTTCAAAAATGCTTTTACCCATCTGTTTTTAAATTCTGTTCCTTTATCAGACCTTAGAGTTCGCGGTCTTCGTCGTGTGTCATGAAAAATCTTTTGGAAAGCTTGTATGACGCTGGTATGTGATTTATTAGGTATTGGCTGTACCCAGACATATTTGGAAAACACATCAATGACAATGAGTAAAAAGCGTATGTCATCATTATAGGGAGCTATGTTTCCCATATCAGCCAAATCAATATCCCACATGTCATCAATACCACGTGTAATGACACGTTGTCTTTTGAACCTGTATTTGACAGGTTGGAGTAAACTAAAAGCATCTTGATCCTGCAACCATTTCTTCACTTGTGACTGTGTGACTGGTTGATTATGTTTTCGTAAGATGTGATACAGTTTGTAAGGACCAGCAAATGCTCCAGGCTGTCCAGGTTTGAAGTAAATATCAGTCAAGTAGTCTTTCCACGTCGACATGGTCACACCGAATGAAAACCACCTTCTCAACAGAACAGCTTTTATTTTATAACTCAACCAACATCACTTAACTAACATGCATTTATAACTTAACTAACAAGTTTTTTACAAATCAAGTATAGATACAATGGTATGAATCACTGGAGACCATTGGTCTTCAATGAACACTAACCAATGACTGAGTTCATCCAATGTAATAGCATCTACACCATATTTCTCACAACGTTGATTTGCATTCTCTAACACTTTATCTAAATGCATGTAATATTTAGCTTCATTCCAATATGTATAAACAGATGCAAAATGACAAGTATGTTCTTGACACTCTTCATGTTGACAAGCAGGACAGACTAAATATGCAAACTTTTTTACAGCGGATAACATTTCTTCACAATAAGCTTTTTGCACAATATATTGTCTCAGTGTCATGTCCGCCATTGTGCAGTCTTGAATCAATGCAACACAAGTTAAACATACTTCAAATTTACATGTTCACACGTCTGCACACCATGACGGTTGGCAAGCAAATGAAAAAGTCTCTAACCCTCACACAACAGTTCTAACAACTTTCCCATAATATTCTGACCAGGATATCCAGATGACACTTGTTTCACACCAGCTCCCCACCAATGATCATACGTTGCTTCAACTAAAGTTTTGTCTTTACATTCTTTCAACTTGTTGCGAAACAATACACACTGATCCAGTTTGACTTGTAAAACATCTTGCATTTTGCTTCTCTTCACTGTATGCCATAAAGGACATGGCTTTATCACTTTAGCAATACGTTTTGCTTCATATCCATTTCTACATGAAGCAATGGCTGAAGCAATATCTGGACGGTGATGAAACACTGCTTTCTCATATTGATACAAAGCTTCACTTGAGTTGAACACATGTCCATACTTTTCAAGTCGTGTTGGAAACATGTTTGAAAGAACGTCCTTATGACCGCTGAATAGTACAAGATTCTTCATGTTGACTTTGCTTCTGCTGTTTTATTCTGACATGTCGGTTTCTTCCTGTAATAAAATATCTTTTAATATATTTGCTGCCTCTTCTATCATATTCTTTCTTTGTTTACGTTGAAACCACTCACATAAAACTAAATTTGCTAGTAAGAAAAACATGGTTATGTCTTTGAGAAACAATTCACTATGTTGTCATAAACATGTTTAAAAAAGGTTTTTATAACTTACCTGATAAAGCTGCTCGGTTTCCTCTTCTTCTTTACAACAATCTCTCAAATGATCAACCACGGTGAAATATACTTCCACATCAGTGCGAGCAGAATAAAGTGCAGAATCAAAGTCAAAGTCAGGATCTTCTTCTATTCCAGTTTTATAACATTCTCCAAGAAATCTTGAATGCAGTTCAATCACATCAAGACTATGATGTACAACATCCCAAAAAGTATCCAAATGATAAAGTTGATAGTCTGGAGTGCCAAAGCAAGCAAGTTTAGCAATCATCAAGTCAATATAAGCATTTTTAAAACATGCGTCCATCTTGTTTCAGTGTCTTGTGGGCTTTTACTTTGCTTCACTGACTTTAAGTACTCCACACTTGCCGCAGAAGTTGCTTGGTTCACACAACTTGCAATTATACTTGTGGCAGTGGCAATGATAATCCTCCACATATCCACAAGCACCGCAATAGTCACAGGTAAGTCCAAGTTGATTTTGTACGTTCATGTTCTCCAACTGAACTTCAGTCAGCCTTTTCTTGGATAGCTTTGACACCTTCATCCGACCATCCTTTCGCAGCTTGATAGGATTTATGGTATGACATTCCGTACATGGTAACAAGACTGAGTTAATGTTATCCATCTCCTGAAGCAATGTCTCCCATTCACCATCATCCATGTTGATGTACTTCGTATATCCTTGCCCGTGAAGTAGTGTTGTATGTGCAAAAGTTATATAGCGCTTACCCAAGATTGGAATGACTTCCAGCCACTTCGTTTGTGTTAAGTATACTTTGAAGCCAATGGTGTATAAATTTCTAAATTTCTCACATATACACTTCCACGAACATGGTGATAAAGCAACCCAATGCCCTCCACGTTTGATTCGTAGAAATTGTCCAAATTTTCCATGCTGCACAGTAATGGTTACGTTTTCACTAATTTTAAAGCTGCTTGTCTTCTTCTCCATGGTTACACAATGATAACTTCACTATCTTTTATGTCCAACTATATACCCAAACATTTTGCAAAGTTTTGAATTCACTTCAACTCATCCATCGTGAAATCGAGTAAGTTCTGACTTCTACTTTGCTTCACAGACTTTAAGTACTCCACACTTGCCGCAGAAGTTGTTTGGTTCACACAACTTGCAATTATACTTGTGGCAGTGGCACTGATAATCCTCCATATATCCACAAGCACCGCAATAGTCACAGGTAAGTCCAAGTTGATTTTGTACGTTCATGTTCTCCAACTGAACTTCAGCCAGCCTTTTCTTGGATAGCTTTGACAACTTCATCCGACCATCCTTTTGCAGCTTGATGATCGTTTTCTTGTCATGACATTCCTCACATGGTGATAGGGTTGAGTTGATGTTGTCCATCTCCTGAAGCAGTGTCTCCCATTCACCATCATTCATGTTGATGTGATGTGTGTATTCTTTCCCTTCAAACCGTGACGTGCGCACAAAACTCACATAACGCATATCCAAGTATGAAATGACTTCAAGCCACTTCGTTTGCGTTAAGTACAGTTTGAAGCCAATGTCGCGTAAATTTTTCAAGCTTTGGCATACAATCTTCCACAAAGATGGTGAATAAGCACACCATCTCTCTCCACGTGTGATGCGTAGAAATGGCCCATATTCTCCATGCTCCACAGTAATGGTTAAGTTAGCACTAATTTTAAAGCTGCTGCTGCGCTGCGTTGCGTTGCTTGTCTTGTTCTCCATGGCTGCTACAATGTACTGATGATGCACTCCCTCCAACTGTCTGCTGAGAAATGACTTCACTCTGCTGAGTTCACTCCCTTTTATACCCAACTGTTTGCTGAGTCAGCTTTCTTTTCAAAGAACTTGCAAAGTTTTGAATTCACTTCAACTCGTCCATGGTTGAATCGGACAAGCTCTGATACATTCGTCTTCAATGGAACATCATCATCATAATGTAAAATGATTCTTGCAGCCACATCTAACATGAGCTCAACTGCCCAAATTGTATTCACGTTGATAAATGCTAAATCAATGTCATAAGTTAACGGTAAATGTAGATCTTCACATTCACGTAGAAACGAGCGGATGAAACGATCTCTTGGAATGGTCTTTCCAACAGCTTCCCAATGCTGATGTAAGTTCTTCACTTGCAGCATCCAATCCGATTCAAAAGCAGGAAGCTTTGAAAACACATAGTCAGCATAATTCACTTTGAAGACGTCATCCATAGTCATACATCTGTGAAAAAGTAAGGCCGACATTGTCAAGTCTTTTCTCGTCACACAATATCCACTTGTTGACTTGTTGACAGAATGTATCACTAGTTGACTAGTTGACATGTTTCACTCATGCTTTTATACTACTTCCATGTAATCAAAATATGGTATGTAACTTTTCAAACTTGTTCCAAAATGTTAAAATTGCTGACTCAGCAGATCTTTACTTGTGTATATGAATGTCTCACTTACAGTTGTGAAGTTGTACAGCTGCACTGCTACACAGCAGAGACATCTAGCGGTGAAGTTAACTGACGGTGAAGTTAAATGGTCTGCCAAATGGTATTCATCCGCGAAGAAGCACTGTAATGGCGGTAAAAATGCATACAGCCAGCTGCGCAAATAGCCTATGACTACTTTATAACAAAACTTTACATAAAACTGAATCAAATGGTGAAATTTTCATATAAATCGACCAAGTATAACGAAAGGTATTGTTTTACAAAGTTTCAATTAAGCAAATAACCAAAGTTTGTTTACAAAGTTTGTTTACAAATTTTGTTTATAAAGTTTGTTTATAAAGTTTGTTTACAAAGTTTGTTTACAAAGTTTGTTTACAAAGTTTGTTTACAAATTTTGTTTATAAAGTTTATTTACAAAGTTTGTTTACAAAGTTTGTTTACAAAGTTTGTTTACAAAGTTTATTTATAAAGTTTGTTTATAAAGTTTGTTTACACAGTTTGTTTACAAAGTTTCAATTATGCAAATAACTAAAGTTTGTTTACAAAGTTCACTTTTTATTTATAAAGTTTCAATAAACACTTACCGAAATAGTTGTCACTGGATGCCATCCCTTGATCTGATGTGATCCAATTGTAGTTCTACAACTTGTACTTCCTTGCTCCACTCACCGAAATGACTGTCACTGCTGTATGCTCATCCCTTATATACCCCTCTGATGGAACTGAAGCTGACTTGACAGAATGTTGCTCGCCTAGGGGGGGGGGGGGTCGAAAAAATGAAAAATGTTCAGAATCGTCTGAAACGGATAAATATGCAAAAATCACAATTTCGAGGGGGGGGGGGTCGAAAAAATGAAAAATGTTCAGAATCGTCTGAAACGGATAAATATGCAAAAATCACAATTTCGAGGGGGGGGGGGGGGGTCGAAAAAATGGAAAATGTTCAGAATCGTCTGAAACGGATAAATATGCAAAAATCACAATTTCGAGGGGGGGGGGGGGGGTCGGTACATAGTATGTCCTAGGGGGGGTGTCGGTACATAGTATGTCCTAGGGGGGGGGGGGTCGGTACATAGTATGTCCTAGGGGGGGGGGGTCGTGGCTTTTTAGGGTCTGTTGCCATGGTTACACTGATTGACAGGTCGGGTTCATTGGCTTCATGTTGATTGACTCGGCCAAACCACTTTCGCTCCAGACAGCATCATCTCAGTATGACGTCATGATGACGTCACAGATGGTCGCGCCTATCCTAACGCTTATCATGACTTCCGGTCCAGACATGATGACGTCACTTCCGGTCCAGACATGATGACGTCACTTCCGGTCCAGACATGATGACGTCACTTCCGGTCCAGACAACACTTCCGGTCTAGACAACACTTCCGGTCCAGACATGATGACGTCACTTCCAGACATGATGACGTCACTTCCAGACAGTATGACGTCACTTCCAGACAGTATGACGTCATCAAGTGAGCCAGAACTCTTGTTTATTACCTACTAATGTGGTACGTGAAAGGTGGCGTGTTGGAAGGTGATACGTGAAAAGTGACGTGTCGAAACGCGTTATGTGAGAGGTGAGACATTATGCGAAAGGTGACGTGTAGGAAGGTGGTACGTGAAAGGTGGCGTGTCGGAAGGTAATACGTTAAAGGTGAGACATCGGAAGGTGGTACAAGAAAAGTGGCCGGTCGAAAGGTGGTACGTGAAAGGTGACGTGTAGAAATGTGGAACGTAAAATGACCTGTCGAAAGGTGATACCTCAAAAGGTGGTTCACGAAAGGTGGCATGTCGGACGGTGGTGCGTGGAAGGTGGCGTGTTGTAAGGGGGTACGTAAAACGTGGCGTGTCGAAAGGTGGTACATGAAAGGTGGCGTGTTGGAAGGTGGTACGTGAAAGGTGGCGCGTAGAAAGATGGGGCATGAAAGGATGCGCATTAAAAGGTGGCCTGTGAAAGTGGCAAAGTGTTTCTGAAAACTAGGAACGGGGGTGTAGAATCTTCACGAAAGTTATGTTCAGCAACATAATGGCTGTTTAACGAAACACTCTTGACTGACGCCATTAATGTTTTCTAACGAAGACCTTTTTGACACGTCCATTAAAAAGCTGCACATATATTCCGCTATATACGGAGGTAGTTGAAGTGCTGCTGCATGTGTGGGCTTTTATCACGTCTCCGGAATATATACGAGTAATGGGCACTGCCGAAATCATCAGCCTTGTACAAATATATATAGTGAGAACGTTAATTCATTTTACAGAATAAGCGGCAAAGTGGCAAGCCTGCTGTTAATATTCATAGCCTGGAGAGTGTAGTATCTGAGAAATGAGCACTTAACGATATTACCGCCACACCGCAAAAACAGGTTTGATTCAGTGTAACGTTCTTTTTTTTTCAGGAACTGTTTGCAGTGTTTTCCTATTGAGTAACGCCGTTATTAGGTTTATGTCTTTATTTTTGGTTATTTCACTTCAGATCAAGTGTGAGATTCACGTACACCCTTTTGACGGTCTTTCCGCCACGCACTACCTCTACGTCTTTTGACGGTCTTTCCGCCATGCACTACCTCTACGTCTTTCCTCTCACGTCAAGCACAATGATACTGTCACATTTTTAAAGCGCCTTTCCTCCTCTAAAGTTCCTTTTTTCAAGTTTAATTGTAATTGTTTCTTCTTTTTTTTTAAACAATTTTTTCTCCTCAAGCTTTTACGGCGGAATTTTTAACCAAATGCACATACACACAAAACAGAAACGAAATAATTCCGTTTTGTTATATTAAGGGGAGGCAATGCTTTCCACACGGTAACACGTTTGCGGCGAGAAAAAACTTCTATGCAAAAAGTCGCGGTTTTGTTGCATTGGAGAGAAAACAGCTGAAGCTTGTACCAAAAGGGATGCTGCTTTTCCGCAGGCAAGAACATCACAGAATTGTCATGACAATGTTTCCGAGTTCGCCGTAATATCCGTTTAGTTTGATGAGAAGGAATGAAATTTTGACACAAACATCACGTGACATGTTGTCAGGTCAGAAAGCTGTAAAAATCTTATATATAAAATGTCTCGAAGTATTAAGGAGCCATCCATAAAGTGCGTACGTAAAACCTGCAGGCTTGTTTTTCACTTTCACTCTCTTCCCAACGATACTGTGTGTCAATTACGCGACGTCACATCTGTGATAACACCAGCGTGTGCTCCGGCATGGAACCCCCCCCCCCTCCCCCTTCCCGTGTCAAAAGCTGTTCAGACATTAAACGTAAGCTGCCACTTAAATCACAGACGGTGAGACATAATTTCATGCGATGGACGTGCCTGGATAACTGGTGGCACTCTAGGGCCTGCTTTCGTATGTGAGCCCATAAGGTCTACACCTTCCGTGGTGTTGTGAGCCCATAATGTCCACACCTTCCGTTGACTTTCTGCAGACTGTCGGCACAGTGCCGTAACGCACATCTTAGTATTCAAATTGTGTTACTGTCCCATGCAACATTTATGTCTGAAAAATAACCGGAAGACTGCATTTCTTTCTGTCTAATATTGAGGCGCACCTATTTTTGGAATTACCCCGTTAAGGATAAATGTCATCAAAACAACTCACTGCCATTGAATTTGTTTTCTGAACAGCTTTTTACGAGGCACCTCCACAATGATCCTTCAAATTAAAAGTTAAATAATAGCGGTGGGGGGGGGGGGGGCTGGGGGCGGGGGAATGGGGAAGGGATGGCAAAGAAAGCAACGCGCTAATGTAATCAAAGATAACTGGATTCATTTTGCCACTTGGGCACTATGCAACATAACATGGAAACCCGTCGTGTCATCAGGGCCAAAAACGGCATGTGAGAACTTAATCAGTAAAACCAGGACAGCGACTGGCCGCCGGGCTCTCCTCAGTACACCAGAAAAGACAAAAATATATCCCGTGCCCTGGCAAATACGACCATTTAACAGTTTTTTCACACCACTCAAATCAATTTTCTTCTTCTTCTTCTTCTTCTTCTTTTTTTTTTTTTTTTTTTTGGATCGGGTTTTTTTTCTGGTAAATTTGCAGTTAGACAAAAACGTTTTCATTTAGTGAAATCAATGGATAACTGATTGATCTATTCGATTTTAACGTTTGATTTTCATTATGGTGCTTATGCTTGTTCTCAAATGTTCAACAGTGCTAGAACAACTAAACTCAGAACGCAATACACAAGTGAGCTTGGGCCAGCTCTCAGGTGCAGTGAGGAACTCGCTCATAACGCTTGGTAGAACCTGTTACTCTCGCATCTCGCACAAGAGTAGCTGCGCTGCTTGTCACAACCACACAACAGTACAACCCGCACTTCCGGTCCACGGGTCTTCTGCACCTGCTGTACTCGTCAGAGCCAAACACAATGTGAGCTAAGACCCGCTCTAGGGTGTAGTGAAGAAATCAGTCGTAAGACTTGGTACACTCTTCTACTCCATCTCACACACGAGTACCTGTGCTACTCGTCACAACCACACCGATTTCGACACATAAATGATTTTTCTCAGTTTCATAACGCGCAAGTGACGTAGCAGTGACGTAACAGATGCACTGACGTAACTGAGGCACTGACGTAACAGATCCACTCACGTAACAGATGCACTCACGTAACAGATCCACTCACGCAACAGATGTACTGACGTAACAGATGCACTGACGTAAGGGATCCACTCACGTAAAAGATGCACTCACGTAACAGATGCACTCACGTAACAGATGCACTCACGTAACAGATGCACTTACGTGACAGATGCACTCACGTAACAGATGCACTTACGTGACAGATGCAATCGCGTAACAGATGCACTGACGTAACAGATGCATTGACGTAACAGATGCACTCGCGTAACAGATGCACTCACGTAACAGATGCACTTACGTGACAGATGCAATGACGTAACAGATCCACCCACGTAACAGATGCACTCACGCAACAGATGCACTCACGTAACATATGCACTCGCGTAACAGATACACTCCCGTATAAAGGAATGATTAATATCTAACCGTGTATAAAGCTCCGCTAGCCAGGCTCATAAAACAGCAATAGGGATAAAACAGCGAGAGAGGCCATGAAAGGCTTTACGATGAAACCCCTTTTGCAGTGCGTAAGCGATGTTGCTATGCAACACACATAATACTACGAAATATCCATAAGGGGAAAAATATTTATCCGCCATATTTTTCATTCCTACCGGATCCACCACAAAGTAGTAAATGATCTATCCCTATATTATTATAAGTTTTCCTTTTCAAAAGACATTTTATTCTTTAATATCATAATTTTTGACATATAAAATGTACAACTATGGAGCATACACATTGAAACGCCCAAATGCGATTGTCGTACTGATAAAAGTTAAAAATTCACAGTGCACTACGGGACACACCAAAAATAGGGGTATTTACCTAAGGATCTGTTTTGTTGTTTTTTTTATATTTCGACCACTGATACACCGCTATGCATAAGCATACATCGTAGGTGGAAGGCATTATAAGAATGTACACAAATCCTAAGTCTTTTAATAAGTCAACCTTTCTACATAACATATATATATATACTGGAAGAACACGATGTTCAGCTGCTGAAAGGGCAAAATTCTGAACAACATAACTGCAAAATGTGCGTAGTATAATAACCGACAGCTTTGCTTGGCAAAATATCACACTTAAACATCTACAAACACATACGCCTAATCACACTTCAGGTGTCCCAAATAAAGTGGGCAAGAATTCTGTGTTTCGACTGAAAACCAACTGGGTAAAAAAAAAAGAGAGAAATGATAGAAAAAATATCTTCAAATAACTTTTACGCTATTTCAACTTGAAAATATTTTTTAAGATTTCAAAAATGTTTCTAAACTAGCACAGGGCTTGTTAGAGAACCATACTGCTGTTAAACGCGAAGAAATGTGATATTTAGATGAAATCTCTCTATCATTTATTTCATTTTTTACCCCGAGGTTTGTAGTTCAAAACACGGAATCTTTGCGCATTACAAATGGAACACCTAAAGTACGATTTGGCTTATCTAAAGGACATAAGCAAATAGAAAATAATAATTGTTTAACAGTGTCAACAAACCTGAGATTATTTTTCCTCAGAATGTTTCCAAAGAATACATCACATCTACCTTTAATTTTCAATGACTCAAATGTTTTGAAACGCAATTTGGAATAAAAACAAACAGTTTCTGAAAGTCTTCTTGTAGCTTTCTGATCTGATTTTCATCCCATTTGTTTATTGTCAGGAGACAAAAATAAGTATGAACTAGAGTCTCAGAGAGACACGATCCCCCGTGTAACATGGATGACCTATGGTGTCAAAACTTTTCATTACGTTTTTCACAATTTTAACAGGTTTGCATTTTTAAAATTTCAACAAAACTCCTTTTTTATTAAAAAATATTTCACTGTAGCAATTTTCAGTATCTGTGTTATTCGTATTTGAAGTTTCAAAAAAAAAAAAAATCAGAAAAACAGTTTTCGAGACACAGCCTGGAAGACTATGTCGTCAAGACCGTTCAGTTACGCAGACAAAATTATATCAAACGAAAAGTTTTACCAGATTTCAAAACACTGTGTTTTTTTTTCACAATTTCACATGAATCGGAAAAAAAAGAAACCACTTTGAACACCTTCCCTATGTGCTCTATCCGTATCTGAAATGCAATGGTTTTGGAGACTTAATCTGGATACGATGTCGAAAATAGGATGTTACAATAATTTGCTCTTTCCGTATGTGAAATTTCAAAACAATCCTGTCTATAGTTTCGCAGATGCAGCCTGGACACGCAGGTGGACAGGCGGACAATCTAATAACTATACCCTCCCGTTACTGAGGGAGGAGGGGGGTGATCAGAAACTGGAAGACCAATAACAGTTGGGTCTAAGATGCTCACTTTACGCAGATAATAATGTAGCTACATAATTAACTGGTTCCCTAAACACACCTTAACCAGGTGAAAACTAACTGAAAGATGCGGCTCTCTTTTAGGGAATCCGCTACCTCTTCAAATCCTGGTTAAATTAAAAAATAAGATGACGTTGCACATCTACAATATATATATTTTCACTGCAAAAAATTTCAGAACGCTGGATCGAATACTTTCGGAGAACTCGTCTGGACAAAATCTATCTCCGTGCAAACAAATTTCCATAAAAATATACATCTTTGACAAGTCGTATTTTTTACAATTTTTGGCCCATTTCAAAAATAATGCAAAGTTGCACATCTACAATATATATATTTTCACTGCATAAAACTTTAGAACGCGTCTGGGCAAAACTCAAGTCGTAGTTTTAAGATTTTTTGGCTGATTTCAAAAATAACACGACGTTGCACATCTTCAATACACGTTCTAACCGCATGCCAAAGGAAAAAGCTATACGACAAATACTTTCGGAGATGTGGGCCGGACACGTGGGCGTACGAAAGCGGACAGACAGACGGACGAGCTGACACCTATATCCGCTCGTTACACGGGGGATAATTAGAACTGACGTACGCCATCCAATACAATGTTCTGAACAAAAGACCGTGAAGCGACATCAAAAACGTTCCTACGTCTACGAGGAGTCACTTCGCACGTCAATTACCGAAATGGAAGCGTCTGATTTATCAAGGCCAACACGAAAAAAGAAAAAAGAAAAGAAAAAAAGAGGCATAAAACAGAAAAAAGAAAAGAAAAAAAGAGGCTCAAAACAATAACAGCTTATAAAATCGGCACTGAGGCAAAGATATGCAAGCTTTCTACTGCTTATTCAGGTAAATACGTCATTAGGTACATACGTCATCAGATACATATATACGTCATCAGTGGCATCAACAATGCCCGGGAACCCAAGAAGACATGCACCCAACTTTAAGCTATGTGTTTTTTTCTCTCTCTCTCTCTCTCTCTCTCTGTTCAACCAGGTTTGCTCAATATGTTCACTGAAGGACTGCTTAACACTTGGAAGACTTTCTGCACTTTGGTTCAGTCAGCTTCAAGTAACATAGTCGGTGGCAGGTCAACCAACACCTCCAACCAACATCTCCAACCAACACCTCTAACCAACACCACCGACCACATGATAAATCACAGTATGGAAAAGTGCAGCAGTTATGCAAAGCTATATATAAAAGATGACGTCATCGATGTTCCGTGCGCTATGTTTATCTCGATGGCAGATATCAGCGCCTAAGGAGGAGGGAATGTGCAGATACGAAATGCAGTTTCATCTGGTCACTCTTGTGTTTCATGTTGCTGGTATAAAGTGTAAGTTCGAGGCACTTGACAGATCTCACCCAACTGTACTTTTTTGTGGTCAGTTTTAACCACTGGGTGACCTGGGTGTACTGTGTGGCCAGAGCACTAGTACTGTGTGACCAGAGCACGAGTACTGTATGACCAGAGCACGAATATTGTGTGACCAGAGTATGAGTACTGTGTGACCCGAGCACGAGTACTGTGTGACCAGAGCATGAGTACTGTATGACCAGAGCACGAATATTGTGTGACCAGAGTATGAGTACTGTGTGACCAGAGCACGAGTATTGTGTGACCCGAGCATGAGTACTGTGTGACCAGAGCACGAGTACTGTGTGAGCAGCAGCAGCAGCAGGCGGCGGCCGAATCACAAGCCTGTGTAAGAGCGCGCTATGCTTTCGATTCGCCCTCCGCCTCCTCCTTGTCCCTGTCGACAAAGTCCGGCGGCAGCTCGGCCTGCACGACGTACTCAAGCACTGTTTGCCACCTGAAACACGCCCAATGTAGCCAGAAATAGAAGTCTAGGAACATACTAAAATTCTACTCTTCATTAAATTTAAAATGTAAATGACAGAAAACACAACCGAAGCATGAACTCGTCTGACTACTTCATCGGACACGAAGCTTCGATCTATTGTTACAGTTAACTCTCTTTTTACAGAAAATGATATTTTCGAAATTATAAGACAATTCTCCCCAAAAACTTTTCAATTAAAAAAAAAACAAACAAACAAACAAACACAGAAGATTGCACCGAAGTGCTCAAGCTTTCAGTAAAAAAAAAAAAAAAAAAAAAAAAAAAAAAAAAAAACGAAATTCCAATAAAAGGGGAAAAGAAAAACACTAGCGAGAAGTGTTACTTTTCTAGATTATCCTTGTTGTCGACGTGGAAATAATAGATTTTGCGCTGTCCCTGATGCCAAAGCTTGAGCACGTGCTCCTTGTCCGGGATGTTGTCCTCGCCGCCCGCCTTCTGCACGACGTAACCAGGCAACGGCATGGACGTGATGGCCACCACGTCCTGTAAGGGTCCACAACATGCTTGTGTGTTAATAAACATTATACAGCGCCCATAGCCGAAATCACAAGTCACTTATTGAGTCAGCTCTTATCTGTTATCCAAGTTATCTATCAGTCTAGCAGCCTTTTAACTAAGACATTTTTCCGCTTCGTGTTACAGCTGAAAAAAAAACACGGTGTGTAACGATTTATAAAACCTACTCAACGCTTACCATTTGGCAGCTATTTCTTGGTCCTTAGCGTTTGAAATCTGACACAAAATTTACAAAACCACTACAGCTCCGGTGGAATGAACTGAGAATATGCGACGTTTCAGACCTGATGCGCCTTGAAGGAGTAGAGAACGTAATCCTTGCGGACGGCAAACCAGCGCCGAGTCCACGTCTTTTTGTCCAGGCTCATGTTCATGTACCCTGAAAACACCAGCAAATTCGTGTCTTAACTTTATTGTAGCATTGCTTTTTTCAACCTTGCATCTTCTGTTTAGTTAGTCTGTGAGAGCAAAAAAGGTGAGTCATGAAATTATCAAAGCAACGTTACGTTTGTACAATGCTCATCTCTCCCCATCCCCATCCACACGAGCCAGGACGCTGAATGTGTTTTACTCCAGCAGCTGTAAACCAGATCAGCAAAATAATCCTGAAATGATTGGGCAAACGGTTGGGGCTGTTCATTGGGTTCTCGATTAGGGAAAAAAATTATTATTACTTTCAACAGCATATGAAAAAATAAACTTGGTGATCGAAAAAAAAACACGAGGTTTTACTGTACAGTAACCACTTGACACACACGGCGGCGGCGTGCACGTGCCTGCATGCACGGCGCCCTCACACACACCTACCTGCATGCCCGGCGCCCTCACACACACGTACCTGCATGCACGGCGCCCTCACACCCACGTACCTGCATGCACGGCGCCCTCACATACACGTACCTGCATGCACGGCGCCCTCACACACACGTACCTGCATGCACGGCGCCCTCACACACACCTACCTGCATGCACGGCGCCCTCACACCCACGTACCTGCATGCCCGGCGCCCTCACACACACGTACCTGCATGCACGGCGCCCTCACACCCACGTACCTGCATGCACGGCGCCCTCACATACACGTACCTGCATGCACGGCGCCCTCACACCCACGTACCTGCATGCACGGCGCCCTCACATACACGTACCTGCATGCACGGCGCCCTCACATACACGTACCTACATGCACGGCGCCCTCACACACACGTACCTGCATGCACGGCGCCCTCACACACACCTACCTGCATGCCCGGCGCCCTCACACCCACGTACCTGCATGCACGGCGCCCTCACACACACGTACCTGCATGCCCGGCGCCCTCACACACACGTACCTGCATGCACGGCGCCCTAACACACACGTACCTGCACGCACGGCGCCCTCACACACACGTACCTGCATGCACGGCGCCCTCGCTGGCCTTGACCTGCAGCACGCGGCGGCTGCGTATCGCGGGCGCGCTGACGAGCGTCGGACCGGAGATCTCCACGTTGCCTTTCTTCTCCATGTACGCGTAGCAGCGCGAGCAGACGCGGTTCAGCTTCTCGCCACCGTCGTACTCCAGCTTCGCTTTGAACGATGAGCATTTTCCGCAAACGACCTGTGAAAAAGAAAACTGACCCAATTTCCGCCTCAGCCTGTGTGTATTTATAGAACACCTTTTAGACCGTCAACCTGACTCCGTGCGCATGTGATGAAAATTATTTTGGACATTCAACTGTATTCTATGCCCATTTATTTTAATTTTTCTGACGATCAAGCGCTTTCTGTGCGCATTCTGGGTAACTATTCTGGATATACATTGAACCGAAAACAGCATTCCTATTAATTTTTAATTAAGAAGTGTTTGTTTCGAATGACGTCACAATTCACAAGACTAACTCGGACCTCGATTGCTACTTGCAATGAGCTTGTTAAATTCAATTTTATAATGATCATATACACCTAATAATTGCTTGGTCATTGTATAAGAAGATTAATCATCAATTGAGTAAAACTAAGAAATAAAATAGACCATTTTCAGCTTTTTTGGTGTGAGTAAAGCGTCTAATCATTTCTGTTTTTCAATATAAGGCTTAGCAACTAGTGAAGGTTTGAAAATACAGACCTGTAAATCTCAAATTCAATCTCAAAATCAGTAAATCTCAAATTTCACAAATCACGTGGTTCATCACGTGATAGAAATGCCACGAGGCTATCCCTCTCTCCACCCAGGGTGTCCAGCCTTAAGTCTTTTTCAAATTTCCTGATTTTTCCCCGATTGTCTGTTATTATACATACTATATATATATGCAGTGTGTAATGCTCAGTATATTCAGAATTAGTACAAGTCCTATCCCTGATTTTCCTGATTGGTGGACACCCTGCCCCCCCCCCCCCCCCCCCCTCCCAACCCCAAACCCCGAACCCGTTTACAAATTAAAATGCGCGAAATACTGAAATCGAACCGCTCGAAAAACGAAACTGAAACCGTAACCCACGAAAAATGAAAGTGAAAGCGAGACCTTGCCGCAGCCCCTGCAGTGATGGCGCCGCTTGAGCACGGTGAAGGTCGTGCCGCAAAGCATGCACTGCGACGTCTCCTGGTCCTTGATCCATTTGGGCGGCGTCTTGCCCGGCTCTACGTCGTACGAGAACTCCTTCGACAGGTCGTGGCCTTGACCCCGCGTCTGCTTCTTCTTCAAGTAGTCACCTGCGTGAAGGTCACGTGGCACAGGCTCCGACCAATTACAATTTGCTCTCCTTTTCACATTTTATAATTAGTTTGTTTGTGTGTTTTTTTAACTTTGGCACCACAGCCGATGATTATATTATTTAATTCAAAACGCTGATAACGCCGATGGCAACTTTTTAAAATTATCAAAATTTAAACTTTTAACTTAAATCTGAGGGTAAAACTAATGAACAAAAAATTATTAATATCTTAATCAATTATTATTATGCTAATTCATTTTTATGTCACATGAAAACAAAAGAATCGCAACGCTGCAAATCCCCTCGCCCTTCACACGTTTTGTAACATAAACACAGTATGACATATTTAACACTTGACAAGCCTTTGGCTTGCAAGGGGTTTTTGAATTTGTGCGAGCAGCCGTTGGTATCTATTTTTCTTGACAGTGATCGGATTCCTTGTGTCATCTCCTCCACTGGCACTACGGGCCCGAGGGCCACGAAACTTGGGACTTATGTAGAGCTTGATATGAACGTGTGCATGACACTTTTTATTTTCGCCTTCGATTTCGTTTTCTTGTTTAAAACGCCATGTGAAAAAGAGTGTATTTTTTGCCAGTAAATGCGGAGCATTTCACGCGGAGCACAGAACACACAGTTGCTCAGCTTTGCGCGAGCTTTCACTGCGTAAATAGATAACACGGCGT
Source organism: Protula sp. h YS-2021 (assembly GCA_949752745.1). Classification (NCBI taxonomy): domain Eukaryota; kingdom Metazoa; phylum Annelida; class Polychaeta; order Sabellida; family Serpulidae; genus Protula; species Protula sp. h YS-2021. Next base: position 14,507,702 of record OX457027.1, on the reverse strand, counting down.
ATGCCTGATCAGTCAATAAAACCTGAAGTCAACAAAAACCAAACATTACTCTGCTTATAAGACGTATTCAAGCTCTGTTGTTTGCAATATACTATTCAAGAAATAACCCCTTGAAGGAAGTATTTTTGCGTTTTAATTTTTGTCACGTGTTTAACATTTCGCTAGCGAAATGAGGTTCTAGTTAATAAGTTCAGTTTGTATGCATGCGTTACTTTCAAATGAAATGGCTAAGTTTCGACTTCAGACAAACTGAATACGAGGTGCACAAGTACAATACATGACAAGTAAATCTGTATAGGATTTGAAATGTGTGCGCTTGCCCGTTCAGAGGAGTTGTGCAGACAAGACCACTACCCAAAAGCGTGACGGGCGGACAGGCGGACAGACGGACGGACTAACCAAATCCTATATCCGCTTCGCCAACAAAGTTGGGCGAGGGAATAATAGCATATGCACATGTAGCGAGCGAGTGTAAAGTAAGAGTGTCAGTTGTACACTCACTGATGACATTCCACAGCGCAATCTGCCACGTCATTTTCTCTTCCTCCGTCTCGCAGTGCAGTTCTAGAATCTTCTGCTTGTTCTTCACGTAGAACGTATTGGGCGTCTCCAGGTTGTCGCCATCTTGGATCTGCATGCCGTCAATGCTCAGCTTGTAGCTCACTTTGTACTGCTGCTTGAGGCTGACAGGCACCGACTGGCACAGCAGGAATACGTCATTGAACTGCAAGCAAACCACACGCTTTTGGTGACGTCATCAGTTTTTTTATGTTATGAGCAAATTCGAAGTGAATATCTAACATTAGCAACAGTTTGCTTGTTAAAGCAATGTGCATCAGAAAGGAAAGGAAATCAAATGCAAAAGTTTTGGCCTTTCCAATGGACCAATGTCTATTATTATACCCTTACTTTAACATGACAGACAAACCTTATTTTTTTATGAGCTGAAATGGAGCAAATATAAATTCGAACAAGACAAAGGACGAACTTGCAAACACAAAAGCAAGATCACTTTAATTGAAACCAAAGAAAACCATATCTAAATTCAGACGAACGAAAGAAATGCGACACTTCCGTGTTGTTTACAATGGAATTATGAATACATTACATTGTACAATATAGTCCAAAGCATTGAACCTCAGCGCAGCGTCAATAGGCACCTACCAGGAAGATATATCTTTCCTGGTGCATTCCATTTCTCGCGGCCAGCTTTATGATTCTTCCTTCCTTGATGAGCTCTCTCGTTGGACTAACTAAGTCGAGAGCGCCGCCAAGCTTATCGTTCACTTCCACAAGCTTCTTGAATTTATCCTGATAAGTGGGAAATACAATAGTTTCATTTTAGAAGACATGGTTTTTGCTCAAGCCTTCCGTGCTTGTTAGAATATGACAAATATATCACAATACAAAAAATATCAGTACCGTATCGACCGTGTCGTTCTTTCTCAAATTAAATTAGAATGAGGCTTTTTGAGTTGTTTAACTGAGCTTCTAAGTATCTTAAAACTATCGCTGGGATACTGCTGGGAAGGATGGCAGGTGGCGGAGGGGGTGGGGTTGGGGGTGGGGAGGGACCTAATGAAGGTTTTGTAGTAGCAAATCCCTGGTGCACCTTTCTTTACATGTGACACTAAGCGGGCAGCAGCAATATTCACGTTAATCTGCATGATATTGTTGGAGGTCAGTGCCCCTAACATGTGATATTGTCGGAGGTCAGTGCCCCTTACATGTGATATTGTCGGAGGTCAGTGCCCCTTATATGTGATATTGTTGGAGGTCAGTGCCCCTTATATGTCATATTGTTGCAGGTCAGTGCCCCTTACAAATAACATTAAGACGACAGCAGCAATATTCTAGTTATTCTGCATGATATTGTTGGAGGTCAATGCTCCTTACATGTGATATTGTTGGAGGTCAGTGCCCCTTACATGTGATATTGTTGCAGGTCAGTGCCCCTTACATGTGATATTGTTGGAGGTCAGTGCCCCTTACACGTGATATTGTTGGAGGTCAGTGACCCTTGCGTGCATCACTAAGAGAGGGCAGCAATTCTCACGTTACTCTGCATGATACTGTTGGAGGTCAGTGCCCCTTACATGAGATATTGTTGGAGGTCAGTGCCCCTTACATGTGATATTGTTGGAGATCAGTGCCCCTTACGTGTAACACTAAGAGGAGGGGAGCATTTCTTACGTTATTCTGCATAATACTGTTGGAGGTCAGTGCCCCCTTACGTGTGATACTGCTGGAGGTCATTGCCCCTTACATATAACATTAAGACAGCAGCAGCAATACTCACGTTACTCTGCATGATACTGTTGAAGATCAGTGCCCCTTACATGTGATATTGTTGGAGGTTAGTGCCCCTTACATATAACATTAATACAGCAACAGCAATACTCACGTTACTCTGCATGATATTGTTGGAGGTCAGTGCTGCTGTTGTGACCATCTCCAAGGCTTCTGCAAACAAAAATTTGTTTGATTCAACAAATTATTTGACCATTATTGAACATCCAGCAACCTAAAAAAGAGTGCACATGAAATCAGGCAACACCCTGAAGAGCGGAAAGTGACTGCATTCATGACCTTTTTTCCGTGGCAAACTTCTCTCTTGATTCGTCCATATTGTATATAAAAGCGCTATTTTTTACTACAATCAGGCGTGAGGAGATATGGGGTGGGGGGGGGGGCGGCTGGGCACTTACTCTTTGTTTCTTCGCGGTCCTCGGAATCCTCCGCTAAATGCTTCAAATATTCTGTAATCAATTTGGAATCATGTTATTGTTCGTATTACGCTTACCGGAAGAAAAAACAACCCCACCCCACCCCACCCTGCTTCAGTGACAATTCTCTCTTTTCTTTATTACTTTTGTGCAACCCAGTTTGGGAATTTCACTGCAATTTAAAACTTTAATCATTCCTCTTTAATTAAAACACATACTTATGTGACAAATTTTACACTTCCTACCCTCAAGACCATTCAAATAAATGAGTTAATTTGTTTATCAATACAATTTCAAACAAAATACTAAAAACCAATTTCCCCTTGGAGGAATTGTGCGTCCCCACACCCGCCCACGTTGAGACAACCCTGAATGGACTTCTAACCGAATCGCAGCGCTCACCTTTGAGCAGTAGTTCGTATCTAGGCACCCTCTGGATGGGACATAGCATGTGGTGCTGCAGCGTCAGCTTGTCGCACTCCGGCAGCTCCTGCACCGTACACAACGCCGCACATGTCACGTAAGCCACTACACAATGCCACACATGTCACGGGCGCCACCACACAATGCCGCGCATGTCACGTAAGCCACCACACAATGCCGCGCATGTCACGTAAGCCACTACACAATGTCGCACATGTCACGTAAGCCACCACACAATGCCGCGCATGTCACGTAAGCCACCACACAATGCCGCGCATGTCACGTAAGCCACCACACAATGCCACACATGTCACATAAGGTATAACACAATTCCGCATATGCCAAATAACCCATAACACAATGCCGCACATATGACGTAAGCCACTACACAATGTCGCACATGTCATGTACGCCACAACACAATTTCGCACGTACATATCACGTAAGCCACTACACGCCTTGATGCAGTCCTTTCTCTTAATAATCACAACCCCAACCTTTGGGGAGGGACAAAGTCGTTATTATACTAAGGACAGGTGCATTTTACAGCGAAGCATAAAAATCTGATAAATTATTGCATGTATTTTTTTTTATAAATCATGTTCACGTTTATTTGCGCGTTACTGTTCATCGGAGTTGTATGTGGTCTAGGGGGCGAGGTGGGGGGGGGGGGGTGTGAGAAAGGACAACCGCTAACCTGTAACTTTTGAAGCAGGGCAGCAAATGTGGGCGACTTCTCCCGCCAGCTGTTTATCGTCTGCATGGCCGTGTCGAAGTTCTGCACATACTCCGTGTAGATCTTGAGAAACGGCGCGTACTTACACATGACGTCACCGATTTTCTCACAGCTCGCCCTGTGAATTACACACTGAAACTGTCACACATGACGTCACCGATTTTCTCAAAGCTCGCCCTGTGAATCGCACAATGAAACTGTCACACATGAACAAGAAGCCGCTTGCACGACTTTCAAAACTTGCCTTATGACGTCATCAGCTACAACGACACATCGTTTCTACCGACTTGTCTTTTCTGCCCTTTGTCAAGCTTTTCTAACATTTCAAGACATCAGTTATCGCGACATAGTTTCCAGGACATCAGTTATCGCGACATATTTTCCAGGACATCAGTTATCGCGACATATTTTCCATGTTTAAGGACATCAGTTATCGCGACATATTTTCCAGGACATCAGTTACCGCGACATATTTTCCAGGACATCAGTTACCACGACTTATTTTCCATGACATCAGTTATCGCGACATATTTTCCATGTTTAAGAACATCAGTTACAGCGACACATCGCGACATTCTGTCTCTGTCCAGGAGTCGTACACTGCTTTATTCTCATTTTTAAGGATATCCTTATTTTCCTTTTACATATGACTTGGAAATTGTGCCATGATTTAATGACATTCTTGAAACCAAAGACAGAACAGAATACAATGTTGTTATCAGCTATAAAAGATCTTGGAAAGCAAAAGCAAAATTCTTATTTTAAACTACACCACATTTTGCACAGCTCCATACCGATTTCGCACGGCCCCATACCGATTTTCAACAGCGCCATACCGAGTCTGAACGACCCCACACCAATTTTGCACGGCCCAATACCGATGTTGCATGGCCCCCATACCGATGTTGCACAGCCCCACACCGATTTCGCACGGCTCCATACGGATTTTCAACAGCGCCACACCGATTCTGAACGACCCCATTCCGATTTTGCACAGTTACATACCACTTTTGCACAACCCCATACAGATTTTGCACGACCCCATACCGATTTTTCGACATACCATTCCTGCATACGCTTTTCAAGTTGCGGCAGCAGGAAGTCGTTGTGGAATTGATAGATACTCTTGACGTTTGAAAACATCTGCGGAATGACGTCATTGGGGAACATTTTTACTTGACGATTCTCCATCATGATCTGGTTGTGAAAGACCTAGGGCAAATTTTGTTTTAAATTACACTATTTAACATATTTATTTATGTTCTTTTTCCAAATATTTTGTTTTCTTTTTTTTTTAGTTAGGGCATTTACTTTAAACCTCATTATTAACTTTCAGGGGAGGGCAGGGCAGGGCAGGGGCAGGGAGTTGAGGGCAGGGCAGAGAAAGCAGGGCAGGGGAGGGGAGGGGAGGGAAGAGTCTGGTAGGGCAGGGCAGGGAAGGCAGGGCAGGAGAAGGAGGAGAAGGGGAGGGCAGGGGTAGGGCAGCGAGGGGAGAGCAGGGCAGGGTAGGGCAGGGAGGGCAGGGCACGGGAGGGCAGGGAGGGCAGGGCAGGGCAGGGTAGGGCAGGGAGGGGAGGGCACGGGAGGGCAGGCAGGCAGGGGAGGGCAGGGCAGGGCAGGGCGTTGTACTTGCCTGATCAATGAGATGCAGTTTCTGCACATAGCTGCGCTCCGTGGCGAGCAGTTCCGTGGCTACTTTCTGGGTTTTACTCATGGCCTGGGTCGTCGTGCCATCGTCCTCCAGGGCCTGTCAATCACACGCTGTTCTTACCGTCTACATTATAACTGCCAATTCACAATTTCAAGAAGCTTTCTTTTCTCAAACAACTCAATTACACAAAATTATGTTATAAATCAAAAATTTTATCAAAATGGTACTTAATCTTTTTGTGTCACTCAGACCATCTGCCCCCCTCCCCCCCCCCCCCCCCCCATCTTTCATACCCCGCTTACTACTTGCTTGTAGGCATAACCTCCTCCAGGACACGTCCATCCCAAAAACCAATCTCCATTCCCACCCCCTTCAATATTATGCTTATATTGGCATTAGAATATGTTTGGCAGTTCATAATCCATCCACAACACTGGCATCACGACTCCTATACCCACCTCACCCCCAAGAGTTCTTCAAATTTTTAGGACGGATATCGAACTAAACATTAAGAGCAGATTTCTTTTGGGTGCCTCCGAAAAAAAGATTGTGAGCGGAGCTTAGGATGTGCAGAAGTCCAATCTCACGAGACATCTGATTTCAGAAGTGGCCAAAAGAAATGGGATATTTCATCTCCATTTAAATCAACCAAATAAGTTCTTTATCATAATATTTTCGTATAAAGCAGGTAATGTAAAACCTTCCCAGCAAATGTATAACTTGTCAATAAGTGATCATCCTGGTGTAATCATTAAGAGCCTTGTACTAGTTTTACTCAAACATCAAACATGTTGCTAGTCAACGGTTTGAAGGAAATCATATATAAACTACCGAAGACCGGGAGGCTCATTTCTTCTTGCATCTTCACTAAGAACACTTCTTAAGAAGTTCCAGGGAACTTCTCAGGAAGTTCTCGGGAAGAACTGATACATTTCTTCCTAAGAACTACCTGGGAAGTTCCAGGGAAGAACTGATACACTTCTTCCTAGGAAGTTCCCGGGACTTTCCCGAAAAGTTCTCGGGAAGAACTGATACACTTCTTCCTAGGAAGTTCCCGGGAACTTCCCAGGAAGTTCTCGGGAAGAACTGATATACTTCTTCCTAGGATGTTCCCGGGAACTTCCTAGGAAGAAGTGTATCAGTTCTTCCCGAGAACTTCCTGGGAAGTTCCCGGGAACATCCTAGGAAGAAGTGTATCAGTTCTTCCCGAGAACTTCCTGGGAAGTTCCCGGGAACATCCTAGGAAGAAGTGTATCAGTTCTTCCCGAGAACTTCCTGGGAAGTTCCCGGGAACTTCCTAGGAAGAAGTGTATCAGTTCTTCCCGAGAACTTCCTGGGAAGTTCCCGGGAACTTCCTAGGAAGAAGTGTATCAGTTCTTCCCGAGAACTTCCTGGGAAGTTCCCGGGAACTTCCTAGGAAGAAGTGTATCAGTTCTTCCCGAGAACTTCCTGGGAAGTGTTCTTGATGAAGTGGGAAGAAGAAATGGGCCTCCGGGTCTAAGGTTATAAACAAAAAAATGATACTGTAGTGTGAAAGTTTGTACAGAAAGCTCTCGTGCTGTTTCTGTTTGGGGCACGTAAAAACAGGTCGACTTTACGGCAGTTCCTGATTTGTTTTTACAAATTTCTGACACTCCAACCAGAGCATGTCGGATTTCCGAACATCACGTGACCATAACAAATGCCAATATCTGTTTCCGGAGGACCTTCTTATAGGGATGTACCAAATAAAAAAAAAAAAAAAACAGCCCAAAACAACAGCCACGTCACAGTCGTAAAATCGAGGTCGCACCGTCCTGTCATCCTGAGACAGCTTCGACAGCAGCTCTTGCTCAAATTCCAAGTCACTCTCGTCTGTGAAGCTGTCGTCGTCCCAATCGCCCCAATCACTCTCGGAGTCTGAGAATTCCAGCGGCTCTGCCTCTCCGTCTGTTGTGTTATTTAAGGTTAAAAAAAAAAAGGTTAACTGGAAATTATAAATAAAGTTATAACACTATGTTGGTAGCGGTAGGATGAAGTCGAACTTCTTCCTCAATTGCGATGAACAAAATCTGCTTAGAAAACTCTTCTCGATGAGAAACTAACTAACCAATCATAAAACACTACCAAAGTTCTCCCAACATTTAGATTTAACCAATCATAAAGCATTACCAGCGTTCTCTCAAAGATTTTCAAAATTAACATGACAAAGAAATAACTACTGTCCTTCACTAAAACAGAGAAACATAAATACAGGATCTCTATTTTAGTTAAAGACAGTAAAATAGAGATCCTGTATTTATGGGCTCGCACAGGATGCGATGATGTGTACAGGGCCGTATTTGTGATAGTATTGCAATTCCCTCTATTCCATAAATATAGGCTTTACTTTAAGTCTCAGCACCCAGTCCCGACTAATCCGTCAAAGCCCCTTTTTTACGTGATCAATCGCTATGAACTGTTTTTTTTTAATTAATCACATCTATACTCAACACTATCCAAATGAATTACAAGATGTTGTAGGAAAACTTTCATCCAATAAACTGATGAATTACTCAGGCTGATAGCGGCAATCAAAACATGCTACTGATATCCTTTAAAAGCCGCTTCGAGGCTCAACTCTTCGCTGTGAGAGTTTGTTCTTTTCCGGGATAAATGAACACCAAACATTAAACATCGTATCTTTCTCAGGATGGAAACTGGGTAGATATCTAGCGATGCGATTGGTATTAAGGTGTTCATGGGTCAGATACAAGCGGATGGGTACGATTTGGGTTCCCCAGTCCATGGACCGCACCCGAGGCAGCTGAAGGTATTGAAGCTGACATTTTCGTTAAATCACTTTCCTTTTTTCACGAATTCGCCCAAAGGAAGAGCATTATTACCACCTTTTCCTGAAGTTAACATTTCTTGGCTTGGACGATCTATAATAAACTTATTTATAATTTAATAATAACAATCCAGTTGCCCAGTACTGAGCCTCCCCCCTCCTCCGCCATCCCCCCAACCCAACGACCCCTCTGACACAACCACCCCCCCCCCCACAGCCCTTCAAACCGGCTGCTTACCATCGACACTTTCGTCTTCATACTCCTGCAACAGTTTCTTCAGCTTCTCAAACTTTTCAGTTTTTCCATATTTTTTCGTCAATTTCCGTGACAATTTTCGTGTCAGTTTTCGCGACAACTTCCTGGAAACTTTCCTCGTAACTTTCGTCTCGGACACAGCCGACTCCTCTTTTTGAGACTTGCTAAACTGTTCACTCAGATTTACTGCGACAGTTTTCGACACCAATTCCTGCCTTTTTGGACTGGTCTCGTTTGAAATCTGTTGTTTGTGATCTTTGTGCTTCGCACTTTCTGCAAGGTCAATGCATTCATAAGCATTCTCAGACTGCTCCGAAGACGTGCTGACTAAGCGCTTTGAGATTGCGTCATCAATATCTGCGTACACGTGATGTAAGGGCCGGCGAGAATCACCGAAAGACGAATCGGAACTTGTACTACTTCGGTGACTGCTATTCACCAATGTATCCCCGGAATCGTCCAATAAATTGGACGCATTCAAACTATCTAATCGCTCTGAAGCATTATTTGAACGATCCAATGGAATTGGAGTAAGAGATAACTCCGCCAATGGGCTATTACCAGTCCGATTTTTTTCAATAACCAACGGAGAGCCATCCTCTGGGACATTTTTCTGAAATTCATACTCCTCGTACGGATGATCCTCACTTCCGGGTATCACACCATTGGACACTTCCGGTGCCCCTGTCACCGGAAGTGACCTGGATTTCCTCTTATGGTCCGCCATCACAGCATCGTTTTTTCTACCACGCTGTGCAAAATCAAAATTATTGTCATATTCGGCGGCTGTATCTTTCTTCTGTCTCGTGTCCGTCTTAGAGTTTTCAAATCGTTTGGAAGTAGCATCACAGTAGACATCTGTAGTGTTCGCGTGCGGTGACAGGTGGGTGACCTTGGGAGGGGGCTTGGGTGGGGTCTTGTTGAGCTTCCTTAAAACTGGAGGGCATGGTTTTGGCGGTTTTTCCGGAATCTGAGGAGCTGTAAAAAGAAAACAAAACGCTGAACAAGTTTCAGCCTTTTATATTAGCAATACATCTGAAAGTATTTTAATGATAATTATGACTGAAAAGCAGTATTTTTTCACTTTTTTATCTTTCTTTCTCTTCTTCAGATCTTTACAGGAAGCAACTGCCAAACAAAATTTGGGCTTTCAATATGTACCGCTGAATTCATTGAGAAAATGACCTAATAAAAATCTAACAGTACTTCTTTAGCAATTACAACAAGCGCCCACTGACCCGCCGCAGTCGGTCTCCTGCTCGGCTTTAACCGCACCCCCCACGGGCTCTGCATGGGCTCGAGTGACCTTGACCTTCGCTTTTCTGATGCTGTCGGTCCACTTAAACCTGGGAAATCACGGCGGGAGATTCTCGGAGTGGAAGCAGTCGAATCGGTACTCGACGTGGATACTGTCATGTCGACTGCAGCAGTATCTTCCAACAAGTATTCAGTGCTTTTACCTACAAAGAAAATAACACACGCATAATTAGCAAGAAAAACGGCGTTTGCACGACAGTTTCCTAAACACAACCTGGCCCTGATACAAACACCTGCCAGGTTTGTTTTCTATAAACGCTTTTTACAAATTTTTCTCGCGTCCATAAGAAAAAAAAACTATTAAAAAAAAAAAGATGCTCCCCACAATGACTCATATACCGGAGACCTACCGATAAACACAACTAGCTTCATTATGTGGCCCGAACTCATTCTTTTCTCGATTCGGAGGCCGTTAACACGTACTGCACTGTAGTTCTATTTCGCACTTAGGCACAACAGCGACTAAACGGCAGACTGAAACCCTGAATCTAGAAGCTAATCAGTGAACCTACTTCTCTTGTAAATCATGCTCACGGCACTTCAAGTGTTCATATCCCACGTCCTGGAATAAATTACTCTCAAAACACTTTCCAACTGAGAAGCCTCCAAGACTGGACAAACGGCTTCTTATTTGTTTTCCAAATTCTCCAAAAGACTCTCGAATTCAAACGCAGAGCAGCTAAGTCATTTACTGAAACCGGCGAGTGTCACGAGGCTGAACATTTACATATGTGGTTTTTCCACTTGAGTATTTGCACAAATAGAACTAATAAAGCCAATTACATTGGCCATATTCATGTAGAGCCACCCGGGGATTTTCCCCAAAAAAACATATGAGGACTCTTGTTTCCTCATTGCGAGCAAGCAATTTATTCAGCCGAGGAATGAGTTTTGTGAATAAACTCTGCAATCAATATAGAGTGCCTGATCTCACTTCATTAGTCCCGTTTGTGTATGTAACGCCTTTTTTTAAATGCGCGATTAGTTATTAGATATCCACCAATCAATCAATCAATAACTGATCTATGTCACTGATTTGCTGATGTCACTTAAAAAGCTAAATTTCTATCTTCACTTTTTTTTTTTTTTAACTGTATGAAACAATGTGCGATACATGCCCCCCCCCCTCACCCGTCCTCAGACTGACGAAAGCCTGTATGCCCGAATGTCAGGTGTGGCCACAGGTGCATCATGTTCTACTTTTAACGCACCGGTGACACGCTGCCGCTCAATGGCATACGTAAACCTGAAGCCCTAATGACAAAATCCCAAGAAGACAGGAACGCTATTTTTATATCAGTAAATGACTAACTATACGTTACAACAAACATCACAGAACTGGCCAAAATTCTCCAATTTCTATAAGGAAATAATCAGACAATTGAATCTGTCAGCGATTATATATTACACCACAAAATGAAATCATAATTACCTCTGCCTGAGCAAAGATTAAAATACGGATGTAACCTAAAATTTTAATCTTTCAACAAACACTTTGATTTTTACTAGCACTTACGTTTTATTTAAGAATGAATTATTTTCAACAGTTTCAAAAATAAAAAAATGAATGAGAAGCAGCATTTATAAATTATATTCTATTTCTGACTCCTTTTTTCGTATAATCAGATTTGTGACTTACGCTGGAAAATATCCATATCCTCTGCAGTGAATGACATGAGTGACTTTTTGCGTCGGTGGGTCATGACAGCGCCGTTCCGTCTGACTACGCCATCTCCTTGCCCATTTGTGTCCTTGTCCCCACTCTCTTGTGATGCCACCTGCCCTGGGGCGGGCTTTGTGACGTCATGAGCAACACTCCCTGGTGGGCCCGATTCAGCCTTTATGGACTGTTTCAGGTCTACTTTCTTCTTTTCGGGACTCGTTTGCTTCCGCGCCAGTTTACTTTTTCGCACTGGAGCCACAGGCGACTGCTCGCGCGAGCTTGGTGGGCTAATACGTGTTTCCTTATCGCGGATCTTCTTCGGTAACGCCGGACTACTTTTTATCGCAGAATTCGCAAGACTAATTTCTGCGTCTGAAGCCTGCTTGCTATTTGCCGGACTACTTTTTGTCTTGGAATCTGAATGTTCAGTTGCAGCTGTTTTATTTGGGCTGGCACCAAAAATCTTGCGCGGTGGCATAAGAGAACTTTTAGGAGGACTACACGAAGCCTTTGGGGAACCAGTTCGCTCGTTTCCCGCACGCTTTTTTAGGTCTTTAGGAGTCAAGTCTTCAAACTTTTTAGTAATGTTACTCGTGGAATTCTTCTCAAACAAATTCCTTGTGGCGCACAGAGTAGATTTTTGATGGGACACTGTGCGGCTCGACACCGTCTGATTGTCCTTGACCTCTTCCACAATCTCCTCCCTCTCCTCGGTTATATAGAAAGTCGACGAGCCGGTACTGACGACCGATGTCCGAGACACGATACTATCCCTATCATCTTCGTCACTCGTGTAAAATTTCGACTTGGATTTGGGCACTTTGTGATCTTTTTTATCCTTACTACCGTGTCTTTTAACCTTGCCATCGGGAGCATCGGAACTCTTACTATTCCCTCGTTTCAATTTACTATCCGCGCTAATATCAACATTCAACGCCTCCTCTTTCGAACCGAAGGTTTCGTCCGTAGTCGATGAGCTATTGGAAGAGCGAGTGCTGCCGGGTACCGAACCGTCGGTCCCGAGCTCGACTTTGAGCTGACCGAGGAAGTCGGCGATAACAGCCTGGTCTCTGTGCATTGATTCGCGCATCTCCGCAGCGCTAGGAACTTTGCTCAACGCTGCATGCCTTGTCCCACTCTCACTGTCCCGCGTTGTCATCGCACTACTTCGTCTACCAAGCCTAGGGCCCGCCGTACCCTGCACAGACTGGCGGTTCAACATCGTACTCTCACGCCTCTCCTTCATCGCAGTGTTACTCATATTTTCCGTCTTGTTCGACCCGCCCTGTTTCGTCCTCAGTTGTGCACCAGTGGCGCTACTCAGGGCGCTGACTGATCGCGCCACCACCGATTGCTGATTGCTGGACGGCTTCGTAGCGCTGCCATTTCCGTAGGTGTCCAGAAAGCGCTGTTTGAGTATGACGTTGGAAGGACCTTGGTATCGTGGCTTGTTCTCCTGCGGTGGAGGGGCTGGCTTAGTCACCGGCCGAGCCGACTTCGGTTTATTATCCATGCCAGCAATCGCCCTTGGTGACGGCCTAGGAGCGGCTTTATCTGCCGTCGAGAGCTCCGCGTTCTTCTCTAACAGCAAACTATGCCTCGGCGAAGGCTTCGGGATCCTACCACCGCTGCTTCTCCCCCCGCCCACTGCCGTCGAATTACCGCCAGGGTTTGAACCTACACCCACTGGCTTCGCATCACACGCGCCATGGCGCAGCTTGGGCGGTGCCTTGGGGCTGCCGTTGATCCGATTCCTCGTTTCGTCGCCGCTATGCGGAGATTCTCTCTCTGTGGTGAGAAGTGGTTTCTCAGGGACGCTTGGTTTAGATTTTTGATGTGGGAAAACCGACGCTGACTCAGTGGTCTGAAACAAAAAATAACATCTGTTATCTCACAAGAAATATACCTGTATATGAAGACAACTTTTAACTTGCAATGGTTGAAAACGACCTGTTAATCACACTTATTATGACAACGCTCAATGTTATCGCATTATTTTGTTTACAAAACGTGCTTGTGTTTCGTTAAGGCATTTTCACATGATTACATCAACTTAGCACTGATACAGTACTAGTAAGGGCCGTTCACTGCATAAGCCCACTGCCCCCCCACCCCCCTCCAACCCTCGCAAACTCTCAATTATATTGCAATCGGTATTTCCAGTAGTAAAACCTCTTTATTCGTCGCGACATGAAGAAAGGATGAACACACTTGGGAGGTTCCCTGAATACAGGTGAACTGGAACAGGGATGTAAAAAAGCAGGTTCACTATGGGATTGTTCCTATTCTAGTTTTCCATAAGTGCTACCTAAAAGAGGCTTTTTGGTTGCAAATCCATCCATGAAAATGTAGTCACTGTCCACTTTCCTCCATCACCAACCTTCCCCTCCCTCTCTCCCGTCCGCCTTTCTCCCCCAGGGCTAAGTACAACAATAACATAATTTTGGAATTTCGCGTTTGGTAAACAAAACACTTCACAGGCTGAATACGCGTGTTTGATTAATTACAATCTAAATTTAAAAAATGAAAATGCACAAAAAAAAAAAATCACACAGCCTGAAGTATGCTTTGTGTGAACGCATGGTCACAACTAAATGTCCGAAGCTGACCAAATAAGCGAAACAGAGACACGCTGCCGATCTCTGACCACAAAACTATCCACAAGGAACGCAATATAACATGAATACAGTGAGCAGAACGCCAGACTAATAATCCAAGGCTCGAAATTAGCCGGTGCAAAGGGCGAACTGTTTGCCTGCAAACAACTGCCGGAGATAAAACATTCGCCACCTGCTTTCTTTCTTCTTCTTCTTTTTTTTTAAAGCTGCCATTTATGGGCGCATTAAAATAGATAAATTAAATATTCACAATTTACTTTTTGTAAATGACTGAACGAAAACCACTCCGTCACGACATATGTGTGGAGAGTGAAATGCAAGTCTGACACCGGAAGAAAATAATGATAAGCCGGTGGCAATAGTTTGCCGTCACGAAACAAAGTCAATTTCGAGCCCTGTTATTAGATTTTTTTTATCATTCTGTTTTGATAAACTGAAAGCAGATAATACTAAATTTACAGCCATCCTTGAGTTCACCCACTTCTCGTCACTGGGAGGAGAACTACAGAAAATTCAGTCCAGTAGTAATATTTGTCTTACCCGCTTAATTTAAAAGGAAGGTGCAGGGGAGATAAGGTGTGCATCCCCCCCCCCCCAAATCAAAGTATCATTGAGGTTTTTGAAGTTTCACTTTCAACTTCCTTTTATTCCAGCCAATTTTATTTTATTCCTTATTTCTAAATCACTGTGTAACTATGCTACTTTTGACAGCTGAATTTTAAAGCAAGAATCAGTAAGACATTGAGGCAAATACAAGGTCGATGTAGATCAAGGAGAACATTTGGACTGCCTCTCATTTCATGACGTCACCTACACGACAGTCAACATTTTTTTCAGTGACTTACAACGAGGTCAACACTCTTTTTTGTTTGTTTTATATCGCAAAAGCATTGTGGGTTTGATTGAAATGAAAATATATTCATAATTGAAGGGTTCCGTGCACAAACCTGTTATGTTGAGATAACATGTTTGTGCACTGAGGTATATTTGAGTTCCTGGAGTCCAGATCTATCATCTGTAAAGTTTCCACCGATGAAATATGCTTAGAACTGGTCATCAAAACATGTTAAGTCCTGTTTGAAATGAGAAATCGGGTGCACAATAATGACATGCCGAGATAACAGGTCTTTTCCATTAAAATTTTGAAATTTTCCCGGTTGCACAATCCTGTTAAGTTGTGTTAACATGTGAATAATATCAGAGATAAAATGTAAATAATGCAGAATTCTCGGGTGCACAAAAATGTTATCCCTTGTTGAAATGTAAATATTTACATATAATACTTCACCTGCTGATATTTTTCTGTAAAAAATTATCGCGCATTACACGTGTAACCATGACCTCCTCCGTCATGGTAAAGGTCAAAAACCGGAAGTTGACCATTATCTCGTAAACGGTTAGAGAAAGAGCGATTTTGAGCATATTTTGGACCCTTTGAGCCTAAAAGACGTTATATAAGAGGTACCTCGGCGACCTTGACCTCCTCCGTCATGGTCAAGGTCAAAAACCGGAAGTTGACCAGTCTCTTGTAAACGGTTAGAGATAGGACGATTTTGAGCTTATTTTCGACCCTTTGGGCCTAACAGACGTTATATAAGATGTACCTCGGTGACTTTGGCCTCCTCCGTCATGGTTAAGGTCAACAAGCATGTCCAAGGACATGACCCAGCCGAGTTAATAAACAAGGAAAGAGAGAAAAACTCTGAAACGAATACTGTTGGGCCAAAAAATGAAGAACTTTGTTTCTGAGCGTAACTTTTTCATAATGTTATTACACAAAAACGAGTTTTCCTGGGTGGAAGCTACCCGAAAAGGGATGTTGGACAGGTTGGGTTTTGACGATTCACATATTTACCGACATTAACACAATTTCACAAATTTTTCAAATTTCCACCATTTCGGCATTTTTTGTCATTTGCGAAAAAAGCAAAGTCCAGGTGGAGAAGCACCTAAGAAACTTTCAATTAAAATTTTATAACTATTTGAAAAAGACAGAGAAATGAATGGTTTGACAATTCAGTTATGTACTACCATTTATTCCAGTTTTTGACAAACTTCAAAGTTCCGCCATTTTGGCAGCTTTTGGCGCATCGCGAAAAAAATAATAGCCTGGGGAACATCCCTGCATAACATTTAAACGATTGGAGTTAAACTGTAGAAGGAGTATCATTTTTAAAATGGGTCAAAACGGGCACAAATTTCGTCAGTTTTTCGTCAATCGTCAAAAAAAGTAATAGGCAAGTGGGGGATCACACAGGGAACATCCCTGCTTAATATCAAAACGAGCGGAGCAAAACTGTAGGAGGAGTAGCATTTTAAAGAAAAAGTTCAACATACGCACATACATTCAAGCCCCCTATAGTGATACGACTAACCCAGTCCGACCAAGTCGGCTGGGTTAAAAACCGGAAGTTGACCATTATCTCGAAAACGGTTAGAAAAACTGAATTTGATTATTTGTACCCAAAATAGATTTCATTATATTTATTTCGATGTACTCGTTCAAGATAATAATTCGGAAGCTGATAATTATGTCGAAAAACGAAAAATGTGTCTTTGACCAGATATATTGTAGCATTGTAAGTGGGTGCCATTTCGCTTCGTGTAGCGAAATTCGGTCTAGTTTGTTGTTTGTGGTGCACTTGATACAAATTTTTGACCTTGACCTTACTGGTCAAGGTCAAATCGCGAAAAAGTTCAATCGGTTTCCAGACATCCACTGCAAGGCCGTTGAAGCTAGAAAAGCCAAACTTGGCACATATATAAACGACGATGTGATATGAGGCACCCGTTAAAATTTTTTGACCTTAACCTTGATGGTCAAGGTCAAATCGCGAAAAACGTTATTTAAGAACAACAATGATTTATCTCGAAAACGGTAAGAGAGCGTCCGTCGGACGGACGGATAGGCAGACGAACGGACTGACAGAGGGCAATCCTATAGACCCCCTGCCCCGGTCTCATCCGGTTCGGGTCTAAAAATTTACTTAAACTTGTTTGGTTGCGATGGGGATTAGGGGTGGTAGTGAAATAACGTTACTATAGAGCAAATGTGATTATTTTCTCAAAATATGCCTTTTAAATGTCTAAAACCAATGAATACGTATCTGATGTGTTTTCCAGTAACTGGAAATCATTATATTTATCATTTGTGGGGCGACTCTTTCGGTCGTTACTTTCGTTCATGCACCCCAACTAAAACAGACGTTTTACATGTTATCTGGACATTTGTTTACATGTTAAGTCGGAATAACAGGATTGTGCACCCTGAAAGACATTTTCATTGTGAATGCTATGCCGTAAAACCATGTTGATTTCTTAAGTTTTTCTTGGTTTTCTGGCACATTTACACATAAATATTGCATTTTTATAGCTTATCGTGTTTCTCAAGCAGTGACAAATCTGGAGATACCTCATTTATTAAAATCGGTCAGACAATAACAATCACAGACTTAAAATTCAGATTTTGCAGTTTTCCGAACTTTAAGAGCGATTTTCTCGAGTGCTGTTAACCCTACATAACAGGTTTGTGCACGGAACCCTTCAATTATCATTTATTCATCTATAGATTCTAAATAAAATCAGCACATCTACCACAAAACTAAGTACACGATCCATTATAAGACAAATAACCAGTTACAAAGACAGGAAACACTCGAGCAAATGCCTGTCTGTGTAAAGCTACGCCCCCACGCCCCACCGCTCCCTACCCCTTCCCAGACCCGAGTACCTCCACAGTGTACAGGAATGAAAATACAAGAACCAAAAGTGTGGGGGGGGGGGTGAAGATTCAGGTTTCGGCATGTATTTACTTGGCTTTTTCTGGTCAATTGAAAGAAAATACCAACTTAAACAATTCGGCACACTTACTTTTGAACGTAGATTTAGCAAACGTTCATATTTTTTATAAAACAGTTCCACTGCAATTCTCTTCCTGTTTTCCATAATGTGCTATTCAACCCATTCATGTAAACGAGCAGTGGAACTAGATAAATTGCGGCATGCCGGTGTTATATCCATGCCGATGCTGTAAACTATGAATCTTCACACGTTTGGTCCTTGTACTGGTTAAAACCCTAATTTATGGTTTGGTGTTTCCTGCCGAAGCTACCCCCCTCCCCCCTCCCTTCCCACCCTATTCTCATGCACCCACCAAATTGATACATACGTTGAAGCGCAAAAAAAAAAAACATAGCACTGTACTGAAATTATATGTCGCATAAACGAAAAAACAGAAGTCAGAATTACCTTTGTTTTCAATCTGTAACGAAAATCCATTTTTGCCGATTATATGTTAATTTAACAGAAAATATCATTTAAACAGTACGAAAACAGAAAGTGAAAAGAACGTTTATGGCTACACAAATATGTCTGTTATGTAACTGAGATATCCAATCGCAGCACCAATTACATATTATTAGTTTTATTTCTGTGTCTGTTTTCAGTGATGCACGGCAGCTCATAGCTTAGAAGATATGCCAGATAAAAATCTGGCCAGCATTTGGTTGTGGGAAATTCAGACGAACAAAAACATTAAGCAGGAGTAAACCAAACGATATCCTGTACTCGAGTCTGTAATAGTTAATATTCGTACAAAACTGTGGACTGACTTCCCTGTGCAAATAGAGAACTTCATACTACAAAGTATTCCCTGTTGAAAACAGAAAGCTACGAAAAAAAAAAAAAAAACAAATGTTTGAAGAACAGGCAGTCTTTCTGGTCAATCAAATTCAAGCACTACAAATGTACAAAAAAATGTACACATTCAAGGCAGCCTCTCTTGTGGACTGTCAAAAAACGTGCAATCGAATAACATCAGAAATAACACAACGTAAATACCGAAAAACTGCACTGGATATGACAAGAACTGCATTGATATCACAAGAACTGCACTGATATCCCAATAACTGCACTGGATATCACAATAACTGCATCATTTTGCAAGCACACAATCAAATTACTTTTTTTTAATACAACAAAGAAGTAATTTTATGAGACACTCGAAAAAATAACCACAGATTAAAACAAGAGCGAATAATGCATTACCAGACAGCGAAATCGGACATGGAACGCCAACTGCTCATACTTAGTTACACCCAATATAGTTCAGATAGTCTAATATTTGTGAGGACTGGGCAGAAAAGAAGACAACATTCCAGCTGCATTTTTTTTTTTTTCGAGCAAGCGTCAGTGATGTGTTTTAGGACGAAGTCATACCTCTGCGTTCTCAGGAACTATGGGATTGTCATTGGAGTCACAAGGGGGAGGGGGTGGCGGCGGCAGATTGGCTCGCTGTGTCTTCCGTCTGTAGGCTTGACTCGACTCTGAAAAAAAAATTCAAAATTTCTAAGCTCAATATGTCGAGGAATGGGGATTAAATTTGCGCTTAAGGTACTGTTATGTACTCAAGGGTAAAAGGCGCATACTTCATACTCAGAGCCAAATGGTGTTGAACCTGGGCGTGTGTTACGTCAGAACGCACACATCACAGGGTTAGATCATGGGGTAAGATCACTGGATCACGGACACATGTTGAATCTTGGCGTGTGTCACGCCAGTACGCACACATCACAGGGTTAGATTACTGGATCACGGACACATGTTGAACCCGGGCGTGTGTTTCGTCAGAACGCACACATCACAGGGCTAGATTACTGGATCACGGACACACGTTGATCACGGGGTCACGGGATCACCGGGTTAGATCATTCGATTACGGACACATGTTTCAGGTCTGTGAGCGAACCGCGTGGTGGTGAGTTGATTTGTCTAAATGTGCTCGAATCCATTACAGAGTTTAACATGTCATATTCACAGTTACAAACACAAGACAAAGCTGCAGAAAACCAAATAGAGTATACTTTATATTTTTCCTTCTTATCTATTTCATAATATTATGTTTTCACAGCAATTTCCGGTACGCAAAGTAAAGGTGGTTTCGTCACCAAGTCATCGTCGCGTAGATTTGTGACCCTCGTGCAAATCTGACAAGCGGATGTTGTTTTTTAAAAGCCAGTGTCTAAGACAGTGTCGGTCTGCTGTGTATTAGACCTTTTGTTCCGCAAAAACCTGCTGGGGAATTGCTCGAAAATAGTACTCTTATTGGAAGATGGGAACTACTTTTCACATCAATCCACTTTGTTTTTATACATGTCAGATTGGGCTCTCCAGGTCAGCTGTTAAATAAGAAAAAGCAGGTGAAACTTTATCGGTGACTGGAAAAGAACGAAAGGTTTACTTGACATTATACGGCAGTGCATGTATCACCTAGGTGCGTGATAGAAACATGTGGTGTTGTAGACAGAGCCGAGAACGGTTTTCACGATTCCGGAAAATAGGCTACAGAGGAGGACCTCGTTATAACGTCATCCGGTACACCAACGCAGATAAGTTCATGGGCCGAGTTCAGTTTTAACTGTTTAAATTTATCGAGATGAAATGACATAGTTGCTCTGCCCAAGCCGTGTAGCTTTATACAGGAGATGTGCTGATACCGACCAGTGGGTGGGCGGGGGCAACTTCCGTTAGCAAACCTCTCTGTCCCAATCGACCCAACATCTGGCAGCAGACCGACACCACTGTGCCGACACACCAACAGACCGACACCACTGTGCCGACACACCAACAGCAACACACAGTTTTTCTCCCCTTTCTGTTCTCTCTCTCTCTCTCTCTCTCGTTATTTTTTTATTTATTTATTTATTTTTTTTTGGCTGAGGCACTCACTAATTGGTACTCACCAAGTGAATATCTCTTCTGTAAATAGTTATTATTTCTGTTATCCAGATTTAAGCTACATCTTTTATCACTTCCATCTTTGTTTTCTTTGACGTGTGTTTGTGATAATCGAACAAAATTCATCTTCCACCCCTTCAATACATCCATCCTGACGACCTCCTTTTGCTTTTAATCACGCTTTTATTTCTGTAATAATTTCTTGGATCTCATTCGTACTTCACTAACGAATAAGATAAACTACAGTTCCACACTTGAAAACTTCCGATGCGCTTGAATGTCACTTTGAAAATTAGTCTGATTACAAGTGCCACCACATGTACTATGCCAAAGAGTGAAACACATAAAAAAAAAAAAACAAAAAAAAAAAAAAAACAGGCAATGACTCAGACACCAGCTGTATATGAGGCAACCGGTGAACTGAACTCGCTAAAATGTGACGGACGTCGCTGTATTTCAGTGCTTTCCATTGAAAGCCATGAGATCATAATTCTGGTTATCTCCACAAAGGACCACAAACCCAACAGGATAATGTACTAAGGTACTTCTAACCGCATTTAGTTTTATTACGAACTTCGAGATACTTTTGTGCAAGCGTCATTCACAAGTGCATTTACAACACAGCAGAGCAGAAACTCTTGTGTTTATCCATGTAATGCCATTAATTGCAATATGATTGACCTATTTTTATCAATATCACGAATGTCCCTCCAAACTAAGCCACTTCCCAACATTGAACTACATTCAAATTTTCTTTTTTCCATTTTTTTTTTATTTTTGAACTATGTCACCCGAATCTTTTATGTCCCTCCAAACTAAGCTCCTTTCCAACACTGAACGACATTTACAATTCAGACTTTTTTTGTCTTTATGCCAGAGCGTGTGACGTGTTTCCTTTGCAGCCAGAAACCATCCAGTGTCCGCACAATTACATATTATCAAAACCATAACAAAAGTAGTTGAGTCCGTTTGATTCGGAACAACGACCCTCAACTGCGTTTGACATTTCCCTGATAAACTCACAGAGAACGCGAAATACAAGGCAGCTCTATTTATTTATTTTTTGGAAGTTTTTTTTCCCCTTCCCGTCTCGCTCTCTCTCACCCAGACATCCATTTCCACTTCGCATTTTTATAATGTTTCCTGTCATTTGAATGCTACAGTTCACTCCAGCGCTTTGAAATGTTTGCACAGTTTCAGCCGATTAATTTAAATTGATTTTATTTACAGTATATCTTCCTTGAAAAAAAAACTTTACTCAATTTATTGTAAACATTATACGGTTAACTTACATGGCACCAGTTGCTTCAAGTGTTTATTCTGAAATAAACTTAGTTAAACTACAAAGGTTGTTTCAAGCTCAATGGATAAACAAAAACGGACACGAAGAGTAAAGCGTTTATTGTCATCGCAAAGCTTCCTCGAGAATCCCGATTCCCACAGCATGTCTTCATTCAAGACTATAGATTCTAAAGTACAACTTATGAAAATAATGATAAGCCTGGAAAATGGCGAAATGCCGGTCGTAAATCACAAGTTCAGTTTATAATTGAAATTCAAACTTTTTTGGTCTTCTTATTAAAGTCAAGCCAAATGTTCACCGATGGAATTTTACGGCAATAGTTCAAGGGGCAGCACAAACCTTCACCATCTCATTAAACCTTCACCATCTCATCAAATCTTCACCATCTCATCAAACCTTCACCATCTTATCAAACCTTCACCATCTCATCAAACCTTCACCATCCTAAGTCTATAAAAAAGTACATGTGGCATGGTGTTGCTTTGCTGCGATGAGAAAGATCTGCCATTCCGGTTTCATAATTCTGACTGAGGAGGTACAATTTAACCACTTTACGTGCTCCAGTCCTTATGCTCCAGTCCACAAATTTGCAGGAAAGACGATCTTCACTGTGACAGCTGATCCGATGTCACTGACATCATGTTCAGTTATCCAATTTGACACAAAGTGAGCCAAAAGAAAACCAGCTACACTCTTAACTGCTGGCCAAAAAAAAAAAAAAAAAAAAAAAGAGAGACAGAGAGAGAGAGAGAGAGAAAGAAAGACCAAAAAACAATAAAGAGAAAACAATGGACTTAACTTCATCTCTAGTACGAGAAACTGTTTTTCTTATCAGCTTAATGCTTGTTTGCAGCAGCTGTGGGTCTTAGTATGACCTAATCTCCAGCTTATACCAATAACACGGCAGTACTTAACAAATCAAATACATTTAGCAAATTGACAGGAAATCAATGCAGGAATTTACAAAACAGCAACCTACAGGAAAAAACACGGCGGGCGAATAACAGAGGTTGCCGAGAGAGAAAAAACACCAAATATCACCGCTGGCATGCACACGGCGTACTGTATCTCCCCTTTGACGCAATAACCGGTCACAATAATTTGTGGTGTGCCTTTTACAATATTACGTTTTTAAAAGACACTGTTTCTTCGGGTAACCACTTTTTTTTTTTTTTTTTTGCAAAAGTACGGCTAATTATCATTTCCCCCCCCCCCTCCCCACCCCCCACAACTCCAATGCATTATCAGCTGGTGCGTGTCATAATTTAACTAATTACATATTCAGTTTTCAGTACTTTCCGGGAAGAGAGGGAGGGAGGATGGAGGTGGTAGGTGAAAAAGGGTGTCTGAGGCTGCGCAAGCCAATGATATGGTAACTTATGGTAGCAGCATTTTGTAATAAATTATTGGTCCGTGCAGTGGTATCAAGAAATCTTGCATGTATGTGATACTTGTTTGCAACCCCTCCCCCATTATCCCACATAATTTCGTTCAGAGCCCCCCCCCCCCCCCCCCACCCTCTCATTATCCGACCTAGTTTTTGTCTACACTCCACTTCCCCCACCACCGCACATATTTTTTACCCCACACCCAATATCACTCCTCATATTTTTGCTTACAACTCCTTCTCCCCCACCATCCAACATATTTTTGTTTACACCCCTCCTCCATCATCACACTTTTTTGTTTACAACTCCCTCCCCCACTACCCCACATATTTTTGTTTACATCCCCTCCTCCCTCATCCCACATAATTTTGTTTACAACCAACCCCCCCCCCCTCCCACCGCACATGTTTTTGTTTACACCCCCACATCACCCCACCATTCTACATATTTTTGATTGCACCCCCTCCATCATCCCACTTTTTTGTTTACAACCCCCCCCCCCCCCCCCACACAAATTTTTCGTCCAGCAGCGCCCTCTCCCCACCCCCCACACACAAATTTGTCGTCCAGCAGTCCTACCCCTTTTGCTTCGCTGCGACATTTTACTACCATTGATTGCATGTATTGTTTTCGGCAATACCAAAGGGCACTTATAAACACATCATAAAACAATAATCAACTTGATTTCGAGTCCAAAGCCTGAGAGACCTCATGACGGAGGACAAATAATCTTGTGAACGTTTTAAAAATGCAGAATCGAAGTTAAATATGAGTCACCTTCTTAAATAAAACAATTTATGAACTGTGGGTTGTGTGACTCAGTTATATGGAGCGAGCATATGATACACAAAGGCTTGAAAATGCGCCACGTGCTGTGATGTTGTAAGGAACCATGATATCTCCTGGAGGAACCATACCTGCCAGAGGAACCATATCTCCTGAAGGAACCACACCTGCCAGAGGAACCATATCTCCTGGAGGAACCACATCCCAAGGGGGAACCAAACCGCCAGAGGAACCATATCTCCTGAAGGAACCAAACCTGCCAAAGGAACCATATCTCCTGAAGGAACCATACCTGCCAAAGGAACCATATCTCCTGAAGGAACCATACCTGCATGAGGAACCATATCTCCTGAAGGAACCAGACCTGCCAAAGGAACCATATCTCCTGAAGGAACCAGACCTGCCAAAGGAACCATATCTCCTGAAGGAACCATACCTGCCAGAGGAACTATATCTCCTGAAGGAACCAGACCTGCCAAAGGAACCATATCTCCTGAAGGAACCAGACCTGCCAAAGGAACCATATCTCCTGAAGGAACCAGACCTGCCAAAGGAACCATATCTCCTGAAGGAACCAAACCTGCCAGAGGAACCATATATCTCCTGAAGGAATCATACCTGCCGAAGGACCCACATCTCCCGGAGGAACCATTCCTGTCATAAAAACTACATATATCCCACAGGAACCACATCCCCCGGAAGAACCACATCCCCCGGAAGAATCACATCCCCCGGAAGAACCACATCCCCCGGAAGAACCACATCCCCCGGAAGAACCACATCTCCGCCGGAAGAACCACATCCCCCGGAAGAACCACAACCCCCGGAAGAACCACATCCCCCGGAAGAATCACATCTCCCCCGGAAGAACCACATCTCCCCCGGAAGAACCACATCTCCCCCGGAAGAACCATATCCCCCGGAAGAACCACATCCCCCGGAAGAACCACATCCCCCGGAAGAACCACATCCCCCGGAAGAACCACATCTGCCATGTCGGCAGTGACTTTTCGGAACTATTCATTCCGAGAACCCAAATCAGGGATGCGTATTGCTGAAAATTTTTGCACAGCGACTCGCATCGCGACGTATCACGACGTATCGCGACAAACAGTTTTCATTTCGCGGTACGCGCCGCCAATTTTACAAGAAATCAGTGAAATGTTCGCCGGTTCTTCTGTTCAAACGAAACCGCGTGAACAAAAAGGAAATCGGCACCCAACCAATGCCTAGTTAACCGAATCATAGTCAATACGAGCGGCACATATCTTGCCGAAATGAGTAAGTTAGTGGCGTGCCAAGGCAGCACTACAATACAACCATTTGGTTGCGAAATTGTGTTTTCTTGTTTAGAATACAAAATCAGAGATATAGCAGAACCTCGTTATGACTACATGGTTGTAATTGAGAAATGAGATCTTCATTTCCGTTATAAATGAGGAACGAGGTCGTCATTTCCGTTATAACTGAGGAATGAGGGCGTCATTTCCGCTATAACTGAGAAATGAGGGCGTCATTTCCGTTATAACTGAGAAATGAGGGCATCATTTCCGTTATAACTGAGAAATGAGGTCGTCATTTCCGTTATGACTGAGGAATGAGGTCATCATTTCCGTTACAACTGAGGAATGAGGGCGTCATTTCCGTTACAACTGAGGAGTGAGGGCGTCATTTCCGTTACAATCGAGACATTTCAATGGTGAAAAGCTTCACTGGGATCATCAAATTATGTCGTTCTGACGAGGTTCCACTCTCGGAACTCTGAAAACATAGCTACCAAAGTAGATGTACCAACTTTTGCCCTATTCAGATTTGGAGAAGCAACTGGTTGTCCAATGATTGCTTCTCTGTTATTTCGGCATTTTTTTTTTTTTTTTTTTACTCAGCCGATTATGAATAATAGTTTCCCAAGAAACTCAAAAGACAGCAAACTTGTTGCCACATCACCGCGTTTGCTGGATATAAAACTGTCCAAAAGTAGTCCTTACAGTCTGTATTCGATCACATCTATCAGGGAACAAACTGGCGCTTGTGAAACACATCCCGTCTCCCAGCGGTCCACACAAAATCGAGTGGGCCGTGAAAAAAGCAGAACCCATGTTTTGTCAAAAATCCTCAAGTGAGAAATTTCTAATAGCTTTGAGTCAACCCATTCTGGTCGGTCCGACTGAAACAGGGTCATAAGTCAGTGGTAGGAATTTGTTAGCTGCCGTACAATATCGCTCCGCATTACAATCAGACTCTACCCAATGACCCAAGACCCCCCCCCCCCTCCTTCTCCAATTAATGATCAGATTTTATTTAACGAGCACCGCCATGGAAGGATTACACTTGTAGAATCCAAAAGATGCGCCATCTAAGCTTTGCCTTAAGTCTTCATATTAGTGCAGTAAATAAATACATTTTGTCTCCAAATCTCAACACTAAGTAAATTCAACACCGACAGCATTTCACCTCACGAACATACTGCACTACAGTAGTTTTTGTATGTATAAACTCTACGCATGTAATACCTCTGTAAATAATCTACCGATCATCTTGTAATTTAAATATTTATTTGCTACGATACAAAACCAAACGGGCTTGGATGATATAATACCACGTTTAGCTTTTTTAACTAACAACAAACCTTCAAAATTGCCACTGTTTTATGAAGTCAATGCACGGTTTCAAGTAAGTTGTGTGGCGCTCACATAAAAAAGGATATTAAAGTTCAGTTTTGCTGCACTATATGTGCGCACAGTGAATGCTGCCCTCACATTCCAACATGCGAAAAAGCAAGATTGTCCCACAAAGACTCCCAATATCACACGGCATTCATACACAACAATTTGAGCTAGACCCCAACATATTACTTAAATCCATTCAACTATTATTCTTTGCAAATCGATGCCTAAAAAATAACAATCTTGACAAAAGGCCCCTGGTTTTATGCAACTACAGAGCACCCTTGGGGGTAACATATCATTTAAGGCTTGGGAATCCGTAAAAGTTTATGGAATTCATACGATGCATTTCCGCCTGTGGCCTTTTTTTCCCGCTGAAATTTTTCAGTTTCCGCACATGCATTAGCCCCACACCACAAAACAGTCTTGGCATCACACTGCTTACTTTACTATGTACAGCAGGTAGGCGAACATCTAGATTGTACAGTGTGTGGTTAACGGCGTAAAGACAAACCCCCAACTCCCGGCGAAAAAGCCCCTCTTTTTTCGCACCCCCGGCGAAAAGCCACCCCCCTCCCTCCCCAACGACAAGCCCTCCCGAAAAAAAGCCTCTGTCCGGCATTTCATTTATTATAATAATTATTACAGTCAGAGCCTCAGAGGTCAATGGACAAAATTAAAAAAATGTAATGTGAAAACTTCAAAGCACAAACATTTGGTTGATGTGGAGACCACAGAGGTGTCCCGTCTAATGTGATTTGACCTACACACTAGGCTTTTGTAAGATGGATCAAGCCGATCGTCCCTTATAATCCGTGAGGCCACTCCTTCACACATGTTGCCGCTAAGCCTGATATAACGGGTGAACGGTCAGGGTCAATCGAGGGTGCCACCCGTTAATCCGTGTTCGGAGTTTTGACGAAAGAGAACGGACTTTTCGTCGCGATTCACAATATGTATATGCTGTGCGCTTGACGTCACGCCCAACTGCAAAGCTAACTTCTCAGTAGCGCTGACAACACGTAAACAAGTTGTTATTCAATTATTTACATCATTTATTCAATTATTAGCATTCTTCAACAGGGCTAGTTCACGGTTTCGACTAAGTTGAGATGCAAAGGATACAAATCAGGATAACATTAACTGAAACACACAAGAAAATGAAAAAAAGTAGCATTGTCCATTATTTACGCAATATTACGTGTTTATTAGTATCTAGAAACTAGAACGGCCAGAGCACATAAGATATCAGCGCATCAAGGTTTGCATTTTCTAGGATAAAACCTATTTTGTCCAGGACAGTGGAAACAACGGGAAACATGGGCATCGGAGATGCAGAGCCCTCAGCGAATAGCAGGTACATCACTGTGGGCGAGTTACTTTTTTGAGATATCGCCGGGACAAAAGCAAGATTTAGGTGTGACGAATATGTGATAAAATAAACCTCAAACTGCACAACAACAGTTTCATTTGCCTTTTGTCTTTGAGGCTTAGTGAAGCACCAATATTTAATTTCTTGTATGTCGTTGACTTTAAAGACGTTTATGCAACATTTCATTGTCAGCTTTTTAACACGTCTCTATTAGACATGTTATAGTCACTTGCAAACAACAAATGACTAAGCTTCAATCGATCGTGCAATGCAATACGTATGCTAAAGCGAAAGTACACAGTGATCCAAGATTCGCTCAGTGATACGACGCTTGCCCGAAAAGCGAGAGGTCCCCGGTTCAAAACCAGACTGCAGTCATACGATAAAACGAGCCGAAGGTCAATTTTTATTTTAGACTAACAGGAAAACGGCTTACCAAATTAAACCCCTCGTTGCACATCTACACTTTGCATACATTCATTCTGTTTGATTTAGTGAAGATCCGAGGAATAGTTTCTGAGATATCGCCCGGACAACAAAAAGTTTAAAGTGCGACGGTCACGTGGCCAGAAGGTCACGTGACAAATTGACCCCCCCCCCCCCCCTTGTTACACATCTACAACTCATATACTTTCTTCCTGTAGGGTTTGGTGAAGATCCGATGAATAGTTTTTTCAGATATCGCCCGGACAAGAAAAAGGTTTAAGTGCCACGGTCACGTGACCGGAAGGTCATGTGACAAATCAAACCTACCGCTGCACATCTACACCTTATATACTTTCTTTCTGCAAGGTTTGGTGACGATCCGATGAATAGTTTTTGACATATCGCCCAGACAAGAAAACGTTTACGGACGAACGGACAGACCGATAACAATAGCCTTCTGCCAATATTGGCTGAGGGCTTAAAACGGGCAAAAATTAAAATGAAACTTGCAGAAACGGAAAAATGAAAAATACTGAAATCTACCTGATATTGCCACAAAATTCAGTACACAAACAGATACGCAGCTATTGATTAACAAGTTGATAATTAAAATAATATTTAGGCAACTGGGGCTGTATTCAAGGCATGGAAAGCATTTATACTTAGCAAAATTGCTTGCGGTTATTAAGCACTAAGTTTTTACCAACTATAAATTGCCTGCGACAACCAAACATGGGTGTATGGACTGTGAGGCACACTGTTAGGGGTACGGCTTGTTAAGACGCATAATTGTAAGGTTCACAATGCTCAGGACACTCCAAATAACAAAATGAAACGTGACGGGCTACTATTTGTGCCAAAGGCAAACTGCGAGGACACCTTTAGGCAACAAGGTCCATATAAAATCATCAATAAGTAAACAATGATAAACAGAATTGTGCGGCTAAAGCGAGCTACTGTTTACGGGGGAGACATGCCATGAGGGATTAGTAGGCTGTTGGAAGAAATTTCATCAAGCTAATAACACAACTTTAAACAAGGCAGCCCGGAATATAAACAAACATTTGACAGCTAAGTGCGGACGCTAATTTGTCCTTACTTCAACGAGAAATGAAATATATGCAGTTCATAAAAAAACTGCATTTTTTTCTGCAAAAAGTGTATTTTGTACATGAACTTTAGCTAAATGTTTGTATAATATCAACTGGTATTTAGGATTCGAGCATCAGAACACATGAAATTCACCCTGTAGGCTTAACAACAGAAGGCTCGTAGCTCTGACAGAAAGTTTTAGGGAATAACAAGAGAAGTAAGATATTTAGGCGAAATCTATAATTTTTTAATTTTTTCCTGGTTAGTTTGTATTCGAAATGCAAAATTTTTCCGCATTTTATAAGCCAAATCACTTTGGGCATTCCCAAAGAAATGTGCAAAAATTCTGCCTTTCGAATAACAAGTATTTGTGAAACACACGCAGGCCCCAACCGCCCCCAAATTCATAGGGGTATAAAGCGATGACGGACAGACGGACGGACACCCCAAACCTATAGGCCCCAATCCGAAGGGTTGGGGCCTAAAAATAACCGGGTAAAAAATGAAAGGAATGATAGAGAAATTTCACCTAAATGTCAAATTTCTCTTGCACTAACAGCAACCGAATTTTTAACAACTTTTATAAATTTATTAAAAGTTTTTAAAAATAGTTTAAAGTTTCAAATTCTTTTGTGTTCCGAGTTTGAGCTGTTTTTGTGATATTTTTTCTAGGGTACGCACCGCTCCAAGAAGCGGTGCGCTGAAAAGTTTCCAGGCACCGCTTCAAAGCCTCGCTATATAACGATAAGCAAGTCAACTGCGCTCGCTTTGAGGCACCCCTGTGGCTACTTTATGCGAGATTCAACGTCCCATGGGTTTTTATTGGCATTTGCTAAAGGCCCTCAAAGTACAACGGTAATCATATACAACTTCTGTGTTACGCTTTCTTTAAAAGAAAATAATTCGGAAATAACCCCAATCTCCCGCAATAATTGACATTTGTTTGTATACAGGCAGCATACTTTATTACGTGAAATAGTAACAATAATTTTTGCAATTATCCACCAAAAAACTTTTAAATTGATATTTCAAAAAGAACGTAAAAATAAAAAGTCAAATATTGTGGGTATACAAAATAAATTTATACCCAACTCTGCATCTATCAACTATTTTAGTATGTATTTTAGAAATAAACTATGACCCCTTTATTTAAATTTTCGGTCCCTTGACTTTGATCACGTGACAT
Organism: Protula sp. h YS-2021; assembly: GCA_949752745.1. Classification (NCBI taxonomy): domain Eukaryota; kingdom Metazoa; phylum Annelida; class Polychaeta; order Sabellida; family Serpulidae; genus Protula; species Protula sp. h YS-2021. The sequence continues at coordinate 14,476,549 of OX457027.1, read as the reverse complement.
TTAAAGGCCAGAACGTAAACAAACATTTGACAGGTGGGTGCGGAAGCTAACTTTTCTGCACTTTTATGAACAAATAAAAGATATGCAGCTCACTAAAAACTATGCCTGTTTACAAAAAGGGCATATTTGGCCTGAACTTTCTGTAGATGTTTGAATAAAAAGGGCTGGTGTGCAGGATTTGTGCCTGAGAAAATATGAAATTGACCCCTATTAGTGGAGCAATGGAATGCTTCGTAGCTCTGACATAGAGATGTACGATGTTATACAAGTCAGAGCTACTCGGAGTTAGGGTACGAGTCGTATCATTTCTTTCATTTTTACCCAGTTCCCTCGCAGTCGAAATTCAAAATTCTTACGCATTTTATTCGAAACACCCAAAGTGTGATCTCGCTCATTCGGAACGCCCAAAGTGTGATTTGGCTTATAAAGATTCGTTCCTCAAGCTGCCCGGAGCTATGATTCATCGATCGATCTCACGGTTAAGAGCTAGCGTCATGTACTAGAACGCTCTCACCTCTATTTCCCTCATTATCAGCTTTTTCATTTATGTTTCCTTTTTTATCTGGGTTTGACATCATGTTCTCTACAAACTCGCTGCATATTTTGATGATGTTTTGGGTCGAAACCATTTGTGTCGAAACTGTTTGTTTGATGCGGAAGTATTTTTGCCCGTATTGAGCATGCGCCTCAAACAAAACGCAGCTGTCATTTCTGTAGAATGGCCGGAATTATTTGAGATGTTTTGAATAGGAACTTTTACAATTAATAAATTCTGGCCCTTGCATTTTCACATTTGCAAAATACACTAAGCCTAAGTGATCAGCGTTTAATGGTGTTGAATATTGCTCATGATTAAGGTAATTGGGAAAGCCTGATTTCCACAAACAGAAATTAAGTTTAAATGTTGTAACGCAAAGAGTCGACTGAAAAACTATGGACAATAAAGAGTTGTGCAAAACTGTATTGCTCACCACGCATTTCAATAATTGGAAAATAATAATAATAATAATCTTTTGTTTTTGCGATGTCTACAGTAACGCTGAGCAAACAAAGGACATCTATTTAGTTTATAGTGTGATGTGGTCTAAAAACTCCAGAAAAACACCGCAATTGCTAACGATTATGATTAAAATTAAGGCGGCAATCAAATGTACCAACTGTTGGATCGTTTATTCATAAAAAACTTAAAAATCAGTGCGCTTAAGTAACCCTTTGAAAAGACGTCAATTGCCAAAGTTCACATTTAACTGCTTCATTGCGAATACATCAATTACCCTGAGATATTTGTCCAGACACTGTCATATACGTTAGTTAACAATGGAACCAAAATAAAGTCAAATCGTTTTACCATAAAATATTAACAAGCATATACTAAAAGTTGTATATAAGAGGACTCAGCATTGAAAATCCTTGAAAAATATTGCATTATATAGCCCTTTCTATTTACTCTGAAAATATTGTATGTACAATTCGTGTATGTACAATCTTTGTATGTACAATCGTAATACTGCATAAATGTTACATTATATAGACCTTTCTATTATTAGGAAAATGTTGTATGTTCCAGCAATAATTACTAATCAGAAAGAGCCATGACTATTCAGTATAATCATACTGAATTCTATGACACAGTTTAAGTTCTACCAATAAGCAATTAGATGTTCACTGCCTGTAGTAATTTCATAGTTTTTTTTACAAATCCTGATTTATCTGGTTTAAAATTTAGATCTAGTCTTCATTCTCAAATCAGATGGCCCAAATTTTGGAACTTCTTAGTAGGGTAAAAGTGGGGCTTCTAAAACAGGAAGTGACGTCATAATGACGTCAGGAGGTTTTTTAGAAGCCCCATGGGGTTTCTACAACAGTGACGTCATAATGACGTCACTGTGGGGAAAACCCGATCGATAAATTTCAGAGTGCACTCGTACAGAGTGTGGGGGAAAACCCGATCGATAAATTTCAGAGTGCACTCGTACAGAGTGTGGGGGAAAACCGATCAATAAATTTTAGAGTGCACTCGTTCAGAGCGTGGGAACGATCAATAAATTTGAGAAGGTATGGGATTTTAAGCAGGATAAAATTGGGGCTCCGAAAACAGGAAGTGACGTCATAATGACGTCAACGCGGTGTTTTCGGAGCCCCATGGGGCTCCGAAAACAGTGACGTCATTGTTTTCGAATTCGCATGGGTATTTTGAAACAGGTAATCGAAAGAGCGCGTGCCCGTTCAATGATGTCATGATGACGTCATCATGACGTTATAATGACGTCATCATGATGACGTTATAATGACGTCATCATGACGTTATAATGACGTCATCATCATGACGTTATAATGACGTCATAATGACGTCATCATGACGTTATCATGACGTCATCATCATGACGTTATCATGACGTTATCATGACGTTATCATGACGTCATCATGATGTTATGGCATATTAAGACAGTCCTAAGCAGCATAACCCTAAGTCGCCTGTCAATCATCATGACGTCATTAGTCACGTGACCTGTCAATCATCATTGGTCACATGACCTTTCAATCATGTGTGATGTGATTCCAACCGCATATGAGGAATATTTTCCTGCTCATTAACCTTCTGGCCTGAATGGCTCAGTTGGTAGAGCAGAGGACCCGTAAGCGGACCCATGATCTGAAGGTCGGTGGATCGAACCCGCTCTCGGGCATCACTTTCATATCATGGGTCCTCAATCTTAGAACACTCCCCCCCCGGGTCCTCAAACTTGGAAGACCCCCCCGGGTCCTATGACTTAGAAGACCCCCCCCCCCCCTGGGTCCTCAGACTTGGAAGACCCCCCCTGAGTCCTCAAACTTGGAAGGACCCCCCCGGGTCCTCAATCTAAGTAGACCCCCCCAGGATGTGGCTATGTAACATCATATAGCTATATGACTATTTAATTGCTATGTGAACATAATTAGTTTCAAGTATGTATGTCATTATCAGATCGTTCAACAGACAAGCCGTGATAGCTCACTTGGTAGAATAGACGGCTAGCAACCTGAGAGTTGTGGGATCGATCCCACATCGGGGCAAACTTTTTTCTGGTTTTTGTTCACTTTTATGACTCTGTGACATTTTGTGACAACATGTGACTGTGACATCATGTGACTCTGTGACTTTTTTTTCTTTTTTTTTTAATTATTATTATTATGATAATATTTAATAAGTCATATTTCAATGGTTTCCCATTACAGTAACCACACACACACACACACACACACACACACACACACACACACACACACACACACACACACACACACACACACACACACACACACACACACAGCATACGTACATGTGTACAGAGTGTGGGGAAAACCGATTTATAAATTTCAGAGTGCACTCGTTCAGACCGTGGGAACGATCGATAAATTTGAAAACATCAAAGGCCTAGACCGTGGGAACGATCAATAAATTTCAGAGTGCACTAATTCAGACCGTGGGAACGATCGATAAATTTGAAAACATCAAAGGCCTGGACCGTGGGAACGATCAATAAATTTGAGAAGGAATGGGATTTTCCCCAACTCTATGTTTTATGTTATAGTAGTTTGAAAATGACACTTCTAAAACACATTTAACAAATGTAGTTTTTTGATAACATATAATATATAATATATAAATATATAATATATAAACATTTGAACATTTTAGCATGCTACTTATTTGAATATTCTAAAGTCATAGTAGTGGAAAAATGGTGGTTCTAGACCAACTTTAACAAATTTAATTTTTAACACCATATGATATATAAAATAAGTTTGAACATTTTAGCATGCTACTTATATGAATATTCTAAAGTCATAGAAGTGGAAAAATGGTGGTTCTAGACCAACTTTAACAAATTTTGTTTTTTGACAAAATATGATGTATAAAATAAGTTTGAACATTTTACCATGGTGTAGTAGGGTAAAAATAAGGGTTCTAGACCAACTTGAACAAATTTTGTTTTTTGACAACATATGATCTATAAAATAAGTTTGAACATTTTACCATGGTGTAGTAAGGTCAAAATCAGGGTTCTAAACCAACTTTAACTAATTTCGTTTTTTACACGTTTCAGACGATTCTACCACTTGGTTGATTGGTTGATTGTTGGAAAATGGGAAGTGAAAATGTGGATAGTTATGTAGGAAAACTGCGCCCATTCAAAAGACGTGTTCGAATGGCAAGCCCATTTTAAAGAGTTGTTCGAATGGCAAGCCCATTTTAAAGACGTTTTCGAATGGCAAGCCCATTCAAAACACGTGTTCGAATAATTTTTGAAAAATATTACGCCGTGGTATTGTTCAAGAAATTGTTCAACATGTTCAACACGTTCAACATGTTCAACGTGTTCAACATGCTCAATAAGTTCAACATGTTCAACATGTTCAACAAGTTGTTCAACATGTTCAACATGTTGTTGTTCAACATGTTGTTCAACATGTTCAACATGTTGTATATAAAGCTATGTTTAAAGACTTTCTCATCATTTGAATAGTGTAGGTTGAACCGAAAGGATGTATAAATGCAACATTTGTTCGAAATCTTACAATTGGCCGCAAAGTCTTAAAAGACACTTAAAGGTTGCTCACGCTTCAGAAGTGGATGAAGAATCGGATATGGAAAACCCTGTAAAACTACCTTTCATGGAAACTTTAGATGAGTCTTCTATGGAAAGTCAAAGCGTCAACATAGCTGAAAAGAATGCACATGCTTGTACAGAATGTGGTGCATTGTACAACAGCGAAGAAGCTTTGCTCAAACATATGGAGCAGTGTGGTGAGGATGCTGATGACAGGAGTTCTGAAAGTGAGTCAGAAACAGACTCTGAAAGTGAGTCAGAAATAGACTCTGTTTGGCATGATATGGTTCAAGACGTCTACGATGACTATGATAACATATTTCAAGTAAAGGTTTCAGAATATGAAGAACAAGGACTTGAAGATGCGCGTGAAATAGCAAGTTATGACCTTCGACCCATTTATAAGCATGGACTAAAACAACTGTTTATGAGACTGTTCAACTATACCCAGCGTCTGCAACAAAGCAAACATTATCAAAAGATTTTAGAGGACTTTAAATACTTTGTTGATGAAAAACATTATAAGCATTCAAAGGCATTAAAGGCGGCTATAAGGAAAAACAATGCATTCTTTGAAGAGCTACTAGATATGGAGGAGGAGGATGGTAGCAGTGACAACAAAAGTGGCATGGACAGTGAACAGAGTGAAACAGATGCAGAAAAATAGACTTATTTGACTAAACTTTATAATAAAGACTTTATAAATGTTGTAATATTTTATTAACTTAAGCATTGTGTAATATGTGTCTAGCTTTGCAACATATAAAGTCGTAAGGTTCCTGACACGGTTTTAATTGACCCGTAAACCATATATCATATATTGGGTATTATAGTTAATTTTGTATTATTATGTATTTTATTCAAGAATTGTATTATTATGTATTATATTCAAGTATTGTTTTATTATGTATTATATCCAAGTATTGTTTTATTATGTATTATATCCAAGTATTATATGAGAAAAATAAAAAGTTGAAAAGCATCATATGTGTTTTTATTGAACATTACAAATATGTACAATTATGATAAAAACAAAACTATTTCAAATACATATTATGTTAATACATGTGCAGAAGAACTTAACTTAAAATTTTATAACAACTGACTTCACATGAACATAGATAAAGTTAATTTCATAGTCTACATATGAAGACAATTTAATTTGAACTACATATCAAATGTACATGTCCATATGAGTCAAAGCTAAGTTCTTGTCAAGCTTCAAAACCGTCTGTCCAATCTTCTGCACTGTGATGAAATCACAGCATCCACTAAGCTCGTCATGCTGTTAAAACTGTATACAGTCATCTCGCTGTCTACTCAACCATCTTCTGACAGTCACTGCATTTATACAGATCCATTTTCTGAAGCATGAGATCCACTGACGTCATTTGCTTCTTCAACATGTGCCAGTCTTTCAATGACAACAAAATTCCCTTCTTGGTAGGATATAACCTCCCAGATGCATGATTCGTAATATATTTACGAATGTTAACCATCACTTTCTGTTGATAATTCACCAATTTAATATATGTTTCTCCATTAATGGGTATCATAACCGGTGAATCGTCTACACGCATCTTCTTCATAGTGGTATCAGCTTTACGCTCCGGTTCTCGCTTCATATTAGGCTCTGTCGTATTTTTTCGCATTTTACACGGCGGCGTCATAGCTGGTAACTCATCTCTTTTTATCTTTCTAAAATGTGGTCGCTTTTGACGCTGCTGACGTGACTTCGCCTTAGACTTTACCATGGGCATTGCCTTAGACTTTGCTGTAGGTATTGTCTCAGGCTTTGCTATAAAATCTTTCTGCAGGCATTGCCATAGATGGTAGTTGGTGTTCACTCACTGCAGACATGTTCACTCTTCAGTATCTTGATACAGAATGTGCGTTATGTCTGAGGGTAGGTACCTTTTATGCTCTATAGGGAGCTGTCACACTCGAGGTTGGACACACTTTGTCCTAAAATGTTTAGAAATAACTTTACCATATGCGACTTTGCAGCCAATTGTAAGATTTCGAACAAATGTTGCATTTATACATCCTTTCGGTTCAACCTACACTATTCAAATGGTGAGAAAGTCTTTAAACATAGCTTTATATACAACTTGTTGAACATGTTGAACAACATGTTGAACAACAACATGTTGAACATGTTGAACAACTTGTTGAACATGTTGAACATGTTGAACAAGTTGAACATGTTGAACATGTTGAACTTGTTGAACTTGTTGAACATGTTGAACATGTTGAACTTGTTGAACATGTTGAACATGTTGAACAACTTATTCGAACACGTGTTTTGAATGGGCTTGCCATTCAAACACGTCTTTAAAATGGGCTTGCCATTCGAACACGTCTTTAAAATGGGCTTGCCATTCGAACACGTCTTTTGAATGGGCGCAGTTTTCCTACATAACTATCCACATTTTCACTTCCCATTTTCCAACAATCAACCAATCAACCAAGTGGTAGAATCGTCTGAAACGTGTAAAAAACGAAATTAGTTAAAGTTGGTTTAGAACCCTGATTTTGACCTTACTACACCATGGTAAAATGTTCAAACTTATTTTATACATCATATGTCGTCAAAAAACAAAATTTGTTCAAGTTGGTCTAGAACCCTTATTTTTACCCTACTACACCATGGTAAAATGTTCAAACTTATTTTATACATCATATTTTGTCAAAAAACAAAATTTGTTAAAGTTGGTCTAGAACCACCATTTTTCCACTACTATGACTTTAGAATATTCAAATAAGTAGCATGCTAAAATGTTCAAACTTATTTTATATATCATATGGTGTTAAAAACTAAATTTGTTAAAGTTGGTCTAGAACTACCATTTTTCCACTACTATGACTTTAAAATATTCAAATAAGTAGCATGCTAAAATGTTCAAACTTATTTTATATATCATATGGTGTAAAAAATTAAATTTGTTAAAGTTGGTCTAGAACCACCATTTTTCCACTACTATGACTTTAGAATATTCAAATAAGTAGCATGCTAAAATGTTCAAATGTTTATATATTATATATTTATATATTATATATTATATGTTATCAAAAAACTACATTTGTTAAATGTGTTTTAGAAGTGTCATTTTCAAACTACTATAACATAAAACATAGAGTTGGGGAAAATCCCATTCCTTCTCAAATTTATTGATCGTTCCCACGGTCCAGGCCTTTGATGTTTTCAAATTTATCGATCGTTCCCACGGTCTGAATTAGTGCACTCTGAAATTTATTGATCGTTCCCACGGTCTAGGCCTTTGATGTTTTCAAATTTATCGATCGTTCCCACGGTCTGAACGAGTGCACTCTGAAATTTATAAATCGGTTTTCCCCACATTCTGTACACATGTACTTATGCTGTGTGTGTGTGTGGTTACTGTAATGGGAAACCATTGAAATATGACTTATTAAATATTATCATAATAATAATAATTCAAAAAAAGAAAAAAGTCACATAATGTCACAGAGTCACATGATGTCACAGTCACATGTTGTCACAAAATTTCACAGAGTCATAAAAGTGAACAAAAACCAGAAAAGTTTGCCACGATGTGGGATCGATCCCACAACTCTCAGGTTGCTAGCCGTCTATTCTACCAAGTGAGCTATCACGGCTTGTCTGTTGAACGATCTGATAATGACATACATACTTGAAACTAATTATGTTCACATAGCAATTAAATAGTCATATAGCTATATGATGTTACATAGTCACATCCTGGGGGGGTCTCCTTAGATTGAGGACCCGGGGGGGGGGTCCTTCCAAGTTTGAGGACCCAGGGGGGGGTCTTCCAAGTCTGAGGACCCAGGTGGGGGTCTTCCAAGTCATAGGACCCGGGGGGTCTTCCAAGTTTGAGGACCCGGGGGGGAGTGTTCTAAGATTGAGGACCCATGATATGAAAGTGATGCCCGAGAGCGGGTTCGATCCACCGACCTTCAGATCATGGGTCCGCTTACGGGTCCTCTGCTCTACCAACTGAGCCATTCAGGCCAGAAGGTTAATGAGCAGGAAAATATTCCTCATATGCGGTTGGAATCACATCACACATGATTGACAGGTCATGTGACCAATGATGATTGACAGGTCACGTGACTAATGACGTCATGATGATTGACAGGCGACTTAGGGTTATGCTGCTTAGGACTGTCTTAATATGCCATAACATCATGATGACGTCATGATAACGTCATAATAACGTCATGATGACGTCATGATAACGTCATGATGATGACGTCATGATAACGTCATGATGACGTCATTATGACGTCATTATAACGTCATGATGATGACGTCATTATAACGTCATGATGACGTCATTATAACGTCATCATGATGACGTCATTATAACGTCATGATGACGTCATCATGACATCATTGAACGGGCGCGCGCTCTTTCGATTACCTGTTTCAAAATACCCATGCGAATTCGAAAACAATGACGTCACTGTTTTCGGAGCCCCACTTTTATCCTGCTGAAAATCCCATTCCTTCTCAAATTTATTGATCGTTCCCACTCTCTGAACGAGTGCACTCTAAAATTTATTGATCGGTTTTCCCCCACACTCTGTACGAGTGCACTCTGAAATTTATCGATCGGCTTTTCCCCACAGTGACGTCATTATGACGTCACTGTTTTAGAAACCCCATGGGGCTTCTAAAACACCTCCTGACGTCATTATGACGTCACTTCCTGTTTTAGAAGCCCCACTTTTACCCTACTCTTCTTTAAATGATTGATAAAATATCTTAATCTTTAGAAAAAAACATAGAAGCATAGCATCTATTAATTGATGTAATGCAATCCTTTTAAGAATCAGAATAACAAATAATATAACAAAGTTGTCTTGATTCTATATCATCCTCAGCAAATGCAATCGATAATCGATAGATGTCACATGACCATGTTCTGACGATAATTATTTCTTCGGAATTTTGAACCAATGTAACGTTAAAGGACGTTTGCCGTCGCAGTTACATTGTAACATTGATTGCATAACAGATTCTTTAAAAACTCACCTCCACAATTACTGCAGTCAAATCAAAATCTGAAACATATTTTTGGATATGAAACGAAGACATAAAAACAAAAACAATAAACTGTTTTAGTGTGTTTTTGTGTGTCGGTTACCTAACCCATATGTCTTCGGAATAAAAATTACAACATATATGTCACGCAGGTTAATTAGCCAAATTTTGACGATATTTAATCCATTATGACTGACTCTCAACAGAAAAACACCTTTTTTTACTCTTTACGACCAGGAAAGGACACTCGGTGTCTTTGATCTGTAAGGTATATTTTTCGATTCGACTTGGTACTTGCGTATGCTTGCATTTCATAATTTTTTAAGGATATATATTTGGAATCACCTGATTAGAGGTGACTATATGCTCTGTTCTCACATTACAGGCATTTAAGTTTAATTGTTAACACTTGACAAGCCTTTGGCTTGCAAGGTGTTTCTGAATTTGTGCCAGCAGCCGTTGGTATCTATTTTTCTAGACAGTGAACGGATTATTTGTGTCATATACTCAGCTGACACTACGGGCCCTAGGGCCATGAAACTTGGGACTTAGGTAGAACTTGATATAAACGTGTGCAAGACACTTTTTATTTTCTCCTTCGATTTCGTTTTCTTGTCCAAAACACCATGTGAAAAGAGTGTATTTTTGCAAGTAAATGTGGAGCATTTATCGCCAGACACAGAACACACATATGCTTAGCTTTGTGCTAGCTCTCACTGCGTAAATAGATAACACGGCGTATGCCTGATCAGTCAATAAAACCTTAAGTCAACAAAAACCAAACACTATTCGGCTTATAAGAAGTATTCAAGCTCTGTTGTTTGCAATATATCATTCAAGAAATAGCCCATTGAAGGAAGTATTTTGCGTTTTAATTTTTGGCAAGCGTTTAACATTCGCTGGCGAAATGAGGTTCTAGTTTGAAAATATGTAATGCACAATCCTGACTTTTATTTATTTTACAACTTATTCTGGTTCACATAGTACTATCGCGTGCGTGAAATTATAATGAAACACAGAAAGTCACCTGATAAAGGTTTTAACTAGGTGTATACATAACTTTGATTAAATTAATTTGCTACTTCTTTGTTCATTTATCTATAAACTTAGTTCAGATTGCAAGCATCACTTTTCAGCTGTAATTAGGCCTAACATTTAAGTAGAATAAGGTGTGGTGGTCTTTCATCATTAGTATTTAAGCATATTTCAATAGAAACTAAAATTTACATGAAATGATGCAGCGGTACTAACCATGAAATTTTGGCGAACGTATGGCTAGAATTACCTTAACTCATTCTGTAGTTGTAATTGTTTAAATTTTCATTCGAATCATCTTAGTAATCTCGATTAGTGAAGATCAGAGCCTCAATCAAAACTTTTTTCTTGTTGTCGAGATGCCCTATTGACAATAACTGTTCATGCATGTTTGTAAAAGAAAAACCCATAATTGGGACCTCCTGGGGCCTTTTATCTGACGCCACTATGTCATACTTTTGGTTTGAGACACGGCCGATGGACTTGCATTGTAACTAATAAATCTAATATTGGTCATTTACAGTGGAACTTCTGAAAATGACATCAGATACAACGACATCTAAGTTTTGACTGTGCGATTTTCAAGTTCAGCCATTCCATACTTATACTAGTCTTTTAAAAATTCGGATATAACACCACCTGAGATATAGCTACATACATTTTGGTCTCTTAATTGTGAGATAAAAGAGCTTCTGAGTAGCTTTAATAAGCCTTAGCGAGACGTCATCACTTGTTTAACCAACAGCTTAATGCTGTCTTGCATAACTCCTGCTATGTCTGACCAGTAAAAGTATCAATACCTTTTACTTTTATGAATACCCGCTTTTTTCACAAAATTAATTGTTAACAGGGTTAACGATTGATTCATACTGAGTGGCATTTATTACAGATTATATTGGTTATAACGGCGTGTGTGGCATCATCAACCCAACAAACACAGAGCATCTAATGTGATTGAGATAACAATTAAATATCAATGCTTTGCAAAGGATGCTCGTTGATGTATTTGAACTTGCAGTTTATGTGTTTCCAGGAACAATTTACTACCTGTAAAATGCCAAATTTCTTAGATGTCCAATGTGGTGAGAATAGACAATGAAACGTGATTAGAAGCCTATGAGACAGACGAGTACGACACATTATATTTGAAACCTCATATATCGTAACCTGTTCCAAAATTTTGAGGTCAGATTTCAAAATTAAGGTTCTGGTAATGCTTAAATGTAACATCTGAATATGAAAGTGAATAGTGATTCTTTTTTTTAATAACTTGCCAGATTGCACGTTTAGTTCTTGTTTTATGGAATGTCTTTACAGGCGCATAACGTAGCTCAAAGGAGTATTTACTTAACGCATAATGCTTCTCAACAGTTTATCTAGTTAACCAGCTACGTTTTGTAAAGTATAGCAAAGTATTGCATTATATATATATATATATATATATATATATATATATATATATATATATATATATATACGATGCAGGGTTCGCGCTGGGTTCTCAGGAAAGTGAGGCAAAAAAGGAAAGTGTGACTCAGTTGCGTACAGAAAGACTCGGTGGGTTCCGAAAAAGTGAGTCCCTTCGTAAAAAATGCCCAAAAAGTGGACAAAAACCCCGCCAACGCGAACCCTGCGATGATTATATTAACTTGGAAAAAAGTCAAAATTCGTCATTTCATGAAGGAGGCATCCACTATTTATTGCCAGATAGAGCTAGCAACACCAACAAAGCACTAACGGCTACTGTTTGTTGCAAGGTCATTGTCTTTGCTATATGTGCACTGACGTATGGCAGTTGTTTACTGTCGTGTTTAATGATTGGCTGTGTGTTCAGTGGATTATGGTAACCGTGGGTTTTGAGCGTTTAGTAGCATTCAACAACAATTCATTGTACTTTCTAACATTCTGCATCGGATGAACCTACAATCAACATTAGAAGAACCAAAATAACAAACAAAATCGATGTAGTGACGTCATAGCGATGTGAGAACTTAAAAAGAAGGCCAGCAAATCATTTCTGCGACAAAAGTAGTCTCATACGTTTTTTTACTCGGAAGCTGTAGGTGAAACCGTTTTTTAAATATTTTCGTTATGAAATCGTGATGATGACGTCATAGGTAAAAATTATAGGAGGGTTAAGATTCCAGTAATTAATCAGCAAATTTACCCGTGGACTAATCGATACCTCGAACTGGCGTCTTGGGGCTCTATTATTTAGTGTTTATGCCTCTAGTAATAATTGTGTGAGATCTAAAATTCATTTATGTACTCGGGATTAAGTTATGCTAATAGATAAATATGTCTGTATTTGAATTATTCGGTATTAAAATAGCGATGTTATGTTTATGTTGCAAGTATGTTTTGAACGAAAAATTACCCGCGCATCCAGTGTATGTAATTTTATAATCATTTTGTTAAATGTGCATAAATGCGGTTAGGTACAAGACAGAACATTTGTTTCATATTACCAATCTGAATAGTAGGTTTGCGGTTGAAATCAAATTTAAAATAAACACCGTTATAACTAAAATTACCAAACATAGTAAAATGTACATAGATTCAAGTAAATTATAAATTTAACTTTCTCTGTTGATCTAGGAATAAAATTTATCACGAAAGCAATTTTTTACAACACGGGTGGCAGGTTGTAGGTCGCTGTTGAGGATATTTATATTTTGAACTCAGACAGCTTAATTCTTAAATAAAATTAATTTTAAGAGCTGATAAAACTTGTTTAAGGTTAGTTATAAAAAGAAAAAAATACAGGTTAAAGTAGAAAAATGCAAAAAGTAATTATTTCGAATTGTTATATCAATGAATTGTTATATCAATGAATTTATTATGCTTAGAATCACTTGGGATGCACGAACTCAAAAATACGTTTGCATCATCATGAGCTGTGATTTATGAAAACACTTTAAACCGGTCATAAGATGTTTGGTTGAAATGACCCAGCAATTTGCTTTCCTTATCAGCAATAATTTGTTATCAAGGTACAGAAGTACGATGACAGGACGGTTATCTAATAGACTAGCCTTTTCTGATACTTTGTGATATCATTTGACATCGAAATGTGTACTTATCTTTTTGTAAAATTGCTTAATAGTCTGTTAAACTTTTTCTAGGAGATCCATTAATTTTCAAAGCACCTAAATATGAAAAGTGCTATGAATATATAAATTGCAAGAACTGCAAGACATTTCACTTCATGCCAGTTTAACACTTAGAACCTAGTCCCACAGAGTTACTGGGTTGTTGGTCATTTCGAAAGTTTCTATCTCCCTCTTTCTGTACTTTTTATCTTTCTTTTTTTTCATTTTTTCGTTTTCAGGCATTTCATTCAAAACATAAAGGGTCAGGAAAATGAAACTTGGCACGCATCCAGTGGTTTGGTGCTTGTGGATTCACATATTCATCAACCTCTTGTCCAGTATTTAAAACTAAACAAAATCTCTTGAAAATGTTGCACTTAGAACTTTAGAGCAAAATACATTATGAAACGTTTTCGTATAGAAGGATTTTATGCACCTGCTGCTTTGGCTGTGTTGTCATTTTGACGCCGATATCCGTAGTTTTTGCAACTCTAATACTGTTTTTAATTTCCTTCGATGCAGAAAATGTTATGCTGTATTTGAAAGGAATTTGAGATGAAGGTCCAACCAGGTGGCTAAAACATCTTTGGGTCACCGTCGTTTAATACGTTCTAAATACAACATAAAGGTAATGCTTGTTTTGATCAGTACATAGTTGTTGATAGTAGAGATTGATTAGAGGCAATAATGCCTTTCAACTATGTAATTTAAAAAAAAGAACACCGGCTTATAACATTTATCACGCACTAATTCATAAATTAGAGACTACTTTTTTTAAATAAAGCATCACTACTTTAACATTTTTCGATGACAAAACACCTAAAACAGGTTTCCCCATAGATCTAATAATGAATTTATTGCTTCCCTGCTATAGCGAATCACGAAACGGGGGACTATAGTATTCGAGTTTGTCTGTCGGTCTGTCGACACCTGAAGTACGTAATTTTGTGTAATCTGTATCTCAAACACGGGGGCGAATACAGCTGCTATGCTTATATATACTAAAATATTTCTCACCATTTTATAGATGTGTAAGGAGCATTTTGAGTGTCAATCCGTCCTCCAGTTTAAAATAATTTGAAATAATTAAAAGTCACAGAAACTACAATAAAGGACAAATATATGGAATAGCCATCGATATACCTTATTGTTGCACATCAACAAACTTACAGTTAAGTTAAAGTATGCCGTAAAACAATCATCACAGTTTTGTCCTGATTTAATTTTAAGTATATCACATAACAGTCATTACATTTTTGTTGTAACTCAATTAATTAATTAATTAATTATAACGCCATAAAAAGTCTTCACACATATTATAAGAAGCTTTAAATCTTGAATTCCACTTACGAAACAACGTTACCGCCGCTAAAGGAACAGGTGATAACTTGAGATATTTATATATTTCCCTTTAAAAAGAGCAACATGCCAACATGCTGATGTTTTACAGCTAGGCGCAAAGCAGTGCCCTATTTCATCATTGCCCACTATCAGTGAAAAAATTAGCTGCCAAAATACCCAAAAATACCGCAGTTTTCTCTTTCGATTTTTAAACCGAACTGAACTGAAAAACTGCGTTCGGCTTTCGGTTACGTTGCAAACTGCAACACTCCTAGTTGGTAGTATCCTTGTAATAACCCTTAGTACTTGAGCCTTGCAGTTTTGTTGACTAGTGTAAATTTCAAACCTAAGTAAAGCAGTAGAGCTTTAGTGTAAAACTAAATATTGTTCTGTCGCTATTACTGAGGTATTAAATAAGCTCTCCATTTCTTCTGTTTTCATGTGTGATTAAATTGACATCCCAAAACTCACACATTTCAGTCATTTTCTTCTTTCCATTGTTTATTAGTGCTATTTGTTGTTTCTTAAAATATCATTTTTAATATTTTTTTGCACTACAGAATGGAAGTCACAAAGCGTTATTATGTTACCAGAAATTGCGATAGTTTGTCAAACCCAATAAGCAAAGTTTTGGACACGGGATGGAGGGGGAGGGGGGTTGGGGCGGTCATATGCCATGTCCGCGGCAACAGATGTATCTGATAGTAAAGCCTGTTCGTAGTCATCACTTTTCACAAGTCACTACTTTTCGCATTTGTGCATCCACCTCTAAATTTATATTAAACGCTATTGCTCCGAGAGCTTTTATTATATCACAATAAAATTTTCTGTATATATAGCCTACCCAGGTGTGCATGTAAACTAGTGAGGGCAGAGGACATTCGAGCTCCGCTGTTTATCTTTATTTTTGATCATGCGCCAATTTTTTGCAATTTAGCAAAGCGAAATCTGGTTTTTGTCTCATAGAAATTCTTTAATTTACCATGAAGATAATAAAGGTCAGAAGAAAATACTTTTTAATTTAATTTTATTTCTGGTTATGCAGCTTGCACACTGATGTTATTTACAGCAAATGCTTTATTTATAAGCTGTCAGAATAATGATTTTGTGCTTCTACGTGTAAATTTTGCTACTGAAATTAGTACAGTTTCTTTTCTTTTTTTTTCTTTTTTTTTCGATTTCATCGTAAGCTTTCCCTTCTCTAGAGTCTTCTCCGAAACGGTTAAAGATATCAAAATTTAATTTTGCAGTCATATAGTGGACCATGGATTTCACGTGGAAACCTGGTGACCTACGGCATTACCACCAGCATTTTATGACACTTTAACTTTTTCAAATATTTTGACAACGGATGTATCTGTAACTTGTTTTTAGCAAAGGCCTCATGAGATAATTTTACAAGTGTCATTCAGCTGTCCTACTTTTGGCCTATGACATCACAATTACATCATTTTTTATTCAGGTAGTCAATTCAGTGTGTAGAGAAGGTTTTGAAGATTAAGAATGAGAATTAAAATGTAATTTAGTCCCTTCTAATCACACCCCAAACTCATCTAACACATATCACATCAAGAGCAAAACACCTGCATCATGCTAAAGTAACACAAATAAGGCTCAACAAAACTTTAGCAATCTGGATAATCTGTGATGCTTTCATGCCATAATAACAGAGTTGAATTCCGCAGTGACGGAGGTATTGCTCTAAAGAACACTCACAGCTCATAACACAATGCATCATTATTTAAATTCTTCATACGTCCTTTTTTGAGATAATGTAAACATGAGTGTAAAAGAGTCATGTTTATTTCATAGATTAATCAAAATTATTGCAATTATTCCCGCCAGTTGGTGAATCCAAAACCTCTTTTGCCTAAACTATCTCGTTCTACTAATTTCATAGCTTAATCAAAATTATTTCACTTATTCCCGCCCATTAGTGAATCCAAAACCTCTTTTACCTAGACTATCTCGTTCTACTAATTTGTGAAAATTTTCGAGTGTAAAGTCAATATCAGCTGCAAAAATATTTATTAGATGCTTTTTTCTAGAAAATTCGCTGCTATTTTGATATGAATTTTAATAAAGTTCTATGTGGAATCCCATATTTTTAAGCCTTCGTGACAGTAATTTTACGCTGCAAAGTGTAAATTTCACTTCTCGTTTGCGAAATTGGTCTAGCTTACATGGATATTTTGCATATTTATTTAAATACGCTAGATTAGATTTGTGATATAGATAACACAGATCAAGATCAAGTTCTGTGTAAAGACGGCCAGGCAGTATCATTAATATATTTTTATCTATTTTATCTAGTTTATCAGCCATTTTAATCAACTGTTTGATAGGTTTATTTATGTCGGTTGATTTTCCAAGATATGAGGACACTAGTCCGTAGTAATAGACTGGGGATCTCACGTGAGGCAAGCAGAAAAAAACACAAAATATCTGTGTGCTAAATTTACTTTCACCAAGTAGAACTAATACGCATGAATGTTTATAAGCAACGCAATATTTCTTTTTCACCTTTATTGAAAGATAAACATAACCTTACCTAGAACGAAGCACATAACTTTCCACAATATATTACAATGAGCTCGACGCTATGCCCAAAATAAAATCTTTGAGATGCAAAAATATATTTCGAGTTTTGATATTGTATTTCTCACGTTATATAGAAAAGCAATATATCGCAAAAATTCGGATAAACTGCCATGTGAAAAAAAGAAATGAAGAATAATAATGTTGAGTAATTGTTTTTGCAATATTCTATAAGGTTGGGGTGTGAATATGTCCATATATTTATTGGTTGAAACATTCATTAAAACTCATATCATAATAACCGAAAGTCGAAATGGTAAATAATTTTGATCAGGATAAGACAGCAAATCCATCAATAACCAGACGCACCTTTTTAAAAAGTTATTGCGTCTTTTTCCAACAATGTGGGGTTATGCCTTTCAAATTTTCAGTTTACAATGCGTAGTTACTATACATGTGAGGTTTAACAGTTTTGGAGTGTTGCTGTTCTAGTTTTGCATTCAATTTATGGATAATCGCTCTCTGTTGTACTTAAAGGCTTGCCAAGCAGATATGGGTCAAGTCAATCTGACCGCATTGTCTTATCTTGTACTATTTTAGATAAGAAAAATCTTCAAGTCTTTTAGAAATGTTGTATTTGATGGCATATTTCATTGGGTAACACCATATTTTAGAAAATTTTGAAGTGTCATTGAACGTTCCAGGTAATTTTAAAATTTTGAAAAAGATTGTCTAACGTTAATATGCTTTACTGTTTTATGTTTTATTTCAACTTTAATTAACAGGCGAGACTTTGTAACAAATTTTTGCAATTGCTTTTAATGAAATAATAATTAACCTTAACAAATTTCTCAATAAAAAATTAACTCTTTGTTGTATTGTTCCAATTTTAAACCACAAATGCAATTCAGTGTTGCCAACATTTGTTTTGAAGATAATTTTTACAGGCTAAATATTATATATTGGAGTTTTAGAGGCACAAATAATGTCTGCTTCTACGCTTTCAAAACTGATGTTAAGAAATTGTACAATTACTTCAACGAGGTAGGCTACGTTTAATTATGTATGAATTTCTATACTATGAATTTCTTCTAAATATGTCACAACTTTTTGAGTTCAACAAATATCTTTTTACACATAATTAAAAGAAACTATGTATAGAGGAAGTTGCTTCAACAGGTTTCAATATAAAATTAAGTTATATTTCGCTTTGCAGAAAATTTTTTTAATCTGAATAATTATATAAAATGAGAGTTATTGCTTTATGTCGCACTTTTTATTAGATACATATCAACAACGCCACGATATGGGATTTCGAAGAATAGCTTTCGAGCAGCAGTTTGCACAGAATTCAAAAAGCCATTGCAAATACAAGATATACCACGACCAGAGGAAGTTCCTGAGGGACATGTAAGAGCCACATGCAGACTAACAACAGATATTATTATATTTCTTTAAAAATCAAATCATGAATTCTACAAGAATAGAACGGCAGAATTCATCAGAGCAAATAATTTCACATATTACACGTGGACAAAGTCGGAAAACGAAATACTCGTGGGATTACCACGGGATAAATGTATCCCGTCATTTTTCACATTTCAAAGCGTTAATCCCAGTTTTTGATCGCAGTGTGAAGGGAAAAGTAAAATAAATTCTGGAAATAGGAAAGTGCCGACTATACTCTTGCTTATGCGTTCGTCTTCTTAAAAATTATTTATTTATTTTCTTGACAAAACATCTATTAAAATCTTGCTATCTTTTCATTTTATTATTCTAAATACATTGAAACACAATTTGTTATGTGAATGAAATGGACTACATTAATTATCGCAGAATTCATAATTAAGGTCCTTTATGTCTTTAAGTCACCATTTCATATTTTCAAAGGTTTAATTCTTAATTGTTTTATCACTGTGAAGCATTGTTGTAAATTTTAAGGTTCGAATAGCCATTCATAGTACCGGAATAAATTATGCTGATTTACTGATGCAGCAGGGTACATACCAACAGAAAGTAGACCTTCCATATATACCAGGTAATAAAATGATAACTAAGAACAACCATTCATCCCTACTGTGTACATTATTTAAAAAATTCTTCCATCCCCATCGCTACTGAATGACAGTGAGTTTTTACTAGAGAGATGTTAAATTGAAGAAGCTCGAATGTATACTCTTCTTTATAGGTATTAAAATTAATTTACATTTCAGTTTTTAGATGTTTGTTTTGCATATAGGTGCTGAATTTTCTGGCACGATTCTCGAATGTGGTAGTGATGTCAATTCCTATAATATTGGAGAAAAGGTTTTTGGCTTTAGCCATGCAATACCGGATTACAGAGGCTTTGCAGAAGAAATAATTGTCCCTACGAGGGTAATACCTTGAGGTTGATTTATAGAGGTGCTGATGTTTGCAGATACTTTGGATCATAACAATAACTTGCTTCAAAGCAACTTTTTAAATTAAATGCTTGTCATTTTAAATTATTCATTAAATAATTGATCAAGATAATAATTTTTATTTGTAAGAGCTATAATAGTTATTGCTTTACTGACTTTAATATAAACTGATTTTAAGTGTAGCCTTGTTTATAGGTGGTACTGCCTATGCCTGAAAATGTTTCTTATCCAATAGCCGCTGGCTTCTCAACGAGTTATGGCACTGCTTATGGTGCTCTAACCAGGCGCGCTAACGTTAAAGAAGGGTATGTTCTATAAAGAACAGGAAATAAGGGTGGCTAAATGTAGAGTGAAAAAAATTATCTTTTCTTTTAAGCCATTCCACACATATAGTATATAATTTCACTTTTAATTTTTATAAGCTTATTAATTATTCACTAAAATAAATCTGTATATGTATTTACTATGCTGTTAAGATTTTGACACTGTTTTTTTTGTTTAGGGAAACAGTGCTTGTTACAGCAGCAGCGGGGGCTACTGGCATTGCATGCGTAGACCTGGCCGCTAATATCTTCAAGTGTAAGGTACATCATGCACATTTACACCAAAATAAATAAGAATAAATTAAATATCTTTTTAAAAGACAGCTGTCCAAATACCAAATTTACAAGAAGTTCTCCTTATGTTGTCAAATGTAGTTTCTTTTTCCTACAAGTGCAGATTTTTTCACAGCTAATATTAGTAACAAAAGGTGTCCTTATCATGGAATGAATAACTCGGTCGTATTTTCTTCGCAAATATTAGTTGATGCGATTTCTATATAAAATAACAGTGCAAATACGCCGATTGCAAAAAGGGGAGAAAGTTGGACAAATAGATAAATAATTTAAACGTTTCAAGGTTATTGCAGCTTGTGGAAGTGACGAGAAATGTGAAGCTGCAAAAAATAAAGGTGCTTGGGAAACAGTGAATTACACTTCTGAAGATTTAGCTGCAAAGGTTAAGAAAGCCACCCGTGGTCAAGGTGTTGATATCATCGTTGATATGGTTGGAGGAGACTTGTGGAATCAGTGTCTACGTTGGTATGCTCAAGTTATAAAATGAGGTTGTTTTTGTTAAATTAGAGACAACGAATGTAGGTTGTTTTTGAGGCGATCTACTCGTTTCTTCTCCCGACTAATATATGTTATAAAATTTTATAAATTAAAAAGTTTAAGCTTAAAGCCTTAAAATTATATGGTTTAGCAATCTTTCCATAAAATATATACCACTTTTTTTGTTTTTAAATATTATGCAACAGTTTTATCAATTTTCAATCAGATTGCCAAATGCAAAAATCCAATTTTCATTTAAAATATTTGCGAAGAAATATTAAATTGTGGATAACTTAAAAGATTTCAGAAATAGTACTACGGTATCTTAAACTCAGTACTTATCAATGCATAACGTTATTTCTTTTTAGTGTGGGATTTGAAGGAAGGATGGTTATAGTAGGTTTTGCTTCAGGAGATATTCCACAGATGCCCATTCACTATCTTCTGATGAAATCTGCTTCTGCTCTTGGATTTTATTGGGGAAATTATGGTATTAGAGGACATCCTCACTTTTTGGATTCAATAAAACATGTAACCAAACTATTAGAGGAAGGCAAAATTGCACCGGAAGTGTCAAAAACATTCCCTTTAGAAAAGGTGACTTTTACAAATGAATGAAAACACGAATTTCAAGTGTGAAAATAATTATTTGTCTTAACAACAAAGAATTTATAAAACTTACTGGAGTGTTTCAGCATTTTATATAAATTAAAAAATCATCAGCCGTTATTAGCACATTAGCAGTTTGCTGAGAATCATATTTTCAGTGTTCTACTTGAATATCTATTTCAATTATTTTGAAAACAAAATATTGATTTTAATCAATATGTATCCCTGGCTTTAATTCATACAGAATTAATTGCCTGTTTGTTGCAGGTAAACGAAGCTTATAAATTTCTTTCGGAAAGAAGAGCAGTCGGGAAAGTAATTGTCAACCCAAGAGATTAACTTTGAATGTCTTAGATTACTTCACTAATTGAAATGGAAGTTTCTAGTGCATGGATCTTTAAACGCGATTTTACTGAACAGCAATGATTTAATAGAATTTGCAAAACGTGAATTTTCTCTGCAGTGATTGCTGACTGCTAGTTTGTAGCAATAACCAACTGAATAATAACTAAAGCTTCATAGTCAAAGTCATGCATAGTTTCATTTTGCACTTCCTTTAATAATTTTGTTATTTAAAAATACAAAGTGAGGCTTTCGAATTTATCTGATATAGCAATTCACAGAGATTCAAAAGCCAAAATACACAAGTCAACGTCATTTACATTGTTTATATGGAATATGAGTGCTAAGAATGTACTTTGAAATAAAAGTATTTCTCAAGTCTTTCGTTGTTAAGCTGACAAAGAAATAACCTACATAATGTCATTTTGTTTTAGTTTCAATGCAATGATTTTGTGTTCATGAATGAGAGTATCAAAACATAAATAGGTAATTGATTTATACGTCTTTGCAGCTTGCATCATTCTTCTGTCTGATTGATTAATTTTGATATCACTTATTTATTTCGTGTCATTAGTGATATTTAGAATGTGGTTCTTTATCTTGCTTAAGAGGATTGCTAGAGCACATTTCGTATGAATGTTGAACAAAAACACTTAGTCAGAGACATGGAAATACGAAGAAGTATTGATATATTGAAGATATCAAAAGATGCATAGAATTACTGGCAATAAATTATAAGAATTATGGGTTTAAATTAATCACATAAATTAAATAGTATTTGTGAATGTAATTCACTTTTCAAAGCAACATAAAAGATATTGTCTTTGATTTTAAAGGAGCCTATTAATATGGTGGAATATAGAGGCATGAGAAGTAATGTTGATTACTTACATAGTAACTGTGTTAGGTATTTTGATAACAGACTTTCAAAAGACTGCATTTATTTCTATCACCTTGTTTCTTGTTCACTTAGTAGGTTTGTGTAATTTCCCATAAAATCTGATCACATAAGCAAACAATTTGTTTAATTAGAGAAATTTAGGTTGGCGTCAGCTGCACAAGTAAACAATCACTATGCATTGAAACAGAATAATATTTAGGGTCGTCTTTCTGATGGTTTGCACCTAGACTGTCTTGTGGTAAATGCCAGTGCTTTTTGATAAACTCTCTGTCAAAATTTACTCGATATCAAATCTTTGAGAAAAAGATTAAAAGGGAGCTAAGATTTTTATGTTTGAATCATTTGAAAAGAAAAGATTTGTTGTTTGCGTCTTAGAGTACAATTGTTCAGTTTGCATTATCTTGGCTGTTTGGAGGGAATTCTTGAATATTTTTCTCTTGATAAGTAAGTCCTCATACACTATGCTAAAGAAAATGTCAGAAAGAGATTTTTCTCCCATTCATGTGAAGTGATATCGGTCATTCCCATTGCATAATATTTTTACAAAGCCTTGTTCAGAGGAACTGGGACCTGAAAGGCGCTGTTCTCTGGAGTGGAATATGAAGTTTCACGTACACGTAATTTTTACTTTCAGTTATACTGGCTTTGATTATTGATACTCAAAGTCATTCTTAAGCGGATACCTTTACATCATGAACAGGTCAACCAATCAGAGGGTCTTAGTTCGATGACTATTGTACTAACGGTGGAGAGTCCTCTCCTTTAAGGGGTGATATCAGAGTGATGACGTCATATCTAAGTCATCCAGTCAGAGTAAAGTCATTGTCGTAAATGGGCCAACAAATGAGAAGGAAGAATAGATGCGCTATAATTGAACACCAAAACTAAACAGAGAGAGGTCATAAAGCGTTAAAAATATAAGCTTTCTCCAAGGTCATGACGTTAGAGGTAGGTCAGCCAGTCAGAAGTAAGTACATATATGCAATGTTTTAGTGCCAAAATTATACAAAGAAAGGTTACGAAGTGCTAAAACAGCCCCATAAACTTTAGAACCGTCTCTACAAATAGATACATGACACCCCCCTGTAACTTTCATGTCTAAAAACACACAAGCCTCCTTTTCTCAATCGTCGAATCCTATTTGAGATGAGGCCTCGTCTAAAAGGGCTGAAAAAAATCCTTTGTTCTATCGTCCAATCACATTTGATAAGACGCCATGCTTAAAAGTACACGCAGGCCTCCTCTTTACAATCGTCCAATCACATTTGAAACGATACAGTGTTTAAAAATTGAAATACAGGAGGGTGGATATTTTACCAATTTAGCTATGTTCTACGCGTTTAAATTTTGCAAAGCATTAATATAGGATGAGATGATGATTAAAGGAAAAGCTGTGTAAATCAATGTATTTCAGTAAATGAAACAATTTCCCTCTTTTTTCATTAAAAAGCAATGTTTACATGAGCGATTACAATGCCAAATCGAAAAGTTAAACCCAGAGACGTGTTCTACACATCAAATGAGGATAAAATATGCAAGATGTTGCTGGCATGTACTACTTTTTTATCAAATCCAGATGGATCCAGAATGCATAGAGTGCGTCAGAAACATAGCCATTCATTCGACCATTCATTCGACACCCTTAATCAAGAAGAATTCAAAAATATCATTGGCTGCAAAATCCACATAGAACCGGATTGATACAGATTGTCCAAAAAGCATCAAAACAGTTGTGTGACCAATAGTTTGTCTGCTCTCAGCAAAGAGAACTGAATTCGAAAATATGATTTTCTACAAGATCCAGATGGATCCAGATTGGTTTAAGTGTACCAAAAGTCGTTGGACTTTCATCGAGATGAATTCGCGAATCTGTTATTTTCGCTTAGGTCTAGAGAATCTATAATTATTTATTTTAATAAATTTCAAATGTTCTACATCTGTTATCTTACCTCTGTATTATAAGTAATGTTTGACAGTAACAAGGAATGCTTTCTGCATTGCTAGTTAGCTCAGTTGATATAAGCGCTAGATCAGTAGTCTCAAGGTCTCCGTTGCTTACATGAGATATCGACTTGTGCTCATACTGTCTCAGGTAAATTGATGTATGGGTGGAATCCAGATTCGAAAATTAGAGCCCATTGCGCTTTGAGACCAAGTTCTTTAAATATTATTTTTATTGCATAAATTGCAATAGATCAAAGTTCTATGGACAACAAGAAGTTAATGTTCTCATAACAACAAAGAATGTTTTCGTTAGATATAATTTCAACAGATGAAAGTTTCTTTGTGAGAAAGAAATTACACTTGATATAAAAACAAAATGTGTTTAAATTAAAATATTTCAATGCCTTTATAGATCTATTTCTACAAGGAAATGAATACTTGAGCATTAACATACTGTGCTTGTATTAAAAGCTTCAAATAGATCAAAGAATCTATTCATTAAAAGGAAATGAATATTAGTAAATTAACAAACTGTGATTATATTAAAAGCCTGGAATATTTCAAATGATCTTTTCATTAAAAGGAAATGAATGTTCTTATAAAAACAAAGTATGTTTGAATCAACATATTTCAATATGTCGAAGTTTGTGACAGGAGATGAATGTTTTTCGAACAACGAAATATGTTTTCATTGATGTACTTTCAATAGATAAAAAGTTCGGAAAGACTATTCATATAGGACATGTTAAGGAAGTGTTTGCAGTTTCAAGTCTTAACATTTCCAAACCATGTTGCTTAATTGCTGCTCTTCATCGTTGATTTTCTTTATCATTCGTCATTAATCAACAACAGGAAGAACAGTCACAACGACAACAAAAACAACGGTAACAACAACAATATCGAAAACAGCCACCCTATAAACACGTAGAAATTTAAATCATTTGTTCATTTGATGTTTGGACGTCTAGAAGAAACATGTATCAGTGCAACCATTGTCCGAAGTCGTATATTTGAAAAGACACGTTAAACACAAACAGAAAGCTCTTGCTGCACATATGAACAACCCGTGAAGAAAACAAGAGTTTAAGCAGATATGAAAGGGAACCAATAATATTCCAGGATTCGTTTACAATCTCAAAGTGGCAAGACATGGTTGGTAAAAGATATTCTTCAGCAAGGCAAAAATGACACATCTCGGGGATTAAAGCCTGACTCGTCAACCTTCGACCCGTCACCCCGCGGGTTTTGTTAATGTAATAAGCTGACTCACTTACGCACAGTTTAGAAGACTAAATTTGCAACGAAGCGACTTTATCCCACCCGAGATGTGTCACCCCGGCCCGAAGTACGACGGGTCACCCCCTGACAGCTGCATCAACCACTGTATCAGGACATGACAGGAACCATTCCAACAATAGAATTTACTCAAGGCATCCCTGATGAATTAGGCTAAGACTCTTCCATTGGTGTCAACAAACCTAAAGTGGTATTACTGGATGATAGGATGTCCTCCACCGCTGTTGTACTCAAAATCGCCGACTTGTTTACTGGAGACAGTAATCCGAGATCTTTGGGTGTTATCATCTAACCCAAAATTTGTTACCTCCTGGAAAGAATGCAGTGACTCAATATTCATTGCATGATCTTTTTCTAAATATCTAATGAGTCAACATCAAGTACGAACCCTTGAAACTGTTATATTTCCAGAGCGACTGCATCAGTTTCTACGAGTATACACAGAGGCACGGATACGGATACCTTGTTATCGACGCAAAGCAAAACATTTCTGATGCAGAAAGATTAAAAAATGATATTTTTAATCACAGTAGAACCTTTGTCAAAGTTCCGAATGGATATTCGCTATGTTTTATTGTGACGACTGTAACTGCACTCACGATGGCAAAAAGTGTTTGATAGTCATAAATGCAGAGAAAGGATGGATGTAAGTGAAAAGGAGTTCTTTTGTCCAGCATATAATATAAGATATAGCTAGCCCCTTCACCTTGTCACACATTCATGTCAGAGCAACATAGATACAATACACAAGAACCATCAACTTCTCTCCATTTCTGTTATTAAAACGCAATGAAACAACCTGGCTCAAGCGACCAAAGAAAATGCCACTCGTGAATAGAATGTGGGGCTTTGCATATTAACTCTGAGTAGTTATTCAAGCTGCGAATAGAAGGGTGTGGCGCAGGAGAGGATGATAACACAATATCAGAGTGCGGTTCTGAAAGCGGTTCTCAAAACGACTCTGGGATGATGTGGTTCAGGAAGTGTGTGATGACAGTGACTATGAATTTCAGAGAGAGAGACAGAAAAGTATGAAGAACACAGCATAGACAAACATAGATTGATTTTCTATCTGTACAGTATTCTCACCGACTGTCAGATTGTGACAAATATGACAGAATTTTACAGGAAGTCAATCATTATATTGGCGAGAAGAAATAGGACTAGTGAAAGCTATTCGAGCAGCCATTAGTAAAAGTGAACATTTCTTTGAAGGGCTGCTTGATCATGATCACACGGAGAGTGGTGACGAAGAAAATGAAATGGCGAGTACGAACGATGGAGATGAAAATCAGAAAGACGAGGACAGCAACGGTAACTTTATATAAATTTTATAGTGTGCTATTTGTAGTCTTTTTGTCAATCTCTCTCTTTGTATAAAATGTATGTTTCAGTGTGTAATTCATATCAGATGTCATTACAGTGGTCACTGGCATGGTGTTCATTCACCTGAAGCCCATTCATTCTGATGCTCACTAGAGCAATGTTAATTCACTCGTGAACCATTCAT
Organism: Protula sp. h YS-2021; assembly: GCA_949752745.1. NCBI lineage: Eukaryota > Metazoa > Annelida > Polychaeta > Sabellida > Serpulidae > Protula > Protula sp. h YS-2021. Next base: position 14,448,802 of record OX457027.1, on the reverse strand, counting down.
TTGGACCTCTCAAAAAACTGAGAATCTACTCTCCAAACAGACCAGAGAAGCTTTAGAGACACCTTCCTAAAGAACATATCTCAAAAATCTAAAATAAAAACAGCACCTCTCGATTCCCCGAGAGCCTCTTGATTTTTCGAGACGGTTCAAGAGAATGTGGCCTATAGCTGTTATCTAGCACTAGGTATAAAAGTTAAAATTTCTCTCCAGTTTTCAAATTGATCATCTAGGCAGTTACTTCCCCTTTTGCACTTTCTGTTGTGTTGCTGTACTTGTTTACCACTGTTGGTATGAAATAGTTACGGTTAAAAACTCTTTTTGAAGAAACGATGATGCAACGGTTGACTCTGTAGTCAGTTCTGAATTTGACACAATTACCATTTATGAATATTTGAAGTTTTCTTTTTCTTTTCTCGTCCACGTCCTCTTGAACATCAATTTTACTGAATGATTTTGTTTCGAATAGCCTTTTGATCATTGTCGTTTTGATCTATACCTTCAATTTTTATCACTGGAAAGACAATTATTTGAAGAAGTTTCATTCTTCACATTGCACTATTAAATTTTTTATAGCTTTCCCAGAACTATTCTTTTGTTTCTTGGCAATTTCTTTCCATGCAGCAAATTTAATAATATGGCGATTGTTTTATGAGGTAGTGATGTAGTGATAGGCATACCTTCGTCTATTCTGTTTAATGTGGAGAAGATTACTTACGTCTGATGAAGCTCAGAAATATCACACTCCGAATAAAGCAAAAGTTGTTTCTTGCATGTTTCCAGACAGATTCCAAATTCTTTTCCTCAAATGTTAAACATGCAGATGGCTTTACATCATTGATCTTTTCGGAATCTATCTAGAAAAAAGTGGAAACTCTATAGAACGAATGCAAAAAAAATCAACATTGTTTTTATTGTATTGGACGCATTTTAAACAGTGTCACATGTGTTATGAGAGAATAAAAATAGTAAATACAAACATTTTTTATTGGAGCATTCAATAACGTACTGGTGACATAGCATTCAGCTCTAACGAGTTAAGTCACATTCTGGGTGACCATGCATAAACCGATACTTATATTGAGTCTTGAAAAGATTTACAGTTGCATTTTGATCATTAATTCTTTTCATAAATATACAGTATCATATTTACAGATGCCCGCTTTAAAAGTTCTATGTTGTTTCGTTTGCTTAGTCCGTTTGAATATTACTGTGCCAGAGCGGTAAGTGCCAATGCTTACGCTTTGCGTAAAAGTGTAGAGTCTGTTAAAATCAACAAGAACTTAGTCGTTAGACTTCATGGGTGCTCCCTTAGTCCGTCCTCTTGCTTTGGCTGGGGCATTACTTATATACTCGCAATTATCGTATATTTTTTGATAGAAAGAACAGACTAACACATTTTTGTGTCTCTTCAGAGGTATCCTTAAACGTTCAAAAAACTAATTTTATGATATTCTGTAGCTCCAGACCGCGCCAAAAAGACATTGACGATTGTAAACTTTACATAAACTGACCAGTCATTGAAAGAGTAGCTTGAACCAAATTACTAGGCGTGCTTATTGATTCAAATCTGAATTGGCATTATCAAATTAATAGTGTGTCTGACAAACTGTCAAAGAGTTTGGCGATTTTGTTTTGAGTTAGGTACCTGTTAAACAAATCCACTTTGCTCATATTATACAACTCATTATTTCTACCATATTTAATGTATTGCTCAAAAATATGGGCATACACGTTCAAAACAAAGTTAAATTGTTTATTCTTGAAACAAAAGAGAACGATGAGAATTATCAATAACGTTGGATTCTACAGCTACACGAATGAGTTATTTATTGAATACAAATCGCTGAAATTTTTTGACAGCGTTCGTCTTAAAACTGCTTGTATAATGTATAAAGCATTTCATAATATGTTGCCAAATAAAATTCAAAGCTATTTTCAAACTGGTAATTGTGTAGAAATACATAGAACTCGTCAAAAAGACAAATTCAAAACTAACATTGTTAAAACTAGTATAAATTAAATTGTATTGCTGTTGTAGGTGTTGAAACATATAATGATTTATCTGACAGCACAAGATCCAGTTTTAATGTTGGTACTTTTAAAAAATGTAAAGAAACACTTTGTTAATTCGTATACAAATACCGATTGATTTTACGAATTCGTCCAATTTTCAAGTCTGTATTTACAAACTACCTCACTCTATCATACTTTTATGTTATTATGAATTGCATTAACAAATTCAGGTGTTCTCTTGTATGAGTTTCTTGTAAAACCATGTATGACTTGCATTGTCTGTCCATATTATGTCTTGGTTGGAATAAATAAATAAATAAATAAATAAATAAATAATAAGGAATTACAAATTTGACAGAAAATGTTGACTTAAAAAACAAAAGCATCGTATGTCATTTTTATATTTTTATTGGTTTATGTAGTCATATTATTAACAAACGGCTTAGGTTATGTACAATATTTTTACCAATGTTTTCTCGTTTTTTTTCAGAACTGAAATGGCGTGCAGTTATGTTGATGATTTGGTTGGAGATGTGAAAGTGCGATACTTCAACAAGACAGATTTCATAGGATATGATACATACAGTGTGCCATGTGAGTTTTATACCAGGGACAGTGTACGTAAATGGCCTGATGTAAGTTATATTAACATTGTGAACTACCTAATTTTTGAAACATCTGCGTATACCAAAGAACAGTTGAAAATTATAAGTCCTTGGAAGCTTACAGGTACTTTGTAGATGGCTGGGTGAAGGAAATACTACACAAATGTCTTAATGGACGACATGTCATCTTAGCTAAAGTGGACCCTTCAATGCGCATAAACGAAAAGCCATTGAGACCATGGGTGTGTGTAACAGAGTCTGGTGCAATTGAAAGCGCATATTGTGCATGCATGGCTGGACTGGGAGAAACCTGTTCCCACATTGCTGCCGTATTGTTCCACCTTGAAGCAGCAGCAAAGATACGGAATGATGCGAGAGTGACGGATATTCCTGCATAGTGGATGTGTCCTGGTGGGAGATCTTCCAAGGCCACTTACAAAAGAATTGCTGAAATGAATCTCCAGTCAGCAAGCAAAAAGAAAAAGCAATCGATACTTCTTGAGCACTTACCATCGGAAAACACCTCAACATCACCCTCTCAACTATCAAGGGTGAACATCCCAGTAGCGACAGAAGACAGAATTTTTTTTTTCAAAATTATACGATATCCACAATAAATCGGCAATTTTATCAGTCACCCCTGGTTTTTCCCAAATATTCACTCTAACCCCTGTAGAGTATGTAAAAGATGTCACAAAACTTTAGGATGTTAATAGAAGTTTAGTAAATTATGAAGACAAACTTTTTGTATTGTAATTGATATCTCTGTTAGTGATATACAAGCAGTTAATGTAGAGAGGGACACACGAAAGCACTTTCAGAATTGTGGTTCCGTATGCGACCGGGTAGAATTACTTCTTCAAATATCTGCAATGGTCTGTAAAACATCTTTGCAACATCCATCTTTGTCTTTGATTAAGCACATTTGTTACGATGATAGACGTGGCTATAAAAATGCAGCAATGAAATGAGGCAGTGATCACGAAAGTGCAGCTAAAAGACCTTATTTATGAAATGTGAAATCTAAGCATGAAGAGTTCAAAATCTAAGTTACCGGGTTGTGTTTGAATTCAAAATATCCAATGTTCGGTGCATCTCCAGATGCCATTATTGAATGTAAATGTTGTGGTCAAGGTTGTATTGAAATTAAATGTCCCTATTCTCTTTGTTCGAGTATTGAAATTAATGTGATGGTTGCCAATATTTATCAAAGAACCATAGTTATTATTAATGCATATTTTCATGTCTTACTGTGGTTTTGTTATATGGTCCCCATTATATAAGACACCATACATTGAGCGCATTATGCCTGATATTGATATGGGAAATTCAATGTATGAAAAAGGTAAACTATTTCACTCAAATATAATTATGCCACAGCTCTGTTTCAAGCATTATACAGAACGTCCCTCTGTTGAAATAACAACAATGGAAGAGTTGAAAAGGGTTGATACCAATATGGTTGAGGTGACAATTTCATCAGAAAAGTCAGAACAAGAAAATCTTGATGAAAATGAACATTTAATATTAAATGAAGCCAAGACAGCTGATGAATGACAGTGTGCATTGTTTATGCCGTAAACCCGATGATGGTAATAAGTCTGTAATACAACAACATACTTTAACAATTTTATCAACCGTATGCACTGTTTCGTCTTTTCTTAATTGTAAATATTCTATTGGTAAATTGCCGTCAAAAATTCTAAATTTTCTGACTATCAATCCAATAACACGCTCTACGTGAATGCGAACGGAGGCAATTTTACGGGTATTTTCAACCTCTACTAGGTGCAGCTGTTTCTTCCCTTTTGTGAAATTAGGTGTGACAAGTTCTCCCTGATGTAAAGTCACATCTGGTTCAATGTTAAACCCCCTATCCGCCTTGAAAATATTTTCAGGCAAAAGATTATCTAAAATCCGACATTTTTCAGCTATATACTTGTCAGAAACCCTACCTCCCCACCCTATTGAAATAGACGTTATAACACCTTGCGGTGTTATAACACCAATTAAATATTTAACTGTGTGGTGATGCTTGTAATAGGAATATGTTAAATTTTGATTTTGCATGCCACTTGGTTTTTCTGAAAACAACTGAAAACAATCAACAATAACGGCTACACGTTTTCCAAATGTATCTAAAAAAACATTGCAGTATAGAAGCACGTAATTCACTCCCGGCCAAGTGACTAGAAATGATAAGCGGTAAAAAAGTACATCTAATGTTCTATGAAAACTAATCTGATCTGTTTGTATGCATACATTAAGATTTAAGGCCATATTCTTAAATAAATAAATCATTCTTAACTTTATTTAGCAAGCTAAGAACTCTTGCATCTTAGTTAGCTTTATAAGTCTATTATGCATATAATCGGATATCATAGAAAAAACATGGAACAAAACTCCAAGAGAAGGCAATTTTGTGCAAAATGGCATTTGCTCGGATCAGCGCGTTAGGTCTCGATATCATAGATCGAATGTCTCCCCTCTCTTCTTGACATGTCGCACATAATTTCCTCCTCCATTCCGGCTGTCGCAGCAGCTCCGAGCTCAGCCTGCACCTTTTTTGCTTCAACTGTATCTGCACTCATCTACAACAACACAAGAAATAAAATATGCATTAAAAATATAGTTAACGGATAAGATTTTTTATGAAATAACAAGCTTCTCCTTTAATACTAAAACAAAAGAAAAATAATATTTTTACCGTTGGCCTTTTCGCCGGTACTGCTTGAGTTCAGGGATAAAAAGGTCTTTGCTGCTTCCTGGATCTTTTTCTGAACCTCCCTATTCTTCACTCGCTCATATCGCTCAGCTGAGGAGGTGTTTTTCTTGTTTTCGTATCCCAGGTGCAGCGTCGCCAGCCATGACGGACTGTTCTCATCCTTGATATATGTACATTTCTCTAAAAATACATAAACACATGTGATATTTTTATTTTATAACGCCCGCCTACTAAACACGTTTTTCCTTGCCCCCCCCCCCCCGTCTTGCAATTTTTTTAAAGCCGGACTAGTTATATTTTTGTCATCCCCCCGTCCAGCAAAAGTTTTTTTCAATGCCCGACTACTAAACCCTTTTTTATCTGCCCGTTCGGCAAAACTTTTTTTAAACGCCCAACTACTAAACACTTTATTTTTCCAACCGCCCTTCGGCAAAAGCTTTTTTTAACGAACTACTACTAAACACTTTTTTTCATCTGCCCGCTGGCAAAAGTTTTTTCACGCCCGACAACTTAAAACTTTTTTTCATCCCCCCGTCCGGCAAAAGTTTTTTTTAACGCCCGACTACTAAGCACATTTTTTCATCCGCCCGTCCGGCAAAAGTTTCTTTAACGCCCGATTACTAAACACTTTTTTTAACCGCCCGTTTGGCCGCCATGTTATTCAAGGTAGAGGGAAGAATTATGACCATCATAGCAATAACATAGGCTTTATATATTTTTAAATGAGTAGGAAAACAATTAATGATGATTAAATTTATCATCAACAAAATGTTTTGCACACACTTTCCCACTTTGATTCATTATCCATTTGTCGGCTGAGAGCCGCCTTCCACAGTCTTCGCCTTCTTTCGCTGAGTTCTCGAGTTTCATCGCCTTGATTAAGTCTTGTGCAAATAAGTTCTGTTTTAGCATCCAGCTATGCTGCAAATTTCCATGTTTTTTACTAGGAATACCTTCAATCCCAAATTTTGAGTGATTTGACAGCTGTTTGTTTTGGTTACACAGTGTGCACTTGTACGGTACGAAAATGGCCGCCGCGAGATTATGACGTCACATCATAACAAGAGAGCCAGATTGGTTAAAAATTCCAAACACTAAAAAATTCAATAAAATGAATATTATAAGACTGACATAACGAGGCTCGCTCTACGGTGGAGGGAGAGGGTCAGAATTGTCGAAGAATGGCTTTACCCATCACTTTTCGCCGTCGGTGGTATGTGTGTGTGCTAGAAAATGTTTTCTCGAAAACACACTACACCACACACAATTGTTCTTTAGGTAAGTCCCTCCCCAGCCGTAAACCCATTTTTGGCATTTGACCAAAATTGATCAAATTGGCCAAAAAATAAATTGCTAAGGCTCGGAAGGTTTTCATCAATTCCTTTTAAAACCACATAGAAATGTTCCCCTGACAACCGCCTTCTGGAAAATTTAGATGAACCGACTCTGTCGGGTGGTCTTGTGCAATCACTTGAAAAAGTGTGTGTGTGAACCTTTATCAAAATGCATCTCCTCCTATAGTTTTGATCGGAACTTCTTGAAATTATACACGTTCAATTTCTAGGTGATCCTCTACCGGAAAATTACTTTTTTGTGATCGGGTGAAAATGACGTTACTTTGGGAATTTTGGTGAACTTTTTTTTCAAAATGTGATGAAACCGTGTATTTGTATGTGTATCTATGTTTTGTGTACTTCGTTATTGAGTACTTGTGTACTCAGGTGAGCTCATATGAAGTAACTAAGATAATAAAATAAGTTTTGGCTTTGAATTTGGACAAGACGGACGTGTTTTATTTGGTCTTGACCAATTCCAATTTTAAGTGGACATATAAAACGCCACAAAAATGCATCTCCCCTTACAGTTTTAGTTGGATCTTCTTGATATTACACATTAACAATCTCTAGGTGGTCCTTTACTGGAATTTTTTTTTGCGAGCTGCCGAACAAGCGGAAAATTGTCAGAAATTGGTATAAATAATAGTAAAAAACTCGGAATTTAAAAGGCATCCCCTCGTACAGATTTGGTTGGATCATCCTGATATTGCACGCGTACGATCCCTAGATGGTCCTTTATCGGTAAATTACTTCATTTTGCAATCGGACTAAATGACGGCACTTTGAAACTTTGGACACTTTTTTTGGTCTAGATTAGACTATGGCAGCATTGTCTATGGATCAGCAAGACCTTCATACTTAAAAATGCTAGACCTGATACAAAATCAAGGTTTACGACTGTGTCTAAACGCTTTTAGAACATCACCTGCAGAAAGCCTCCATATGGAGGCAAATGAGCAGCCTCTTAACATCCGTCGAGTTAAGCTCGCTATGCAGTACACAACAAAGCTTTATGCAAACAAGAAGAATCCCACCTACAACTCAGTCTTTGGATCAGATTTTACTCGCTTCCATGAAAGAGGTCCTACCGTAATACCTCCATTTGGAGCGAGGGTTCAGCCTCACCTTGATAATGCTGACATCACCATAGAGTCAATTGCAAAATACAGGGTACCAAAACTACCACAGTGGAAACTCACCAAACCTGTGGTACTAAAGATGCTTTCGGTCTATGCAAAGGAAACAACAAGCCCCTTTCTATTTCGATCAAACTTTGCAGAACTCAAGGAAGAATTTAAAGACTATCATTTTGTCTACACGGTCGGCTCAAAGCTCGACAACAAATCGGCTGCTTCAGTTGTAACTGAAAATAACACCTTGAAAACAAGACTTCCAAATGGTTCTTCTATTTTCTCAGCCGAAATTAAAGCTCTACATCTCGCTATCCAGATAGTGAAGATCAGCCGATACAAAACGTTTATGTTATGCGTGGACTCTATGTCTGTCCTGCAAACAATTGAAAACCTACAAATATCAAACCCACTTATCCTTGACCTTCTGGAAAGGTATGACGAGGCCACCAAAGCTGGCAAAGACATAATGTTCTGCTGGGTTCAAGTCACCAGGGTATCCGAGGAAACGAGATAGTCGACAAAGCTGCAAAAGAGGCTCTAAATGATAATTGTATCGATATGCTCATACCAGCCTCCGATTTTAAATATCACATCACAAGATACACGAAAAGATTCTGGCAAGAAAGATGGAACAAACAAAGAAACAACAAGCTGTATCAAACAAACCCGTTAGTCGGACAAAAGCCCCCCCCCCCCCACTTAACAGTGTGCGAGATGAAATGGTTTACCATAGAGCCAGAATAGGGCATACATATATCACCCACAAACATCTTTTAAGAGGCGAGCCGGCAACCGACTGTGTCGGGTATCAGGAGCCTTACACCATTAAACATATCCTAATAGACTGTACCGATTTCCAAGACGCCCGCTCACGTCATTTCAGAGCTGACTCCCTGAGGCAGCTCTTTGATGCAGTAGAACCTAGCAAATTTATACAATTTTTAAAAGAAATCAACCTGTATCAGTATTTCTAGTTGCTTTTTACTTTATGATTTTAGAATATACAGAGTTTTAGCTTACCTTGATTTTAACTTGTAGCGTTGTCTTCTAGTCACTGATCACTGACATGTTCCGACACTATGTAACCCGCTAAGGGTCGGTTGTGTCGTTAAACAAATCATTTACCTAACTAACTTTTTTCAAAATGCATCTCCTTCTATTCTTTTCGTTGGATCTTTATATTACACTTGTAGAATCTGTAAACGGTCCTCTACCGGAAAATTACTCTGCCGAAAACAGCCATAATGACGGCTGTTAGGCTTTGGGTTTTTTTTTAATTTTTAAACTCAGGGTGTCAGAAGTTGAAACCTCCTCCCTCCCCTTCACGAAAAGTTGGATCTGGTCTGATCCTTAAAGTCAGTTGTGTTTGAGTGACGGTCACAATTAAAAGCCATAAGGAGAGAAAGCTATGTCTCCCTTCATTGTTTAGTAAAATTTAGTCAATAAAAATATGACAGTTGCTTTTGTAAGCTTATTTTCGACCCTTTGGAGCTAAAAGAGTATATGTCAGATGTATCTCGCTGACTTTGACCACCTCGGTCATGGTGACGGTGAAAAACCAGAAGTTGACCAGCACCTTGAAAACGGGTAGAGATAGATCTCTCTTTTGAGGTTATTTCGACCCTTTCAGCCTAAAAAGCATTATATCACAGGTACCTCGGTGATCTTGACCATTTCGACCATGGTTAATGTCGAAAACCGGAAGTTCAAAAACTGCTCGATGTAGTGCGATTTTAAGCTTATTTTCGACCGTTTGAGCCTAAAAGAGAAGATAAGGGAAGAGGTGTCTTGGTGACCTTCACCACCTCGTTCATGGACAGTTCTGAATTTTAAGAGTTCAGAATCGTGTTTTTTGTGGCCCCCCAAGTATAATTTTCGCTACTCGGTAGCGAAAACGGTCTATTTTTTATTTGTTTTTCTTTTTTCGGATTGTCCTCTAGGTTTTCCTCATATTTTTTAATATCTGATTTGCTCAACAATCTCCACCATTAACACGTCGCATTCAACCGTAAACGATGCTTTCAACTGGCCTCAATTTGATATAACATATGACATTTAAATTGTCCGTGGTGACATCAACCGTAACGAAATATAGGTTCCCACCTTTCGGGCTGATTTCAACCCGTACCAATTTGATATACACACTTTGACGCATTGACATCAACTGACACAATTTCAAAGTACCAAACAAAAGCGCGCTGAAATCAAACGATTATTTAGGACAACCCTCGTGTTTCCATGTTTCGCACAAAGAAATATGAAGATAATGGGATATCAACATTAAAATAAGGCTTGTGTAACAAGTAAAATGTCACATAATAACCAGGATTGGTGTTTCTGAATAACTAATTAAATAATTAACAACAATAACAATACAATTCAAATGTGAGTTCTAACAAGGGATTATTTCTTTGGAGTCAAGGATCAGCTAATTCAGATAAAGGCATATTTTTCCTGCGCAGACTCATTTATAATATTGAGACTTCGTCCCAAGTGTAATAAAAAGAAAACAATAGAAATAAAAAAAATCTTCCAGAATTTCCGGCAATTCAACAACTCCTTGGGACTCCGTCTCAAGTGTAAACAAGCCAGCAACGAGCTGTTACAGTAGTAGTATCCTTTTTAGACCAGCCGACTCTGTCGGGTGGTCTTGTGCAATCACTTTTGAAAAAAGTGTGTGTGTGTGGGTTAACCTTTATTCAAATGCATCTCCTCCTACAGTTCTGATCGAACCGTCTTGAAATTACACATGTTTAATCGCTAGGTGGTTCTCTACCGGAAAATTACTTTTTTCGCGATCGGCCGAAAAAAGTCGAAATGACGTGACTTTGAAAATTTTGTTAAACGTTTTTTCAAAATCTCCTATAGTTTTGGTTGAATCTTTTCAATATGCATATGTAGAATTTCTAGATGGCCCTCTACCGTAAAATTGGGGTAAAAAAAACAACTGTTAAGCTTTGGGTTTTCTGAAACTTTTAAACTCAAGGTGTCAGAAGTTGACACCTGCCCTCTCCCCTTCACGAAAAGTTGGATCCGGCCTGATCCTTGAAGTCAGTTGTGTTTGAGTGAAGGGTCACAATTAAAAGCCATAAGGAGAGAGAAAGCTATGTCTGCCTTCATTAACACTTGACAAGTCTTTGACTTGGTCAAGGCGTATATGAATTTGTGCGGGCAGCCATTAGTGCTTTTTTTCTTGACAGTAAAATTCATTTTCTTGTCTCAGCTTCTCTGACACTACAGGCCCTAGGACCACAAAACTTTGTACTTACGTAGAACTTGATCCGAGGGTGTGTATCCCGCCTTTTTCGTCTACGATTTCGTTTTCATGCTTGAAACGCCGTGCGAACACAGCTGATTTTAGAATAAACACAGCGCATTTAAAAGCAAAGTAACGGTTGAGCAAAACAGCACAGCTCAATAAAGCCGTTGAGCCGATATAACCAAGCAGATGGACTTTTTAGTCGCATACGTGCTGCGCCATAAGCTCTCTACTCAATTGTATTACAGACTATGTGGCTTGTAAAAAAACTTCATGTTGTTCAAGAAATAATAAGCCATTCAAACAAATTTTTTAACTTTTAATGTTTGTCAAGTGTTGAAGATTTCGCTTGCGAAATGAGGATCTAGTTGTTTAGTAAATTTGATCTATAAAATATGACAGCTGCTTTGGTGGTGCGTCAGTCGTGGTGAATTCCTGTCATTTTGTCTTTGCAATAAAATAGAACGACAAATGACCATAACACAAGTATCTCCATTTAAAAAAAAAAAAAATTCCAGCCTAGTGATAAAATTAACTAGTTTTTGACCGATTTCGCTGCTCTGGATGGGAAGGAGGGCAATATATTCAGACAGGGCACCATCTTACGGAAAATATCTTTGGTGCATCATATTTTATTTATACAACAGCTGAATGTATGCTTATTTAGGCAACAAAGAGATGATAAAGTGGTTTACTGTCCTTGCGTTGGGCTCGGCTGGTTGCAATGTCCCTGGACAGTCTTGCTTTGACGATTCGCCAAAAATGACCAAAATGACAAAACTTTTTCGATTTTTGGTTTTCACTTAGGCACTTATTCTGTTACCCATATGTCAAAATGCTAAGGCTCCTAGGGTTTTGTTTTCAACTTTTCAATACTATGCACGAATGTTCTCTAGGTAAACGTCTACCAGAAAATTACTTTTAATGGCGATTGGCCAAAACTTGCCAATCTTCTAAAAATTGTGGAATCTTCTTAAAACTATGCGTTAGAGAGTTGACAAACAAATTGTTGGCCGTGGATTCAAATATGGCACAAGTTTTATTTTTTTGGAAAAGCAGCCAGGGCCTTCGGTATTGAGCAGGATTCTTTTTGCTCTGAAACATGTGTCCTGGACGTATCGATTTCCTCAGGAACGTATTGCTTTTGCGCGACTGCGTCCGCCTGGACGGATCATTTTATCGGGAGCTGCGTCATAATTTTTGTTGTCGTGAGAAAAACATGTTAAAATTATAGCGCTACTTTTTTATAATAGCGCGTCACACTTTGGAGCGTGGACACATTGATCGCAGTCGTTTTCATTTCTTCTTTGTGTACCGTAAATTTGAAAAAATAGTAAAATAGTGCATACAGATTAATGCGTCGGACGCACTGCTTGCATTCGGGACGCATGACTTTACCAGGGACGCATTTTTTGTAACACTGCGTCGCCTAAGCGAGCGAAAAAAAAATTCCCTGGTTAAGTGAACCCACCTTTGTAGATAAACGTAACCAAGCATGACATGAAAAAAAAAAAAAACAAACAAACAAACAATGGGAGATTTGGCAAGTTTATTTGCAACACATATAAAAATATTATGCTTTATAACAATTAACATGGTGAATTATGACACAATTAATAACGGGTACATTGACAATTGCCCAGCTAAGCGCAATGTCCCTGGACATTCTTGCTATATCAACCTATTTTACAGTTCCCCATTTCGGAATAATACTGTGCAAAGAAATCTCCAGCCCACCCCCTTTCCAAAGATAACTTAATGGTTGAAACCAATGACAAGCGGATGTTGTTTGCACACAACACCGGGAACTTATTGTAGAGGAGACTTTTTTATACGCCGTGTGCTTTTCTGTTTCCTTTCGAAGACTTCATTTTTTTACTAGCAACTTTTTTCAAACCACGCTAGAATTTTTTTTCCGCGATTTTGCCGGCCGGAGTATGAGAAACAAGGTTACTTTTTCCTCACCTAAAGTGATTTGCACGTCAGATTAATCGGGAATAACACATCTAATGGGAGGAGGGGGTGGGGCAGATCCACGTCTGTGTAAAAATAGTTTTGTGAGCTCACACTCATGATATAAAACACTTATGATCTACTACAAAAAAAAAGACATTGAAAATGTAAAATATATGACCAAAGTACAATAAATCGCAAATCCTGTACACTTGTGGGAAAAAAATTATTAGCTTATTTCAAGAATATTATGCGTAGGAACGTTTTTGCTTAAGTGTAGAACAGTCTGAAATTAAAAATTTTCAACTAGCAGATCACAACTATCAAACAACATTTATGTGCGTGTCAACATTTCTGGGCCCGTCAACATTTATGGGCATGTCAGTATTTATGGGCGTGTCAACATTTATGGGCGTGTCAGCATTTGCGGGCGTGTCAGCATTTTTGGTCGTGTCAACATTTTTTGCGGGCTTGTCCACATTTATGGGCGTGTCAGCATTTGTGGGGTGTCAACATTTATGGGCGTGTCAGCATTTGCGGGCGTGTCAACATTTTGACAGGCACTCTTTGTCGCAACCTCAACGTCAAAACACACGATATGGTGTCCTGCTGAATCTTGTAAATCATGAAGTCAACAAACATAGAATTTATGGATAGAGAAGTTCTCTATAAACTCTATAAAATAACATTTATCTATTATTTCTATAAAACAAACAATTGTATGTACTTGCACGCACATGTATATTATGTATGTTGTAATGTTACACGAAGCGAAGCCGAGGGGTGGGATGTTACACAAGGCCGTGCCGAAGGGTGGAATGTTACACGAAGCTCATTGTCTTGGTGCATTGGTTAGAGCCACAACAGCTTAGATTAACGAATATCTGACATGTTGTCAATCATCTAGCACTTCTCTGATTCTAGCAAACGAAGTCTCTGGCTTTCGCCTTGAGTGTATTTACGAATCTTGTCAACCGGTTGTTTTGTATTTTAGTTTTATTATTTTATTGGGAAATTCAAAGCAAAGTTTCAAAAGAGCTTTGGAATTCTGGAACGATTCGCAAACGTTCTAAAGATGTCGGATGTTGAATGAAACCGCTCATTTTTTTCGGGTAAAATGACTGTTTAAGGGTATATTTAGCAATATCTCATATTTTCTAAAACTTTTTACTGACCTAATTTTTCACTTTCAACTCAGTTTCCAATAAAAAATAACATGGTACGCCGGACCATGTAAGGGTTAGTTTTGTCAGCTATGCCGCAGTCAGATTGGTCAGACAACTCTCGACCAATCAGAAACGGCGTTGCTTATACAAGGTGAACAGTAATAACAACTCATTTTCACACGGTAAGGCAAACATTCGAGTCTCGTCCGTTGTGGCTCAGTTTCAGTTAAAGTTAAGTTTCTGTTTCCGTGTTGTATAAATCAGTAAACGTTCCCTTTTCTGTAGGCTGTAACCTAAAACATTAAAAAAATAAATAAATAAAAAATAGAGCAAATGTTATTCAAACCCCATTACTTCAGCATTTCAAATTATTTTGCTGCAGTGCGCAGTCTGACGCAGGTCCGTCTGAACCAGGGGTGTGTTTCGCGGCGCGGTCTGTATCGCGATACGTATCGCGATATTGCCTGTGTATCGCGATGCACATCGCGATATTTTTAATTCTTCAAAAGCGAAAAAAATGCAGCTGTTTTATGGTTTCATTTCCAGGAATTTTAACACTTACCAACGGCATTGATCAGTTATAGATAATGGCGTTATAACAAATACAAAAAGTATGTTGCCACTGGCAGTATATAACTAAATTTTAAGAATATCTGTTTGATTGAGTGTCTAAACTTCTCAGTCTGATTGGTATATTTTTAACTTGAAACATCAACAGTTCTGTATTTAAAACTGAAACAAAAACACAGCGTCTACTCTGACATTGAATCGCAAAATGTCACATGCTCTTTTTATCAAGTTATCATTCAATTATCCAATCAGTTCATATCCAATATAGCAAAAAATCATCCATGTTCTATCACACTATAATTGGCCTACTTAGTCAGAAATTTACATGAAAAAAATATCGTGAAAATATATCTGAAACGAAAACCAGCCGAATATGGTGTGCAAAATGATGAACAGCAGCATTGCAGATATCACTCGTTAGCACATCACCAAAAAATATTGAATTAAACATGCAGCGGAAGATATCGAAAAATATCGATATTTCAATATCCGTATCGCGATACGTATCGTGAGAAAATATATCGCGATATATCGCTGTATCGATAAATATCGCCATCCCTAGTCTAAACTAAATCATTAGTCAGTCAAAAAGGAAGAACTTAGAATTTTAAAATTTCGGTTCAAAGACTTAACCAAAATCAACTCATAACAAGTTACGAGTATTTTTTAGTCAAGCTTTAGGTCGTCTATCGTGACTTGCTCATTAAAAAGTGTCGGGCACAAAGTCACACTTGCATCATTTGACACCCCCCTCCCCCCTCCCCACCCCCCCCCCCCAACCCCCGCCACCGTGCTGCAACACCCATTCGCGGTACGCACCAATTCTCGCCAGACCACGTAGTGACGCCACTGTCGTAGATGTGGAACGTATAGATGTGGCGTGATTTCTCCGACGTGTTCTTTTCGCTCTTGTGAACAACTAAACCGTCTATCAGAATGCAGTCACCTGCATTAATTAAAAACTAGAGCAGTGTGCATAGCCCACATATTCCCCACAGGCCCTCCATCAGTCACCTGCATTAATTAAAAACTAGAGCAGTGTGCATAGCCCACATATTCCCCACAGGCCCTCCATCAGTCACCTGCATTAATTAAAAACTAGAGCAGTGTGCATAGCCCACATATTCCCAACAGGCCCTCCATCAGTCACCTGCATTAATTAAAAACTAGAGCAGTGTGCATAGCCCACATATTCCCCACAGGCCCTCCATCAGTCACCTGCATTAATTAAAAACTAGAGCAGTGTGCATAGCCCACATATTCCCCACAGGCCCTCCATCAGTCACCTGCATTAATTAAAAACTAGAGCAGTGTGCATAGCCCACATTTTCCCCACAGGCCCTCCATCAGTCACCTGCATTAATTAAAAACTAGAGCAGTGTGCATAGCCCACATATTCCCCACAGGCCCTCCATCAGTCACCTGCATTAATTAACAATTATGAAGATAACTTTGGTAACAACATGAATTCAAATTTACTACAATTCTTTCATCAACATAAGACACTTGCCTTCAATCGTTCTCCACTGAGGGGAGAGAACAACCCCCCTCACCCCCCCCATCCTCCCATCCTCACCCCCCCCCCCCCCCACCCTCCCAATCCCACCCAACCCTGTGGCTTAAAATTAATGCAGAGACTGGCACCAATTACATGCTGTCAAGTGAAGATCATCTGACTCCTATTTACGTCATCCTGTCGCATCACATGACTAGTTTTAGCCAATGAAACTCCTTCAGAACTGTGGCGCAAAAATAATGCATGTCGCACACACAAACTTTTTCTTCACACGGAAGGACAGACCGACAGACAGTAAATCCCATCCCACTGGAAGGGGTTGGGGGAGTTATAAACCGTTGGAGGTCACACTGCCCTTAACTGGTGGGAAAGAATTCCTCCATAAACTACCACTGAGTTTTAGCGTCTCAAACAATCTACCTTTCTTCACGGGGACCGGCACGAATTTGTCTTGCTCGTACTCCTGCTTCTCGCCCGTGTACACACACGTGTGCGCAGAGCTCTTGTCTGGGTTCAAAACCATGCGGTAGTTACCATAGAGACCGCCTGAAACACCCAACCCAGCACGACATGTCGTTATATAAATTAATACAGGCGAATAATAAACGTTATGTAGTAATGAACGGAAAAAACAGAGACTTAAAGAAAAACAAATAAACAAAAAATAAAAGACAAATTATTATTATGTTATTATTTAAAATAAGACTGTATCAAGCAAATACGAATTCAGCTTTTTTTGTCACAGGCGAAATACGGCACTGCAGACAAAGTTAGTATGTTCCAGAATAGACTTCGCGATGATCAGACGTTGGACTGTGGCTGGTCCAAGCGAGTCTTTTCCAGAACAGACTACAGCTATAACTGGGCCATCATCTCCGCAGATAACAGTATACAACAATACCTCATATCTCGTACTTATCTTATCTATTATATTAAATAAAAGATTGATCACGTCAAGAAGTTAACGGTTTCCCTTCAAGAACAGGGTATTGCTGAGCTTCTAATTCATTCTGAGACAAGGCTGACAGCTATTACTTTTATGCGAGCCGGGTATAAACCACAGACAGCCATTTTCTAATGTCGTATCCTCCAGAGCTATCCATATTCCAAATACGTTCTTCGGGGGATCAGTGTACAGATAGGTGGCGTCCTGGTGGCAAACCACTGCATCACAAAAAAAACAAAACAAAAAAAAACAAAAAAAAAACATAAAATCAGAACACGCAGCAGCGCCTTTAAAATAAATCTTTATTATGCTCAAATATACAATTCACTTTCTCTGTATGCGGGCCGAGGTGGGATTATAATTATGCTTACATACAGATACTTTTGGGAAGAATGTTTATGCCATGCAAATAGCGTTATTCTCTCGCTATATTTGAAGAGGTGAGCTGCCACTCGTATTCCGGAGGCAATGAGCACTGGCCTGTCTGCGTGGCTTATCAACATTATACAAACATGCCATTGTGGCTATGCCACTGAATGGAATATTCCACTAAAAAATTTATGTGAGTGCAATTCGATGTGGATGACTGATTGAATGAAATAATCTACTAAACAAACTATCGTGTGTCCTCTGAACAAAACGAAGCTTAGATAAACCAGCCAAACAAAATGATCGAAGTTAAAGACAAAGTACAGCGGAACTTAGACATGGGGCACATTTTGTTCAGTCCCTAATGCGCTCCATAGACTTCAATGGTTAAGGAAACTCCCAATTAGGACCACCTCGGAACGGACCACTTCGGGCCACTTTTTTCGGTTCCGAGCACTGAAAATGCCTGAAATCGGACCACTGCGGGACAGAGGGGAAATCACTCTATATATGCGGCACATTATTCACAACGCTTAGCATGTTGCCGTCTCGGATATTGTTGCTGGGGATTATGGTAACAAGTGTGTAACCAGAAAGGGGCTTTATTTTGTTATCTATTGTCTAAACAATAGCACCTGACAATATACAAACTCATTGCCTTCCCCCTGAGTACTTCTTGCGCGCGCTATAATCCTTAAACCACTGTTACCGCCCCAGCTAATTTTTTGAAATCGAACTGCAAACTGTTATCGTGAAATCAAAAGTTTTGTCAAAGCAAATTAGCATGGATAGATTTGTTCATGCTAGGTAAAAAGTTATGTTTAGACAGTCTAGCATGGATAATTTTTAAAGCTATGTACATTGGACTCATTTGCTAAATATAGTCGCAAAAGTATGCAAAATTGTGCGTGTCTATCACATACAGATTGTTAATCAGTTGAGACGTAATAGATATTATTGTAAACTAATATTACTTTCATTGTGTTTGGAAATCAAAGTTAACAGCACACCCCGACCCAAGAGCCGGAGATATATTCAATAGAAAGTGAACATAGATTCGGGATATCACTACACCTGCTGCTCTGTTATCCCCAAAATAACTTTTAATTTAATTTCACAGACATACTGAAACATTATTACATTAATAAAAATAAAAAATGGGGGTGGGGGGGTGGGGGGGGGTCTGTTCCTACCAATGCAGAGGGGGGGGGGGTCTGTTCCTGGGGGGCGGTCCGTTCCGGGGGAGGGGGGGGGGTCTGTTCTGTTTACCGGTCAACCCACAACATTTTACCGCAGAATGACCAAACCTCCCAAATAGGACCACCTCTGAAATAGGGCACATTTTTTCCGGTCCCAAGGGTGGTCCGATTTCAGAGGTTCCGCTGTAAATGTAAAATAATGCGACAACTGGTGACAGGAACGGAGTGAGAGCGATGACGTACCTTCCCCGCCGATGCGCGGTTGCTGCAGACCAGAAACAGCATAAAAACAAACAACAGCATGCGGTATATATATATGTATATATATATATATAGAGAGAGAGGGAGAGAGAGAGAGAGAGATTTTATGAACAGAACAATTTTGTAATAGGTCGCTACGTAGCATGCCTGTACAGCAAACATGTCAATAAAAACACAACACACAAAACTGGTTAAACAATTTTTTTAGGCGAACATTTAAGAATAACATTGAAATTAAAACAAACAAAACAAAACAAAAAAAAAAAAAAAAACAAAGCCAAAAATTTCTACATTAAATTTTACCCCCTCCCCCGCATCCTTCCGTCCTTCAAAATGAGCCTAAAAGAGTAGTTCTATCAATAAGACCATCCCAGAAAACTGCAGAACTGACCTTGAAGATGTACATGCTTTGACAGATCGTCGGTCTCTTGAGGCCCATCTCCCGTGCCACATTCTAAAATCAAGGCCAAATGGGTAAGCAACTGGCCAAGTATTTTATTGCGTGATCCTTTGCTGACAAAACAGACCAACATTTCTAAATACCTATTTTACCAAACATACCACACACCTTCAAGGATATTTTTCAATCCCATATACAGTAGAGGTGTGACGGTTCGTACCGAAAACCGAGAACCGGGAAAAGGCTTCGGTTCGCTTCGAACCGAAAACCGAAAAGCCCAGTCACGGTTTCGGTTCGGTTTTTTTTTTGCTATTTATAACAAGATAAGGCATTAATTTGGTAATGTTATTTTAGTTCTTTTAGTATAGTTTAGTTTTAATATATACATATCACATCGGACAAATCAACAAACATATTTCACACACTTTTTTGCAACCTATCACGAATTCCATGCGTTTATTATGGCTACATGTGAGTCTGTCAGTCAATAACAATGTAAATTCTTGTGTAAGTAAGCTTTGAGGTAATAAATATAAAACATTACCGTCAGGGTTCGCGCTAGTTCAAAGGAAAGTGAGTCAAAAAAGGAAAGTGTGACTCGGTTGGGTCAAGAAAAACTCGATGGATTCCGAAAAAGTGAGTTATTTCGTAAAAAATGCCCACAAAGTGGACAAAAACCCCGCCAATGCGAACCCTGATTACCGTTATATGTTAGGTTTTGTATCTGTTCTAAGGTAAAAAGAAATATCGGATTATCGGATTAAGTGCAGGCAATTATAAATAAATAAAAAAAAATAAACACGCATATTTATATCATCAGTGATTTAAATCAGTGATTTACTTCGCGATTTAAATATCTATAAAAAAAAATTTAAAAAGTCACGATTTTGGCTTTTTTGTTCCAGAGTAATAGTTGTCAATAAAATGCTAGAACAAGCCCCTTGAGTGTACACGGTGAAGATGCATTGTTAGGTTATTAACGACTTAAGCTGCTCATGCGATGCAGTCACCCACACCCCCACACCTTTTGTGCCTTATGTACACACTGAGTGTACACTGAGTAACGGTATTTCTCCATTGTCGTGCCCGTACTAATTTACAAACAGTTGCTTGCTGATAGCAAGACTGCTTAATAAATAACAGCGCCAAGACTATTGTCTTGTACAAATAAGCCCTGTCAATAGAAGTACTCCCGTTATGAGTCACTATCATTGTTGATTTTAAAGTCAAAGAGTAATTAACCCAGCAAATTTGTGGTGCACTAAATCTGAAAAAAAAAATGACTGATAGACGTCTAGCTCCCGTATATAAAGATATTTCGACAGAGATGCGACAAATAGTTGAAACGTAAAAGCTATTTCCAAATGTTCAGTTATTCGATGTGATATTGCTGAGAACTGCAGTAGCATTAGACTAATAAATAGTGAAAAATCAGTTCTGTATGTTTTTAAATGTTCTGTGACTTTTTTGGTGATTTAAATAAAAAAGTCAATTTAAATAAAAAAAGTAAAAAATCATGACTTTTTCTTTAAAAAAAAAAGTCATGATTTCTACCAGCCCTGAGATATATATATATTTGAAAAGAAAACTACCGGTTGGTTTTGCTGAACCGAACCGAAAAAAACCGAACCGAACCGAAAATTTTTGTTGAACCGAACCGAACCGAATCGAGCCGTAGGTGAACCGTTTCTCTATTACAAAATAAAGAAACATTTATTTTCGTTGTCAAATAAATTCCAGCGACTTCACCGCTACTCCGATCTAGGGGATTTCGAAACTAAGCAAAGTAACTCACTCAATTGCGTAGTCTTCGAAAATTAAGATGAAGAATGTTAGATTTAGAAAAGAGGGCGGATTTTCACAGACCTTGACTTGCTCGGAATGAGTTACCCTCCTGAAATTTGGGCAAAGAACATGTAGAGCTGAAACAGAAAAAACAAAGAGACTTGTCAAGACATGAAAATGAACACAAAAAAATCAATAATCAGGGATCGTTTTCGCCTTTCTCACAAAGGGCGGAAAATTGTTGAAAGGGAAATTCCCCCGCAAACTAAAAAGCAGCTGGGGGCTCGGGGGGCGCTGTAAGCCCCCCGAAAGCTCTAGGGTTTCAGACCCTCTGAGAGCAATTTTTGGCGATTTTCGCACAACATCTTCATTTTTCAATTAGCATTTTTAAGGATAAAATGATCATTTAGCCAGTGGCTAAACCCACCCAATAAACGAAACTAAGCTATCCGGAAAGAAAATAAAGTAACGGTTAATGCAGTTCTCGGGTTCCAGGATACCAGAAATACTCGACCCAGCCTAAATTAGTATTACTTTATAAAATGGTCACATCGTTATAATCTTTCTTATTCATTAGCCATAACTGACCAACTGCAGGAGGCGTTTCTTTCTTCAATTTTTCGATTTTCATGTGGGACGCTGTATTGCAGTGTTTTATAATACTGGAGACTCCTTTTCCTCCATATTTTATTCTTGCATTGCATAGAGTGCAATGGGCTTCTCCGGGTACGTGGATTTTCTTTATGAACATTTCCAGAGGGAAAATGAAAGGTGCCTTTTCTAGCCATGACCATTTCCACTTGTTTTTAATATCTGAGTCTATTTTTTGGACTAATTCGTCATCTTGTTTTACTAAAAACTTGTTGGCCATGATTAATTTTCATTTCAAAATGTCACTCAAAATAAATCTGTAACATAATAAAGAAGTATATTTATATCCAAAGGAATAAAACAACAATTATGCCTTGACAGCTTCCTCTGTCAAGACACGATTGGGGCTTTATTTCTTGGAGTTTTGGACCACGTTCTAAGTTGGTGAAACTTTGAACAAATCGGGGATCTTCTCATTTGATGTCCTGCAAAATAAAGTTACAATACAATAGTTATTAGGTTATCGCCGAAGGCGCCAGCCACAATGAATTACACAAATGGCAGAGTGACAGGTATTAATAAATGTACAAAATATCATTTCAATGCGAGCGCTGAAGGCGCGAGCCGAAAAAAAATCACATGATAATGACATATCAAGAAAAGGCGGAAAGCACGAATGACACGCAAGTTGACCCCCCCCCCCCTAAAAAATGCCTAAAATATTATTTCAGAATTCAACTGATCTCGAGGACCACAAATTTTGACTCAAAAAGGGCGGAAAAGGCGGAAAGGGCGGAAAAAAACGATCCCTGAATAATATTTCCACCGTTCAACATTTGAGGGAACGCATACAGATTATTTTCACCGAAAGTAAATAGCAACAGGAACGAAAAAAAAAAAACAACAAGCCATCGTCGAAGGAGCAGGCCCCGACCGGGCACAATAATCAGTAAAGTGCAAAAAAATTTCAAATTCCCCCATTTTGTTCATTTTTCAAGAAATCCAAAAATAAAGCTTCGTCACACAGCTCCACTGCTTGGTCTTTCTAGGTGCAAAAGGAACTTGAAATCGATTGAATGGTGCCGGAGGTATATCGCAAACATACTGTATATAATGAGGTCAACCGCTAAAAAATTTCCGCATTTTTTTAATTTTTCGAGACATCCAAAAATAACGCTTAGTCGTAGAGCTCCACTACTCGGTCTTTCTGTGGGCAAAAGGAAATTATATTGGTTGAACGGTGCCAGAGACATAGCCCGCACAAAAATCGGACGGATGGACGGACGGACAGAGCTCAATCCTATAGACCCCTCCGGGTTCACCCGGTTGGTGTCTAAAAACGCAAAGTGGCTTTCCTCTGGTGCAGGGGGTTACAGATTCTTCCGGTGAAGCGGGGCAAGGGGGCGGAGATTTGACGTGAGTAGTTGGCGTAATCTAGTCATGGTGTGAAGAAAATATGCCAGCTACATTTACGATTTTTATGTGATGGTTTGTACACGATTTCTGCATATCCCTCTCAGGTTTTTAGACGGAGGATTGAGATCACAATACAACACTATCCCTAATCTCTCAACGTTCCAAGCTCCTAGCTTCGCGACTTTCCTTCCCTTTAACTGAAAGTTTTATCTCATTATGTCTTTATTATGTTGAAGTTGTTGTTTTGTTTACTCAGTCTGAGGTACGTCTGTGGTACAAATTAACACTTGAGTAACTTCTATATTTCCCATAATATGCATAAGGGACATACACAAAGTAAATCAACGATATGAATGTCAGTGAAAAGACCTTAGCCGCCTGCAAGTCGAACCAGATTTTTTTTTTCAAATCACACAAATTTTTTTGTTACTCAACTAAGCGAAATAAGCAATATATCGGTTTCGAGCACCGATAGCTTCGATCGGTAACCTTTTTTCGGCGACCGTTTTCCGTCACCCCTACAGAACACACTATCTAAATACACTGATTTACACTTGTGAACGAGTTACGACAAGTACTTTTTTTATAATAAACTAAATAACCTTTTGAGCACTTACCATGGCCAATCTTGTTCAACGATTTCTGTTTTTCAACTTGGAGCTTTCCTAAACACAAACAATATCCATAAATACACTTAAATAATGCAGGGGCAAATGTTTGGCCACATCATTCAGTAATATGGTGCTTTCATTTGTGCAGATTATTTCTTTGAGCAAGTTAAAAGCAACAACGTGTTAAGTGCAGAACCCGGATACTTACACAGCCAAAGGTTTATTGACAAAACTGTAAAATGTCTACCTGAGCTATCGAAGGCATCCTCTTCAAAGAAGAATCCAATTCTGTCTGCACTCTTCAGGAAATAGTCATTTCGGTGCGTCTGAAAATACAGGGGGGAACTTGGCTACAAGTTGCAATCATAAATATTGTAAAAGGAATTCGACTTCTTTTTCCCGTCTCCTCGCTTCCGCCCCTGGTATATATGTTCACATTAGGAACAGGACAACTCCTGTTGTAAGCAGATTTAGATTGACTTTTTATATGCCACGGCAACATATTTATGTATCACTCACAAAATATATCTTCCATGTTGTTATATTAGTCAAACCGACCTTTTTAACAGTGGAGAAGATGGTGTTGTGTTCGGCAGGATTCATGTCCTCCACAAGGTCGTAACACTCTTTCTTCAGCGCTTCGACGTCATCTTCGGTCAGGAAGTTCTCCAAGACAACATAACCCCGCTCCTCAAACTCAAATTTAAATGAAAAAAAGTACCACTTGATATTATCCAAGTAAAGTTTTTCAATGCAAAATTACAACTGACCATAAAAAGCAGGCCAAGAAAACTTCACTACATACAGTAGATCAAAGTATGTTGAGTGGAAAGCCTGGGAATGTGCAGAATGCATACATTACATTTTTTTCGCTGTTTTTTTTTTTAATTATGGCCATTCTTCCCTAATTTGAACGAGGTTCTTGCTTATCAATTTCATCATGATCATCATGATCATGATGATGATGATCATCATCATCATCAACATCATCACAATCATCACCATCAGAAGAAGAAGACGAAGAATTTCGTAAGAAGAAGAAGAAGAAGAAGAAGAAGAAGAAGAAGAAGAAGAAGAAGAACAACAACAACAACAACAACAACAACAACAACAACAACAACAACTAGACCGTATTTGCTGTCGAGTAGCGAAAATAACAAGCGGGGGCCAAAAACATATGATTTTGAAATCTTAAAATTTAGAACTGACCATGAACGAGGAGGTCAAGGTCATAGAGAGACCTCTCACATAAAGTCTTTTAGGCCCAAAGGGTGCAAAATAAGCTCAAAATCTCTGACCGTTTTCGAGATAATGGTCAAATTCCGGTTTTTGGCTTTGACCACGATCGACCAAATAAGCTCAAAATAAATAACTGTTTTTGAAATAATTGCCAATCCTTCTCTAAGGTCAAAGTAAAAAAATTGTTGGGGACATTTCATCATCCTCCATATACGAACCAAATTTCATCTTCTTACGTCAAACTAAAAACATCGTAAACTAAATAACATTAAAAAAACGATATATATAAATATATATATATATACGGACAAGGGACAAACTGAACCCCCCGCTGCACTTCTGACAATATATACTTTCTTCTTGTTAGGTTTGGTGAAGATCCGAAGAATGGTTTTTGAGACATCGCCCGGACAAGAAAAAAGTGTAAGTGCGTCGTACGGACAGACAGGCTGACATGGAATGAATTACACCCTCCGTTGCACATCTACACTATATATACTTCTTTCCAGTAAGGTTTTGTGAAGCTCCGATGAATAGTTGTTGACATATCGCCCGGACAAAAAAAAGGTTTACGGCTAGACGGACGGACGGACCGATAGCAATAGCCTTCAGCCAATATTGGCTGAGGGCTACAAATAAATCGACTTAAAAAGTTGTGTTTGTTTTGTTTAGAATACACACAAACTGTCATTATATATAAACTTTTATGCCAACTGAGCTGCTGTTATCGTGCCTCAAAAGAGTAATAATCGATCAAGCTGAGACAGGGTCAGAGGTAAGGATAAACTGTCCGGTTAAATAAATAAATGGGGTCTAGATGATTCGGCCCTTTGCCTAATCGGCCCTTTGCGGATGATTCGGCACCACGTCCTTGGTTCGGCCCTCTACCGATTTGGCCCTTTTTGGTTCATTCGGCACCACGTTTTATTACTAGTCTATTCCTGTTGACAAAAGAGACCAGATAAAGGCTTTTTTTGTTGTGATGAAAGGTACAGCTAAACAATTCATCTTTGTTAATATGAGATCTCCGGTAGATAAAAGGCAGTGTGTTCCTTCACCTGCAGTAAGTTTTTTGTGTGGTGTTTTAAATTGTGGTTCACAGAGAAATCTCCGGTGTGTGAAATGCAACCTATCGATTAAAATCAATCTTAAATTGAAATTAAGTGTTTCGACTGATGTACAAAATCGCAACAAAAAGCACATTACATCTTCGGCTATGAAGTGCAATTGTTTTTGAGAAATATGACGTCAAAATTCAACAAGTTATTCATGTGATCGAGCGATCTCGAGATCCATGGGTGTCCCTATTTGATGCGAGATAACAAACTAGAAAGTTTATGTTTTTGCTGAAGCTCAAAAACGGATGTCTCCCCCAGCGCCACAGTCTGTCAAAGGCGAAGATACATCGCGAAATGTTGAAGTCAAAAATTTAAAAAAAAATCGCCAAAAATTGAAAAATAGTCGGATGTGAAAAATAAATATATAGGCATTATGAGTAGGTTATAGGCAACACGTGTGTAAAATTTAGTTACAATCGGCTGCCTCGTTACTGAGAAATCGCTGCTGACGGATGAGCATACGGACGGACGGACCAAAAACAACATATGCCTCCCCGGGAGGGGGGGGGGGGGGCGGACATATAAAAATCCAATTGGTCAACCCCCAAATATTTTGGTGTTTTTTGCCTTCTCAAGTGTTAGATTGAAGGATTTAATAAAGCTTGATTCCACAGCAATGTTATGGAAGAAGCCAAATTTTGAATTTCTATAAAGAAACATGTAAGTAAATTAATTGTGGTCTAGGGCTATACGATGCTATAAGCCAAATCGCATTTTGACTTTTGCCGAAAAGTTTTTGCGTTTGGGCTGAATTCAGTTGGGATAAGGATATGAAGAAATGATAGGAAAAAAACGGCAAAAATCATCAAAATTCCATTTTGCCAGAATCACATTCACATGTTGGTTATTAAAGGGACTGAATAATATGTAAAATAGCTTTTAAAAGATCATATGATGGCTTTATTAATTCGGACTGGCTATTTGTACGTCGTCGTACAAATAACGAGGAAAACTCTGTTATTTGTACGCCAGAATGTACCAATCATATATAGAAGTTGAAACGGGAATTTCTATTCTGGGCTTTGTTTTCATCATGGTGTCTTTGGGTTTTCAAGAAGAAAACAGCGTAAATGGAGCAAATCGGTGCAATCGAAGAATTTAGAGATTACAAAAATAAAATCATCTACAATTTTATACGACCCGATAAAAGACATAAATTCTGTCAAAAAGGAATAATTTGCATTTAAATGAAAAAAATATTTTCCCCACCGTTTAACTCTCAATTAAGCTTTCCCTAATCCGGAGTACAAATAAGGAGAAAATAAATGTTATTTGAACCCCGGCGTATAAAGCAGGGTTGGCATTCTTCTGGGAAGAAAAGTATTTCTTCCCTTCCCATGGAAGAAACATAGGAAAATAGGGAAGAAATAGAGAACAAATGGGAGAAATAGGGAAAAAAACATACCTCCTATTCATGTCTATAGATACGCAAATTGTTGTAATATCCAAAATGTATCTAACGCACGCACACAAATTAAAGCTACATTCTATATTGTTTGATTTTCATTTTTATATTCGACACATTCTATATTGTTTCATTTTCATTTTAATATTCGATTTCTGAAGCTCCCCGGAGCATTCTGTAGCAGAACACAAGTTTCGATGCCTTTTCGTTTCCAAGGTGGTTGTGGATTCGGCTCTGAATAATCCCAAAGTTTGAAAACACGCGCTCAGTAGCCGCCGATGAGCAATTAACACAATGACCAGACGGGAATTAAAATGGCTAACATTGGGGATTAGCTGACTTAAGTCGCTAAGAGCAAGCACCCCCAGTTGGTGGATAAAGAAGGGAGCCAGTAAGTTCTAAGGGCAAAGAGATGGTGCTTAGCAACAGGGCAGCTCGATAGTAGTAGGAGGCTACTTGTGTATGTTTAGATTGTTCAAGTGACTATAATCGCCGAACGGAGTAGAACTGTCTGTGTAATTTATGTCATTGATAAAGGTGTTTAAAAACCGCGAAAATGTGCGTCTTTGCTTTGTTTATAATGAAAATAGTGGACAAAATAGTGTTTTTGTATTTTTCCCTATGAGAAGGGAAGAAAGTATTTCTTGCCTACGGAAAATTCTCAGGGAAATTACCCGGAATTTTCCCTCGAGGGAAAAAACTTGCCAACCCTGGTAAAAAGTCCTCCAATTAGCTTCATTTATTTATTTTTGCCGATGAAAGACATAAAATCTGTCAAAAAGTAATTATTTGCATTTAAATGATAATTATATATATATATATATATATATATATATATATATATATATATATATATATATATATATATATATATATATATATTCACCGTGTAACTCTCAATTAAGCTTTCCTTAATCCGGAGTACAAATAAGAACCAATTTTGTCTTCTTTTTACGCCGGCGTATAAATACGAGTAAGAAGAAAATAACTCTTAATTGTACCCCGGCGAAAAAGTAGCTTCTTTCTTATAAATTTGAAAGTGTGCATGTTGAAAGAAAATTAGAATTTTGATGTTTTTCCCTTATCATTTCTTTATAATTTATCCCAAAACATTTGCAGTCGAAAAATACCTCCACTGGCAAGACCCGAAAGTGCGAACTGGCTGACTCGGAGCCACGCCCCCTATTGTCGCTCGGTTTTTGTTTTTAACTGCGAAGTTGCTTATATTCATGGGCCAATTGTTGAGCACTATAATAGACGAGCATGTTTGAAAGACTCCTGAACAAAAAAAAAAACATTAAAAGTCAAACCTCTTCTTTTTTAAATGAACACATTTTGCGACTGCACTTTTTCTGCCGCTGTTGATTTCTGCAAACCACCTGGATTTGACCGTAAACTTATTTGTCACGCAATTTTCGCACCTGTTTTGCCACCCACTTGAATGCTACTCAATCGATCATAAATTTAATCCCGGTCCAGAAAGTATGACGTCACAAAGTGCGGTAGAACTCTCGTTTCCTACCTACTGCAATGGAAAACGTTTTACGTCACAAAGCCATCGTCATAGTATCTCGAAGTCATGCCCATTGTTTTTCCGTGAATTGGCTTTGTGATTTTTGTACGCGGTTAGAGCACGCTGACGGTTTTTTATCATTTCCTTTTACGGGAGTGCATTACTCAGTTGGTGCGTGTCATGATACCATTTAAAGCATTTCACTTTTTCATTGATAGGAAATGGTGTTTGTTTATAATCCGTGAGGCTATACAGTAAATACGTGTTAATTGTCACAGTATATTTTGGCGCTGACACCCAGGTGGTTGGCAAAAAGTGGCACGCCGAAAAGGGCAAAAGGTAGGTACGACTCGTATGTGAGGACTCGTTATTTTGCAAAAGTGAAGTGTGTCACTGAGAAAATTTAATTTAATTTATATTTTGGGAACTTGATCTTGCTCACAGTAGGCTCATACGCAGTTTTGATTAATTAATTAATTTTTTTTTAACCCAGCCTGCAGGAGTGTAGCTCCAAGAAGCGGTACTCTACAAAGTTTCCGGGCACCGCTTCAAAGCCTCGCTATATAACGATAAGCAAGTCAACTGCGCTCGCTCTGAGGCACCCCTGTGGCTACTTTATGCGTGAATCAACGACCCATAAGTTTTTATTGGCATTTACTAAAGGCCCTCAAAGTACAACGGTAATGATATACAACTTCTGTGTTACGCTTTCTTTAAAAGAAAATAACACGGAAATAACTACAATTCTCCCGCAATAATTGACATTTGTTTGTATACAGGGAGCATACTTTATTACGTGAAAGAGAAACAATAATTTTTGCAATTATCCACCAAAAAACTTTTGAATTCATATTTCAAAGGAATGTAAAAAATAAAAAGTCAAATATTGTGGGTATACAAAATAAATTTATACCTATCTTTGCATTTATCAAGTATTTTAGTATATATTTTACAAATAAACCATGACCCCTTTATTTAAATTTATGGTCATCTGACCGTGGTCATGTGACATTTAAAGGCCAGAATGTAAACAAACATTTGACAGGTGGGTGCGGAAGCTAATTTTTCTGCACTTTTATGAACAAATAAAAAATACACAGCTCACTAAAAATTGTGCCTGTTTTGCAATAAGGGCATTTTATGCATGAACTTTCAGTAAATGTTTGAATTATTGGGACTGGTATGCAGGATTCGCCCCTCAGAACACATGAAGTTGACTCCTATTAGTGGAACAATGGAAGGCTTCGTAGCTCTGACAGAGAGATATACGATGTTATACAAGTCAGAGCTACTCGGAGCTAGCAGGAGTGGTATTCTGCTCTGTCCTTATTTTTAAGGATGTACTTATTTTGAAAACAAGGATAAAAGGCTATTCTGCTGTATCCTCAAACTTAACAAAGTCTTTTAAAAAATAAGGATGAAAATTAAGGATGAACCACTTCATCTCAAGAATAAGGGCGTCCTTAAATATAAGGACAGAGCAGAATACCACTCCCGTACGAGTACACCAATTCATCCCCCTGGCGGGACCATTTGGTCCGTTTGAGAGGCTGGGGGACCGGAGGGTCAGATGCCATAACTCAAACCCACGAGTACTCTTGCGGTTTGCTGTTAATAATACTCGTAGAATGTGTCATTGATATCAGTTTTGCTGCCATCGGCGCACGACTTGGGTCAATGGCGGTATTTTAGAAAGAATGCATCACATAAATGGCCCAATTATAAATTACGGCGCCCAATTTTTAGTGGTCAAATAACAATTTTGTACTGAGAAAAATAGATGTCTTCTTGATACAGGAGCCAATCACACTTTGGGCGTTCCCAATAAAAACGCAAAAATTCTGAGTTTCGAATGAAAATAACCGGGTAGAAAATGAAAGAAATGACAGAGAGATTCCGCCTAAATATCAAATTTCTCCTGCACCAAAGGGCAATCGGGTTTTTACACACATAATATGCCTTTATCAAATATTTGTCGAAAAGTTGTCGAACTGACAAGAGACTGATTAATTTGCCTTGTCCATTTGACGATGCCCAATTCAACGAATTTCAATCAAAAATTTGTCAACACCTTGGCATAAATTTGTCATTAATTCGTCAGTTTACAGCTTGTCATTAATTCGTCATGCTGACAATTTGTCAATAACTCGTCAGAAACTCGTCATTTCGAATTTGTCAATTTGTCAGAAATTCGTCAAAACTTCGTCAAATTGATTGACGACCCTAAACTCGTCAACCTGACGATGCCTAACTCAACAATGTAAATTTGTCAAAAATTTGTCTTTGTCACTGGCTTGTCATTTTCTTGTCATGTATTTGTCAAATCCTAATTTGTCACAAATTCATCAAGATATCTTTGACAAGTGATTGACGAACTACCCGAAAAAAGAATATTAAACAAAATAATTACGATTTGAAAACATTTAAATAAACACCATTTCTAAGGACATTGTGGCCAGCCAAGTTCAAGTTAATCAAGTATAATAAGAATGTTCAGGGACATTGTTACCAGCCCTAAACATTAATATCTAATTATACTATAGGGTGGCCAGTGCACACCAACATCAGAATACCCGAACATGTCAAACTCTTTTATTAGGCAGTCATTGTTTTTTGTTTTTGTCAACAAAAACAAATGTTAGGCCTTCCCCGTTCTCCTCCCCTGCCATCCTTTTCTACCGCCTGCCTCTCCTGTTTACAAAGTTTTACAATTTTGTACTATTTCAAAATTAAGATTATTATCTTATATAAATATGAATGGATATGAGAACATGTTTAGCCATGTGAAATATGCGACTATAAACTGAGCTTATACTCTACGTCTTTTTTATCCGGATCTGGAAGGTGGTCACTGTAAAAGGTTTTACTGTAAGTCTTTTTCATCCGGGTCACGACAAGCAGATCTTACTGTTTGTCTTTTCATCTGATTCTGGAAGGGGGTAGCTAAAACAGGCTTGCCTGTCTTTTTATCCGGATCTTGAAGGTTGTCGCTCGTAATGAGTTATGCCCTGTTATTTTGATCCGAAACACCTGAAAGGTGGTCGCCACATCGCCAATTCCCTATTTCATTGTTTTTGATAACCACCACCCCCTACTTCCATCTAATGTCGGCACGGATCTCAACACTAACCCGCTTACCTCTTTCACTGTATGGGGCCATACCCAAAGTGTACTTACATCAGCAGAAAAAGCAGAAAAGGCACAGAAAGGCATCCTTCTTACTGAGGATCCATTGAGCCAACTTTTTGCGACAATTATCCAAGTACTTAACAAGTATTTCTTTAAACAAAGATTCACCTGAGAACCATTCGGACTAAAATGGAAGCCAAAACATTTTGAAAATAACTCGAAAAAAAAATGAAAATAATCAAAAGGCATATTTTCAAGAGAAGACTACCTTGGTAACATTCATAATAAATTGAAAGCAGTCCGACGAAAATAAAAGAAGTGTTTTGAAAATTAACTGCAATAAATTTGAATGTACCATTTGATAATTTTGATGAAGTCACGAATAACATAATGATATTGTGAGCAAGAGGATTTTTTTTCTTCTTTAAATAGAAAATATAAGAATTTTTTCGATATAATATTACATCAAAAATCAGCTATCGAAAGAAGAAATTTTGGAAATAGCATACGAGTTGGTTAAGAAATAGGGAAGAAACGGGAAGAAATACCTTTCTTCCGGGAAGAAAAGGAAGAAAGTGGGAAGAAAATGGGAAACACCTACTTTGTCAAGAAAACATCAGTGCAACGTACTATCTATTTATTGATTTTACAGAAACAATGTTTAGTGTGTTCTAATGTACTATCAAACAAAAAAAACGAAAAAAAAGAAACGAAAAAAATACATGGCAATAACAAATTACAATGAAGAAATAAAAGATCTTATACCATGTGCTTTGCAAATGTGCTGCCGCAACACCCTTTTCACATACCCTTTTAATCTTAATACTTAATCCCCCTATTTAAGGTAAACACAGCCTTTGTCTTTTGTTTTTACTGGCACATTAAGAGCAAACAAAATGATACACTAATTTCTCATTCACGAAGGCAAAGCTTAAACACTTGACCAAAAGTACTCAGGCTATTACAGCGTTCCAAGCTTTCCAACACACATTAAAACAAGTCTAAATTTCTATAATTATCATTGGCCAGTTTATGTGTGGATTCGTGTCCCCTTTGTTTTCTTTGCATGAAAGAAAAAGATGTGGATTCGCGTCCCTTTCCAAATCGCGGCGCGCAAAATTGCACATGTTTCCGGAGCGGAAACATCTCCAAAAAAAAAGCGGAGGTGATGGCACCCACGACCCTTTATCTAATCCCTATTATTCCTATTTATTACATAGAAGTTTGATGTGTGAATTCGCACCTATTTAAGAATTACTCCGAGTGCAGCTTGAGCAAATTATTTGAAAGAAATTCCAAATATTACACCTTTTCAAGTTTCTTCCATTTCTTCCCTGAAATTGGAGGGAAGAAAGTATTTCTTCCCTATGGGAAAAAACCCGGAAAAAACCATGGTTTTTTCCCTCCATGAAAGAAACATGCCAACCCTGAAATTTACCAATTCATGATCAGAAAAACATAAATCGAAGTCAGATGTGACACTCCTCCACGGTGAGGCACTGCTTGTAACCAGTTCAGCAGCAACTCCTGAACGGAAACAAACTACGTCGTTACCAGCGAAAAGCAACCGAAATCATGCAGAGTCGGTTGTTCAAGTTGTGGGAGGCCTATAATTAGACGGTGAACTATCCGGGTCAGTTGTTGAGAAAAGTCTCCCATGCACTTGACGGCCCCTGTCTTGTAAGGGTACACCATGTCACTGGCGTGGCGAAAAGAAATCAAGAGATAGCAGGCAATTACGTGTAATTTATTGTGTTGGTATTATGATATGGTTTTACTGATGAAAGAAACTGATGGAAGACATTTTTAAATGTCGTCGGTGATGGGTTATTTATTCCCCACAGGGGGGATATATGCGATCGATCGCGTGTCGGTCGGTCGGTCTGTCATCAAGAGCTTGTTAACACGATAACTTAAAAAAACTGCTGCAAGGATTTTAATGAATTTTGGTGTGTGGCTTCTATGGGAACAAGCAGAAATCGGTATTGTAAATGGGCCAGGTTCGTCCAAGGAAAATGGACCAGCTGGAAAATTTCAGCTCTTGATTGACTATTGATGGACGTGTTTACTGACGGGGGTGGGGGGGGGCGCTGTGGGGAATATGTGGGCTGTCGCACTTCTCTAATTAAATAATAATAATAATGAGTTTTTAAATACCGATTTTATCAGACAACCTGCTCAAACCGGTTTACAATGTGCGCATACATGTTTATAATTATTGATTACATTATTTTTTTAACTCTGAATTATTATAATTTCGACGTGCCCATATAGTGTCTCTGAAATCCCTGTCTATTGGCACATACGCCTAACAATAATGCAACTCTAACTTGGTATAAACCACTCGGCCCCCAAGAATATGCTATAAAATAAACTTTTAATTTTCTGCATGGTTGTTTATTTCTAAAACAAAAATGAAATTACGTACGCACTGATGATAATGGGGAGGGGGGGGGGGGGGGTGGATATTTGATAAGGGGGGTGAATATTTGATAATCAAATCTTCACCGGGGAGTGAACATTCTATGGGGGGGGGGGGGATTTGATCTCACACCGGCACCTGAGATAGGGTGGTCAAACGCGCTAACAATGGACTGTGTTTTGTGAGACGGTCTGGTCAAATTCCTATAAATACCCAAGTGTTTTTCTTAAAGTAGTCTACAATTAAAACACGTTCATTGTTGTTTACTGATCAGAAATTTAATGAGTTGGACAAATGACTAAAAAAAAAAAAAAAAAAAAATCTTGACTATTGCTGAAAAACTGGAAGTTTTGAAAGAAACAAAATTGAGAAGTCAAAGAAATGTGGCAGTGAAATTCGGAATATCCTTCGGGGCTGTCAGTGGAATTGTCAAATCAAAAGGAAAACGTGAAGATTTGGCTGATGAAAATTATTCCCCCACTGAGAAACTAATAAAGAAATCAACCATGGACGATGTTAATTCTATACTTGTCATCAATTGTGCTTTTAAACTTTGTTTTGACAAATTTCCGTGAGAATCCGATCCTAAAAACAGAATCTATCTATATTTAATGAACACCCCGGTATAATGAACATTTTTCTCGGTCTCAAAAGTGTTCACTAAACAGAGGTTTAACTGTATAAACTTTATATACGAAAAGATGCCGACATTCAGATACAAGGTGCCTAAATATGAGCTGTCCGACTGCAAAGTGTCCAGATGCGAGTTTCGTCACAGAGACCTGCTATTAACCAACTGCAATTTAAACACTAACGTTTGCTAGTCAAATTTTAATGAACAAACTGGCAAAGATTGATATGAATACTTAGACGTGAAACAAATATGTGGCGTTTTTTAAAACGCATGTTTCCATTTTTGTTGTTCAGATAAAGCATGGCCTGCTCTGCCCCGTCGGAACGCCTCCTTCGAGCTTCTGTGAGGTAGTTTATTGTAACAGATCTTTTTATATTGAACGAACCATTTTAAATAAATATTGGACATGTTGCGATCTTGAACGAAAAAATAGATGATTGAAGGTTTTTTTTTTTTTTTTTGAAATTTTACAGTGTGTTAGCCAGACCAAAAATATTCCACTATTTGATAAAATAACGTTAGCACTAAAAATAACTTTTCATTGATATCTGTTACATACGCACTCCAGTTAAGTACTGGTAACCTACATGTAAAGTGTATATTTTTTAGACATGTAACGTCACAAGTACGCGCTTCAGTGACGTCACAGGGCACGTTCCGAGCCGCAGTCTGTACAGAATTGGGCAAGCCCCTGCAGATTCAAGACATGCCGAGACCTTTCGTAGTTCCAAATGGCCACGTGAGAATCGCCAAAATATTATGGAGCCTCCACGTGTTTCCTTTTTTTTCGTCAGGATTAAGGATGTCGTTAACATGACGAAAACACGTGCGGATTGCATTGTGTGGGAATCACAGTTGTTTTAAAGGAAGAATGATAAGTCATGGAAACCAAACAAAATTCTTAATGCAAGTCTCAGTATATCAAAATGAATCCTTTGAAGCCTT
Organism: Protula sp. h YS-2021; assembly: GCA_949752745.1. Taxonomy (NCBI): domain Eukaryota; kingdom Metazoa; phylum Annelida; class Polychaeta; order Sabellida; family Serpulidae; genus Protula; species Protula sp. h YS-2021. Next base: position 14,412,542 of record OX457027.1, on the reverse strand, counting down.
TACCAAAGCACTGTATTTTATATCTATTTTATTTGTTTATTTTCTCTATTTTGGTGGTGCTAGAGGGGGTTTGGAGGGTGGGAGGGAGTGTAATTTTGACAATTTAGTTTGCGTATGTCTTGTCTTGTTTTAGATTCGTATTGCTGTACATAGTACTGGAATAAACTTCGCCGATATTCTGCTGGTGCAAGGAAAATACCAAGAAAAGCCGCCTCTTCCGTTTGTACCGGGTTAGAAGGTTTCTACTCTTTGAAATTAAACGGCATGCTTATACATAGTAATCAGATACGTGGATATCAAGTCTTGTTTTGGAAAGAGTAATTGAGTAACCAATGTCGTGGAAGTGACGTTCTAGTAATGAAAGGATCTGCTTTGATTAACGCTATATTGGCCGTTTACACATCGGAGTTAGACTTGCCAGTTGTCGTCTGTGCTCGCATCGAGTACTTCTGGTTTTTCGCACAGCCTCGCTAACGGGGGGGGGGGGGGGGGGTTAATGGTTGAGGGTGGGGGCGGAGGGAGAGAGGGGGCGGTCTATATTTGGTAGTCTTTTGGCAAGTGAGTAAGCAGCGGCAGAATCTTACCTGTGATCCGAGTGCCGGATGTACATAAAAGCGATTTGGCTCTTTAATTCAAGAAATACTTTTCGAAATCAGCCTCGATTTGCTCTTGGTTTTATTAATGATTTCAGTCTTTGAAATACCTGATTTCCTCGGAACTAATTTCCGCTTTGACCCTCAGTAATTCACTGTATTTCAGGAGTGGAATTTTCGGGCAAGATTCTTGAGATTGCTGGCGATGTCAAATCGTACCGTTTGGAAGACCGAGTCTTTGGTTTAAGTTTTCAGAACAAAGCCTTTGCAGAGGAAGTCATAATTCCTAGCCAGGTAGAGATGCTTGGTGCTGCGCAATGCAATAGCTGATTGTTTTCATTTAGTTTCGTAGCGGTTCCAGAGGCGTGGATCTGTGGAATGCGACTGAATATTTGATTGCTTTCATTTAGTTTTGTAGCCGTACAAACTGTTTTTTTTTTCGAGGTTGTGGAGAAGAATTTACGCGGAAAACTAACACGCGTCTATTTCACTCTGGGGTATCTCGCTGCATGATTCACTAACGTAGGTGCTCCTTTGCTAGTTCCACTCCCGTCAGCATGCTTTAACAATTATTGTTGATACTGATACGCTGTGAGTTTGTATTCTTTGTTACACCTTCCTTTGTTCACTATTGATATTCTTTGTCACACCTTCCTTTGTTCACAATTGATATTCTTTGTTACACCTGCCTTTGTTCACTATTGATATTCTTTGTCACACCTTCCTTTGTTCACAATTGATATTCTTTGTTACACCTGCCTTTGTTCACTATTGATATTCTTTGTTACACTTACCCGTGCTCACTATTGATGAGTGGCAGTTGGTTTGCCATCGCTTTAATCTTTCTTCACCGCCTTTGATCATGCTTTTACCACTTTGTACCACACTTTCTTCACCGCTTTTGATCATACTTTAACACTGTAACACGCTTTTGCGCCAGGGACAGGCTGAGATACTGAACTGTAGGCAGCTTTAACGACATACTTTTGAAAGTAACTAGTGGTCCGTTTACGTGACATGACGCATGCATTGACTGTACGGTATTCAAAATATGCCTTTTTATTGGGGTGCAGGCTGGGAGGGTTGAGGGTGGGGGGGGGGGGCAGCGACGCTGTACATCCTTGACGTCATTACATACATGTTCTGATGGGGGGAAATGTTGCCAGGATCTGAATGGTCAGGAGAAGTGTTAGAGACCGCCAGTGACGTCACCGATCTCAAAAAGGGCGATCGCGTGTTCGGCCTGTCTGCTCGGGGAGCTGGTTGCTTTGCTGAGGAAGCGATAATACCCAGCTATGTATGAACCTAACCTAAGAAAGGGAAGACATATAGTGTTTGTACGTTCTGTGTGTGTGTGTGTACATGTGTGTGTCCGTCTGTTGTGAAAAAAGATTGTGTGCAAGATATTTCGAGAGGGACAAGTGGGATAGACTTCAAACTTGATCTGTTTATTCTTTGGGTAGGTCGGACTTTTTTTCTTCAACTTTTGGCACATGTTACGGAAAATTTCTCAGTCGCTTAACATCGGAGAAAGTTGAAACTTGGTGGGATTGTTTGCTTGGTAGTTCCGAAAGATCCTTTCAACTTTTGTGGCGAGTGCGGCGCATGACTTCATCCCGTAAATATGGATATATTGGGAACAATATCTTGTGTGCAACATCTCTCGATAATGGAAAGTCATATCAACTTGAAATTTTATCAGGTTATTCCTTGAGTCAGTCGGACGGTGCTGTCAGCTTTTGATGGATGTAGCGAAATTAAGAAAGGCGTATGACGTCATTATGGTAAAATCTTGTATGTAAGATTTCTCATTTCTGAACATCGGAGAAAGTTGAAACTTAAGTGGGATTGTGTTCGGAAGTTTGAAAGATTCTGTCAAATTTTATCGCGGGTAGAACGAACGAAAACGGCATGTGACGTCATTAGGTAAAAAGAGTTAGGTGAAAAATATCTCAATATCCTAAAGTGGGATCTAAAATTGATGTAGTTATTCGTTTGTTAAGTTGCGCGGTTCATGTTAAACATTAAACTCAAAAGTTAAAAAAGGTGATATATTTTGCAGACGTTGAATTTAATACCATGGCCTTCCCCACATTCCTCGTTTTGTTTACTCTTTTCTTGATTAAGCATAGTTATTGACTGCGCTTGCGATTTCGGCTTTTTCCAGAAGATTCCCCACTGTTCCTGTCTTCTAGCCATACTGGAAAGCATTGGCAGCATAACTATCGACCCTAGGCTATTTCTTACAAATCGCGTATTTGGTCATTTTGTGCGTTTACTGACCTACAGCTATTACGTAACATGTCACTCAGTCAGGGATGAATGTCATTTGTAGTGCATTATGAGGTCTTGATCTGCTCTAACAGGCTAGAATATGGGAAAGTTAAACCCCCTAGGGTGTTTGAGGAAACCCCCTTCCCACCCCGTCACTCACTCGTCGCACTCGTCGTTTTGGGCCTCAGCAGGTCTAGCTATTTGTTTGGTTGTTTTTTTATGTCCCAAACTTGTCTTCATTGATTGCCAAGGCTGTTCCATATATGGGAGTACTTTTGTAACGGTTAACCATGTTTGCTTTACCTGCAAGTAATTTTCTCTTTAAAAATTGGTCATCTTGTGTTATGACAAGCAGCTCACCATTTTGGCACCAAGTGCCCCCCCCCCCCACACACAAACACAGCAAGGTGAATCATCTGTTGCACAGGTATAAAGAATGCTTTTCTAGTGCTTTTTTTGGCCGATGCGAATGCACGAAGACAATGTACCCTAACTACCCTCATGGTACAGGCGCTTACTGTAGCGTTGGCTAAAAGGGTTAGAGTTTGCGTTTAGAGTCGTACCTACATTAAATGGGAGGAGGGGGGGGGGGGGGGGGGGCTGAAGAGTGAAGGTCAGCAAAAAAAGACACTGCGGTAAATCCTATTTGTAACTACTACCCTCAAGACCCGGATAAAAACGTAAAGTAAAACCTGTTTGTAGTGACCGTCTTCCAGATTCAGATAAAGACGTACGGTAAAACCTGCTTGCCTTGACCACCTTCCAGACCCGGATAAAAAAAGTGCCTACAGTAAATCTGCTGTAATGACCAGCTTCGAAAGTCGGATAAAAAGGACGCACAGTAAAGCCTGATCTAGCGACCACGTTCCAGACCCGTAAAAAAGACATGAAGTCAAACCTGTTCATAGTGACCATCATCCGGAACCGGGCAGAAAACCTATTTTAGTGACGACCTTCCGGACCGGAATAAATGGGCGCACTGTAAACGTGGCTGTAGTGACCACCTTCTAGACTCATATAAAACAGCTGCACCTGGACTTGTATTGAAAAAAGAGAATTGAGATACCCACAAGTCATGTTACGAACCTCCCACCCAACCCCTTCAAAAGTTGGAAAAAGGTGATGCGCAACCCGACTTCTGGGCAGATGGTATACATTTATATCAGGTAAAAGGTCTTATTATTCTGAAAATAGTACAAACTTGTTCAAATAAACCTTTGTGAAAGGGCTGTCGTACGAAACATTTGTTTTTGTTTACATAAAAAAACAAAAAGGCAACGGCTGGATAATGAAATCGAGTTTTTCGGGTACACTGTTGTTGGTGAGAAGCAGCTCTTGAGTTTTGTGTATTTTGCAATTTTTGGCAATGAATTATGATTTTGTTTGCAGAAATGAATCTTTTATTTTCGTAAGTGGTGAAATGGAATTTTCGGGGAATTATGGGTTTAGTCGGGGAGACGTTTGTTTTTGTTTGTAAAAACGAGAAGCTAAATAGGTGTCGACTAAACATGTGTGCTTATCAGCCTGTACTCATGTTTTGTGTACACTGGCCGCTTTAGGTGTTTTTGTTTTCCTGTGGTATGGCAATTCACAAAAGCTGTTACTTTGTAACATAAATTTTAACTAGTTTTACAATTTGTTTTACTATCTATTTGAAGAAAAAAAAAACAACAGATAAGTCTTCTTAGATGAAGAAAATTTCCCAGAGCCGAGGCGAGGCTTTCTGTTCTTCTATTTCGGATTTATAGTTACTTTTGAAGATGAGATTGAAAGTATTAAGTTTTGGTTGGAATTTGTATGTCTCAAGAAAGGTATGATATCCGATTTATTTTATTTATTTTTTTTTTTTTGCAGTTTGCGATGCCTTTACCAAAGAACATAACATTCCCGCAGGCGGCAGGATTTATCACGTCCTACTGCACAGCGTACGGGGCTCTGACCAGAAAAGCCAACATACAGGAGGGGTGAGTCCCGCGGGGAGGGAGGGGGGGGGGGATTTGTCACGTCCTACTGCACAGCATACGGGGCTCTGACCCGGAAAGCCAACATACAGGAGGGGTGAGTCCCGCGGGGAGGGAGGGGGGGGGGGATTTATCACGTCCTACTGCACGGCGTACGGGGCTCTGACCAGAAAAGCCAACATACAGGAGGGGTGAGTCCCGCGGGGAGGGAGGGGGGGGGGGATTTGTCACGTCCTACTGCACAGCGTACGGAGCTCTGACCAGGAAAGCAAACATACAGGAGGGGTGAGTCCCGCGGGGAGGGGGGGGGGGGTGGATTTATCACGTCCTACTGCACAGTGTACGGGGCTCTGACCAGGAAAGCCAACATACAGGAGGGGTGAGTCCCGCGGGGAGGGAGGGGGGGATTTGTCACGTCCTACTGCACAGCATACGGGGCTCTGACCAGAAAAGCCAACATACAGGAGGGGTGAGTCCCGCGGGGAGGGAGGGGGGGGGGGGATTTATCACGTCCTACTGCACAGCGTACGGGGCTCTGACCAGGAAAGCAAACATACAGGAGGGGTGAGTCCCGCGGGGAGGGAGGGGGGGGATTTATCACGTCCTACTGCACAGCGTACGGGGCTCTGACCAGGAAAGCAAACATACAGGAGGGGTGAGTCCCGCGGGGAGGGAGGGGGGGGGGGATTTGTCACGTCCTACTGCACAGCATACGGGGCTCTGACCAGAAAAGCCAACATACAGGAGGGGTGAGTCCCGCGGGGAGGGAGGGGGGGATTTGTCACGTCCTACTGCACAGCATACGGGGCTCTGACCAGAAAAGCCAACATACAGGAGGGGTGAGTCCCGCGGGGAGGGAGGGGGGGGGGATTTATCACGTCCTACTGCACAGCGTACGGGGCTCTGACCAGGAAAGCAAACATACAGGAGGGGTGAGTCCCGCGGGGAGGGAGGGGGGGGGGGATTTGTCACGTTCTACTGCACAGCGTACGGAGCTCTGACCAGGAAAGCCGACATACAGGAGGGGTGAGTCCCGCGGGGAGTGGGGGGGGGGGGATTTAGGGCTTTCGCCACAAAATCACAGATTTTGGCGAGCGGAGGGTGACTTGTAGCTGTCGAACAATTCCTCTCTAATAGCTGCCTACTTGCAGGACAACCAGCCTTTCGTGTACAAGACGAAGTTTTGTATTTTGCATTTGGGTAGTTTTCATAGTTGGATATAATTATTATTCATCTTGATTACGCATTTATTCATTTGGCAGGGGGTGGGGTGGGGTTGACCATAAAGCGGTGCCACGGGGGTGGGGAGGGGGTTGGGGGTGTGGTGGACCATGCTGTGTGGTATTCAGGCACTTTATGTTTTCAGTGAGACGGTACTGGTGACGGCGGGTGCAGGAGCCACGGGACTGGCGTGTGTCGATTTGGCTGCCAATGTGTACAAATGCAAGGTGCTCGCTCTTTGTCAACAAAGTTTTTGCAAAGTGACGTCATAAACGTACTACTTCCGGAAAGGCGTCATGACACCTTTGTGCAGGCCACGCAGCTGAGGGTTTAAAGCTGTTGGGCCTTTTACTTTAAGCTGTAGCAGTATCTCTGTATTATTTCCAATCACACACCGTGGAAAGTAATTAATGTACAGTTTCATTTTGCCCACTTTGAGTACTCTCTCAGCTAAATCAGGTGAACTGAGGAGCCACAGCTAAACTGCAAAAAAAAAAAAAAAAAAAAAAAAAAAAAAACATTTTCGTGAGCCCCCTCCCTTTCCCAATCCCAGTTCCTATGTTCAAAATTTGTGACGCTATTCATTCTCTGTAATTATATTATGTAGCGCCATGAACCCCTCCCTATTGTTTCCACCTCGCTCGCGACGCGTGATTTCTTTATGGACAGCCGGCGTTGTAGGTGATAGCGGCGTGCGGGAGCGACGAGAAGTGTGCAGTGGCCAAGCGGAAGGGGGCGTGGGAGACTGTGAACTACAGGAGCGAAGACCTGCGAACCAAGGTCAAAGAGCTGACGGGCGGGGACGGCGCTGACGTCATCGTCGACATGGTGGGCGGAGAGCTGTGGGCCAAGTGCATGCGCTGGTGCGTTAACTACCCCACAGAGAACGGGAAGAGAGGGGGGGGGGGGGAGGGGCTGTCAGTTAGAAGGAGTGTTGTGTATGTTGTAGTGTATATGAAATGATGTATGTGTTGTGATGTGTATAAAGTGGTGTATATGAAGTGGTATATCTGTTGTGGTGTGTATAAAGTGAGATATATGTAGTGGTGTACACATAGCGGTTTATGTGTGGTGTTGTATATGCAGTGGTGTATATGACATGGTATGTAAGTAGTGGTGTATGTGAAGTAGTGTTTATGTAGTGGTGTGTGTGAAGTGGTGTATATGTAGTACTGTACATGTAGTGGTGTATATGTAATGGTGAGTATATAGTGGTGATTTTGAAGTGGTGTGTAAGAGGTGGTGTATATGTAGTGGTGTATATGACATGGTATGTATATGTAGTGATGTTAATGTAGTGATGTATCTGTATCAGAGCGAACTCCGAAAGACTGGTCCAAAACGACAGTAACACCCATTCACAAAAACCGACCCCACCAACTACAGGGCAATGTCATTGGCACTGAGAGAAAGCCAGTTTGGATTCAGTGAGGAGGAAAAGCAGATGCAAGATTCATTGCACGACACACGGTACCACTACACTTCAATTTTGTTGACGTCAAGGCGGCGTTAAGATAGATAGAAACGGTTTAAACGGATATATGAGTCAATGTATGTGTTCGATAAATACATAAAACACATCACATGCATACAGTAACAATAGCAGCTGAGTAATGTAACGTAAGTAAAGTAAGAGAGCATTAGTAATACTGATACCGTAAAATTAGTACGGGTAATATTAGAATACTTCGTATGAACGTATACAAACAGAAAGCTATTTTTATACCTGTTAGTTGTACACCTTGTAGAGTCAGTTCCGTAGATCTGCAAAAATTACATTTTGAGTTTTTGGGAGTTGGGAGTAAATGATGTAATTTGTTGGATAGGGAGTTCATACTCTCGAGGAGAGCTTTGACCATTTCAGTGCTTCCTTCCTTTGAGCTTTGGGAACCAGAGATAACAAGGGTGCTTTCGTTGGTAAGACTAAGAAAGATAAATCTGAGTGCCCTGTTCTGGAGTTATTCTAGTCGACAGGTCTGTGCCTTTGTAAGTAAGCCATGCCTTACTGGGCAAGCATGTTCCAGAACATGCTGGACAGTGGAACAAAACATTGCCACAAGGTCTAAAGGACTAAGACCTGATCTTTCCAGAACTAATTATTATTATTATTATTATTATTATTATTATTATTATTATTATTATTAAAATACACTTATTTAGCGCTTATTCTAATAAAAGCTCTGAGCGCTTTACAATACCAAACAAGCAATGATTAAAATACATTAGGAAATAAACATATAAAACAGAAACTGCATGACAGACTGATATGACCTACAAGAAATACTGCAGAAATGAATGAGTTTTGAGGTCTCTTTTTTAAAAACATGAACTAACTAAGATGCTTTAATACTCTAAGGTAATGCATTCTATAAATATGGTACGTACATAGAAAAGCACTTGTGGCTGTACTTTGAGTTAAACTTTGGCACTACTAGAGGTAAGTCATCATCGGAGGATCGAAAACTCCTAGCAGGACCGTACCTTTCAACGATTCCACGTAAATATTCAGGGGCTAATCGGCTCACGAAGTTAAAACATATAACTAAAACTTTAAATTGTATACTAAGATTGGTGTAATCTAAAACTAGCTTTAGTACAGTTGAAACGTACATATTCTTCCCATGATAGGTCTTCTGATATAATAAGACCTAAGAACGTCGTTGATTTTCACACGCTCAATCGTTTCCCCATCAAGTATTAGCGAGAACAGGTTTGGTTCTCCCAAACTGACTAATTTTTTTTTACCGACATTGATTGTCATTTGGGTTTTCTTGCGACCATTGCTGGATTTGGATAGCAGCATTTTATAAATCGTTACTTTTTACTTATAAATCGTTACTTACTTATTATTTATTTCAAATACAGTAATATCATCTGCGAATTTGTAAGTGGGCAAAGTAAGTCTCGAATCGTTGAGCATAACAAGAAAGAGCAAGATTCCAAGTAATGTACCTTCTTCTGGCACGTTGGCAGAGATCTCCCTGTCAGACAAATTGACCCACTTTCATGCGTTGTTTACAGTTTCACAAAAAGTCTGCTATCCAACGGATAATTACATCAGGCACTTATAATTTACAAACTTGGCCACTAAAATATTCGGATCAGTTTTGTATGATTTTTTGTAATCGACTGATAAAATCCTTACGCTGTTTTCGCTGTTTGTTGTAATCGGTATTGCTATACCATTCATGCAACATGGAAATTAGGGTGTGTGTGCATGAGCTATCACAAAGGGCCCGGAATGTATAGGATGTCAAGGTAAAGGTAAAGTATCTAATAATAAACGAAATAATCCAACTGATGGCAGATTATGGGAGTGGGGGAGATAGGCCGAAGATGCTTTTCAAGGGTGGTTCCGAGGCTTTACGGATATTGATTTATGAGAGTCTTTTTCCACATCTTCTGATAGTGAATTCACCAGGGACAGATTCGGTTCGGGCAGCTACGATAGGGTGATTTTAGTTAATTGGTATTGAGCTTATTGGTTAAATTCGATTCTGGAGAAAAGCACTGTGGAAAAAAATGTTGGCAATAGGTTTTGAACCAATAATTGTACGAATCATCATAAAGAATGTACCGTAGTAGTAAATGGTCAGCTAAAAGAATGATTCAAAGTTGGAGTAGGGGTACGTCAAGGGTGTCTGCTATCCCCAATCCTGTAACGTCTTGGAGTTTGTGATGACAGAAATGAAATCATTAGATAACTCTTTCTACCTTGGTGACAGCCTCTCCTTAGACATCAAATACGCAGATAACAGCACGCTACTATGGACCATATTTGAAAAGCTAAAATTGCCGACTGAAGAAATAGAAACCTCATGCAAGAAGTGGGGTATGAAAGTAAATGGAGCAAAATGTAAAAGCATAACACCCTCCGAAACTAAGTAAAAATCGAGGAGCAAACGGTAGAATACATTGAAGAGTTTGTATTTCTGGGTAGCGTGGTACCAGACTGCACAGCGGACGTAAAAAGAAGAATTGGCCCAGCTTAAGCTGCACCTGGACGCTTGAATAGGCCTATCTGGACACAGAAGTCAATAAGCAAAAGTCTCAGAGCAGACTATATCAAGTACTTATTCTCTCAATTTATGCATTAGAAACTTGTGCGCTAAAAGCCGACAGAAGACAAATGACAGATCCATACTTGAAGTGGAAGATGAGTTTACATACTTGGGTCGGTAGTAAGCAGCACTACAGCAGATTAGAAAAAGAGAATAGGCCTTTCGTGGACAGTATGCAACGACCTGCAAAAGATATCGAAGTCCAGCATGTTGGCGAATCTGTGGAATCGGTATTGTTATAGGGATGCAAAGCCTAGATGTTCACCAAACTAAGGCAAAGGCGCCTAGAGCTGGTGGATCATTGCTACAGACACCTCGAAGAGGTAGGATCTAACCTACTCTTGCGATCTAACTGAAAGCGCAATAGGCGAAGACCCGCCCTCACGTATATACAACAACTGATGGAGTACAGTGACCTCGCCATTGATGGAGTGAAGTCAGTGGAGAAGCAATTCAGCTCGAGGTTTGATGTCCCGCCATAGGTGGGTGGGTATATCGGATGATGTATATGTAGTGGTGGATGTGTAGTGCTGCATATGTAGTGGTGTATATGTGATAGTGTATATGTAGTGTGTATGTAGTGCTGTATATGTGGTGGTGTGTATGTAATGGTGGATCTGTAGTGGTGCATATGTAGTGGTATATATGTAGTGTTTTACAAAAGCGTTTTCTAGACTTCTTTTTTCAGTAATATAATAACAAGAATACAGCACCAATTGTTAAATTTTTTCTCGCACTGAAAGTAAATTACTTTTAAGCCCTTAGCTGTACTTGGTTTCTGATTATGTTTCTCCCCTAGAGAGAAAATATTGTGCTTTTGAGCATTCTCTCTCTCTCTCTCTCTCTCTCTCTCTCTCTCTCTCCTCCCTTTCTGTACGTGTGTGTGTGTGTGTGTGTGTGTCTGTCGTAGACACCTGATTTTGTTAACACGATAACTCTCGAAAGAAACGTGTGTACCGATGCAGAGTTTTTTTTTTACTGGGCTGGTAAGTTTTCCGTCAATGGGAGCAGTTCTATAACCTTAAATAGCATAGTTTGTTGCACCTTTTAAGTAATTTTTTATTTTTCACTGTTACGTGCGTCAGCTGCTATGTTATGTTGTATGAAGCAGCTCACCATTTGGGTGCCTAAATGTCCCCCACCCACCCACCGAAATGAGTTATAGATTGTACAGTTATGAAGTTGCCTTTGTAGTGCTTTTTTCTGAGGAGAATTGCGAAGACAAAGTATATATAATGGATGTAAGTGCACTTTGACTACATACCCACACCATGAAAGGGATAAATGAATTGGGATCGCGTTCATCGCAGGGAGGGGTGACCGTAAGGAAAAAGAAAGTCACCAGTGAAGTGGGGAATTGGTGATTCAGCGACATGTGAAAAGACCTACAATAAAGTCTTCCTGTCCGTGGCCGCATTCTGGACCCACATTAAAAAAAAGACGTAAGAGTAGAAGCCCAGTTTATAGTGATCAGCGTTCGCGATGACGGCGTTTTTACGCGGATTTTACTACTTTTTTGGGGCATGTAACGCGGCTTTTCACAACCCACTGCGTCACAGTGACGCGGTTTTTGGAAACCACCACGTCACACTATAGACAAATTTGAATCGACCTAGTCAAGAATTACACCGCATTTTGTGTGTGAATCGAAACGCGTCTGTTGTCTTGCATTTGTTACTTAGATAAGCCGTTAATAAAATCAAAAATAAATGTTACTACAGCTTATTTCTGCATGGTGAAAGTGAAGGAAGGGGAGGGGATATCACTTTCAAAAGATACCAGTACTTTGTATTGCAAAATGCTGGGTGGAGGGCCTGTGATGCGGATTTTTAGATCCCACCGCGTCACACAATTATGTATGACGCGGTTTTCTGGAAGGCCAGCGCAAACGCTGGTGACATTCAACATTGCTACACCTGCACGTGAACGTATACAAAAATTGAGGATTAAGCGACCGCATTCTAGGGCCCAGATTAAAGAAGACGTAGATTATAAACTCACTTTATAGCGACCATATTCCAAACGTGTCTAGAAATTGATTGTTATAATGTCCACAACGTACCTCCTGTTTTAGAAAGAGGACAAAGGTGTTACGTAGCTCGACTTCTGGGCATATCAGATAAATATTCATATATATTTAGATAAGGTAAAAGTCATATAATTTTGAAGTGGTACAAAATTGTCAAAATGAAACTCTCTTAACCGAATGAGGGGAAAGGGGTGGAAAAGGAGGTTGGGGGGGGGGGGGGCGGGGGCGGGAGGGGTGCTGTTGGGGGAAGCTTTTGTTGTTTTGTAATGATATTGTTCTGTACGGAAACATAATGACATTAACTGGCTAATAAAAATGTTTGAAAATGTTCAGGCGCACTGATGTTGTTGTGTAGTAGCCGCTCTAGTTTAAATATCACATTGAAAGATTTTCAGTTTAATCCGTCAACGCCATGTCTTGTCCTTAGTTCATAGTTATAAAAGTCAGTTCGGAAAAAAAAAAAAAAAACTTTTTTCTGAACAATGATTTTGAATTGTATCATGTGGCACATACAAAAAGCTGCTTGACCATCGGTGCCATTAAATGTGTGGCCGTGGAAGGCTGATGTACTGATGTACAGTATATGGCATTGGATTTTTCATTATCAGTGTGGCGTTTGAAGGAAGAATGGTGGTGATTGGCTTCGCCTCGGGTGACATTCCAAAGATGGCGACCAACTATTTACTGATGAAATCGGCGACAGCGGTCGGCTTTTATTGGGGGAATTACGCCATGCGTGGACATCCGTTCTTCCTGCAGTCTGTCGAGGATTTGGCCACTCTCCTGGCAGAGGGCAAAATTCACCCGGAAGTAAACGCCACATTTCCTCTAGAAAAGGTCAATAATAATAATAATAATTATAATAATAATAATTATAATAATAATAATAATAATAATAATAATAATAATAATAATAGTAATAATAATAATAATAATAATAATAATAATAATAATAATAATAATGTCCTGCCTACTCGTCCGGGATGGAGTTGGGAATGGGTAGGGCACGATGTGAAATAGTGACTATTCAATGATGCATAAAAGCCCATGTTTACTGTTAGAGATTTGATCCAAACATAATTTGTATAGAAACTGTGGTAAATGTGTCAATCCATGCAGTTGTCAGCGTGTCACATACAAAGTATACAGCTTCTGTCTGAAGTTACTGAAATATGCAAATATTAATTAGGACTTGTTTGTTTCAGATTAACGAGGCGTTTCAGTACGTTTTGGACAGAAAATCGACTGGAAAGGTGGTGATCAATTCAAGAAGTTGAGCTAGACATTAAAAGCTAACTAAACTGTTTCATAATAGCAGCAAAATAAGCCCACTGCATTTGCATTTCATCTGGGCAATATTTCGGGGTGTTAAATTTACACTTTCTTTTGCCCCAGGATTCTACACAAGCAGTCGTTGAAAGCATGTACGTATGTGCGCTTTTAAGTTGAAAAATATCCTCTCCTGCCAGGTTTTTAGCCTGCATGTCTTGACACTTTGGTTGAAGGCAGAGCACAGTAAGAGCCAGGTAAGTACCTACCTGGCCATCACTGTTTCTATCAATTCGCAATTGTCAGAAAATGTTGAAGAATGGCCGTGAACACTGGTACTGACAAGTTCTTTGTTTTCGCTTGTTGTTCGCCGAATTGTCGGAAATATTGGCGAAAGCCATTTTCTTCATGAAATCTCAAGTAACGCTAGGCATATGGCTTTACTGTTATTGAAATTCTGATTAAAAATGGCAAGCATTGTTGCATACTTGGCGATAATTTTTGTTCTGATACTCCAAAAATTGGCGGAAAAATTAACGAAAAAATACAAGTTTGAGTAAAATCTTAAATGACGTCAGGAAAATAGTCCTGCTGTCTTGAAATGTTGGTTAAAGGTAACAGACTGAAGTACCTGCGTGGTTGTTACTTTTGTTTGATGACCTACCGAAACTGGTGGAAAAACTGATCTTAATTGATTTCTTTCTTTTGGGGGGGGGGGGGGGCACAATTGTCCACCTGGCTGTTATCATTATTTTGGCGGTTTATCAAAAATAATGGAGATATTGGCGAAAACCCAGAGATCTTAATGGACGCGGTCTTATTGTCTGAACATTTTTATTGGAAACAGCGGAACATTAGTACCAAAGTGGCTGTTACGTTTTTGACGATTCGCCGGAAATTGGGGGAAATATTCATGATAAATCATTTTGTGTTAAAATCTTGACTGACGCCAGGGACATAGCCGTACTTTCTTAAGATTTTGGTTAAAATCCTGACGTCAGCATTCGTGAGCTAGGACATTGTCCATGGACGATGTTATTGCTATTAAGGTCATCGAAAAGAATTGGAAGGAATTTGCAAGTACGGAGGGCGAAGACTGCTGCTAAACTTAGGCACGCGTTTGTTGGTTATTCAGTTCATTGTTTTTGTTTTTCTGTAAAAGCCTGAACGATCGTTTTGTTAAAGTAGACAAGAGTTATTTCGGTATGAGATGTTGAGTTTGTGTTGCTTCTTATTCCCTGCCTTCATTTTATGTTCATACTTGAGACTGGTTCGGAATAAAAATGAACTTCCGTCATAGGCCGATCCATATCTCGCTATATAGGACACAAATATAACATCTTCCAAGAATGCAGCAAATCTTTACCAGTAAACATTCCCATTAATAGTTAAACAGTTATTGCTGTAATTCCCCCCCCCCCCCCAAAAAAAAATAAATAAATAAATAATAAGAATAAAAATAAAATAAACTTATGATGTGGACCACCGGCGTGTCGCCATTGCACTACTGCGCACCTGCAATCGACTGCGAGAGTAATTTCCGGTACAGAAAGTTGTAACTAGAACAAATTACGCTACTGTGCTATCTATTAGTCAGGAAAAAATATTAAGCATTCGCAATGTGAAGAATATACATCGAGCACAGGAATTAGTACAAGAATGCCGGTAATGTAATATCGGTGTGTTACTGTGTACTGGTGTAGACAGACATACTTAAACTGTGATAAACTCCCGGTTTGGTCGTGTGTGGAAGGCTCGTGTGGTAGGCTCGTGTAGTAGGCTCGCCTGAAAGGCTGTTTTAGAAGGCTCGTGTGGTAGGCTCGTGTGGTAGGCTTGTGTATGTGTCGTGAGTGGTAGGCTCGTGGTAGGCTCTTGTGGAAGGCCCGTGTGGTAGGCTGGTGTATGTATCGTGTGTGGTAGGCTCTTGTGGAAGGCCCGTGTGGTAGGCTGGTGTATGTGTCGTGTGTGGTAGGCTCGTCTGGTAGGCTGTTGTGGAAGGCCTGTGTGGTAGGCTGGTGTATGTGTTGTGTGTGGTAGGTTCGTGTGGTAGGCTGTTGCGGAAGGCCCGTGTGGTAGGCTGGTGTATGTGTCGTGCGTGGTAGGTTCGTGTGGTAGGCTCTTGTGGAAGGCCCGTGTAGTAGGCTGGTGTATGTGTCGTGTGTGGTAGGCTCGTGCGGTAAGCTCTTGTGGAAGGCCTGTGTGGTAGGCTGGTGTATGTGTCGTGAGTGGTAGGCTCGTCTGGTAGGCTCTTGTGGAAATCCCGTGTGGTAGGCTGGTGTGGAAGGCTGGTGTCTATAGGGCGCATTGAGTATAAACAAGCTGCGGAAAACAGCAGCAATTACTGACACAAAATTCTTAGCATGCAAGAGTTTTCCAATTTTAGACGTGTTGAAATTACGTTTCACAAACATATTTTGATGCTGTAAATACCCGGCGATAAAATGTGCGTGTCGCGTTGAATAACTCAATTCGAGGGGGGGGGGGGATGTGGGGCGAGGGGGGAGGGAGCGAATACAGCTGCTTTGCCTATGCTATAATGTTGCCTGTCATTGCTAGATGTGCAAGAAGTAGTTTACGTGTCGACACGTCGTAACAGGGTCATTCTGTGTGTTGCCGGGGGGGGGGGGGGAGGGGCGGGGAGAGGGGACTCGGTCAGTTTCACTGTCCCGATTTAAGAAAATAAAATTAAAGGAGTTTTGAAACTGTAGAGCATTTGCCGCAGTCCTGTAGATTTACATCGGTTGTCACGAGATCAATTATTGGAAGAAAAGATATTGTAAGTGAATGATTTTAAAAAAAAAAATAAATAGAAACTTAAATAAAGTGAAGGTGTAAAAGGGTTTTTCACTGTGTGACAGCTTCTGCCCACTTCTCTGTGAATTAATATTGGTTTAGTTTTCAGTTTTAAAACACACTCGAAACGGTCACGACATAAAACACCTGCACTTTTGTTTTTTTCGGGAGTCATTTAAGCCGCAAAATTTATCAAGGAAGAACTACGACAAGGAGAGTAAAAGTTTGAAACTCCGCGTCTTTCTTTTCCTGTGTTAATAAGCTTTGTGTTTTAAGCAGTAACTTAAACTTGTCACCTGCTTTTCCACCAAGCTTCAAGACGCCTGTAAAAATTTTCAAATATGCGTATCCAATTTAGGATATAATCTACAAGACTCTTCCTGGTTTCAAAATATGTACTGAAAATGTCATGGATGTATATATATAGTCGAGGCTTTATTTACTTGGGTTAGAGCCCGTTTCGACAGAGGCAGAGTTTTGAGTCTCGTACGTGCTGAGTGTGAGTGTGAGTGAAGAGGGTGTACGTGTTGATCGGAGATAAGTTCTTATTTCCTCATTGACGTTTTCACGTAAGTTTTTCTCTGAACGAGAATGTTGAGAAATTGTTATATAAGAAGTGTCTGTTTTTAGAAATTCAAGGGTTTTTTTCCTGGTTGTAGAAATGCCAGAAATTCAGTTATGTTTCTACTCTAAAAATTCTATTTTTTAACAGCTGGTCACATTTAATATCATTGGTTTATTTGCTTGTGGCGATTTCTATTTGGAGAAAGTTGTTGGAATAACTATTGTTTTGCTGCTGACCAGCAAGGTCTGTCTGATTTTCTTTTTTTTTGAACAATTAAGGAGCCTGGCCAGTGGGAGATAAACGTAACTCGTTTTAACAGTAGCTGAACATCAGTTGCGTGGTATTTGTTTTTGTTTAAGAGAAAATAAGTGGAATTAAGTCGGAAAATGCAAGGAGATTGAAGGAGGTAGTACAGTCTCAGGGTTCCTGGAAAACCTGGAAATCTCCTGGAAAATGGAAGTGGTCAGAAAACCTCCTGGAAAACTCCTGGAAATTGATATCATAATATATCATAATCTTTATATATATATATATATATATATATATATATATATATATATATATATATATCCAGAGTTTGATATAATTTAAATGAGAAGGATAAATAGGTGATTTTCCATTTCTCCTATGATTGTGATACATTTAGCCGGTCACACATTAGACACACAGTGTGGTAGGGGAGGGGGGGTGAGGTGAGGCTTTGATCGCTGGCTTTGTATATAATGTAAGTCCGCCTATGCGATCTACAGAGATTTTTGGATTAAACATTTTTTCCGACTACTGACTTTTTGACACAATGCACAATAAATTTGCACTGGCAAACAATGTCACAAGCAAGAAATTGTATTTGTCTGTTCACGATGTTGACATATAAATATATAAATATTTTTCATTAACTGTTATTCATAACAGAAAGTACATGTTAAGAAGTGGGCAATATTTAATAATTTTATTAGTTTTACATCTTGGTTGATAGCTAAGCTAAAGGAAAGCTTATTTCTATATTTCAAATGGGGACAGGGAGATTTATATCGTTGCCTTATTTGCATGTCAGTTTGCAATGTGTGAACGGTGTCTTAAGGTTGGGTCTGAAAGGATTAACTAAGGACTTTGGGAGGGGGTCTGGGTGGGAAAGCATCTTAATGGAGAAGGGCCAGTTAGGTTACAGGATATATTAGGTCAATTCTAGAAGTTAAAAGGTATACCATGACCCTTATTCAAGTCACATGATGCTGCATGGATGCTGCACAGTTATATATGAAAGAATAGTCCATAAATTACATGTGCACTCTTTCAACCTTTCACCCACTCTGGTATACGCACATTTTTGGCATGCTTCAAATCTGCGTATGCCTTAGCGTACGCCTTGGTTCAACTACATCCCCCCATTCTATGCGTATGTATTTATGGATGCTCATCAATAAATCAAACAATTACACTTGATATTAATTTCTTCCGTTTTTAGACCAGCCGACTTTGTCAGGCTGGTCTTATCACATCAATAGAGGGGCATCCGTCGTCTGTATGTACGTATGTAAGTATGTAAAATTTAACGTAATGCTTCTTCTTCAGTTTTAGATTCCTTTCAAATTTTGTACGAATGTGCTGTAGGCAGGCCTCTCTTGAAAATTACTGTTTTTGGTGATTTTAAATCTTTTTGTTTTCCAACATGCGTTGCCAGGTGCAGTTTGATCAAATTAATTCGATCTTTTAGAATAATGTTCTTTATGTAATGTTTTCTGTATCATTCTTTTTTTTTTTTTTTGCACACGTCCAAAAATTTGCCTCATGCCGCTGTTTGCTTTTCAAAAAGTTCTGCCAGTAATTTTAGCCAGATTGCTTTCATTTAATGTCTCCCCCCACCCCTCGGGGAGGCATATATTGTTTTTGGTCTGTCCGTCCGTCCGTGTGTCCGTCCATCAGCAGCGATTTCTCAGTAACGAGGCAGCCAGTAACGATTGCAACCAAATTGTACACACATGTTGCCTATAACCTACAGATGCACATATATTTATTTTTCATATCCGACTATTTTTTCGATTTTTGACGAATTTTTAAAACTTTTTACTTCAGCATTTCGCAATGTATCTTCGCCTTTGACAGACTGTGGCGCTGGGGGAGACATCTGTTTTTCAGCTTTAGCAAAAATATAGACTTTCTAGTTTTTTAGTTCCAACATGAGGGCTGTTTGAAAGTTACTTTGTTTATATCCGAAGGAAATTGAGCAAATGCCGGCCTTTGAAAAACTTTCAGCAGCAGGTTTTTAAACTATGACTACCACTTTTGGCGTCTATACAAGGATGTTGAGACTTGATTCACTAGATCTCACCTAGTCACAATGTCCCTGGACATTCTTGTTGAAATCTGGCAAACTAAATCTCCTGGAAAACTCCTGGAAAACGGATCCAAAAAGTTGGTCAAAACTTTAAACATTAAACATTGTCAACCTGACGATGCCTTACTCAGCCATGTAAATTTGTCAAAACTTTATCTTTGTCACTGTCTTGTCATTTTCTTGTCATATATTTGTCAAATCCAAATTTGCGGTTTGTCAGTTCGTCAGAAATCTTTGACAAGTGATTGACAAACTGTCTAAATAAAGGATATTAGACAAAAACCTCACGACGTCAAAACATTTAAATCAACACCATTGTCTAAGGACATTATGGCAAGCCAAGTTTTAGTTATTCAAGTATAAAAAAGAATGATCAAGGACATTGTTACCAGGCCCAAACATTAAAGTCTAATCATGCTTGAGTGGCCAGTGCACACCAACATCACAATACCCGAACATGTCAAACACTTTTATTAGGCAGTCATTGCTGTTTGCCCCTACCCTCCCCCCATATAAATATGGATGAATATAGATTGGAGCGGGGAGGTGACGTTATCAAAAAACAATGGAATCATAACATTGTTACAACATTGTGATATTACATAACATTACTATAACATTGTTATAGGCTGGCGGGGTGGGAGCTACGCAACGTGACTTGTGGGTATCTTAATTGCTACATTCGTCTGGGTACAAGTTGACATTGTGGAATATGCTGCTGTAAACTGCGCTTACACTTAACGTCTTTTTTATCCGGGTCTTGAAGGTCGTCAGTGGAAAGGTTTTACTGTAAGTCTTTTTCATGCGGGTCACGACAAGTAGGTTTTACTGTTCATCTTTTCGTCTGATTCTGGAAGGGGGTCACTAAAAGCAAGTTTTACTGTACGTGTTCTTCATCCGGATCTTGAAGGTTGTCGCTAGGAATGAGTTTTACCGTAGTCTTTTTTATTCGGGTCTGAAAGGGTCGCTACATCGCTAATTCTCTATTTCAGTGTCTTTTGGTAACCGTCACCCCCAACCCCCACTTCTGTCTAATGTTGGCACGGATCTTGACACAACACTACTTTTCCCCTTTCACTGTATGGGCCCGTGCTTAAAGTGTACTTATATCAGTGGTATATACTTTGTCTTCGATTATTCTCACCGGCCGAAAAAGCAAAGAAAGGCATCCATTTTAACTGGAGTTCCATTGCGCCATTTTTTAAACAAAGACTCATCTGAGAACCATTCGTATTAAAATGCAAGGCAAACCGATTAAATGTATGGGAGGAGGAATATTTTGAAGTGGCTGCAAAAAAAAAAAAAAAAAAAAAAAAAAAATCAAAAGGCACGTTTTCAAGAGAGGACTACCTTGGAAACATTCATAAAAAATCCGACGAAAATAATCGAAGTTTTGAAAAGAAGCGCCAAAAAATTTGACAATTCAGGAGCCTGACGAGGTCAGACTTGTTAGACTGACAATCAACTGACAAGTTCTTATCAAACCACTGACTAACTCTGACGAGGCAAAATTATGTGTGTTTGTGTTGCTTCTTCTTTTGGCAGTAGTATAATATCTGAATATATGTTCAGAGAAATGTTCCCAAAAGATTTGAATGACCTTAAAAATCTAACTGTTTTACACTCCTAGCCAGTTTTATAAAGCACATGACTTAGGCCCATAAATTTATTAGTCCCCCGCCACCGCATAGCGCGAACCGGGGGACTATTGAATTCGGGTCCGTCTGTTCATCTGTTAACATTTCGGATATGATGTCTTTTGTGCGATAGATCTCAAAAGACTATGCGAGGGATTCCATTTAAACCTTGCATAAGGAATGAGTATAGGGTGTAGTTGTGCGCCTGGGTATAGGTTTTGCCGGCTGCCGAAAAATGTGCCCGCCGTGTAACGCGAAGGGGGGGGGGGGGGTGTCTTTTGTGCAAATAGATCTTAAAGACTACCCGAGGGATTCCGGTATAGGTTTGCCGGCCGCGAAAAAAGTACATAAAAAAGTAGACAAAGACATTTAACCGAGACAATCGCCAGTTGGTACAGTTGCAAAGAAAAGCATACCATGTAAACTAAAGCGTACTAAGTCCAACTTTTGCAAACTAACGCATGAGAGTTTGTATGCTGGGTGAGTTTTAGCTCTCATAATATTGGCTGAAGGCTGTGTCTCTCTGTCCGTCCGTCCGTAAACTTTTTCTGTCCGGACGATATCTCGAAAACTAATTATCGGAGCTTCAACAAACCTTACAGGAAGAAAATATATATAATGTAGATGTGCAACGGGGGGTTCGATTTGTTAGAATCCTTTTTCCTGATAGTCTAAAATAAAAATTGACCTTCAGCTCATTTTATCGTATGACCTCAGCCTTATTTTGAACCGGGAACCTCTCGCTTGTCGGGCGAGCGTCATACCACTGAGCTAATCTGGGATCACTGTTTACTTTCGCTTTAGCATGCGTATTGCATTGCACGATCGATTGAAGCTTAGTCATTTGTTGTTTCTTCATCGGATCTTTATCAAACCTTACAAGAAGAAAGGATATAGAGTGTAGATTTGCAACGAAGGATTTAACTTGTCAAATGTCCGTCCGTCTAACCGTCCATCGCACTTTTAATTTTTTGCCTATGACGTTATCAATTATGAGTTATGACGGCATTTAAGGTTTAAAGCTTAATAACTCGAAACCAATGAACCTAGCACTTCGGCACAAATTACATTATGAGACTTCTTTTAAGCAAGGATTTTTTTAGCATGTCAACGTTGTACCTATGACGTCATTTGCGAGTTAGCTTCGGCACAAAATGCATTATGAGACTACTTTTACGTAAGAAAAATTACGCAAGGAAAGTTGTACCTATGACGTCACCATTTACGGGTTATGGCGTCATTTATGTCTTAAAGCTCAATAACTCGAAAACTAATGAACCTAGCGCTTTGGTACAAAAAAAAGCAAAGATTTTTTGGTACGCCAGCGTTGTATCCATTACATCGTCATTTACAAGTTATGATGTCATTTATATTTTAAACCTCAATAACTCGAAAACTAATGAACCTAGCACTTCGGCACAAATTACATTATGAGACTTCTTGTAAGCAAGGAATTTTTTGGCATGCCAACGTTGTACCTATGACGTCATTTGCGAGTTATTTATGAGTCATTTATGACGCTCCAGAACTCGAAAAATGATGAACCTAGCGCTTCGGTACAACATACATTATGAGACTACGTTTAAGCAAGTGACTATAGCATGTCTAACAGAGACGTGTTAAAAAGCTGATTATAAAATGTTGCATAAACATCTTTAAAGTCAACGACATACATGCGCGCAAGAAATTAAGTGTTGGTGCGTCACTAAGCCTCAAAGACAAAAAGCAGATGAAAGTGTAGTTGTGCAATTTGAGGTTTATTTTATCACATATTTGTCTCGCCATTTCGTCACACCTAAATCTTGCTTTTGTTCCGTCGATATCTCAAAAAGGTAACTCGCAGACAGTGAAGTAACTGCTATTGGCTGAAGGCTCTGCATCTCCGATGCCTATGTTTGTATTGTGTTCGGACACACGTGAAAGGCCTGTGAACGAACCGCGCAGTCTCCGAATCTGATACAAAGCACAACAGTCCATGATCTATCGCTATTATAACTCAAACACACAATCAGGCCTCAGCCAAATAGCGCGGAGATACCTTCTTTTTTCGCTCTTACATGCTTCCCTGTACTGCGGCGTCACCTAGGCGTTACGTGACAACTTTCACTTCTGTGTAAAAGTACGAATTAACGAGGAACTTTGAAGTTTGGCAAAAACTGAAATAAATGGTAGTAAATAACTGAATTGTCAAACCATTCATTTCTCTCAGTCTTTTTCAAATAGTTATAAAAGTTTAGTAGAAAGTTTCTTAGGTGTTTCTCCACCTGGACTCGCAAATGGCAAAAATAAAAAAATGCCGAAATAGTGGAATTTTGTAAAAGTTTGTAAGATGTCGGTAAATACGTGAATCGTTAAAACATAACCTCTCCAACATCCCTTTTCGGGTAGCTTCCAAATTCGAATTAAATGCATTTTACATACTTCATTTTATTGGCCTAACAGTACTCGTTTCAGAGTTTTTCTCTCTTTCCTTGTTTGGCACCTCGGCTGAGTCATGTCCTTGGACATTCTTGTTTAAATTTAAAAATGTAAAACTGTCAGAAGTGTAAAAAATGTAATGAAAGTGACAGTAGTATGACACCTTGCAAACTGACCTTAGCACCGATTAATAGGTCATCCGCGCTGCACGGGGGATCGTGTCTCTCTGGCGCTCTAGTTGGTCACACAAATCTATATCTTTGTTTATGTATCTGCAGTCCAATAACAACAATCCCTCAAGTTATGTGTACCTCTCAGTGTTTTGTTACAATAGAGAGTGTTTTATAGTCCACAGCGAATGAATTTTGGTTGAATAGAATTTACTTGATTTTTTTTCGGTTTCGAGCATGGTTTCCTGAATGAGGGTTGTTATAACTTTTGCCAAGGGGCTCTAAAAACACACTCATATTAGACATGTAAGAAATATGCTGTGTTTGACATGTGTCGATTGATTGGTACACTTCTCAGAACTGAGCAAGGAACCGTGCAGGTGTTAACCGTAATCTGATTGCGAATTAAAACTGAGAGATCAGCGTTTTATTGGAAAAAATCATAAGATTAATGTCTAAAACATCCACATTTTCCACGTTTAATGTGAAAAGGAAATATGCGAAAAAAATGTTTTGAGCAGTTTTAATTGGTCTACTATTCGTTGGATCTTTGCAGTGGGATATTTTGTTCGGACACAAGATAGTGTCGCTGGATATTCAGTTTAAAATTAGTTCTTTTAAAACGTTTTTGATTGGTCAGACGTTCGGCAAAGACACAACAGTCCTTGGTCAGCAGAGGTTGGTGAGTCTTTTCACTGTAATACTTTTATTTACTGACCTTGTCGGAGGGTATATTACGGGGGTAACATTCGAACCCCATTTTTTTTCTTTTTTGAGGACGTTGGGAAAGGTTCAGGTATTATTTTCAAAGTAGAACGCCCCTGTCATGAACACCTCCTAGAGCGTTAAAGAGGTACAGCGTCTGATACGTTATAACTAGTCTCGAATCTTTTTGGGCAGTTAAAAGTCTGATACTAGAAGTAAAGACAAGAAACAGGGTGAGAGAAGTGTTGGTATGTGCCTGCCATATTTTGGGTTATTTATACGCCATAGTTTTCCCTTATGGCCGTGTGTAAACATGAGGAGATATTTGGGGGACATCAGTGGTAGATTATTTATATACGTTGATTTTGTTGGCGTTGACAAAGGCCCAGTGTGTGTGTGGATGTGTGTACCCTCCCCCATATTTTTTTAGCCCACCCTGCCGAATACTTATGCACCTCCGCTCCCCTCCCTCCTAAAAATAACAACAATAAATGATTAGTAATAAAATAAATAAATAGATAAATAAGTAATTTAATAATAAATTAATTAGTAATATTCGAGGGTGGGGGGGGGGGTACCCCAGGACACCCTGCAATGAATCAGAACGAGGCGACCCCACAACTACCCCCCCCTCCCTCCGTGGGGAATCCCCCCCCCCCCACCCCCTTACCCTTCAGAACGCTACGCGCACTGTTCGTTTACACACAGTGTTTGACACTATTCAAAGGCCAAGTGCTTCTCGCTCCCAACTCCACAGTAGATCTCTCTGTGTTATCTCACAACAACAGTGTGAGTGTCCTTCGTGAATCTAAATGTCACGTGACTGGTTAAAAAAGTGTCCAATCTCCGCCGTAATTATGTTCACTGGGACCTTTCGTGTTGGCGTACATAACATTTTGTTTTTATATATGTTTTGGAAGTATTGATCCATATGGCTTGCTGGTTTTAACGCTTAGATTTCTTTCGGTTCAGTCTACACATTAAATGCCTGTCAATCCGAATAAGATGTGACGCATGCGAAATGCGTTCCTTTTAATGGAAATTTAGTTTAATCGTTAAAAAAATTAATATAATATGTGCATGCAAATTTTGTCGGGATAATAATAACCAGGTTCAAATTTGTAACTGGTGTGGGTTTTCAGGATAAATTAACAAAATAGAAAGAAGAAACAAACCAGTGAATACATAAATGGGGGTAACCAGGGGAATAAATAGGAAAATGTATGGCGAAGAAATGAAATATTAAGTCTAGAGGCGTACAATTAAAAATACACACATAGAAGACACACATGCCGGCGTGTCTTACAACCAAATAAGTTGACTTTTTCTTCCGACTAAGGGAGAGACATCACTCGTCGTTTTACTGAAGTACCAAGTTGTGTGGGGGGTTAATATGAAGGTCACACCAGCCCCAAATGGGATAAGAAAAGACGCAGCGTTTTAATGACAGTACTGGGTGGATAAAACTTGTGTAAGTATTGGGTAACTGTATTCCTTAGACAAAGTAACGCATCTCAAAGTGTGCAATGGTTATGGCTAACAAAGGGGAGAAGAAAAAAAAACAAACATGAAAAAGTGTTTCTGTTTGAGCACAGCGGAAGGAAAATTATATTCAAAAAGGAACCGAGGTGAGATAAAAATTAACCGGAAAGAAAAAAAAACCCATTGCCTATCAGAGATCGGAATGCGGGTGACCTTGGGCGTGAGTAAACGTTTACCCTGCTTTGTACATATCAAGGTATCGGTGTGCCTCAGCAAGGTTCGAAATCGGTCCATGTTTTAGTCTCTCTACAGTCTACCTTTTGTTCTCTCTCAATATATTCTCACTGTATTCCTTTGTTGAGTTGAATTTTTGCGGCTTTCGCGTGCATCCATATTCTGTGGATATTTTCGTTTTTGTGTCTTCTCCCAATGTGAGCCTGCAAAAACGCTACCATAACAATTTGCGGTAAGATTCGAACCTGTACTCAAGAGAAACGGTTGAAAGTTGACATTATTCTGTAATTTATAACCTTGACAGAGTTTTTCCATGGAAAATAATGTAGCATAAGGCTCAGGGATTCGATGTTATTATATAGTAGACAGAGCTTGAGCGGAAGTTGGTTAATAAAAAATAAAGTACCGAAGGCGGTCTGTTGAGAGTGTTTTTTTTTTTGCTGAATTAATTTACCCTAATTAAAATCAGGTTTCTGATAAACCACAGCAAGAAAAGAATGTACAGAGGAACTTTCTGTACTGGGAGGAGAGGCTGCGGAGTGAAATAAGGAAAATTTCTGTTGTTGTATTTTAATGGTTACAACACAAAACTGGTTTTTCATGACGTAATTTTACAGTGCATTATTTAATATGTTTTCAGAAGTTCATTTCTGTCTCATTTCTTTGATTATATTCATATTTTTAAATGTTACTTTCATTTTTCTTTCATCGTGACATTTTAATACCGCAGACATTGATAAACACACTCATTTATCACGCGGCCCTCTTTACATATCAGTGATGTAATTTCTTCCAAAGTTCGCGTTCTGTGCTTACAAAGTTTATGACGATGACATACATTTGATTGATTAGATGCTCGTGCTTTTCGGCTGAAATCGATAGCAATCGATTTGCCCCAGCAAATTCAATACGAAAAGCCTTTGAATTTGAATAGACTGCAAGCAGAAATTTATTCAGATTGGTGAGAGAGATCTTAGATCTAGTGCATCGGCGGGAAGATTGGAGAATTCCACCAGTGCCTGACCCCAGTGACATTTTGTAAGTCGCGTGAAGCCGATATCGTTCTGACCGGTAATCCGATTGTGTGACGTCACAGCCGTGTTTATCACCAGCAGCTAGCGGTTGGTCCTCTACGTTTAGTCAGATATTTGCGTCCATCTTTCGAAGGGCAATATTTTATGCCTCCTTACTTCAGACAATACTTTGTTCCACTTTACTTCGGAAAATACAGTTTTTTTTTTTCCTTACATGGGACAATACGCCTTTCCCAATGTTGACTCTTGTAGCTAGAAAAATGGCTCGTTACTTCTGATGTAGGCGCGTTACTGGTTGGGTACAATAAAGAAATATGTGTTTAGTGTTTAGTTGCAATCCAGAAATGAAATCCACTGGGTGAAAGTTGAGGTAGATGGGGGAAAATGACGCGGTTGGAAAATGTCAAGTTGGAACATGGATGAGAAATGAAAGACTGAAAGTGGAAAATAACGAATTGTCCTGTATTCATATATTGGTGTATATTTGATATTCTGCGACGATATTTGCCAGCTTCCTGGATTCATATATTGGTATACATTTGAAATTCTAGGACGATATTTGCCAACACTGAGGTCACATATATTTGTTTGCTTCTTTTTTCAACTGTCTGCCTTTACAGTTTCCGCATTGAGTGATAGTTGTATGATTGTATGATTGATATCACTGAGGCATTCCGACTTGTCTACTTAATAAACGCCTCTTCTTTCATGATCACATGAGCTGGCTGTCAATCCTCAAGCAATCAGTCAATCAATCAGTCACTCAAATCAGAGTTTTACCTCAACTTCAAAATCTTTGCGTCCCAGGGACGCCATGCTTTCATATTTTTGCGTCCCCCATGATTTTTTTTGCGTTCCCCAAGTTGCGCCCTGATTTGTTTGTGTCCCCTTACTTGAATAAGCACAAAGGGTGTGTGTTTGGGGGTGGGGGTAACAGGGTTGAGACTTCGTAACATTTTCTAGTCGCCCGGCACAAAAGTTAGTCGCCCGGTGCAATTTTTGCAAAATTTGTCTAACCCGCCTCACATGAAAAAAAAAACAACAACAACGAAATGGTGTTTAAAATAATCAACTATTTACCTGAAAATACTCAGAAAAAAAGTTGGTCGCCCGAGCCAAAAGTTGGGCGACCGGGCGAAAGCGAAATCTCAACCCTGGGGTAAGAGGTAACGCGTACAGTTGCAGTTCACACTATCTTTTATTACCAAAACAAGAAAATTCTAAAAGCAATGGATTCTCATGTAACCAGGCCTGCTTTTCATATTGTTAAACAATCTGGCAGCGTCGGGAAAATCAAATTGTTCTATGGCTGGTCCTTTTAGTTTAATGAATATTAAACGGTTCAACCGCTCAGGGTTTAGCCTGTTTCTTTTTTTATTGCGTTTTAAACAAGAAGTCTTCTTTCACATGGAACAGACGAAACAGGTATAACGAGGGCCAGTTTGCACAGCAACGCAAAATCGGGAAACTGAATATGGAATCGTTAATGAGCATTTTTTTTTTTTTTGCAAAAGCGGGGCTCGAAATTAGCCGGGGCCCTGGAGCCCGAGGCCCCATAATTTCTGGCCGGGCCCCGCGATTTTTTTCGGAAAGGCCTATATTAATGGTCAGTATAAACAATTTTTACAGAAGAGGAAATAGGGGTGTGGAACTCGGAGTCACAATATAATAAAAACAATAACAAGCATGTCCAAGGACATGACCCAGCCGAGGTACCAAACAAGGAAAGAAAAACTCTGACCCGAATACTGTTAGGCCAAAAAATGAAGAACTTTATTTCTGAACGCAAGTTTTTCATAATTTTAATACACAAAAACGAGTTTTCCCGGGTGGAAGCAACCAGAAAGGGGATGTTGGAGAGGTTGGGTTTTGACGGTTCACGTATTTACCGACATTTACACAATTTTACAGAATTTTACAAAATTCCACCATTTCGGCATTTTTTTGTCATTTGCGAAAAAAAGCTAAGTCCAGATGGAGAAGCACATAAGAAGCTTTGGATTAAAATTTCATAACTATTTGAAAAAGACTGAGAGAAATGAATGGTTTGACAATTCAGTTATTTACTACCATTTATTTCAGATTTTGCCAAACTTCAAAGTTCCGCCATTTCGGGAGTTTTTGGCGAACCGGGAACAAAAATAATAGCCTGGTAGGCGAACCCCTGGGAACATCACTGCGTAACTTCTAAACGATTGGAGTGAAACTGTAGGAGGAGTAGCATTTTAAAAATGGGTCCAAACGGGCATAAAAAGTACCGCCATTTTGTCAGTTTTTCGTCAATCGTCAAAAAAAGTAATAGCCAGGTGGGGGACCACTCACGGAACATTCCTGCGTATTACCAGTATGCGTACGAATAATTAAGAGAAATAAATGACATTTATTTAAATGTCGTCATTTTTCTAATATATAGCCTATATCTATCCGGACCCCAGGATTATCGGTCGGGCCTCAAGAAATTTGGTAAAAATGGTTAATTTTGAGTCCTGCAAAAACCTCAAAAGTCAGCGTGTTTTTGTAGGACTGTACAAGTTAAACTGTAGATAGTTTTTTCTCTAATAGCGCACGTGTGAAGACAGATTTTTTATGCGTCCCCTGGGACGTAAGCCCAAATTTTTTTTGCGTCCCGGGCCAATTTTTTGCGACATTGACGCGCAAATCCGCGTCCCGTAAACCCCTGGACTCTAAGGTAACCACGGGCTTCACGGGACAAGTACGGAGTGCCAATTTCGTTAAAAGGGGGGGGGGGGGGGAGGGGGAGGGGATACTTTTCATCCAGCACTCCGCGTTTCCACAAAAAGGGGTTATTTCAGAATTGTACGCCATGTTTGGTTAAAAAAGAGGGCATATATTTCTAGCGTGGTATTCCGCCTTTAAGGGTCGTTGTAACAGGTTAGGGACACGAATAGCAACCCCGCCCCCCCCGCACCCGCCCCTCCCCCCCCCCCCCCACCTCCAGGTGCTGGCTGTTTTTAGCTGTATCCAGACTTGGGTATGAATCAGATTAGAATTCGATTACTGGCTATTTTTAGTTACACATTCCCTTTATCAGCAAGGCGAAATGCAATGTATTGATTGGCATTTTATTGGAGTCACCACCAGGTACCCAGAATAGGTGACAGCAACCACAAAGTCCGTGAGTTAAACGTCACCAAGTGGGGCGGGGGTGGGGGGGTGTTTTGTCATTTTGCCACTTTGGTATTAGATTATATATTGGAAGTTAAAAATAGATTCACGTCCTGTTTTCAGGAAAAGCAGATAAAAAGTGAAGAAATCACGAAGATAACATTATCAGATAAATTGTCAGTAGTTACAGTGCTGTACAGGTTATTCTAATATTCGACATTTCTGGGACATTCGTTTTTTTTTTTTTTTTTTTTGTTCTTTTTTTTTTTTGGGGGGGGGGGGCTCCATTGGGCATAGAATATCTCGGTATTTTTCGGTGGTCTTTGTGTACACTTAAAACCAGCCCCATTGCCGATGTGTGGGTGTGAGGCTTGGCATTTCAGGGACTTGTTATCTTCTTGTTCCGGTACAAGTGCACGTGCACTATACCAGTAATCAGAAGGTTAATGTTTGAGTACCATTAGTCAGTATTACGGCAGTTCAAAACCGTCCTTCGTTTATAATACAGTTATTATTTGGTGACTTAAAGGAGGGGTTTAGGGCAACTAATTTTATTTTTCCTGTAGAAGTGTTTTGTGTTCCCATATCTCTCAGTTCTACCAAAGAGCTTGTATTTACTTCATTTTCAACTAGAAAATTATGCAGTTCATGAGTATTAAAAAACCAAAAAAAAAAAAAAAAAGAAAAAAAAAAAACAATGTATTGTGCCTTGGAAATAGTAATGATATTTTCGGTAAAGTGGTTTGAGTTTTACCTGAGATAAAACAATATCCAGAAGTAGGACTTCTTTCTTTTGCCGGTTTTTTTTTTAGCGGGGAGGGCGGGGGGAGAGGGGGAGGGGCTTCTATTTATTGCCTTCAGTGGCGTGTCTCATGCTCACACTAAACTGATTGAACATTAATGTACATACTTGTGTCATTGCAGAGCAAAAGATAAACAAGAGTCAGAGAAAAAAAAATCAAGAAAAGAAGAGTTGGGTATCACCTACTTAAAAGATGAGTGCGCAGGAGAAAAAAGTAGTGCAAAGGCGGTCAGGGGGCGTGCAAAGACGCTCAGCAATCCGGGGAGCCAATCGCAGCACGTACCGACTCTCCTGTGAGAAAAAGAGAGAAGGGAGCTTTTTCTCAGACAGCGAGTCACGTGATGTGATGACCATGAGAGAAACGAAACCGGCCTTTTCACAAATAAAGGAAACGTTCGAGACACTGGAGTGTTTGTCCTCGTCGACAACAAAGAAACCGCCACGTGTGGCCCCTAAGCCTGGTGTATCACAGACGCCACAGATAAGGATAGATAGCTGGGTGGAAGGCGATTCCTCTGGGAAAGGCTATTCACCAGAAAGCAATAAAAGTAAAACTTTGCCTATATTTAAGGGCAAGAGTAATGAGACTTCATTCAAACCACCGGTTTCCCCAAAGCCGCTACAGAAAAGCGAGTATGTGAGGATTGCTCAAGCAAAATCTGAAGCAGATCTAAGTCGCGGCAATGACCTTAAAGGGAATAATTTTCCTGATATTCACGAAAACTTAAAATCATCCCTGTTCTTATCTAGTCCAGTTTTTCACGGCGTTCAGAAGGCTTCCGGTAACCTTGACAACAGCAGCCAGAGCTCTAGCTCACGCAGTTCTAACCGATCGACGAGTTCGCAAGGTAGTACTCGCGATAGCGGTACCGGAAGCAGTATCGCGGATATTCAGCAAAGGTTATCCACACTAGATATAGAAGAAGAGGAGCCACAGATGGAACGCTGCAACAGTTTGGAAGAGCTGCCATTGGATGAACAACTGTCGGAGAGCGTCGAGGGGGAACAGCTAGAGGCGATGATGGGGAATAACCTCTATGTTACGATTCTTAGCAGCCAGGAGGTTGACAAGAGTGAAAGTGCCAGCAGAAATATACATGTGCAGCCCCATGGCAATGTTGAACGATGTGAATCATCATCAACAGAGGAAAGCTACGATCCCACATACAGTGGTGAGAGGCAACCCTCGAATATAAAGTCACCAAAGGTCTTGCATCATTCCAGCGAAAACAGCGAGACTGGGGATATTTATAGCAAACCGTACATGAACACCCACGTGAAAACGGGCCTTTTTCGTGTCTTTGGCAGTAGCTTTAAACCAACACACAGCGACGCGGCTGACGACAGTATTTACGTCAATGAAGACATTTCACCCAAAGGGGGGCGGAGAAGAGAATCTGGAGAACCACTTGTGGATCAGGGAGCAATGGCACCGGCGGGCGAGATCCACGAGGACAGCATATCCGGCGCAGAGGAACAGGGTGATATTTATGAAAATGTGTGGATACCACCCAGTAAAAGAAAACACCAGAAACCCAAAAGCAAGGGTAAGTTGTATACGCTACATTTTTCTTTAAGAAAC
Source organism: Protula sp. h YS-2021 (assembly GCA_949752745.1). NCBI lineage: Eukaryota > Metazoa > Annelida > Polychaeta > Sabellida > Serpulidae > Protula > Protula sp. h YS-2021. Next base: position 14,380,251 of record OX457027.1, on the reverse strand, counting down.
AGATTTGTTTTGAAATACAAGTAGCCGCCATAAATGGTAATAACAGAGACACCCCGAAACGACAGAGTAAACATCGATTGAAAAAAATCAGTGTACAACCTGACGTGGCTCGGATCGAGAAATTGTGTCGTTATATTTCTATATGTCGTTATAGGCGGAATGTTGCAACTTGGCCTAGAAAGAGGTGTGTCTAGATCGGGCATTATGTCGTTTTAACCGATGTCGTTGTTGAAACATATCGTTATGACAGATGTTGTGACTGATGTCGTTATGATGGATGTCGTTTTAACCGATGTCGTTATGACATCGTCATTAGAACGGATGTCATTTTGACGATTTCGTTATAAGGAATGTCGTTATGACGGATGTCGTTATGACGACGTCGTTAGAGCGGATGTCATTATGACGGTATTGTTATAAGGAATGTGGTTATGACGGATGTCGTTATAACCGATGTTTATGATGACGTCGTTACAACGGATGTCGTCATGACGATGTCGTTACGACGGATGTCATTAGGGCGATGTCATTATAAGGAAATGTCGTTATGAAGGCTGTCGTTATGACGGATGTCGTCATAACTGATGTCGTTATGACAACGTCGTTAGAACGGATGTCGTTATGACGATGTCGTTATAAGGAATTTCGTTTTGGCGGATGTCGGTATAACGATGTCGTTATGATGACGTCGTTAGAACGCATGCCGTTATGACTATGTCTTCGTGACGGATATCCTTATGATACATGTAGTTAGGACCCCCAGTGAACTGCCCCCCCTTTTTTGCAACCCGGTCGACTGCCCCCCCCCCTCCCCCCTGCAATTTGACGGGGTCGTCATCTGCCCTCCTCCTTTTTTGAGTGAGAAAAAAAAGTTTTTTTTTTTAAATTAGGCAATTGTGATGTCCCCGTCTGCTTCGTCTCTGAAACAAATGATCTTCTTTGATCTATTCACCAACATTGATCTTAGGTGAGACTGATCCTTAAACTAATTGCAATTCTAATTGCAATTAGTTTCCTATTGGTGAATTGCAATTTACCGAGGTGCAGTACATTCAATAAAATAAATATGAATTTATTTATTGTGTCTTTGTAAGCCAACAACCCAAGAAAAAATAGTATGTGGGGGCAAGCGACCACCCCTCCACTTTGAAAGGAGGGAGCAGTCGACCGGGTTGCAGAAAAAAGGGGGGGGGGCAGATGACAGGGATTCAGTTAGGACGATTCCTGGACGTTCCGTACCTTTTCCTTTCCGCAGCCTTTTTGAGACGTTCCGTACCCTTTCTTCTGTCTGTCTGTCGGTCTGTCGGTCTGTCTTCAAGAGCTTGTTAACACGATAACTTAAAAACTCCTGCAAGGATTTTCATGAAACATGGTATGTAGCTTCTATGGGAGCAAACACAGATCGGTATTGTAAATGGGCCAGGTTCGTCCAAGGAAAATGGACCAGCTGGACTTAGAAAATTTCAGCCCTTGACTATTGATGGCCGTGTTTAACTGATGGGGGGGCTGTGGGGAATATGTGGGTTATGCACACTGCTCTAGTATTATAGATAATAGCAATTTTCCTCCCGAAAGTACTTGTTATCTGACAAATGTCTAATTATCTCAGATTGCAATCAATGCACGAATTTTTAAATTGACAGTTGCATTTGGCAACACTCCTAATTTGTGACAATAATAGTTAAATCGCCTAAAGCATACAAATCTCTTAATGAGAACGGTTCCGATGGCATGAACTCCGCAATTCTTTATCCTCTGTCATCTCCGTGATCACATTGCGGTAAATTGCAATTTTCTCGAGCATGAAATTCGTTGTACTGTTCACAGTATTAACGCACGGATGATTTATTATAATACCAAATTCTTCAGAGTTAAAGTTCCAATCAGTGCTGAAGAATTTAAAAAAAAAAAAACATATAAGAGGCTGAAAATAAGAAATGGTGCCGTCCGGTCAAATAGGGTGCGAACGTCCAAAAAAAAAAAAAAGTGCGGAAAGGCAGGGTACGGAAGGGAAAAGGTACGGAACGTCCAGTCCCCGGTAGGACGATGTCGTAAGGAATGTCGTTATGACTGATGTCGTTAGGACTGATATGGTTGTGACCGGTGTCGTTAGGGCGGATGTCGTTATGACTGATGTCGCTGTGACTGGTGTCGTTATGACTGATGTCGTTGTGACCGGTGTCGTCAGGACGATGTCGTTATGACTGATGTCGTTGTGACCGGTGTCGTTAGGACGATGTCGTTGTGACGGATGTCGTTAGGGCGGATGTCGTTGTGACTGATGTCGTTGTGACCTGTGTCGTTATGACGGATGTCGTTATGGCGGATGTCGTTATGACCATGTTGTTCTGTACGTTGCGGTGTTTCAGGGCAGAGGATTTCCATTTGTTAACTCGTTTCTGTGCCACTTTTTTTTCCTGTGGTTGTTTGAAAAACATATAATGATGCTAGTGAAGCCATGATAATTTTTGTTAGCCAAAACGAACTGAATACAGGAGTGGGGGAGGGGAGGGGGGGGGGGGAGTTACAGCTGAAAGAAAAGTTGTCGTTGTGGTCAGATCTTTGCTTTTATTTGGGCGCGGTTATTCCACATTTTCTCTTGGCTTAAACGAACACTTTGTATTTTATTGATTTTATTCATGAATAAAAGATTGTGGGCAAAAGTATTCAGCAGTGACGCCTTCCAGAGTGCAGTTTCCAAGGAAAGGTTCTTTGGTGTTTACCTCCTTCAGTTCCCCAGCTGTACTTTCTCCATGAGTAATCTCCATACACAATGCAGTGGCATGTACTTGCCACTCTCGTTCCATTTCCCTGTACAAGTATAGAACTTCTACATGTACTGATAAATAAAAGCTATAGCACAAATATGGAATATTATGAGGAAAAAAAAAGCTACCATAAAACTTGTATTTTTCTAACACTGTACATCTATATTTAGAAGCGAATTCTAGCATGAAGAGTGTCAGCTCCGCTAGTAGTGTCCAGTCCAGTCACAGTGACGTCTTTACTGACGACGCTGATGACGCTAATGACGACGACTACGAAGGTCTCGGCGACTGGAGCGATTTCGATTCGGATGAAGACGGCAGCGACCAAGAGGTACGGTAGTCGGTTTCGGTTCGTGTTTTTTGCTCGGTTCTCACCTCTGTATCGTGTGTTTGCCGACCTGGTATCCAAACGTAAAGCTTGGTAATCGCACAGCCACGCTCCCCCCTTCCCCCCTCCCCCCTCCTCCTTCCCTGCTTCCCCCTATAAAAGTGGTATGTCAGGGGCCCTTTCAGTTGTTTATGTTTTTTTCCCATGATGTATTGAGGAAATGTTTTTAAATTTTGCTTTCTGGTGTTGTGACTGTTTGACATCACTCTGATTTGGTCGAGTCTTCATTGAGTGAATTGAATTAAAATCTATATTTGTATTGAAATAAGATTGAGTGAGTACTGTTTACCCGCCAGTTTCGTAGATGAGCAATCAAACTTGAAACAGACTCTTAGAACTGCATTACTGACTGATTTTCTGCAAATTCACCTGGTTTCCTTATTCACTGGTAGCAAAAGGAAAGAAAACTGTGTTTATTGTTTCATATTTTGTTGCCACACAGAGCGCGATTTTAACCGTGGTCTTGTCATTGTCAATTAATTTAGGCGGATTTGAACGGGGTCATTGCAGAGGAGGAGGCGGAGGGGTGGGGGGGGGGGGGGGTGGAGGGAGGGGAGAGAAGGGGGTTCGTAGGGAGGAGGGGTGAAGTACGGGAAAACGCTGTTGAGTTGATTAGAGGCAGAGCATAGAACAGGGCCATACCGTGGCCTCAAGGTCACCGTGGCCTCAAGGTCAGATGTCACATTAAAGAAGCTTAACCAAGGTCATGTAAATTGAAAAATGAACGGAATAAAATTCAAAGGATGTCCAGGGATTTCAAAATTGTGAACTTTACAGTTATTGAATCCATTGGTGACCTTTGGGTGATACAAGGTCACTACATACGTGGAGAGGTCATCTGTGGAATTATGACGCAAAGTCATCTGTTTTAAGTGTGAAGCAAGGTCATCTGTGCGAATTATGACCCATAACCTTGGATGGTCCGGTCTGATTCTGCCAATGACTTTGAATGCTCCCGTCTAATTAGAGATGTCAAGGTAAAAACATACGATAGATGCGTATAATGTTTAACAGCAGATAGTAGGTGCCGGTGGGGAGGGGAGAGGGACGCTCTGCAACATAGATGTTGCCATGCTAGGCAGAAAGAAATACACGAAGCAGTGCAGGGGTAGGGGGTTGTTTTCTAGTCAGGCTAGTCCGCGCAGGTGCCAATTTTGTTAAAAAGGGTGGGGTAATTTTCATTCAACAATCTGCGATTCCCACACTTCCGCGTCCATCAAAAAGGGGTACATAGAAATTATAATCGCACACTTCTCAATGTTAGTGTCTGTCTGATTTTCGTTCTTCGATGACAGTAACGCGCGTTATAGCTGTTCCTGTGCTCATAAATCTGTGGTTTGATGAAGACTCGTGTTGTTATATCACATTCAACACTCCGCGTTAGGAGGGTGAAATCACAAGGGCGTCCGCGTTTGGGTTAAAAAGGGAGTGTTTTTCAAACTTGGCTTTCCGCATTCAGGGGTCGTTTTGAAAAGTGGTCATGCATGGTGACCAATCTGTACGAGGACCCTACGACCCACCACCATCAGTCCCCCATAACCCACCCCCTCCAGCCCCTCCCACCCACCACCTCAAGTCCCCACCCCGTCCACCCACCACCTCCTGCCGCCCGCCCACCCATTACCTCCTGCCCCTCCACCCACCACCTCCTGCCCCCAGCCCACCCACCACCTCCTGCCCCCCCCCACCCACCACCTCCAGCTCTTCCCCTCCCCCCCACCCACCACCCGTGTGTGGATTGTTGACTGTTGTTTCTGCTGCTGGAAAGTCCATAAAATTTCTTAGTCACTGGACAAAAGCAAGTCCTTTTCTCTGTAATGTTTTATAATATGACGTATAATTACACAGCAGTCGTTTTCTTATAAGTCATTAAGTGACTGCATTCAGCTGCCTCGGTATTCACAACGGTTATCTGTGCAGTCAACTGTACATCGCACAATGGAAATCAGCTGATTTAGCTAAATTACGCAAACAATTTTTGCAAGAATGTGTTTTAACGAAAGAATAAACTTAATTAACTGTCAAAAGTTCAGTTAGCTGCAGGCGTAGTTAGCGGAATCAGTTAACTGCACAGTTAACCTTTTTGAATACGGCCCCAGGTGCTTATTATAAGGTTTAGTGAGATGCAAATAAGTCGGAGATCCGGGTATTTCGTCTTAATAATTTGGTAAACTGTTACTTTCACTTTGTATGAAATGCCTGGCACGGATTCAAGAATTTCTGTGGGGGAGGGGGTGGGTTGGGAACAGCGGACGAAACGAGTCCTGTTACAGGTGTGGCCTCAAGCAGAAAATAAGGTATTTAATTCCGCAGTGGTAACACTGACATCGTTTGGGCTGTTCTAGTGAAAGAAAAATAGCGAAAAATATTCAATAAAACCGCCATTTGGCGTGTTCTTGTTTGTGCCGGCGATGTCGACTCAACGATAGTTTACTGTATTTACGAGACTTTACGAGAAAACACAAGTGTGCAGGTTGTGGTAACTCCAACGCAGGAACGCAGACAAAAAATTCAATGCCAAGACACATGACGTTCTAAATAAAAACAGACAGTTTTAAATTTCGGCGTTGGGGTTTTAAAAACCTGTGTTGCCGCGAAGTCTGAAATAGGCAAGGCTTATGTGTGCGTGTGCGTGTTTTTTTTAGAGGTGTGTTGATTTATTTTTCAAATGACGGAAAGCTGTAAGATGTGGCTTTAAGTCTTGTGACTGTGGTATTTCTAGGCCACTTTTTGACCACATAAAGCTGCCCCGACTTGATAATAGGTACTTTCTTCTTTTTTATTCAAATAACAAGCCACAGTTATGAATTTCGTCAGCGCAGAATTTTAATTGTTAATTTTAGTAGAGTTTGCTGCGAAATCATGAGTGCAGATACAAATATTCAAATTCGAAGCAAAAAAAAAAAAAAAAAAAAAAGACTATAAATCAAATCCTTTGGCATGTGCCCTTACTTGGCGTGCGATATGCACGGGGGGGGGGGGGGGGGGGGGGTGTTGGAGGGGGGGGGGGTAGCGAAGCAGGAAGTGATACCGCTATTTATTAAACTTCAATGGGTACAAATACTTATAATGCTAGTGTGTGTTTGTGTGAGTGTGTGCCTACATGCATGCTTGTGTGGTGTGTGCCTCCATGCATGCTTGTGTGGGTGTGTGCCTCCATGCATGCTTGTGTGGGTGTGTGCCTACATGCATGCTTGTGTGGGTGTGTGCCTACATGCATGCTTGTGTGGGTGGGTGCCTACATGCATGCTTGTGTGGGTGTGTGCCTACATGCATGCTTGTGTGGGTGTGCCTACATGCATGCTTGTGTGGGTGGATGCCGACATGCATGCTTGTGTGGGTGTGCCTACATGCATGCTTGTGTGGGTGTGCCTACATGCATGCTTGTGTGGGTGTGTGCCTACATGCATGCTTGTGTGGGTGTGTGCCTACATGCATGCTTGTGTGGGTGTGTGTCTACATGCATGCTTGTGTGGGTGTGTGCCTACATGCATGCTTGTGTGGGTGTGTGCCTACATGCATGCTTGTGTGGGTGTGTGCCTACATGCATGCTTGTGTGGGTGTGTACCTACATGCATGCTTGTGTGGGTGGGTGCCTACATGCATGCTTGTGTGGGTGTGTGCCTACATGCATGCTTGTGTGGGTTGGTCCCTACATGCATGCTTGTGTGGGTGTGCCTACATGCATGCTTGTGTGGGTGGATGCCGACATGCATGCTTGTGTGGGTGTGCCTACATGCATGCTTGTGTGGGTGTGCCTACATGCATGCTTGTGTGGGTGTGTGCCTACATGCATGCTTGTGTGGGTGTGTGCCTACATGCATGCTTGTGTGGGTGTGTGCCTACATGCATGCTTGTGTGGGTGTGTGCCTACATGCATGCTTGTGTGGGTGTGTGTCTACATGCATGCTTGTGTGGGTGTGTGCCTACATGCATGCTTGTGTGGGTTGGTCCCTACATGCATGCTTGTGTGGGTGTGCCTACATGCATGCTTGTGTGGGTGGATGCCGACATGCATGCTTGTGTGGGTGGGTGCCTACATGCATGCTTGTGTGGGTGTGCCTACATGCATGCGTGTGTGGGTGTGTGCCTACATGCATGCGTGTATGGGTGTGTGCCTACATGCATGCTTGTGTGGGTGTGCCTACATGCATGCTTGTGTGGGTGTGTGCCTACATGCATGCTTGCATGGGTGTGTGCCTACATGCATGCTTGTATGGGTGTGTGCCTACATGCATGCTTGTGTGGGTGCGCTTCTGTGCGCGCATACTTGTGTGTGTGTCTGTGTGAGTGCGGCTGTGCGACATGAGTGTGTGTGCTTACGGCGTGTTTACATGTGCGGCTATTGTGGGGATGACGTCTGGGACTATATCATAAAAACTAGACATGGGATTCACGACAAACATATATGTGGTTTCTATTAATAGTCCAAACTCGGTCAGTGATCATCTGCACGGAGTGAACTCTGAACAGCGTTCTCATCCGATTTCTCTGCTTCTTTGTGAAATTCACGTTCACTGGTAAAACACATCTGCAGAATTCACCCGGCCCCTGAAGGGTTTATTATAAAAAAAGCCGGAGTGTGCATATCTGTTAGCCCACGGGTGAGATTAACATACTGCCTCCTTTACACGAATTTTTCGGAAATTTTCACTTATTATATGTCTATTTAAATGATTTAAGGAAGAAGAAGCAGAACTGCGAGAAGACGACAAGCTTTACAACATTGTGCGAGAACTCATGAAAACGGAGCAGTCCTACGTCTTCAAGATCGGTATCTTGGTCAAGGTCAGTTCTAAGATCGGTATTCTGGTCAAGGTTAACTCTAAACGCAAACAACAAAATCGGTGTCCAGGTCAAGGTCAGTTCTAAACGGAAACAACAAGATCTTTGTTCTGGTCAAGGTCAGTTCTAAACGGAAACAAGAAGATCGATATGCTGGTCAAGGTCACTTAATTCTAAACGGAAAGACCAAGATCGATATCCTGCTCAAGGTCAGTTCTAAGATCGGTATTCTGGTCAAGGTCAGTTATAAACGGAAACAACAAAATCGGTGTTTTGGTCAAGGTCAGTTCTGAGATGGGTATTCTGGTCAGGGTCAGTTCTAAACGCAAACAACAAGATCGGTATGCTGGTCAAGGTCAGTTCTAAGATCGATATTCTGGTCAAGGTCAGTTATAAACGGAAACAACAAAATCGGTATTCTGACCAAGGTCCGTTCTAAACGGAAAGAACAAGATGGGTGTGTTCTGGTCAAGGTCAGTTATAAACGGAAACAACAAGATCGGTGTTCTGGTCAAGGTGAGTTGTAAACGAAACAACCGAAGTATTCTAAATGCTATAGCTAAAACGTGGACGGGCGAACGGGCGAATTCTCTATCAGCCCTCCCCTACCTCGCCCTCTTCCCCGAGCAGAATCGTTGTTAATCAGAATATATTCCCTATACAGAAATTTGTTTCCCTTATGTGTGGTTTAGTTTTGCAAATAAATTGCACCAATTTTTTTCCCATGTCCATAGAATTCAGTAATCATTATAATTATTTTATTATTTTTAGGCAAAATTGAAGGCACAAGAAATCTTGAAGAACGAGGATTTGAAGGACATGTTTCCGTACATTGACAGTATTCACAAGCTTCACGTAGACATGCTGGAGAAATTCAAACTTCGACTCAAGACCTGGTTAGGAGTCTTCATTATCTATTCTATAAATAGTCGTTCTTCTTAAGTACTATTACTATTATATTACTATACTTGTAGAGGGAGCGGGGGCTTGATTGAGTTGAGGGAGAAGTCGGGAGTTGGCTTTGGGCGGAGGGTTGGGAGGGGTGGGGGGGGGGGGTAGGGAAGAGGGAGCGGAGGCTTGATTGGATTGAGGGAGATTTTTATTTGTAAAAAATTTGGATGGAGGAACTACGGTGTTTCTTCTAAATAAAATTTGACACAGTTCCAGTGTTTCGAATAGTCGTTCCGATTATTCGATTATTGTCGTTCCGATTACTCGATTATTCTCCAGCAACGCGATGTTTCACAAGGTCTTCCCTTAACGATGAAATAATAGGAAGCAACATCTCCGGAATCTCTGCCAAGTAAAATAATTCAGCACTAAATTTCTTTTTATACGTTTCAGGGAAACCAACAGAAGTATTGGGGATCTGGTGAAGATTTTAGGACCGTTTCTAAAAATGTACACAGACTACGTGAAGCACTTCGAGGCCGCCACGGCGTTTGTGGACAGGTGGACGGCCCGGTCGCAAGAATTTTCCAGGATGCTCAAAGAAGTTGTGTCGGAGGTCACTATATGCTTTGTGATCGGTCGCAAATTGACTATTATATGGAGCTAAGATTATAACGTTGTTCTAACAACATCGGTTCTGACGACATCTGTTATGACGTCATCGGCTGTAATGACATCCGTTATGACGAAATTAGTTATCATGACACAGGTTATAGCGACATAGCATTGACGGCAGTGACGGCATTACTTTATGTTGAGCGATGTCTTTAGAACCTTACCTTTTAATTTAATTTGATTGTGTTTTATATAAATACGTGTAATAATGAACGTAAACTCATTATCTAGCTGAAAATGATCGACTCCAGATACTCTGAATTGAAATAAAATCAATACATTTGTAAAACTGATCAAAGATCTTTTCCCTTTCCACGTGATCACAGGGTAATACCCTTAGATGGCTGTATAAGTACGGTGAAGCGTATTATCGTTGTCAAGTTAAATACAGTAACTTTACTGTAATAGCTGCAGAAAATGACATATGAATGATTTTTATGTTTACTGTAATTGTATTTGAAAACGCGTATGATTCATTTTCGCGCAGTCTCAACAAGGCAAGCTGGATATCAAGACGTACATGCTGGAGCCGATCCAGAGAGTGCCCAGATATCAGCTCCTTCTGGAACGTCAGTTATTTTAGTTTTAAATTGAAAAAAAAAGTTTATTGCTTAGTTTTAAGTTAAACTGAAATGTTTCCGGTATGATAATGTGAGTTTGGATTGGTTTACCAGAATGTCTTATAATTCACAGTGTACTGATTTATTCCCCACAGGGGGAATATATGCGATCGACCGCGTGTCGAGCGGTCGGTCGGTCGGTCGGTCGGTGTGTCATCAAGAGCTTGTTAATACCATAGTTTAAAAACTGCTGCAAGGATTTTAGTGAAACTTGGTATGTGGCTTCTATGGGAGCAAACACAGATCGGTAGTGTAAATGGGCCAGGTTCGTCCAGGGAAAATGGACCAGCTGGACTTAGAAAATATCAGCCCTTGACTATTGATGGCCGTGTTTAACTGATGGGAGGCCTGTGGGGAATATGTGGGCTATGCACACTGCTCTAGTTTCAATTTGAAACCAAACGTGTCCGCAGATTACAACGCGGATCTTATAAAGGGGGCTTAATTAATGTTTTAGGTAGCGGATGAACTCCGTAAACGTTCGGTAGCTGTCGGCGGACTGATATTAAGTGAAATTAAAGGAAATAAAGGGATAGAACTCCGGAGGTTTAATACAAGAATTTGTGAAGAAAATAAGAACTTGTAATTTGTTGTTATGTACGAAGTCCATTTTAACCCATATTTACAGATATGTGATTTTGTTTGTTTGTTTTTTGGAGTGTTCATATAAAATAGTTTTTTTTCAGAATATTTAAAGCATTTACCAGAAGACGAGGAAACGGAACGTAAAGAAGTCGAAAGTAGGTTCCTGTTAAAAGTTCTTAAAAGTAGACCATGGTACACATGATGCATGACTGGGGTGGTGGGGTGGGGGTGAGGGGGGTATATAGAAGTATTCCATGTATTCTCGCTCCTTTACATTAAGTGCAATTTGAAAATTAGCATATCGTGGCTTTCAACGAAGGAAAGCCTGTGTGAAATATCTTAATGTTTATTTTAGTACCATGTTGTTTGAATCAAGCCATTGGCTCTTATTACTTAGTTTTAATAAGGAAAAGGTTTTGGTGCCTTTTGGGGTCAGTTCCAGCCAAAATTGGCCAGAATGGTCGAAGGTGTGTAAAATAAGAAGTAAAAACAACTCGCAGTATCTCAGTATAAAACCATTTTGCCTCATTTTCCTACCTTGTATTTTTTAAAAAGCGTTTTTTAAATTTTTGGTGCCGAGTTGACCAAAAAAAAAAGTGCCGAGTTGACCAAAAAGTGCCGAGTTTGTTTGGTGCCGAGTTGGCAAAGTGCCGAAATGACCAAACCCCGCCCGAATAGAGCTACTTCTGCTTACACCGCCCCTGTCCTTCCAGGGAAGCAGGGAATTTCTAAAATAGCCGATAGGTATTCTGTATATAAAAAGCATGATTTGCATAATATGAATATTCATCATGTTACAGCTGCTCTGAAAGCCGTTACGGATTCCGCTAATTACTTCCAGTTCGCCATCAAACAAAAAGTAAGCTTTCCTAATGTCCCTGTTCATTCAAAATACACAGTACAAAGCTGGCGTCCAGTTGTTGTTGTTGTTGTTGTCACACAGTTTCATTGTGAATAATTATTGGTAATTTTAAGTTATTGTCGAAATATTCGGAATCAATGGACGAAGCGGTTGTCATGGTGATAATATCATTACGAAATATTAATAAACTCAGTTAAGGAGCGATATCGAAACAGAATATAAGAAAACAAAGCTCATTTTCAAGCCCTTATCTACAAAATTTAGTGTTATGGTTTCAGGATCAAATCTTTGACTTGATCCATCTCCAGAATTACATCGACGTGCCGATTATAAGTCCCGAGAGGGAGCTGAAAAAGCGAGGGCCCATTCAGCGGCTCGCCGTGAGGAGCGGCAAGCTCTGTCCCAGATATATCTTCTTGGTGGGTAAATACTGACCGACTCGGTTAATACGCATGGCGGTTAATCGAATAAACCGGTTCATTGTATACTGTAGTAAAATCCATGACCGTTCTTTGGTATGTAAAATATACCGGATAATCATGTAAATCGGTAAAACGTGTAATATTCATTTGGAAATCGGCTATGCAGTTCACCGGTTTCGGATACGGCTGTAATTCCTTTACTTCCGGTTTGGTTTGAAGACAGTGGCCAGGCGAGGTGTGGCGAGGGAGGAGGGAGAATGTTTAGCAAAGTTTACTTCCGGTTTGGTGTGAAAACTGTCCAGGCGAGGTGTGGGGAGGGAGGAGGGAGAATATTTAGCAAAGTAAACTCCGCCCTTGCCAAGAAGTTGAAAATGCGATGGTCAGAAATGAAACCGGGCTTTGACTTGGTAAATGAGAGCGTTTGATTGGACGAGCTGGTATGGTATGCTGAGAACTGACTTGGAATGCAGAGTTCGTATTAAAACATATTGATTTGAATAGTTAAGTAAGTGGTCTGAGAGATAAAAATCAGGGCTGATCGATCTATTGATTCTGTAATGCACGTTCTAATATTGGCAACCTAATTGCAGGGAGTGAGTGGGCGGGGGTGGGACTTTGGCCATCAGTGCTTGAATGTGTTTTATCACTTGATAAAGTTTATGACAAATGTATATCATATTAAGGAGTCTATCCCCATTGTAACAACTACCGTAGACCATTTTCGCTACGGGCTCTATCTCTAACCGTTTTCGATATAATGGTCAGCTTCCGGTTTTTGACGTTGACCACGACTGCGGAGGTCGATTTAACCGAGGTACTCTTACATAAAGGGTCCAAAGGGTCGAAATAAGCTTAAAATCACACTCTCTCTCTCTAACCTTGACCTTGACCATAAACGATTAGGTCAAGGTCACTTACAGCGCTTCTCTCTTAGGCCCAAAGGGTAGAAAATAAGCTCAAAATGGCTCTATCTGGAACTGTTTTCGAGAAAACTTCCGGTTTGTGACGTAGACCATAACCCAGGAGGTCAATGCCCCGAGGGATCTTACACAACGTGTTATAGGTTCGAAAACAAGCTCAAAATTGTTCTATTTATAACCCTGTTCCAGGTAATGGTCAACTCCCGGCTTTTGACATTGACCATTACCGAAGAGGTCAAGGTCACTGAGGTACCTCTTACATAACGTCGTTTGGGCCCAAACGGCCGAAAATAATGTCAGAATCGTTCTCGCTAACCGTTTTGGAGATAATGGTCAATTTCCGGTTTTTAACCAACTGATACGCTGAGAACTGACTTGGAATGCATAGTTCGTGTTGAAAACGTATTGATTTGAATGAATAGTTAAGTAAGGTAGTCTGGCCGTTTTGACGATTTAAAAAATGAGAGAGAAAAATCAATGCTGATCGATCAATTGATGGTATAATGCACGTACTAACATTTGCAACCTAATTGCATGTGATGGGTGGGCGGGGATTGGACTTCGGTCATCAGTGGCTGGATGTGTTTTGTTTGTTGATAAAGTTTATGACAAATGCACCTCATATTAAGGAATCTATCCCCATTGTAACAACTAGATCATTTTCGCTACCGAGTAGCGAAAATTACACTTGACCACAAAATAAAGCGATTCTGAATTCTTAAAATTCAGAATTGATCACGAACGATGAGGTCAAGGTCGACGAGGTACTTCTTACGAAACATAGGCTCAAAATCACTCTGTCTCTAACCGTTTTCGAGATAATGGTCAACTTCCGGTTTTTTAACTTTGACCATGGCCGAGCAGGTCAAGGTCACCGAGGTACCTCTTACATATCGTCTTATAGACCCAAAGGGTCGAAAATAAGCTCAAAATTGGTCTATCTGTAACCGTTTTCGAGATAATGGTCACTTCCGGTTTTTTACTTTGACCATGTCCGAGGAGGTCAAGGTCATCGAGGTACGTCTTATATAGCTCAAAATCGGTCTATCTATAATCGTTTTCGAAACAGCTGCCGGGTGCTTTTGCATACAACCCATTTCTTTTACCCAGTACAAGTTGAAGATTTCGCACAATTTTCCAGTTTCCAATAATTTGTCGCTTGGCGCAAAGTGAAGTTGCTGGGGGTATTTTTGTACACTGTTTCTGTCATTAAAACACATAAAAAGAACAACAAAATGTGGGTAATTTGTTGTAGGCTGATATGTAAATAACGTACAGCCAATAAAAACAAGTCAACTTAGTGTAAAATGTGTTTGATCAATCAACGCTATTTACTTGAATAAAAAATAAAACAAAAGTTAGTCGAAAAGTTAATAAAAACATGACAAGGCAATCACTTGTTTTCTGCGGGTGACAGCGAAATGTCAGTCTGACACGCGTTGTTGTCCAACAGCCAACCTCTAGGCGAATCGGTCTCTTGCATATACCAGTTTGTTTTGTCCACTCACTGGAGACTCCACGAAAATAGTACTCTTATTGAAGGACAGGAACTACTTTTTAAACCCATCCGCTTTATGGTTATACGTAACAGACGGATAACTCCAGAGGTCGGTTATTAAATAACAACGCCCCTGGGGTAGTGAACTGCGCAGCACAGAATGACACTAAACATGGCCGTCTGAGAATCACAGATAGTGCATCTCACATCACTGATAAAAACAAACATATTGAGGTTAAAAATTAGGCATAAAAGATGCGTATGAGGTGTAACATTGATCTTTTTGTGTAAGAGTGATCTTTCTGCTTTTAGTTTAATGACTTGCTGTTGATATGCAAAGAATGGACGTTGCGTCGCATCGCGGGGTATATGGGCTACACAACGCTGCAGTCGATGCCGGTGGATGGGATGGAGGTAAATGCCACGTCCATCATTCAGGGGGGAGGTTGGAGCGGTACTGGCTTGGGGGAGGGGTTAGAAAAGTCAAGCAAACTAATTTTTGTCAATCAAAATCGAATTTAAACTTCAATTTTTTTGTCAAAATTCGAAGAAGAACGAGATTTGAGGGGGGGGGGGAGTCGGTGATGACAACTTCTAAGCCTCCCTGAAACAAACAAGCGATTGCAACAGAAATACAGGAGCATTTTGGGTATTAAAATCTGCATGGTTTTCCTTGTTTTATGGCGCGTGGTTTCCCGATGAACCGCCATGGAGTTTGTGATGAACTGCCCTGGAGTTTGTGATGAACTGCCCTGGAGTTTGTGATGAACTGCCGTGGAGTTTGTGATGAACTGCCATGTAGTTTGTAAATTACCTCATTAAAGTCCCCACCTCTTTTTTTTAATCTCAGGTTTAAACGAAACAATTGTATAAGTCAATTTCAATTTTAGGTCTTAGACGGCGACAACCCGGAACACGCCTACATGGTTATAGTGAAAACGACGAGCTACGTGGCACATTTTCAGTTTGGAACGGAAGAGGACAAGCTGGATTGGCTAAGGGTAAAACAAACATTTGCGTTGTGAAATTTAGTAAATACTTGACAAATTGACATTCCGAAGTATGGTGATCGAAGTATGACGTGTCGAATTTTTGAGTTGCTAAATGAAAACACAAGGACACAGAATGATTATGAGGCTTGTTCGATTTCTTGTTTGAGTTCGAGGTATAGTATGCTTCGGGTTATCGAAATTCGACTTCTCGAATAGGCGTTGTACTGCACCGCTGTTTCCTCAACTTGCCATGGGTGAATAACGGGCGATGACCTTGTGTTTGACCTTGTTACAAGGTTCACTTGATTCGTTTATAGGTTTCAATTATAGAATAGATTATAAGGCTTATAAGGCTTATGTAAGTGATGTGGGATCGGACAAATGTGTTATAGCGAGTTGTTTTGAATTATAACGAGACGTTTCGAATTATAACGAGACGTTTTCGAGGAATGTCCACTCGATATGACGTAATCAGTTCTCTGTCACCACAGAGACAGAAATAAAGCAAAATTTTTATATTCTCATTTTTCGAACAGTTATTTTTTTAGAAAATAAAAATATTAAAAAGACTGCATGGAGAATAATGGGCAATGACCTTGTATTTGACCTTTCAACGAGGTTCACTCATTCGTTTATAGGTTCAGTGGGGAATATTCCAGGGTGATATTTTGGCATATGGATTTTTCAAAGACGGGTACCCGCAAACTGAATGTATTTTTCGTGAGTTCGTAACTTTAGTATGTTTTTAACTGTCTGTTTAGGCATTTTGGGAAGTTATAGCCGATCGAACCAGAAGCCGCCTGCGGGAAAACAACAAGGGTTTATCGGAAAGTAGCGAAGCAGATTCGGAACAACTGGTAACTGATTGGCCGCTGAAGTACCTAATTATAGAGTACCTCCACCCCCTCCCCCCCCCCCCCCTAATACTTCCCCCTCCCTCTGTGAGGAGTTCAAAAGTTAAACAAAGTAAACAAAACAAGAACAAATAGTACGAAAAGAATAAATTAACAAATAAATAATTTTACTGTGATAGAAGATACGCAATAGAAACGCATTGGCGTTAGACTACTCATAATATATTTGAATAATTTGAGATAATAATAACTGCTTTGTAGGAAAAGGAGAAAACAGTTGGTAAGGTGGCGCCCGTATGGGTGCATGATGGTGACGTCAGCATGTGCATGCTCTGTGCCGTGGACTTCAGCCTGACGAGGAGGAAGCATCACTGCAGGGGCTGCGGCAGTGTGAGTGGCGCTATCACGATTCTGACACTTGGTGTTGACTTTGCAAAGGTCGATGTTTCTCTCGACGAGGGTGGCCGCACTGCTGTTGTCGTTTTAACTGCAATTGCGACACACATCTGTCAAAACCAGTGCATGTGTTCTTGTTAATACAGGCTTGGTGGTGTGGGGTGGGGGGGGGGAGGTAAATAGGGGAGTTTGCAGACGATATATAATGAGACGAATATCTATAAAGAAAAATTAAAATACTAGAGATTTAAGACAAAGATGTAAAGAAATATAAGAGTGATTAAATTTTTTGGTTTCTTTATATTTTTCTTTGAAATTTTTTCAAATTAAATTCTCAAGTTCCTATCAGGAATGTAGGTCTTGCAGATTGTGTTGACAATAAGCAGAGGTATGTGAACTGCAGGTGGTGTGTGCGAAGTGCTCCAGCCGAACGCTCTACTTGGACTACGACAAGCAGCACAAGAGACAGCGGGTGTGTGACGAGTGCTTTCTCCTTATCACAGATAACAGACAGGTTATCTCCAACAAGCGCTACATATCCAGAGTAAGTATCTGTGACCCCCCCCCCCTTTCTGGACACGGTCATCGTTTGCTTGCTTTGATGGTTCATTTGTGTTACTGAAGTTTAATCTACTGTGGTATCGTTAGCATGGCATGGAATTAACACGTGTGGTGACATTACTAGACATTAACACGTGTGGTGACATTACCAGACATTAACACGTGTGGTGACATTACCAGACATTAACACGTGTGGTGACATTACCAGACATTAACACGTGTGGTGACATTACCGGACATTACTAGACAATCCGTTTATGCAAGTTTTTGTAGTGATTTCGAGTCGGGTCTTGGGAGTACTAACATTCTCCAAGCGGTGCGTGACGAACCACCGTGTAGACACGGACAACGGACCGCGGACAGACACACGGACGACGGACACACGGAGGACAGACTGCGGGGAGAAACGGACGACGGATGACGGGCGGCGGACAAACACACGGACGACGGTGTGTTTATCGGGTGTGTGTTGTTTTGTGGTTTTGTGTAAGCAACATGTGAAGTTGGTACGATGGGGATAAGTAGATCCATGTCACAGGAAATCTGTGCAATCAGGGAGAAGTCCCTGGAGAATTTGTAGAATGAGCAAGATTTTGATAACTTGAATATTTTTTTCAAGAAAAAAAGATTATTAAAAAACGAGTCCCAAACTGTTATAACACAGTAAGATTCGGCCGTTGTTGTGACGTTGTTGTCCAAAATATGCTGTTCGAAGGAAAGGTGACAGTTTTACATTGGTACTTCCGTATTTCACATTAAATGTTTGAAAAATTATTACTTTGTACCTCGAGGGCTAAAATCTTCTTTTATTTAAAGTCCATTTATGGCATTTAAATTAGGAATCAAAACTGAAATTTTGATTTTTTTTCATTCAGTACACGAATTGCAAGATTTCATGAAAGGCCTGATTACAGGTCCCTTGTGCCCTATGCAATGACGTTATCATATAGTGCTTCCGAAGGCAACCTTTATCATGCGAATTCCAGTACAGTACACATACAAATGGATCTATCGATATGTATCTACTGACCTTATCTATCGACCTGTATCTACCGATCTACCGACTTTATCTACCGACCAGTGTCTATCGACCTGTATCTACCGACCTGTATCTATCGACAAGTATATATCGATCTGTATCTACCGACCGTTATCTGTAGATCTGTATTTATCGATCTGTATGTACCGACCAGTATCTATCGACCAATATCTACCGATCTGTATCTACCGACCTGTATCTATCGACCTGTATCTACCGACTTTATCTACGGACCTTATCTATCGACCTGTATCTACCAACCAATATCTGCCGACCTTTATCTGCCGTCCTGTATCTTTCGATCTATATCTATCGGCCAGTATCTACCGATCTGTATCTACCGACCAGTATCTACCGACCTTTTTCTGTCGACCTGTATCTATGGACCGGTATCTACCGACCTTATCTACCGATCAGTATCTTATCGAATTAGTCACTTGTGGGACAACGTTATTTAACCCTCTAGAAAAGCACCGCAGTAAATTTATATGAAATGCAAAAAAAAAAAAAAAAAAAAAAAAAAATGCACTCGTACATCTTTGAAATTCTAATCAATGCACTCATGCACGTTTCTCAAAATGTCTCAAAATTACTTGGGGCCTTGCAAAAGCTGATCTCATAGAAATCAGTAGAGCATATAACTATGATTTTGAAAAAAAAATTGAGGAACAGTTTGAAACTGCATGTAAATAGTGAATATTGAATGTAGATTTATATTTTAATTCAAATCGTAAAACTAAGACAGTTAGCTGATGTTTTCTTTGAAACAGAATGTATCTAGGAGAGAGCGTAGTGGCGGGGGGACGGGGGGGGGGGGGGGGGGGTTGGTGTGACAGCAGCACGGTGAAGACAGTGCTTTTCAGTGTGACGTAAGGGGCAAACGAGGAGCGCATCATTGGTGATTCAGTGTGGAGCGATCACTTTGGTGGGTGGGTGGGTGGTGAAATTCCCCCGGAAAAAACTCCCATTTTGGCAAGTGCGGAGAACCCCTCCCCCCCACAGATTTTTAGAATACCTGGAAAAATCCGGCACCCCTTCCCGCCAGAACTCAGTCCCTTTTAGCGAATATTTAGCCGACGGACATATTAAATGCATATAAATATTAAAATGTTTCTACTTCTTTAAACATTTAGGAAGTTGTGCTTCTTATATTTACTCGATATTCTGGTCGTTTTTTTTTGGGGGGGGGGATTTCTACAAGATTTATATGGTGCCATATAGGTTCCCCTTCTGTGTGGAGTGAATGCATGTAACTGAAGAACAAAAAGTCGATGTCCGTTTTTACGAGACTTCATCTGTCTCCGTCAGTTTTGGTCCTCGTACGTCACACCGTTTCGGGAGGAGTTGGCCGGACAAAGCTGGCCTGGCGTGAAATAAAAAGAAATCAGACTGGTATGCATCTTACGTGTTCGAAACACTCTGGGAATTCCCAAAGTGTAATTTTTTGTTTTGTTTTTGCAACGCATTAACGGATAAGAAATATTTCACTGTAGGAACTGTCTGGTCGGACATATCTAGACGTAAGTACCCGGAGGTAGTACCTGGCCTCTGTGATTACAGCTGTCCCAAGTACTCACTCCCAAGTACTCACTCCCAAGTACTCATTCCTTGTCTAATGCTGTACAGCTTTTACGTCTCTGTCACTTTGTCTGTGTTGAACCTTACTGATTCATCTACTCATTTCTTAAACTATTTCTGAAATTAATTAATCCTGTATCGATTTTACGTTTGTTATCAATTAACGTTAGTCTCCTTTTTTGAGATGTCATTATTGATACACGCAAGTACGGGTGTCAGCATTATCTGATGTGTGTGGTTTGAGCTGTCCAAGTAATAGCTCTTTTTGTGGAAACGGTTATTCAGTTGTTGACCACTTTTCAGCTGTTGTATTTAATTTGCTTTCAATTTTTTTTACATGAAAAAAAAAAAACACGCACACATACACACACACACACGCACACACACAAATACAAAAAACATGAGAATCACACATTTGCATTAAAAAATATAATCAGTTCTTATATCGTTTATTACGTATCAACTATATTACACCATTTTTTCCTTTTCTAATTAAAGAAGAAAAATGAAGAACAGATTATTGCTGTTTAGCAAATTTCAATTTAAGAAAAGTCATTAAAAAGGGTCCATAATTGAATAACCGTTTCTACTTTTATACCCAAGTTTTGTGTGTGTTTTTACCCACTGAATCTCCTCCACACTTATTGAACGATTAATAAAATGAAGTACCCTTCCATTTTTATGTTTTCCTGTTTTTGGGGTTACTTTAAATTGCCCGGGAGCTATTTTCGCGACTTTTTTTTTATTTGACATACAGTATTTCCACCGTTTTGTCCGTTTAATGGTCACACGATCACCGAACAATTGGCACATGTATGGTACTAGATGCGAAGTTATGCACCTTGCTTTGTTTGCATAGGTTTTCATTTTCAGTTTGATAAAGATGGATGCGGTATCTGCCGTCATCAGTTTCATGTTCGCATTGTGCATATCAATTCACCTTTTGTGGATACGGAAAAAAAACTTCAGGGCATAACAGTATTATATGGTCTTAATGAAAAAAAAAAAACAAACAAACAAAAAAAAACCAAAAAAAACAAAAAACGATGCATTAATTTTCGCTGTTAAAACGTAAACCTAATGTCCACAACGTGAGGATGGGGCAGCTGTTTCATTTTGGGCTAAGTATTTAATATCTTACAAAACCGATTTTTTTGTGGTGGGATGTGTGTTTGGGAGGGGGTGATAAGGGGGGGGGGGGTGTGTTCATAAAACAAAAATGTTGATCTATAGGTTATTAAACATCTGTACGACGTCATGATCCGTCATCGGAAATCGTCATCTTTTCGTCAAATGTATAAGTAAAACTGCGAAGATTTCCATTATTTCAGACACGTATCGCCTGTTCGGATCATTCAGTCTGCCAGTTTTCCAGGACATATCAGCTGTCTTAAACATAGAAGGCGAGAATATTAGGACGCGATCGTGAGGACAGGACGTGATCATTAGGACGTGATCATTAGGACGTGATCATTAGGGCGTGATCATGAGGACGTCATTATTAGGACGCGATCGTGAGGACGTGATCCTGAGGACGGCGTGATCATTAGGACTGATCAGTAGGACTTGATTATTAGGACCTAATCGTTAGGACATGACCATCAGGGCGTGTTCATGAGGACATGATCATCAAATGAAGTACTTTATATTCAGGTCGTCAACAAGTATCATTTTACTTACCTTCAAAATCAAATCATCAGCTGTTCAAAATAAAAATCAAAAGTCAAGGAAGAGTCCGGAAATTCGAATAATATCGAAATCGTCAATATCGTCAATTTTTTCACTTTTCAATATTTCTGTCATTGGGTCTTATGTCTTCTAATCTCGTTTGTTTCACTAGATTTGCTCCCCCAACACCGACTGTGTCAAAATTTTGAGCCCGTTGAGTGCCTATTCTCACATTCTAGACACCAACGTTAATTCTTAGGCTTGTGTGTATCGCTGTTTCGATGGTCAAGAAAAAGTGAGGAAAAATCATTTTGAAAATTGCGTGGCTGTGAAGAAACCGGGCAGCGGAAGAAGCCAAACAGAGCAGAAATAAACACCTTTTTTTTTACCTCTCAGATCCTCGCTTGTACTGTGACGTCGCCTGTGCGTTGCCTGGCAACTTTGTTAACGCAAAACAAAAGCGTTTCGTCACCAAGCCATTGTAGCGCCACGTTGGCTTATACCTATGACGTTCGCGTGAATGTGGCGAGCGTAGTTAGGGAACGCAAAATTTACTTATCATTTCTTTTTCGGGAGTGCATTATCACTCGGTGCGCATTCTAATTTATATCATCAATACAGAGTAAGGTAGAAGCTCCAAATTACAAGAGCCAACTGAAAGCAGGAGTGGATGTATTTTCGGATGTTGGTTGGCTGATAACGGCATTGATTTTACTTTTTAAGACATGCACTGCATGGGCGTTTGAACTTCATTCCCCTTCACCGATTCTTTGACTTTCACGTACCTAATCGACACCTAACCCGGCACTGCCGTACCGAAAACTTCCAAAATACACCTCACTCCCTCTACCCCAAGCACCAACACCAGCGGAGGCGCAGTGCTTTAGAAAATTTTGTGCTCACCATGACGCCCGGGGGTGGGGTGGGGGGGGAGGTGGCGGTATCCCCAACATGCTGACACCGGCGGAATGCTCAGAAAGCCGAATAAAGAGGTAACGAGGTGACGCTGCAGTTTTATGGGTTACAGTTTAGTGCAAAATTTAATGTGGATTCGAAATTTTAATGTACTATTTACTGAACCCTAACACGCAAATGACTTAACTTCGGGAAATTTCCAGTGTTACATATTCTCCCGGGGTGGGGTGTGTGGCGCTTGGTATCCCTTGTGTTACCATACGCGTTTGGTTGTAAAGGGGATGTTATTTCAAAATCAGCGCTTAGGAGTCGTTTTAAAAATTGATGGACACGCTGGTGCGTGAGTGCAACCCCAACCCGGAGGATAATTTTGTACAGGAAAACAATTCTTTTCAAAATAGAATTTCTTGCAACGTGCATGTGGTTGTTAGAAGGGATTATTCATTATGGGTAAAAAGATCGAAATTAGCAGACTTTCATTCTAACTGTCCCTTGATTCCTCTTTGAGAAGAAAATTTGAAATAATTTTTTTTTCAATGTCTGTTTTGTGTCTTTTACAAATAAAAGCCATGTTTACTGCAATTAATAAGAGGGGAAGTCTCAGGGAAGCAGTCCTAATAATAATAATAATAATAATAATAATAATAATAATAATAATAATAATAATAATAATAATAATAATAATATAGCAATAATAATAATTATTATAATAATCAATTTAGCACTAATGGTAGTATTTGATCTGAAGTAACATGTTGGGCGTACTAATTCTAAATTTAGCATTCTAATGGTGCTGGTATATACAAATTTAGGCTGCTTGAATACGGCGCAACTTTTATCGGTATTCGTTCTAAGTATCCTGAAAAAAATGCACGTTTTATCCAATTTGTTGGGCGTGAAAAATTCTCTAACAATAATGGCAATGGGAAGAAAAAATAAACAAATAAATAACCCCACTTATCAGAAGTCAGTGGTGTTTTAAATTTTCTCTGCTTCCTTCCTGGGGTTGCTCTCTTTCCTTCCCACTTTATACTGTCTTAAACGTCATGGCAATTTTCCATTCTTCTTCCCTTTATTTGTGACGTCATCGTTGTGACGTCATCGCTGCGACGTCATCACTGTGGTGTCTTGACGCCATCACCGCGACGTCTATTGGTGTGACGTCATCACTAGTGTGTCATCGTTTTGACGGCATCGCTGTGACGTCGGTTAGAAGTCGGTATCACTGTGTCAGATTTTAAGCTTCGGGTCATTTAGCACGGGGTTAGGTTCCTGAAATGTGCCTTCTGTTGAAAAATTCACACTTCAAATGTGATTTAAGCACAGCAGAGGAACCATAAAGTTCACTGTATTGGTGTACCACAATAGAAAATGCGATATTGGAGGTTTTATCATTTCATGAGTAAATTTAGAAAGTGTTATGTAAGTGTGGTGTTTTATAAGATTTTTTTTCCTTCAAAATTGTGCTTTTAAACTGTAAAATTTTAGCTCACCCAGGCGTAGATAGGAATTTCATTTCTTTATTTGTTTTAGGAGCGGCAAAGAAAATGCTGTCTTTGTTCTGGGGAAATGAAGAAATCATTGAACCAAGGCAAAACATGGGAAAAGTACTGGGTGGAAGTACATGAAGGAGGCATGCTGTACTGCTTCAAGGCCAGGCTCGTGAGTATCGCAGGATGGGGGGGGGGGGGGGGGGAGCGAGAGAAAAGGAGGCATGCTGTTCTGCTTCAAGGCCAGGCTCGTGAGTACAGCAGGATGGGGTGGGGCGGGGGAGCGGGTAGGGAAGGAGGCATGCTGTACTGCTTCAAGGCCAGGCTCGTGAGTACGGCAGGTGGGGGAGGGGGGCGGGGGAGCGGGGAGGGAAGGAGGCATGCTGTACTGCTTCAAGGCCAGGCTCGTGAGTACGGCAGGTGGGGGAGGGGGGCGGGGGAGCGGGGAGGGAAGGAGGCATGCTGTACTGCTTCAAGGCCAGGCTCGTGAGTATCGCAGGATGGAGGGGGGGGGGGACGGGGGGAGCGGGGAGGGAAGGAGGCATGCTGTACTGCTTCAAGGCCAGGCTCGTGAGTATCGCAGGATGGAGGGGGGGGGGACGGGGGAGCGGGGAGGGAAGGAGGCATGCTGTACTGCTTCAAGGCCAGGCTCGTGAGTATCGCAGGATGGAGGGGGGGGGACGGGGAGCGGGGAGGGAAGGAGGCATGCTGTACTGCTTCAAGGCCAGGCTCGTGAGTACGGCAGGTGGGGGAGGGGGGCGGGGGAGCGGGGAGGGAAGGAGGCATGCTGTACTGCTTCAAGGCCAGGCTCGTGAGTACGGCAGGTGGGGGAGGGGGGCGGGGGAGCGGGGAGGGAAGGAGGCATGCTGTACTGCTTCAAGGCCAGGCTCGTGAGGTACGGCAGGTGGGGGAGGGGGGCGGGGGAGCGGGGAGGGGAAGGAGGCATGCTGTACTGCTTCAAGGCCAGGCTCGTGAGTATCGCAGGATGGAGGGGGGGGGGGGACGGGGGAGCGGGGAGGGAAGGAGGCATGCTGTACTGCTTCAAGGCCAGGCTCGTGAGAAGAGCAGGATGGGGGAGGGGGGCGGGGGAGCGGGGAGGGAAGGATGCATGCTGTACTGCTTCAAGGCCAGGCTCGTGAGTACGGCAGGATGGGGGAGGGGGCGGGGGGAGCGCGGAGGGAAGGAGGCATGCTGTACTGCTTCAAGGCCAGGCTCGTGAGTATCGCAGGATGGGGGGGGGGGGCGGGGGAGCGGGGAGAGAAGGAGGCATGCTGTACTGCTTCAAGGCCAGGCTCGTGAGTATCGCAGGATGGGGGGGGGGGGAGCGGGGAGGCATGCTGTACTACTTCAAGGCCAGGCTCGTGAGTACAACAGGATGGGGGGGGGGGGGGCGGGGGAGCGGGGAGGGAAGGAGGCATGCTATACTGCTTCAAGGCCAGGCTCATGAGTACAGCAGGATGGGGGGGGGGCGGGGGAGCGGGGAGGGAAGGAGGCATGCTGTACTGCTTCAAGGCCAGGCTCGTGAGTATCGCATAATGGGGCGGCGGGGGAGCGGGGAGGGAAGGAGGCATGCTGTACTGCTTCAAGGCCAGGCTCGTGAGTACAGCAGGATGGGGGGGGGGGGGCGAGGAGGCATGCTGTACTGCTTCAAGGCCAGGCTCGTGAGTATCGCAGGATGGAGGGGGGGCGGGGGAGCGGGGAGAGAAGGAGGCATGCTGTACTGCTTCAAGGCCAGGCTCGTGAGTACAGCAGGATGGGGGAGGGGGGCGGGGGAGCGGGGAGGGAAGGAGGCATGCTGTACTGCTTCAAGGCCAGGCTCGTGAGTATCGCAGGATGGGGGGGGGGAGCGGGGAGGCATGCTGTACTGCTTCAAGGCCAGGCCCGTGAGTACAGCAGGATGGGGGGGGGGGCGAGGAGGCATGCTGTACTGCTTCAAGGCCAGGCTCGTGAGTATCGCAGGATGGAGGGGGGGCGGGGGAGCGGGGAGAGAAGGAGGCATGCTGTACTGCTTCAAGGCCAGGCTCGTGAGTACAGCAGGATGGGGGAGGGGGCGGGGGAGCGGGGAGGGAAGGAGGCATGCTGTACTGCTTCAAGGCCAGGCTCGTGAGTATCGCATAATGGGGGGGGGGAGCGGGGAGGCATGCTGTACTGCTTCAAGGCCAGGCCCGTGAGTACAGCAGGATGGGGGGGGGGGGCGAGGAGGCATGCTGTACTGCTTCAAGGCCAGGCTCGTGAGTATCGCAGGATGGAGGGGGGGCGGGGGAGCGGGGAGAGAAGGAGGCATGCTGTACTGCTTCAAGGCCAGGCTCGTGAGTATCGCAGGATGGGGGGGGGGGGAGCGGGGAGGCATGCTGTACTGCTTCAAGGCCAGGCCCGTGAGTACAGCAGGATGGGGGGGGGGGGCGAGGAGGCATGCTGTACTGCTTCAAGGCCAGGCTCGTGAGTATCGCAGGATGGAGGGGGGGCGGGGGAGCGGGGAGAGAAGGAGGCATGCTGTACTGCTTCAAGGCCAGGCTCGTGAGTACAGCAGGATGGGGGAGGGGGCGGGGGAGCGGGGAGGGAAGGAGGCATGCTGTACTGCTTCAAGGCCAGGCTCGTGAGTACAGCAGGATGGGAGGGGGGAGGGGGAGCGGGGAGGGAAGGAGGCATGCTGTACTGCTTCAAGGCCAGGCTCGTGAGTACAGCAGGATGGGGGGGGGGGGCGGGGGAGCGGGGAGGGAAGGAGGCATGCTGTACTACTTCAAGGCCAGGCTCGTGAGTATCGCAGGATGGGGGGGGGGGGGGGAGCGGGGAGGGAAGGAGGCATGCTGTACTGCTTCAAGGCCAGGCTCGTGAGTATCGCAGGGGAGGGGGGGGGGGAGGCATGCTGCACTCCTTCAAGGCCAGGCTCGTGAGTATCGCAGGATGGGGGGGGGGGGGAGCGGGGAGGCATGCTGTACTGCTTCAAGGCCAGGCTCGTGAGTATAGACCGATGTCGGGGGGTGGGGGGCGGGGGGTACGGTAGCAGGGGTGCTGCTTCAAAGCCCGGCTTATGGGTACACCGGGATGGCGGGCAGTCGTTTGGGGGGGGGGGAGGGAGTGGGGGGGGGGCATGGCGTGTTGCTTCAGAGCATGTCTGATGGGGTATACCAGGGTAGGGTGGTGGGGCGTGGGAGGGGGGACCATGGTTATTTTTTTGAGCCAGAATTGAGAGTATACAAGTGTAGTTAGGGGAGGGGGGTGGTGGAAGGACATAAAGACGGATGTCGGGATAGGGGGGGGGGCAGGGGGAAGGCATGGTTATTGCTTTTAAGCCAGATTCGTGTGTATACAAGTATGGCAAGGGGTGGGTGGGGTAAGGACATGATATATTGCTTCAGTGTCATTGTAGCACGCACGCGAGGTGAGTGGTGTTTGGGATATGTCGTATGCGCTTGGTCAAAAGTATGCCCGTTCCACTTGCTTCAAATCTTTCCACGTAAATGGGGGTGGAGGCTGTGGCTTGATTGCGAAGGGTCTATTGCTTTCGAGTCACGTCCATGTCTATGAGTAAAATAGAATTCTGCAAATCATTGCCAGTACCAAACTTTTTCAACGAGTGTTGGAACCAAACCAGGAAATCAGAAGCAAATAAGATAAAACAACCTCATGAACAATTCTGTATTATAACAGTGCACGATGGATGCGGCAAATTATGGGAAGGCCTAGCAGTCAGTGTGCCCTCAAATACGTCATTTTGCATGTCGTTTAGTAACAAAAAAAGCAAAGATAAATAACAAATGAACAAGATGAACATTTTTTCTTTGAAAAGCTTGCAAAATGCTGTTTATTATAAGTAAGTGGTCATGTCTGTTTTAGTGACGTCACTGCTTATTTTGACAGGAGATTTCGGTATTTTGATATTTCAGTATTAGGAAATTTCGATATTTCAGTATTTGGACATTTCGATATTTCAGTATTTCGCTATTTCGGTAGGCATGTCTGTTTTAGTAACATCGCTGCTTATTTTGATAGGATATTTGTGCTTACTCGGATCAAGACTTGGGAGGGTGCACACTGGAACTTGTCAATTTCAACAACCAGATCGTATTCCAGCTGGAGAATTACGACAGTCTGGCATTGTTTAAAGTGGATGAGAAAGAACAGATGCTCAGGTTTGTGAAATACCGACGGGGGGGGGGGGGGGGAGGGGAGGGGAGGGGGGTCGACGAGGAGGTAACCACTGTGGCACAGACAAGTTCCGGAATTCATCAATGCTATCGTTTATTTTAAACTATTTTTAAATTCCGAACCAGCGAGCCGTGATTTCAGCCAGTTGCCAGCTGGTCGGGTAGGAGTGATTGGGTGGGGCTGGAGATGGAATGATTGGGTGGGGGTGGTGAGGGAATGATTAGGTGGGGTGGGGATGGCATGATTGGGTGGGGATGTGGATGGAGTGATTGGGTGGGGGTGGGGAGGGAATGATTGGGTGGGGGTGAGGATGGAGTGTGGAGGGGGGCAGACAGTCCATGGTGGAATAGACCAGGATCAAAGTTGTTAGAATGCTAGGAACCAGTGGCTATGGTAAAGGCCATGTACAAATACGCTTAATTGCATACTATTCGAACCCTATCCGTTCTTTCACCAGATAATCACATTAACTGCGGATAAAAGCACAAGGTTTCTTTGGTAACTGAGCTATGCAGTAAAGCGGCTTTGACAGTGAGTAACACATCGGCAGATGTGACGTCACGTTTTGGAGCCCACTTTGTGTGTGACGTTACAGTTTCACCTCGTAGCGTTTAAAGGCTGTCCTGTGTACATTCAGCTGCGGATTTTAATGCTGTTTTATATTTCACTGTTGTGGGTATCATATGGGCAGGGACATGCGTGCTCTACAAGGCACAGCTCTAGTTTTGAGTTTCACAGTTACTGATCCAGTGTCAACACTAGATAGTAACGTCCGTTCCAACTTGTGGTTAAGAAAAACCGAACAGTATTTGCATGGCCATTGTTATTGCAGGTGGCTTGACGGATTCGAGGCTGCGATGAAGGACAGTGACGCCATGCACTTCCGGGTGGACCGCCACCAGCGGGATTTTATCGCCAGTACCATGAGCAGAGACTCGCTGAAGTCAGTGAGTGACAGTGCTGACGATAAAACTTCTATGAGTGAGGTGGAAGTGAAAAACGAATTTGATTCGCCGGTCGCGGCTGCTTTGGACAATGACAAAAGAGATTTGCCGATAAAAAGTGATGACGCAGTTCCTGACCTAGATATGGACCAATCAGGTGCAAGCTCATCCCAGTCAGTTCGAAATTTAGTAGCTAAAATAGAATCCGAAAGACAAAGTGAAAGGCAGTTGGATTTGAATAAACATGCCCAGCATGTGACCTTGAAGGGGGTCACGCCAGGGAAATGTAACGTTTCGATTGGCGTCGATATTAGTGATACGATTGAAAATCGTGAATCGCGAACAATCGCAGTTCAAGTCAGTGAAAGTGAATCGAAGCCGAGCGGGAAAATACAAAGTCTTATAGCTCGTTTGTATAAAGAAACAGGTCAGCAAACTGAGGAGAGCGAGCTACCTGGGACGGGCAGCGCGTCGATTAGTGACGCGGTATCCGTCCCGCGCACTGGGTGTAATGCGAGCATGTACGCGAAAAACTCCTTCCATCGAGGCTGCCAAACGCACGCGTCACGTGACAATGTATTCCTGCGCAGTGCTAAACTGAACGAAGCGTCAGACTGTTAATGTATACCTACTCGACATTGTCAAACGCATTTAAAAGTAGTGCCCGCTGAAAATAATAACGTGTGATGGTTTCTTGCTTTGTTGTCCAACAGCCAACCTCTACATCGGTTCGGTTTGTTGTTTATAACACCTTTTTACTCAGCAGACCCTCTGCAGATTCCTCGAAAATAGTGCTCATAAAGATAGGAACTATTGTTTTATAATATCCTTCCGCTCTTAATTTATACAGAACAGAGAGATCTCGTTAGAGGTCAGCTGTTTTGTAACAACGGGTTTCAGATTGTGGGAGAGATGACCTGTGTTAATAATCAGAGATTTCTGACGCGTAGTTGGTAAATTCACGTCAGCATTTAAGGAGGAAGAGGCGTGATACAAACTTTGTCTTTTAATTCGGGACATAATACAGTGCATACCCCAACACCTCTGTACACAGTCTAAAGGCTGAACGTATAAACACCTCTCTTTAATGAACTTATATAATAATGATATAGAGGCACATAGAACCCTGCCACCCACCAGCTGTAAGAATATGAAAACATACAGTAGAGCTTCTTTATGGCGACATCGGTTATCACGACAAAGCGACACAACTTTGTGGTCCCGGCAAAGCTGTTTGCTTTTTAAAGGCATCGATTAAAATGACATGGAATAGAACGACATTATTGCTTGGTCCCAGCCATGTCGTTATAACGAGGTCGCACTGTCTCGATTATGACGACGCATTGGTTATAACGACATAATTTCTCGGTCCCAGCCATGTCGTTATAACGAGGTAGCACTGTATCGATTATGACGACATAATTTCTCAGTCCCAGCCATGTCGTTGTAACGAAGTTACACTGTATCGGTTATGACGACACAGCGAATATAACGACATAGTTTCTGTGTCCCAGCCATGTCGTTGTAACGAGGTTACATTATATTTAACACGAAAACACACATACACATTGGGGTATGATTGTCGCTGTAGCCTCAGCCTCACTTTCCCCTGATTACTCCCGATGTGGGGAATTGTTTGAGCTTACGCATAACCCCCTCCTTCCCTCCTCCCTCCCCTCCTCCAACTCCCCTTCTGCCCTTCCCTCCTTGCACTCCCGTCCTCCCACTCTTCCTCCCACTCCCCTTCTCCTTTCCGTCCGCCGACCGTCCTCCCTTCTCGCACTCCCTTCCTCCCTCCCCTCCCCGCACTCTTCTCTTACCTTCCCTTCTCCCACTCCCCCCTTCCCTCCTCCTTCTCTCCTCCTCGCACTCCTCTCCTCGCACTCCCTCCCATCTTCCCCTCCCGTCTTTGCGCTTTCCCTTCCACCCGTCGCATTTTCCCATCCACCCGTCGCGCTTTACTTTCCACCCGAACTAGAACCATACCTCAAAACAAAACAAGGTTTGGTGCCTAATTCCAACAAAAAAAAAAAATAAATAAATAAAAAGAAAAAAAAATAACAAGCCTTATTGTCCCATTAATGACTACTTTGCTTCTTTTTAACCCAGCCGACACTTGTCGGATCACTGTAGGGGGCTTGAATGTATGTGCGTATGTTAAGCTTTTTCTTTAAAATGCTACTCCTCCTACAGTTTGGCTCCAGTCGTTTTGATATTACGCAAGAATGTTCTCTGGGTGGTCCCCCACCTGGCTATTACTTTTTTGACGATTGACGAAAAACTGACAAAATGACGACACTTTTTGTGCCCGTTTTGACCCATTTTTAAAATGCTACTCCTCCTACAGTTTTGCACCAATCGTTTAGATTTTACGCAGGGATGTTCCCCAGGGGTTCGCCTACCAGGCTATTATTTTTTCGCGGTTCGCCAGAAACTGCCGAAATGGCGGGACTTTGAAGTTGAATGGTAGTAAATAACTGAATTGTCAAACCATTCATTTCTCTCAGTCTTTTTCAAATATTTATAAAATTTTAATCGAAAGTTTCTTAGGTGCTTCTCCACCTGGACTTTGCTTTTTTTTCACAAGTGACAGAAAATGCCGAAATTGTCGAATTTTAAATATTTTGTAAAATTGTGTAATTGTCGGTAAATATATGAATCGTCAAAACCCAACCTCTCCAACATCCCTTTTCGGGTAGCTTCCAAATTCGAATTAAATGCATTTTACATACTTCATTTTTGGTCTAACAGTATTCGTTTCAGAGTTTTTATCCTTTTCCTTGTTTGGTAACTCGGCTGGGTCATGTCCTTGGACATGCTTGTATTTTTATATTCTCGTTTTTCAATAAGTGGTGTACATTTTTGTGTTGTATTATTTTTTTTTTCAGCTTGAATTTATAAAATGTGATAGATGCTGGTTAAATCCGTACCACTAGAGACCGACCAAAATGGGTTGTCTTACACATCAGCAACAAACAAATAATCCATGTGCAGGTTGAGCATTCTAAATGTAAACGGAGACTTGCTACGAATAAATCGATTGAAAACACAGACGAATTATCCGTGGGCGAGGTCAGGAGTGGTACGGGTTTGTTGCTGAGTTCTTTCCTGCCCAGTTTTCTGGACTTGTGCATAAGGGTCGTGCAAAGAAAGAGTGTATGTGGATGATGTAGTGCCGATGGAGAAAAAAGAACGAAGCAAACTTATGCAGTTTCCCATGTTGCTATCCGATGTCCTTTCATGTTATTATTTAACTCCAGTTGATATATGAGATTTATGTGTTCCAGTCGACGCAGTCCCAGTGGAAATTAGCAAACATATATATTTATATATATGGTTAGCTTATAACAAACGACACAGTCCAGGGGAAGTGGATTTTAAGTCTGTTTTTGTGTATATTTGGTAGATTTATAGCGGTATCGATCCGCGAATGTGGATATTGTAAGGTCAGTCCTGGCATGAAGTATATCAAAACGCAGCCGATATTTCACAGCCGGGCCTCAGGGTCAACCAGAAATGCCGGTTAATAAAAGGAGACGGGAATCAATTGTTTTTCAGCAGACTGGCTCCCGGGCAGACTGGATACCAGGCAGACTGGGCCCTGAGCAGACTGGGTCCCGGGCAGACTGTGCTCCGGGCAGACTGGATGCCAGGCAGACTGGTTCCCGACAGGACTGGGTTACGGGCAGACTAGAGTGGGTCCCCAGCAGACTGGATCCCGGACAGACTGGATCCCGCTCAGACTGGATCCCGAGCAGACTGGCTCCCGGACAGACTGGGTTACGGGCAGACTGAATCCTGGGCAGACTGGATCACGGGCAGACTAGACTGGGTCCCGGACAGACTTGATACCAGGCAGACTGGGTCCCGACCAGACTGGGTTACGGGCAGACTGGATCCCGGGCAGACTGAGTCCCGGGCAGACTGGGTACCGGGCAGACTGGATACCGGGTAGACTGGATCCCGGGCAGACTCGGTCCCGGACAGACTGGATCCCGGCCAGACTGGATACCAGGTAGACTGGATTTCGGGCAGACTGAGTCCCTGGCAGACTGGGTCACAGGCAGACTGCTCCGGGCACACTGGGTCGCAGGTAGACTTGGCCCTGGACAGGCTATATTCCTGGCAAACTGGGTCCCGGACAGACTGGGTACCGGGCAGACTGGATACCAGGCAGACTGGATACCAGGCAGACTGGGCCCCGGGCAGACTGGATACCGGGTAGACTGGATCCCGGGCAGACTGGGTCCCAGACAGACTGGATACCGGACACACTGGGTCCTGGGCAGACTGGATACCGGGCAAACTGGATCCCGAGCAGACTGGATCCCAGCCAGACTGGATATCGGGTAGACTGGATCCCAAACAGACTGGATCCCAGCCAGACTGGATACCGGGTAGACTGGATCCCGGGCAGACCCTATTCCCAACAAACTGGATCCCGGGCAGACTGGATTCCGGGCACACTGGGTCCCTAGCAGACTGGATCCCGGACAAACTGGATACCGGGCAGACTGGGTCGAGTGGCTGATATGCTGATGCGAGTATCTGTGTGGTGATTTATCAGTTGTTAAATTGTTCTGGAATCGTATTTGCTCCCCATTCGCGAAGTCAAAACATATAAATTGATTGCGTTACAATGCCCTTTGTCGCGCAGTGAATGACCGTTGTTTTATGATAGTTCAAATAATTAATGTATTAAAAAGTGACCTGTGATAAATAAAGCGTATATATGTTTCTATAATTTGTATTTATTTTCGTGATAGGAATGGACAGCTTCTTGTTCTATGTGCTGTCAAAGCAACAATAATCGGGCTAAACCCTATCTCCCCCCTCCTCCCAGCCCCGCAATCCGCAGTATACACCCCTACATGGCAATGCAGAGCGGGGAAAAACCCTGCTCGAATATGTTTCTTATCATTGCATGTGTACAGGGGTGTGTAGTTACGATTTGGGGGGGGGGTGGGAAACGGCTTATTAGTCCCCCGCCGGGGGACTATAGTTTTCGGGTTTGTCTGTCCGTCTGTCGGCACCTTTTTGTTAACACACTCAAACCTACATTTTTCCACCGATTGTTAAGATATTGTGTATATGGGTAGTACTGGAACCAACAAGGATCGGTATTGTAAATGAGCCATGTCGGCCCAAAGACATTGGCCCAGCTGAACTTCACAAATTTTCCCAATCCTTACTCAGTCGAATGAGTTTGTTAACACACTCAAGCCTACAATTCTGGATCGATTGTTGAAATCTTTTAGATATAGGAAGTATTGGAACCAATAAAGGTCGGTATTGTAAATGAGCCCTGTCGGCCCAAGGACATTGGCCCAGCTGAACTTCACAAATTTTCACAACCCTTACATACTGGAATGAGTTTGTTAACACACTCAGGCCTACATTTCTGCATCGATTGACAAGATATCTTAACTTTGAGTAGTATTGGAATCAACAAGGTTTGGTATTGTAAATGAGCCATGTCGGCCCAAAGACATTGACCCAGTTGAACTTCACAAATTTTTCCAATCCTTACTCATTTGAATGAGTTTGTTAACACACTCAGGCCTACATTTCTGGATCGATTGTTGAAATCTTTTAGATATAGGAAGTATTGGAACCATCAAAGGTCGGTATTGTAAATGAGCCCTGTCGGCCCAAGGACATTGGCCCAGCTGAACTTCACAAATTTTCACAACCCTTACATACTGGAATGAGTTTGTTAACACACTCAAGCCTACATTTTTTGAAACAATTGGCAAAATGTTATACACATAGGTAGTATGGGTGGTAACAAGAATTGGTATTGTAAATGAGCCATGTTGGCCCAAGGACATTGGCCCAGCTGGAATTTTAAAATTCACGAATATGATACGAAGGGTTGTAGTCCAACCTAACAAAATCAAATACTGGGATTGTACGCCGGCGGGGGTTATAGTCAGTTTCACTGACCCACTTGTTCTACATTTTTAATGGGGTGGAGTCACCTTACTTTTTAGTTGTGAGGTATGGGGGGTGGTTACTCTACATTTTCAGTGGTGGGTGGGTTAATACTTTTAGTGGGGGCTGTTTACCTTACATTTTTAGTTTGTGGGGAAGGGGAGTTGTTACTCCACCCATATTTTTTAGTGTGGGGAGGGGTGGCTGGTTACCTTACATTTTTAATTGGGGAGGGGGCTGTTTACCCTGCATTTTACTATGTCGCTGTGTCAGAAATATCCAAACTGCTTGATCATTCGTATTCTTAGTTGTGAACGCTTTGACATCCTTCGAATATTTTACATGTGTGGAGGTTTTTCACGTTAGGCATAAGTCAGTTCATGCCTTTGCGTCACATCGCCAAAAACAAACATACCTCAGATTTCTGCTAATTTCACAAATGTGTTCACGGTGTGCACCCTGACTCAGTCATTGCCTGGATATAGAAATCAACCGTTCAGTTCATGGTGGGTGTAAGCTTGATCTGTTTCTAAGGCTTCTCATGTAATTCCATTTTTATGGTCATAGATCAAATGGCAAAAGTTAAAACTGGCAGCAAACAGGCCATTTTCTTTTGCAGCACTTCAACATTCAGGTAAAGATGACGGCAAAACTCAAAATATATTGAAACAAATATAAATCATAAATCGTAAACAGACCAAAACTAGGACGAAAAATATGAGAATTTCTATAGCGCGCAAGTTGTTTCGCACATAGTTTTGAAAAATATTCATGGAAATCTACTTGAAACATATCCTGCGGCAGCGGATGACCATCGCTTTCCAAGTGTCTGTACAACGTCGAGAGAGAGACGTTGTTTCGACTTCAGTTTGCAACCTTCACGCAACGTTGATTAGATTTCGGATTATCGACGTCTCTTCAACGTCGGAAGGCAGACGTTCCGACTTCGATAAATAAAAAGCCCGACGTCGATCAGACGTTGGATGCAACGTCTATCCAACATTGATGTAACGTCGCAGCGTTTTACTGGGAACATTTTCAAAGTCAATTTGTGGTTATTTAAGGCACTTTCTGGAATGAACCAGTACAGAATCCTGACGTATGTACTGAATTAATACAGAATCAGTACTGATCGAATCAGTACAGATTTTCCCTTCTTATTCGTTTAATAGAAAAATAAAATATTATTTCAAAACACACTTGTATTAAGTGGTAGGCTCTAAATTTCGACGTGATATAGCATCTAAAACACCGCACATACATTTCTCATGTTCAAGTCATATTTGGCCAATAGTTGTGACGGTTTGTGAAAATGTTAAGTAGGTCTGCTGAAGGGAAATGCCTTAATTTCTCGCATTTAGAGAACAATGAAATCTGGTCATTTTAAAAGAGCTTCAAATGGAAAAAGCTGGAAATCTCTCTTAAAAAAATTTAAAATATTTTTCGCCGATTGCAATCTCATTTTAAGTTTGAAGTTTGCAATGCAGTGTATTTTGTGTATAAGTACCGCGTGCACAGATAATGATACAAAACTGAAAAATTTCCACTTTGAATGTTGAATGGCAGTGAAACCGGCCAAAAACAGGCAGCCAGTATAAAACTAACAGACTGTATATGTCGATAACTGTTTCCGGGATTCAAAGTGTGATGACATGAGTGGAATCAATGCTTTCTAAATGTTCCTGTTTATAAGGATTTGCAGAAAATTTGTGAACTTTGCAAAATTATGATAATTCTGTGTGAACCACGAAAAGCGAGCTCAGTTTCGAAGATTTTACTTGCATGCACCGCTCTGAGATTGTTTTTCCCTTTTGTTGTGTGACTGCACAAATATTTTGTATATATCAACATCAAGCTTTGTCTTTCAGTAAAACACCCATACAAAAAGCACCCTATCTCAGTAAGGTCCTGATGAATGACACCCTCTTTCAATCAGATCCTGATAAATGACACCCTCTCTCAATCAGGTCCTGATAAATGACACCCTCTCTCAATCAGGTCCTGATAAATGACACCCTCTCTCAATCAGGTCCTGATAAATGACACCCTCTCTCAATCAGGTCCTGATAAATGACACCCTCTCTCAATCAGGTCCTGATAAATGACACCCTCTCTCAATCAGGTCCTGATAAATGACACGCTCTCTCAATCAGGTCCTGATAAATGACACCCTCTCTCAATCAGGTCCTGATAAATGACACGCTCTCTCAATCAGGTCCTGATAAATGACACGCTCTCTCAATCAGGTC
Organism: Protula sp. h YS-2021; assembly: GCA_949752745.1. Taxonomy (NCBI): domain Eukaryota; kingdom Metazoa; phylum Annelida; class Polychaeta; order Sabellida; family Serpulidae; genus Protula; species Protula sp. h YS-2021. The sequence goes on along the minus strand of OX457027.1, from coordinate 14,343,068 downwards.
CTGATAAATGACACCCTCTCTCAATCAGGTCCTGATAAATGACACGCTCTCTCAATCAGGTCCGATTAAAGTACCCTTTGAATTACTCCTTAAAAATTTCACATTTTCGAAGATTCGGTATTAACAAAACATAATGAGGAGAGAAAATAACAAAAAGGAAGACGTTTCTTTTTTTCTGTTATTTTTTCTCGTCATTTTTTGTTTTGTTTTTTTTTGCTCGCAACAGAAAAAAGAGAAGTTAATATAATAGAGCGGTTTATGCAAGTAAAAAAAACTCGAAACTGAGTTGGCTATTCGTGGTTCACGCGGAATTCTCATAATTTTGCAAATTTCACAAATATATGCTGCAAAATCCTAATAAACAGGCACGTTTAGAAAACACTGATTCCACTCATTTCATCATACTTCGAGAAAGACTGTAATAGCGGATCTAAGCGACTGGGGCCATTTACAAGATTGCTATCTCATGTGGTTAGCTGGAAGAATACTCGCGTAATGAAATTGCCATAGCTAAATTCTAAGATAGAAAAGACACAAATTAAATTAGCTCGTGACCCCCTCCGCGGAGCGTAAATTGTTCAATAAAGCTCTATTTGATGTATTTGCATTACTGACTCCTTAATTAATTGAATTGATGCTTTCTTATAATTCAATTTGTTCACTTTAGTGCCTCTCAATTTTATCAGGCGTGAATTGCAATAAAAGAAAAGCTTTTGCCTATTACGGCGGTGTTTATATCATTACGCGGATGCCCCCTACCCTGCCCCACGTGAAGTGGCCGTGATGTTGCAAATATTACTCCGCTCTGTGACTTTCTCTGATAAAATGTGAAGAATAAAATTACTTTTTCGCAGCAGAAACGGATTTCTAAAAACAGAAGCGAAAAATATTGATAAAAGTCCGTAGAAGAGGAAGCCATTGGCAAATATCGGCACTTTTGAAAGCAACTCAGTGCCCAAAATAAACAGTCTGACCTTGTCCTTACACAGACACACGCGGACCTAAGATAATCATTCCCCTCAATTTCTGTCCCATTGTTCAAAGTTTATTGCTGAAAAACATAAATAATTTTATTCATCATCAGCTATTTTTCACTTGGGTTTTTGATCTGCAAGGTTTCGATTTTCTGTACGTGTGTGTAGCTACCATGAAAATAAAATGGAAACTGGAAGCGAATAGTATGTGGAGAATAGCAACAAGTCATTTTAACAAATCATTTCTAGCTGAAGCAACATCCATCTCTTTATGCCATCTCTCGAAGGATTACGTTTTAAGGTCGCGGTCATTCATAACACAGTGCGAAAATGACAAGTTTTTCACCTAATGACAGTCTAATAAAGGATCATCTTTCTTTGAAGCGCATGATTTAGAACCGTAAGCGCACTATCAAATTACTTCGGTGTTACCGTTTTTCGTGACACCCCTCGATAGAACAAATTCCTTCAGGAATTAGATTTAAAGCTGTGCAGTTTTGATATTTTCTTTTGTTATTGACAATATGCACACCAATAATTGCCTGTATAGGTTAGAACCCATCTGTCAAATTGCTAGACCCCATCGGTCAAAGTGTTAGACCCCATCCGTCAAATTGTTAGACCCCATCAGCCAAATTGTTAGACCCCATCGGTCAAATTGTTAGACCCCATCGGTCAATTGTTAGACCCCATCGGTCATATTGTCAGACCCCATTTGCCAAATTGTTAGACCCCATCGGCCAAATTGTTAGACCCAATCGGCCAAATTCTTAGACCCCATCCGTCAAATTGTTAGACCCCATCGGTCAAATTGTTAGACCCCATCCGTCAAATTGTTAGACCCCATCGGTAAAATAGTTGGACCTAATCGGCCAAATTGTTAGACCCCATCCGTCAAATTGTTAGACCCCATCGGTCAAATTGCTAGACCCCATCCGTCAAATTGTTAGACCCCATCGGTCAAATTGTTGGACCTAATCGGCCAAATTGTTAGACCCCATCGGTCAAATTGTTAGACCCCATCCGTCAAATTGTTAGACCCCATCCGTCAAATTGTTAGACCCCATCGGTCAAATTGTTAGACTCCATCGGTCAAATTGTTAGACCCCATCCGTCAAATTGTTAGACCCCATCGGTCAAATTGTTGGACCTAATCGGCCAAATTGTTAGACCCCATCGGTCAAACTGGCGCATCGACTGGTCGTCTCTAGTCCTGGATTAGCTCAGTCAAAGCGAACTCTTTCTCTCTTCCTAGTATAGAAAGAGTCACAGTTCCTCTTATAGATATGGCCATTGATCTCCATCCTCGAATCTGTGCATCTTTCGCCGAACGTTCCAGAACGCCGAGGTTCGGACTTACGGGCCTTTTTTTAAAAAAATAGTACAATGAGGAGTATCGTGGCGCATTGTTTTAGACCGCGACGAAACTCCCAAACCTGAGTAAGGAATGGTTTTTGCCATTTTAGAGCTATTTTTGTTGTGGGCGATAATGGTGGTGCTATATCCTGATCTCAAGAAAACATATACATTTCTCGGTACGATATTTAAAAACCGTGCGCCATAATTTGTAATCGGGCCATTTGTGTGATGCGCCATGTCGAGAATAAGGCCATCAGTCCGAGTCGTGCTCCAAGATTGGCAAAACTGACATCAATATTCAGTTCTGTTATTAGGGACTCTTGCTGTCAAAGGAAGACCGGAAGAGTCATCTATAACCAGGTCATCTCGGTCCAGCCGAGCTTTTACTGACACATCTTCGAGCTGTTGAAATCAATGAGCTAAACATAGCGAAGGATGGACTGGCAAATTAAAAGTTACGCATAGGTCGAATAGACGTCGAATAAATGTCATAAAATCGACACTGGATAATCGTCGAAAAATCGACCTTGTATAGACGTAGGTGCACAACCAAGAAAAAAACAAACTCTTCATATTATCGCTCACCGGAAATGGTAGCTAGACAGCTGACTTCGTGAACAGAGCAAAGCAAGGAAGAATAAGAGAATTTCATGAGGGTGTAAGTTTTTTCCGATTTGGTTTTGAAAAATATTCATGGAAATCGATTTCATACATATCCTGTGGTACCGAATAACCACAGAGCAGGGTGCTGTAATGACTGTCGCTGTCAAGATGTTCTCGACGTCTGTACAACGTTAAGAGAAAGACGTAGTTCCGACTTCCATTTGCAACCTTTACACAACGTTGAATAGACGTCAGATGATCGACGTCTATCCAACGTCGGAAGGTAGACGTTGTTTCTTTTCCATAAACAACCAAAACTTTACGTACGAAGCCAGTCGACCGATGCATAGCCACTAGTTGATGCATAGTCAATAAGTCAATTCTAGGCCAACTCGAACCCCCCCCCCCCCCCCCCCCTCAAATTCAACCTTTATATGCCCTATGGTGTTTCAAGGGTTATGCCTATCTTGATATTCCATAGATACAATAAAAATTGCTTTCTTAGAAAATATAAAAATAATTGTTGGGCCTCTTACTCTGTGCGAAATGAACTGGATTACGTGTTCGTGTTTTGACCTTCCCAAATCACGTGATCACATGACGACCGTAGCGATACAATATTTATTTAAGCCCGGGTTGGAACAGCTTATCAACCGAATCGGGGCAAAAAAAAACATAATCAAATGTCTCTTTTACGATACGCACAGGGGCAGGATTGTCACTGTCTCAAAATCCCACAAATAAATAAAAAATGCTTCGAATTTACTAACTTAAGAAAAAAAAAGCTTGCATACTCATAGTACATCGAAGTTGTGTGATTTGAACGTTGTTTGGCATAATAGGAAATAATCAGATATGGGAAGTCCCTTGACTTACATCGGTTAAAATTATGTCAAGCCTATGAGAAATTTATGCATTTTATTGAGTGAGATACCTGAAACCATTTCGTTGGAAGACAGAGTGAGAAAAAATGTCGCAATACAGTGCATTTCGATTTTTCATGTTTATCAAGATTTGGTGTGATTGTTGGGAAACTAAATTGATGTCAGTGCTTCCTTTTGTGAATCTGCTACCAAGAAAAAATATGTTTACCGCATTTTCAAGAAACCCGCAACTTCAGTGGGTTTTTTAATAATAATAATAATAATAATAATAATAATAATATATATATATATATATATATATATATATATATATATATATATATATATATATATATATATATATATATATTTATTTGTATAAAATAAATTAAGTTAAATAAATAAATAATACGTGTCTATATATGTGTGTGTATGTGTGTGTGTGTGTGTCTGTTTCGGAGATCAAAGTTGTCTTGTGTTTCTACTCCGGCAATCCTCAGCTCCGTGATTTACAGAAACACCTCACTTCTTGGTCGTATGGTCGTGCACCTGCTGTCACTTCTTGGTCGTATGGTTGTGCACCTGCTGTCAGTTCTTGGTCGTATGGTCGTGCACCTGCTGTCACTTTGGGTCACGGATGGCGAAATGTTTTCAACACCGTCGCCCCTTTTTTGTCCGAACTTATGCAAAACTTTGAAAAAGCCGAGAAACAAGTGTCACAAATTTAATAGTTGATTCTTGACAAATAAGTAAAGTTCTTCATCGAGGACAATTGATTGGGAATAACCATGCATCATAAAAAAAAATAAATAACTGATCTGAAGAAAAAATGATTTCATCTGTATTTACTTTTAATATTATTTTTTTTTCTAGAACCGAAATTTTACGAACTACAAATATTATGCATCTTTCTAGCTTTTCTTTTTAATTTTTTTATGGCGAAAATTTAGCATGTAGCATTCTATTGTTGCCCAGAGCCCGGCGCTTAACTGAGATAAGCAATCTGATAATAATATCCCTCGCTACGGCTGCCGCCAGAAAAGTGGCAAAAGTATGGTAATTTAGGTGTAAAAAATCCCTATGTAATTCTAGCCTATTCTGACGCCATATTAGAGTAATGTCAGTCTTTTTTTCATGTAATATGTAGGAATATACATGAATAGATGTGCAGAGGAACATGTCGGAGATGAAAGGCTGATTGACAGGTAAAATTGGATGATTACTACTTAGCTGTATATTGTGGCTATTTCCTTGGTGATTTATTGAAACCAGTACCAGCTAAATAAATATTAACCTCAGTCCTAATGATCCCACTCGCAGTTACTTAAAAGACGTAACGCCTTATAATATGAATTTGGTAATTATACGTTGGCGTAAAAGATTAGAATCAACTAATTTACGCTCCTTTTTTACAGTACGCCATGTTTTTATAATTGAGATACACAGGGAAAGACGCATTATGACTCTCGACACATTTTTGATACACAATTCGTAATAGCCTTGGCGTCATATAAAATTAAAGAAGCAGCCAAAAAGAAGCAGAAATTATGTCAAAATGACACAGTTTATAGTGTAAAACAGAATACAAAATATAAAGATGACCATAAATCAAATGTATTTTTTTATTCAACATCAAAAGCTCCTAGAATGTCACAGACAAATAAATATTTTTGGTTAATGATATAGTTTACAAAAACAAATCACATGACAAAAGATAAGATAACATTAACACGTTATAATCAAATTTAATTATAAGGCTAGTTGTTGTGATTTACCCTTATTAATAGCAGCTTGAGGTAAACAACAAAATGAAGTAGCTACCCCCTTTTCCCTAACATCACCCTTAAATTAAGAAGAAAATTTAATTTATATTTAAATTTCCTTAAACCAATATAAGTAACAAATATTCTTTTCATCAAGGTCTTCCAAAATAATTTTAATGAAATTTAATTTTAATAATATTTTATATGAATAGATTTCATACGGTAAAGAGCAGTTTTCTTTGTGAATAGTTTTCACCAAGCCATCCTTAGTGACGTAAGGACGACCTCAATGTCAAGTTTAAAGGCAACAGTTTTGTAAAGGCGTCTATATAAATATATATTTGGTATATATCTTCATTTTTGGGTTTTTTATACAAAACGCAAGCAAGAAAATTACGTTCGAAATTACTTAATTCAGTAAATTTATTGCACTTACAGCAGATCTTATGCCTGGCTGCATGACCCGCTGACTTACCGCCGAGTTTCAAACCTGGCCTAAACCTCCCCTAAATCTGGCCTAAGCCCGGCCTAACGTTTAACGATAGCAAACAGCTATACACCATACACGCCGTAAACAAACAATAAAAAGCTGAACCACATTTTTTCAGTCGGTAGATGTAAGAAATATGGAGTATGTAGTGAAGCTCTGCTATATGCTTTGTCTATACCTTTATTACATAACCTCAATATAAATAAACCAGTCTAGATACTCTTTTTTCACTGTATACTAACTACCACACAAGAGTATCGTTTCTATAAATAAACTATGATAATTAATTCGATGTTATTAAAGTCGCTACTAAGTAAGTCTTAATGATGCTGCGTGTTGTTTCGCTTTCAGACGTAAATCCGCAATGCTGGAATTTTTCGATCCGAACAGACCATTCTGAGCAGCCAGATTGCTAAGCCCCAAAGCATACAGTGGCGAAGGGTAAAACAACATATTTGGAATACTGTTCGACAGGGCAGCAGTGCTCGGGCTTGTGTTCGCTGCCAGAACGGGAAGAGGCGAGCGTAGCGGGTCCAGATGTGTCATGTTTTCCATCTGAAATCGGTCAAATGCCATGCGCAGTGACGGCATGTTGACGTACGGAGCGACACGGCATCCCTCTGTTGGAGAATTATCCACTATGATTCCTACAACAAAGAGTAATATAACTACACTTAGGATTGAGAAAATTTTTTAAAAACATACTGTCAGCACGGCGGTGATGATTAAACACCTCTGTGCAGCGAAAACTAGAAAAGGCAGCTTTCACTTTCTAAACCTTTCTTCTTCATATCAAATTAATTATGCGTATTAATTTATTAACATCAACGCCATTAATCATTGCATTTATTTACACATGCATTTAATATCATTATCACTATTATTGTTATTATTATTATTATTATTATTATTATTATTTGAGAGAAACTTCTCCCTGTTGTGTACTTCGGTCTCCTTTTTACGTAGAAAAGTTGTTTTTTAGTAAACATAAGTTTTCGTCAAGATCTGCTTGAAGAGACAATTTAACCGAAACATAAGCTAATTTATGACACAATATTTCTACAATATCCTGTTTCATAGAAAGTGAACTGCAATCATGGTAATGTTTTCTCAGCACTTTTTCTAGATGTTATCCTGTAGCACTGGAATAATAATAAAAAAAACAAGGAGACCAAAGTACACAGCAGGGAGAAGCGTGGAAATAAGAATGTAAAGGTCTGAGAAGGAATGGGCTTGGAGGGGAGGGAGGGAGGGAGGGAGGGAGGTGGTGGGGAGGGGGTAAGGCTTATATGGGAGGGTACCACAAGCATGGGCCTACCTTTGTGAATGAGTGGGGGAGGGGTAGGGGGTTGGGGTTATATGGGAGGGGACCACAAGCATGGGCCTACCTTTGTGAATGAGTGGGGGAGGGGTAGGGGGTTGGGGTTATATGGGAGGGGACCACAAGCATGGGCCTACCTTTGTGAATCTGATTCTCCTGCTTCCGACACTTAGCCCTGCGATTTTGAAACCAGACCTTTAAAAACATCACAAAAATCTTTCTTAGCGTTGTTTAACGAAGTATATACGTATTTGCAATCAATAATACCATTGAACTTCAACAAACAGACCAGTGTTTCTAATGACTAGCATCAAAACATAATTTACAATATGTGAGTACAAAATATCGAAGCAGTAACTTTTTGCTTGCTTCGTTCTTCTTCCTACAAATGATCCACACACCTTTTTATATTTCACTTGTCAATTCTGAGTCATTTACGACAAATTATCATCACTTTATAGAGCTGGAATTTTAGTCTTGTTTTTGGGTGTGTATTACAAACTCTTCGAACGTTTTTGAAAAGTGATAACAGATAAATAGAGACTACAGATGAAATGTAAACACACCTGCACCCTCGCCTCTGACAGGCCTAGTTTTTTGCTGATTTCCTCTCTCATATAGGCATCTGGATAATGCGTTTCTTCGAATAGTCTTTCCAGCTCGTGGAGCTGTTCTAGGGTGAAGTTTGTCCGGCTTCTTCTTGGCTTGGCTTTCCCCCCTTCCCCGCATTCCAGTCCTAAAGTTGTATGCTCACTCACTGTTATACTGCAGTTGTCATCAAACGAAGACGCATGGGTGTTTCGCGTTGAAGCCTGAATCAACGCGGAGCTTTTTAAGGGGTTAGCGGAAGAAGAAGAGCAGTTTTGAATACCGCTTTTGGCGGTTACTATCTCATGTCCAGAGAAACAAGTCGAGTTAACGGTGCCTGTAAAAAAAGGTGTATATATATTGTCTTAAAAATAAGAAATATGTAATCGGTTACACAATTTGAATAATTTATGCATGTTTGAAACTTAAAACCGGGACATCAAAGGGGTCCGTAAGTAATTATATTTGGGAATCGTAATTCATACTGACAAATCAATTGTTCCTTTGTTGTCTGGAATGCCAGATATAATGTATTTTACTGCTGTGATAATTACTTAAGTCAGTTTTACTTATCTCCACCGAAAACGCAAGATATATCGCCTTTTCTTAGCAAGAAACCATTCCCTTTTCGTAGTTTCTAATTGTTTTTTTACTATCACTGTATTCCCAAAAAAAAGTATCATTAAAAAAACACAATGGGCCATTTAGAACGACTGTTTATCACACAAAGTGTCCTGTTACAATTCCAACTTTTTATTTTTACCAGATTTCATAAATGTATACAACACAAGGGGGGGGGGGGGGGTGGTCAGAACCGTGGCGGCAGGCAGCTGTGTGTCTTTTAATTAAAATTTTCATTTAAACTTTATTTTCAGTTGTTAATATATAAAAAGTACAGAGAAAATATTTGATATTGAATGCGTGTGAAATTACAAATGAATGAAAAAAGAAAAAGAAAAAAAGGAAAATGAGAGGAAGAACAACAGAACACCATATTGATTTATCATTCTAATAATAGCTATTTTTTCCAACAGATAAAATTCCACGCACGGCCCTAGCAACATATAAAAATAAATCTCTTTTGCCAAGTTACACAAATGAGCTCCATATCTTATGAAATCTGCGAAGGATAGTAGCACCGCCTTGGAATATTATGACACCATTTAAAATATGTTTGTAATTTTGGAGATATTTAAAATTTTTTAAAAAAGTAATAACTGGCCCCTCGAGAGCCAAGATGAGGTGCCGATAGGGCGATGTCTGAAGATTAAAATCACAATGTCACATCAATCACGGTCACAGACCTGTGACTTCAGCAAGCTGGTGAACATACACTGTAGGGGTGGGGGGAGGGTTAATTATAGCGCTATTATGAGCATATTATGAGGTCTTTTACTCGTGACTGGTGGATAACTAGTAATTTATGCCCTAAAATTTGTCTCCATGTTTTACCCTGCTCTGTAATTAAGGAATTTCACTCTAAAAGTGTCACGCGAAATGGAGAAAGAGGTTTGGTTTTAGATGGTGTTTATATCTACATGCCATTGTTATTACCCCCTAAAATCAAGACTACGTATCTTTATTAATAATGGGTGTTATTTAAAAAAACGGTAATAAGTATTTGATATTCTCAGTTGACAAAGAATAAACGACTTTAGAGGGGGAGATTGTTGTTATGGCTTCAAGTTCTATCTTCTCACGCCTCACTGCAGCGCAGAAAAAGAGGTAATCAAACAAACAAACAAACAAACAAACACACAAACAAACAGACAAAACATAATAAACCAACAAACAATGGTGATTTCCTCTCTGCTTAATGTTGTCCCTCTGTTAACTCAACTAATATATGCGCCACAGTGAATCTGTCAAATTAGTGACGTTATTAAAATTTTCAGTGACTCTGTCAAATCTGTATATGATTTAGTAAATATATTGTTTGCAGCTTAAAAAAAACATAAACATTCGGGCTGAGATTGATGTAGTCTTGTAATTTTGAAGTTGTTTGATATACTTTTTGCTAATATTACGACTTCTTCTTGTTTTTGTTTGTTTTTTTTTTTATCAAAAATATTCCATGAATAGCCTTAAGAACTTGCTATATCGCAGAATTCACTGAGAAACGTATCTGTAAGGTTGTTGTTTATTAAACATGACACATTTTACTCGAAAGTTGAGGACGTTGAGGACTGTCATTGCTGTTTTTTTATTACAAACAATATTTTCTGGACATATATATATATATATATATATATATATATATATATGTATACGTACATGTAGGTGTGTGTCTAGATATCTATGCATTACCATTATATTTGTTACCGATGATGTATCCAATTAAAAAAAAAAGATGTTTCGAAGCGGCCGTTAAGACGTTTCACAACCAATGCTTGTGTGAGCAGATGAGTCTATAGACGAGTTTAGCTGTTAAGTTCACGTTCTGACAAAGAGCATTCACTGAAGTTACTTCTCTGATTCCGCAGAATTGCGTCTCTAGATTTATCTACAGCATGAAGCGTAAATAGCACTTTTATCTGATTAGAAATAGAAGTAATCTGAAACTATGGACGGGGTGTTATGAAACACATTGAAATGCACCTTAAATCGTGTAATTTAAGAAGGGTTAGAAAAGAAAAAACTGCCGTTAATTTTAATAAATGCTGGGATTATTCTGTAACAGCGCCATTGTGAACCGGCTGAAAAACTTAAGACCACCCAAGGAAAAGGTTTTCTCTGCGTCCATTCCAATATACTCCGTTCAGAAGAAAACTGGAACAGACAAAACTGCTGGCTGAGATACAGAGAAGCTGCTGGCTGAGATACAGAGAAACTGCTGGCTGAGATACAGAGAAACTGCTGGCTAAGATACAGAGAAGCTGCTGGCTAAGATACAGAGAAGCTGCTTGCTGAGATACAGAGAAGCTCCTGGCCGAGATATAGAGAAACTGATGGCTGAGACCTAGTCAGAATTATATCCAGGAGAATACATCCACTCAAGTACTAAGCACGCCCAGCGCTGCTGCGTATAGGCAAATGGTCTACTCCATCGCACAAAGCTAGAGCCAGTAGCGAGGGTCTGTCGAGGTACGTGACGTACGGCTTCAACACCCCCCCCCCCTCCAGCTATTACTGCGGGGGAGGGGTGTCTGTTGTATGTGTTACTGTGGGGGGCGTGGTAGGGGGTGACCGTTTTATGTGTTACTATGGGGTAGATGGTGTCTGTTGTGTGTGTTACTGTGGGGGGAGGGGGTGGCCGTTTTATGCATAACTGCGGGTGGGGGTGTCGTTAGTAATAATAGTAATAGTGGTAAGTTTTTATATACCGATTTTCCAGACAACCTGCTCAAACCGGCTTACAATGTGCGCATACATGTATATAATTATTGATTACATTTTTTTTTAAATTCAGGATTATTATAATTTCGACGTACCTATATAGTGTCTCTAAAATCCCAGTCTATTGGCACATACGTCTACAACAGTGCAACTCTTATTTGGTATTAGAGGACTATGTAGGCCCATTGACATCCCTTTTGGGGGTTTGAAAATTGTCATTATTCCTGACCACGAGCGGGATTCGAAACCGGGCTACAGAACCACAACTGCATGGCTGGCAAGCGTCTTTAACCACTCGGCCACCGAGCCCCCATCCGTTGTATGTCATATTGTGGGCTAGTGGAAGTTCCTTGGATGTGTTACTATGGAGGAGGGGGTGACCCTTTTGTGTATTACTGTGGGATGGGGGTGTCCATTATATGCATTACTCTGGGGGAAGGGTGTCCGTTGTATGTGTTACTGTGGTGTGGAGTTGACCGTTGTATGTATCACTTCTCGTTATATTACTGGGATCGGAGACTTCTGTTATCCTGAACAAAACATTTATTACGCATAAAAATTTGCAAACTCGACGAATTTCACAATGTCGGATGGAAACTGGATAAAGCGCATTACAAACAAACGTCCCCTGAACTGTACACCTGCCATAGCATTATCATACACCCGCATACGTCAGCATCGTTGTAGGCTGTACTAGCTGTGTACTCTGGATACTTAATTGCTTTTTAACTGTACTTTTTAATGGGTTAAGGATATAAATAATTATGTAAACATAATACAAATAATCACTAAAGCAACACGTATAACAAGTCTCGGCAGTTGTTGTTTACATAACAGGTCGATACCAAGCAGCTATTGATAAATTTCATACCACATTTTCGCCAACATAAGATATTATATAAACCATTATCTTTTTATATGAATAAAGAAACTTATGAATTTAAAAACAGTTTCTTATGCCTTTGTTCATGAAAGTTGCTATAATGTTTACTTTTTTTGAAGCAGGAAACGTCTTCTTGTAAAATATGTTTTTTATGTTTTTGTTCGGTCAATTGTTTATTTTCTAAATATTAAATCTATGTATTTATGTTTTAAAGACAAACATTAGTAAAATACTAGGAAAAAATGAAACATACCTTGTCATATTAATAGTAGATAAGAAAGACATACTTACAGTCTAGCATTGAAATGTCGCCCCTTATAATAAATGATATTTGAAGACACTAAGGTCGAAACAGAACCAAAGTTTCTCTTACATTGAAAATTCTTTTTTCATTAGTTTCAGTGAAAATAGTAAAATCAAGTTAGATAAATAACAAATAAAAAAAATTGTTTCTGAAAATTTCGATAGCACGCCATTCATTAGAACGGTTGGTGTAGAAATTTTAATTTTATCACTGAAAAAATATGTATGAGTTGTAGAATTTTAAAAGAAATTCAGTAAGATTGTTTAGGATATCACATGCACACTGACACATTCGACAGTGTGAAAACCATACAGACCAGCAAGGGTGCTAGGTGTGTACTTATTAATTTTATGCCTTGGGAATCTGACTTGCATTTTATCCATATCTTATGCAGTGAGAATCTGAATTAAATTTAATCTATATTTTATGCAGTGTGAATATGTAATTGCATTCTAGCCATTACTTACACAGTGGGAATCTGTAATTGTATTTTAACCATATTTTACACAGTGGGAATCTGTAATTGCATTTTAACCATATTTTACACAGTGGGAATCTGTAATTGCATTTAATCAACATTTAAAACATTAGAAAATTTATCATTGCCTTTTACGTATGAAATTTCACACTCATTAGCGAATGTATGTAATTTAAATAAATATCAAATTGTTCTAAATTTTGACAAATGGTTTTTGTTCAATGAGGTTATGCTCTATAGATAATGAAGTTAATTTAATTTAATTTCAGTAAGATGTGTATCTTTGCATACAGTGAACCAATAAATGCAAAAAGGAAAACAAAGCTTTTATTTTCAAAAGATAATTGGAGCTTAAACGTGGGATTTAAATGCGACAATTGTAAATCCTAAATAGCATGAACTAATATTGGCATATTACAGTTGCCTCATGTGTTGAAGTTCTTTTCGTTATGGTACGCAGCGCTTTTTCTATAGAGAAATAAATGCAGAATATTTAGTTCACATGACTGTTTCGATTATCTTCAATGCTGTATATATGTAATACGATTTTACAAATTATAACAGTTTAATAACGATAAAGATTGTATCCAGACACGACCATAATTTATGTGTTGATAAGATACATTTGCAGAAAGTGTTTTACTTTCTTGATGTAATTTACAGACAGCCCTCTTGTTGCTGCTTTTATCTTGGAGTTTTACAATAATTAAGCCTGCATACTAAAGAGTAAAGAGTTTATATCAAATGCATGGTTCTTAGTATTTACACGAGTTTTTCTAAGATATCATATCTTTTGCTGTTTGCTGTGCATATCACTGCGTAAAATCCGTACTTACGTAGGTGTTGCACAGCTCAAAATGTATAAACAACTTTTAGAAGGAGCAAGTATTATTTAATGTTACCAAACTGAACTTACGGCGGTGTTTTTAAAAATATATAACTCGGATACTTGCGGTAAAGCAATGTAATAAGTGGTTTAAAGATCGACTGCATTTTCTCAAGAGCGTACGCAAAAACACAATCTGTAACCAAGCGCATTTTCTTAAAACCATTTAAAACTAAACTTGCTTAATCGAGCATTCACTGCTTTCGCCAACAGTCTGACTAGGAAACGTATCTCAAGTCGATACTATATGGACTCACATACACTCACATACACACACACACACTTTCCTGCTCAGTTTCCTAGAATTGTGCATAAGGGTCGTGCAAAGAAAGAGTGTACGTGGATGATGTAGTGCCGATAGAAAAAAAAAACGAAGTAAACTTATTAAGTTTCCCATGTTGCTATCCGATGTCCTTTCATGTTATTTCTTAATTCCAGTTGATCCTTGAGATTTATATGTCCCAGTCGATGCAGTCCCAGTGAAAATTTTTATATATATATATATACATATATATATATATATATATATATATATATATCTGTGTGTGTGTGTGTGTGTGTGTGTGTGTGTTACAGGGTATCTTTAATTTCAGGTTAAGTATACTTACATTGAAAATTAGGCCTGAAAAATTAAAGATGAAATGCATGTTAACCATATCAAATATATATATATATATATATATATATATATATATATATATATATATATATATATATATATATATATATATATAAAATATATAAAATAAATGTAAAGCTTACAAAAGCAATATAGTAACCGACAGAAATATGATTTTTTAACTGTTGGGTTGGGGTTTTGCAATTTTCTACGGGAGTCAGCATGTTTACATATTTGTAAAATATAAAGTAGTAGTGACCTATAAAAGACACATGGTTTTACAATTCCAGACATCCCAAATATATATTTACTAAATAAAAGAAATATTGTGTAAGTGAACACAGACTCTTTATGTTTATAGCAACAACTCTTTTTTCTCATCTTGGTTTGGTTTTGATCAGTACTTTAAGAGGATAAATTAGGTGTGCTGAACTCACGTAGAGTGCATAGGTTTTAAGAATTATTACAAATCCTACGCGTTGCAATCTATATTCTCAGGTCAATAGGCACCTTTTGTTTAGCTTAATTAGCATTTTTGGACCTTGTTGATTAACACTCCTATTCTCTGGGCTTTCTCGTACGCAACAAAAATGTGTTGACCAACCTGTCAGCGGCAAACCCTCATTATTTTATACAATATTAGCTTTTGCGCGGGAAAATTATTAACTCGCAAATAAGAAAAAAAGTCTCTGGGGAGTTAAATGATTGTATTTAAGTACAAGCAACTACAAAATGATTACAGCTGTAAGATTCTGTTTGAAAATGGTAGCCATTAAAACTGTTTCCATACATGCTGTTGTTATTTTGTAAATATACACGAAAGGGAATTTTTTTGCTTGTTTGAAACTCTTTACATAACTGTTATTTTATGTAGGAGTTAATGCAGTTGATGCAGTTATTTTAAGAAAGTGTCAAGCATGCAGTTATTTTAGCAAAGTGTTAAGCACGCAGTTATTTTCACAAGAATCAATTTATACTGAATGATATTTATTTTAAGATTTCATTAATGTTTACAGTGCATAAAAATTACACAGTAGAATGTTAAATGTTGGTATAAACCTAGAAAAGTATTAACTAAATGTCTGTTATTTCACCTTGCCCTTCTTGTTCATAAGTAAACTTAACCTTAGCTGGTAACTCCTTACAAAAGTTTTCAAACCTGTGCAATTATCAGATTTTCAATCAAACTTTCATTGACTATTATGAAGTGCGCCAATTTATTTTGTTTGCTTTAGGTTATCAACAGACTGAATATTTTTGGTTTTGCATTGTGTAAGTAAAAAGTTCTTATCTTCTTAAGCGGTTTTTTATTTGCTAAGAAAACAAAAAGTTAAATAGGTGCACATATAAAGCAAATCAACTTCAACGCACTGTTATGAATCAGTTGAAGTATACTGGCTCAGTTGATTCAAAATCACATAGTTAAAATCCAAAGAGAATATAAGATAATTAATCCCACAGATTCTTGTTTCCAGACTTAACCAGAAGCAGTTAAGAGGAGCAACAGATATCTTTTAAAAATATAAGTGGTTCTGTCAGCTGCTATTTCGATGATGTACTACTGGAACAATCTAGTATGTAGTCTTTGAACATTGAAGAACTACCCAGTCAAACTTTAAACAATACTGTTTGTGCAAATTGAGGATAATCCTTCCAAAAGCTATTTTAGCCCTAAACTAAGACTATCAGAAGAAGAGCAAGTGATAAAAAAACCCAGAAAAGCAGGCCTGGGTTTTCTGCTAGAGGAAGAGCAGGCACCACAAAACCTGCGACGAATAAGCCCCATAAAACCTTACATGAAGAGCAGGCACCAGAAAAAAATAGAAGAATCATTTTATAAAAGAAGATTAAACACTACAAAATTTTTGAACAATTAGTAGGGAGAACACCACAAAAGCCTACAAGAGCTAGCACTACAAAATTTTACAAAAGAATTATTTCTGAGACGAAGAGCAAGCGCCATAAAATCGTACAAGAATATTTTAGAGAAGGAGATCAAAGAATAAAAAATGTAAAAGAAATACACAATAAAGCAAATTGAATGATGCAAGTTTAACAAAAGGCTTGACCATTTAAAAATTTTGTTTCAAGCATTTATCAATTACAGTTTTAGCTGCAGTTTGGCCTTTCAGACAATATATGAGTTGTTAGAATCGCCAGGTGTACCTACTTTGATGTGTAACAGTTTACGAAATAATGATACTTGATGCAGTTAATGTTTGATTTATTGTAATAGGTTTGAGAGCCATTGGACGATCAATCGATAAGTGAATGACAGCAATGGCTTTTTAATCACTTTAATATGTGAACAACTTTATCAGGTTAATGTGACAGATTTTGCGCCTCTGTAGTAAGTATTGCTGTAGATATGTAAATGTAACATGAAAACTGGTCAAACTGCACACTTAAAGCGTTTAGTTAGACCTGCCTCAAAATCAATCGATTAAGTCTAAATTGTGGAAAAGTTACCATTTGCAAAAAGAGTATATTTTAGAAAATGAACTGCTGCTCTTTGAATGACTATTTAAATCACAATCATCTAACATCATTTTAGTGATATACGATTAGGGATTGTGTCGGAAGGTGATCAAATGTTCTTGACTGTCCTTCCTCACTATTTGAGGAAGGGGGGGGGTGTGGGGATGTGGAAAAAATTGCCAACTTTTATACTTCAGATTTGAGATAGCCTAGAATCATGAAGCGATTTCATGGACTTGAAATAAATGCAAAAATTTATAAATAAATTTATTAAGACAAGACCAGGCGATTTATAATCCCCTCATCACGCCAAAAATATTCGGCGATACTTAAATTGATTTTAATTCTAAAAATGTTTTCAGTTCCAATTGAAATATTGCCTGGTACTCCTTTCCCAAATTGAACCTCCACCAAGAAGAGAAATGTATTACTTATAGCATATGTACAGGACGAAAAATTGCAACATCAACACATAATAACCCCCTTCCGAATAAAAATGCTCTCACTCTCAAAATTAAATATATTTTGGAATGGATTACTACCGTGTTTTCCGAATAAGGGATAAAAACGAAACAACAATCTTCAGAATGCCTTGAAGTAAATATCAGTCAAATGCATATGTATATGACTCCTAAAACTACAGCGCTAACCGTGTCTATCTATATGACCCCTAAAAATATAGCACTAACCGTGTCTATGTATACGACCCCTAAAAATACAGCGCAGACCGTGTCTATAGTACGATTTAGTCGCAGTTGCCTGTTCCGGTACATCCCAAAAATGCCTAAAATTCCAACTCCATCAACATCGGATTTGCCACATATCAATAAAAAAGCATGTATCTTATTGGATCCGAGAAGCAAGTTTTGTTGTTGCATAGCAAATGCAAAATATTTCTTAAACGCTATTGCAAAGTGTAAATTTAGAGCAATTAATTTAATAACTTGTTGTTTGTTTTTTTTATTAATTTCGTTCATTTCAAAACTGGGCAAAAATAATGCAGGTACACTAAAAACATATATAATTAAGATACTCTATGACCAAAGGTACTCTTTATCACTAACTATGATCTATTACTATCAAATTCCCGAAAGCTTAACTTTTAAATATTTTCATGAACATTCTAACTGCAACAACAAGAGAACCAGGGGTGGAAATTAAAGTACTTCATTGGTTCTTTTAAATGGAATTGCAATTATAACTCTTTTCAAATTGACTAGTGTTTGTAATTGTTCAAACCACTTCTGCAACGAGATGCAATTAATAACAGTAATAATTCCAATCCTTTTGGGTAAAATTCAATGGAATAATTTTTGATTTAAAAATAAAAAAAAAGGATATATAAAAATATGTTGTATTTTGTTATACTCAGGCTGAGTATGTGATGGTTTAAATTAAGTTTCATTCAATAAAAACTGCAAAAATGTATGGTTAAATAATAAGAATATATGTTCATAAAATTCCACTGATATCGCTGACTAATGTTTAATACGTTTATACAATTAGAAGGCCTTGGTCAAACCAAAGAGTGCGGTTTTCAACATTAATTGTCCCTAATACAAGACGTGGCTGATATTTTATTCTTTCATTATATTATTAAATTTAGTTGACTCTAAGTGGTTTTACATGAATATTTATAGCTTTTTGATAATGTTCGTGCCTGATACAATGTTATATGTGAGTGGGTAATTGGTCCATTCAAATCACAGAGACAACTGAAAGAAGACAATAGTCATACTAGAGAACGGATTATCTTATCACAGGTGATTGATGTAAAGAATCAAAAGAACACAAATACTCGTTATCTTTGTCATCTTTGAAGGGTTATCGGTGCTATTCGAAGAACAATCAATTCTTTTAAATCGTGTTATTAATTATGCACGAAACCTTGTCTCGATACGGGTTATTTAAGATACTATCACATGAATAGTGGTGTCCAATGGCAATAATGTAGCAATGGCAATTTTGTCACACATAGCAATGCAATCACAATGTTAATGCTATCACAGTGGCAACAGTACTGCAACGGCAGTGCTGTTATAATGACAATGCTGTCATAATGACAATGATTTCGCAATGGCAATAGTATTGAAAACATCAGTGCTATCATAATGGCAATGTTGTTACACTGAAATGCTATCACAATAGTGCTCTCACAAGTGACAAAGTGTTACCATGGAAACACCATCAGAAGAGTAGCAAGGAGATCTTGGACTGCATGTTTGTGATGTTCCTTTCTTACCACTTATTTACAGATGCTTAGGCATAAACAAGTTTGTAAATAAACCTCTTTCGATTATTAATGCCCTGATGTAAATAACATGATGCAAATAGCATGTAAATAACATGTTCACACATTCACTTATACACTCGGTCCGACGGGAAGTTGTTCAACCTGCATCATTACAGGCCAAAACAAAATGTTTATCAAAGAACTGCTATTTGCTGATGTTGCTGCCTTAACAGAACACAGTGAGGCAAAGCTGCAGGCCCTAATAGACAAGATACAAGATGCTTACGAGAAATTTTCCCTCACAAGCAGTGTGAAGAAAACTGTCGAGAATCCACCAATGATAACCCTAAACAACACTCCTCTGGAGACTATGAACAAATTCTGCTATCTCGGCTCAACCACAACTGAGAGTGTAGTCCTAGACGAAGAAATCAGAATCGGCAAGGAAGCTACAACCTTTGGCAGACTTACTAAACGTGCATGCAAGAACCCGAAACTCACAACCAAGACAAAGGTGACCATCTACCAGGCATGCATTCTCAGTACGCTTCTATACGGCAGCGAAACATGGACCAATTACACCTACCAGGAACAATATTTTTCATCTCCGCTGCTTGCGCCGCCCGTTTGGTATCAGTGGGAAAGACAAAATCTCAAACCAAGAAGTTCTTAAACAAGCTAACCTTCTAACTGTATCTGGCCTTATAAAGCGCCGTCTGCGCTGCTCGGCCATGTTCGCCGCATGCAAGATGGCAGGATTCCAAAAGACCTGCCGTACGGGGAGATTGCCGATGCGAAACTTCCCATTGGCCGTCCTAAGCTCTGCTCCAAGGACGTATGCAAGCGCGAACTCCAAGCCATGGGCGTACCAACTGACAAGTGGGAGACCATCGCCGAGGATCCAGTTACCTAACGTTCTACCGTTCGCGGGGGTGTCAAACTCCACGACAGAAGATAGTTCGACCAACTGGCAAGGAAACGGGAGAAGAGGAGATGCAAAAGCCTCGCGCAGAATTCTGCAGATGTCCATCGTCTCACGTAGACGGACGGATATTGACGAAGATATTAAATGTCTTGTTTTTTTTTTGTTTTATTAATCAAACGTCAGTTACTCGTGTCCATAATTCAGCACTTATGATGACGCCACTATTGTTTAATTTTAGACCACTAAGTACTCATACAACTAAGTACCCATACCACTAGGTAATCATACCACTAAGTACTCATATCAATAAGCACTCACACTACTAAGTACTTAAACTACTAAGTATTCATACCGCTAAGTATTCATATAACTAAGTACTCATACCACTAAGTACCTAAACCACTAAGTAGTCATACCACCAAGTACTCATACCACTAAGTACTCATATCACTAAGCACTAACATCACTAAGTACTTAAACCTCTGAGTACTCAAACCGCTAAGTGCTCATACAACTAAGTATTCATACCACTAAGTACTTAAACCACTAAGTACTCAAACTGCTAAGTACTCATACAACTAAGTACTCATACCACTAAGTACTTAAACCACTCGGTACCCATACCGCTAAGTAATCATACAACTAAGTACTTAAGCCACTCGGTACTCATACCACTAAGTACTCCTAACAACAATACGACCAGGTAGCAGTGGTTATTGTATGGAAAATTTGATATATTTTATGTAAATGACATTACTTGTAATAGTAAAATATTATTTGATGATATCCATCCATGGGAACAAAATAATTGGACTGAAAAAATGTATGCTCTTTCCTGTTTATTGCTGTTATCTATGTGTTTGAACTTCAATTTCAACGTTAAAATACGAAAAAGTCTTTTGATTAAAAGCATTTTTCATTTATTTATTTCTTTTTGATGATGCCTCACATTAGAAAAAAACAATGATTGAGTGGCTAAGTCAGTAACTTGGAAACAGTGCTAAGAAAGGTCGGGGATGCGATTGCTGGGATAAATGGCCAGAGGCGGTCCGGATGGAGTGGCAGTTTTAAAAATTTGCTTGCAGTGCTTCACGTTCTCCACAAATACTCCAATTTAATAATGTAAAAAAAAAACTTTATTCAGTGAACTGTCCAGGGGTTCGGAGGTTTCAGCTTCAGCTCCAGACGCACCGGGGTAAGGAAACGTTTTGACCCCCCAAAAAATTGACCCCCCGGTCGATTTGTTTTAGGATAACCCGCCATAACAAACAGACCTCCCCCATAATAAAATGACCCCCTCCAAATAATCATGTTTAAATATAAAATGGAAGTAAAAAAACGTGCATCTGGTTTTTAAATACTATTTTAAGCATTTTCTACCTCTTGATGTAGAAAATTATTATTTTGAGCCTTTGAAATGCCATTATTGAGCTTGGACAGATTTTTTGGTGACTGCATGTTAGTGGTGTTGGAAGAGTTTTCGTGTTTGAAAATGTAGATGTTAGTTGCCAGATAAATTGTTATTCGTGGATATAGTTTTTATTTCAATTAAAGAAACTAATAAGGTGGCCATATGTGGAAAGAAATAAGGAAATCAACACAAATTAAAATCATGGGTTAAAACATTTCAGGGGGGGGGGGTCTGTTTGTTTTAAAAGAAATCGACCGGGGAGTCGATTTATTTCGGGGGTCAAAACGTTTCCTTACACCGGGGTACCTAGTACTACTAACCCCTGCGAGTGCCCCTCAGAGATAGCCAAGGTATCTCCATCCCGTTAGAGTGTGTGCGATAGCCCAAGGTATCTCCATCCTCTCAGTGTGTGTAAGATAGCCCACGCTATCTACACCCCGTCAGACAGACTAATGTATGTGTGGGATAGACTAAGGTATCTGCATCCCGTCAGAGTGTGTAACATAACCCAAGGTATCTCCATCCCCTCAGAGAGTGTGGGATAGCCCAAGGTATCTCCATCCCATCATAGTGTGTAAGAAAGCCCAGGGTATCTCCACCACCTTAAAATTGTTCAGAAAGTGAGTGATAATATAACTTCAGAAAAGCAAGAAAAAATTAAAGCCGCAAATAAAGTAAGAGAGAGCAATAACTGGTGCATTTTATAACATTGCTAAATTTAATTATTTTACCAATGTGCTGCAGACACACGAATCAACATTCATTTCATTGATAAAAAGCCTTTCTGGGAGGGGAGGGGGGATGAGGTTATCATAGAACGTATACCTCTCACACAGGATATTGTCTCATTTTTTCGGGGGTGGGGGCGGGGATGGGGTGGAAGATTGTGATATCATATAATGTATACCCCTCACACAGGATATTGTCCCTCATTTTTTTGGGGTTGGAAGGAGATGAGGATATCACAGAATGTATACCCCTCACCCAGAATATTGTCTCTTATTTTTTGCGAGTAAAGCAAAGATGTCAAATAATAACGTTTCCTTATGACAGCAATCCTACTGTCGTTATGAGTAGTGTAATTAGGGACGGGGGAGATTTTCTGTAGTTCATTGTAAAATTCAACAGTTTTCTAGCGCGCATTTTTAAAATCTGTGAGGATCATTTTATTGGTTGCCCTCCACAAAATTCATGTCTTCTCCGCAGTGCTATATTAAGATCGGTGGATGAATGTTTCGCCTAAAGAAGGGAAATTCCTCAGGGTAAATCCGCATATCGAACCACAAGTACGAAAGTACACGATTCGATCTGTTGTGCGTTATTGCCCAACAGCCAACCTCTACGGCAGTTTGGTATGTTGTGTATAATACCGTTTTTACTCCTCAGACCGACTGGGTATTCCTTGAAAATAGTACTCATAAAAGTAAAGAATTACTTTTTAAAAATATCCATATGCTCTGTGTTTGTCCATAAAAATAGACATTGTCATAGGTCAGCTGTTTTATAACAACGCACTCGGGCAGATAGTTCCCGTTTTCATATTTCTATAGCATTTAAATTATAGCTCGAAATATTTCGACAGATCTTTTGGTTTATTGTGGATTATCTGTAGTTCATTAATATTTAAATTTATCTTCTATATTAAATATTAAATATAAAATATTGCAATGACTCAAGAATGTCGATAAAAATTGGGTGTGTAAAATCACGTAAATATTTATTTTTGAAAGCTGTCACTGACTGGATATCTCTCAGTAATTAGAAATATGATGACTCAGATAAGAATAGATATCTTTTATTTACGGTATCTATAAATAGATCTCTCCCTGTTTGTAGAGACACAAAAACAATACTTGTGAGTCTCAAATTTACAAATATAGAATCATTGTCCTTTTCACGGTTTGTTATCTTCATTCAATGATCGATTGATCGATGTTATATTTATGAGTGGAATGACACGGCGATATGAATAAAATTCGCAGTCTATTCATAATGCGTCCTAGAAATTACTCAGTTCCTCAAAATTATTTGATTTTATTTACGAAAGCCATGCAAATAAAACCTGGATCTCAAAATTCATGCGATATAAAATTAGATATTATGATTGGAGTAGGGCGGGGGTGGGAGGGGGGTGGGAGTGGAGGTGGGGAGCAACTGGCCTCACATACTGCAGCACATCCTCGCCAAGCGGAAATGAAGAAACGCAGGTTTTTCTTTCTTTAGGGGCCAACTTTTTTGCATGTCTTTACACTCACCCCCGGGGTTGCGAAGGTGCTATAACTGGCTAGCATACATATGTTGATATATACCGCGTAATACAATTTTACACTTAGAATCGCATTTTTGAAAATAAAAATGAAAAAGTTTTTTTTCTCTGACGTGTTGACTTTCCCATGGTCAGTTTTAGGAGTCTGTAGGAGAAAACGCGTTTTAAGAAACGAGGGTTCGCTTAACGAAATTAGGAAAAAATTACGAATCTGGTTTGGTGAAAACTACTGGAGCTGTAGCATTCAATCAAAATGCATAGACGGACGGACAAACGAGTGAAGTGGTGACGTCTGAAAGTGGTCACTACGAACAGGC
The DNA here is from genome assembly GCA_949752745.1 of Protula sp. h YS-2021. NCBI lineage: Eukaryota > Metazoa > Annelida > Polychaeta > Sabellida > Serpulidae > Protula > Protula sp. h YS-2021. Next base: position 14,318,971 of record OX457027.1, on the reverse strand, counting down.
ATTACTCCAAGTTTTTTTTTTGTGAAATAAGACATATCTGCCTTCAAGGACGTGACATATGTTGCCCCCCCCCACCCCTTCCCCGCATGTCCCACACTCCCCCCACCCCTTCCCCGCATGCCCCACACTCCATTCCTAAAACTTTTTGAGTCGTGTTTGATAGACGTGATGTTTGGTAACACAATCACACCTTGGGACTTTCAGTCTGCAGTGCAAGCAAAAAAAAAAAAAAACATTAAAAATGCTATTTTTAGCAACCGAAAATAAAAAAAATAATTAAACAAATCTGTTTATTTTCTTTCATGTGAAGTAAAAACCAACAAAAAATCTCAGTTTTGCAATGCTGATTTTATCACAAATGAAAATTAGATGAAATATTTAAAACCTGATTGTTGAGAGAAGGCGGGTAAACAGATTTCAAAACAGAACACTTTTGAGTAAAAATTCAACAACATATACCACAAACATGTATGCATACGGAATGGCACGTAAACAAAATGGGAAATAAATTGGTGTCCTTTTCCTGGTGTAACAGGATATCACCCAATAAGATATCATGATATTTTGGCCACCTCTAGGATAACTAACCCCCCTCCCCCACCCCATGGAAGGCAAGTTATGCTAGGATATCGTAGTCCCCTGTTAGTATGAAAGAACGTATATTTTATGTATTTTATCTCTCACTGCACTGAAAATTGTACAGTAAATGCGACCAGCATCGAAAAAAGAACAAATAAAATAATATCCCAGAACAATAATAGGTCAGATTACGGTTCTATATTTCATAAACCGGAGTGTAATGTTTATTTACATTTGAAATGTGCACATCATGTGATTTGCCTTCCTACGTTTTGTTGAGAGTTTTAAGGCAGATCCCTCAGCCTAGTAGGGTAACCACTTATAAGTGAGGGGCAAAGATATCCTAGGCGGGGCGGGGGTGGGGGGCAAGATAGCCATACCGGCTATGAAAACTAAAGCAAACAGCATAAATTTTATTTATAAAGTAATGCCTTCTTTTTTCAAAGATAAGTATTAAGCAGTGCTTACCTGTACTTGTCTTATCAGTGATAAGAGAACTTGTTTTGCTTAGCTTTGGTCCGTATCTATGTCCTAGAATTGATTCCACACTATATCCACACGTTGATATACGACTTGACTTGGATATGCTCACGATCTCTGTAGAGTCGTCTTGTGAACTGTGACTAAGGTTTAGAGGTGACGACATTATGGTCGCACTGATGTTGTCTCGCTGTGATTTTCTCCCAAACGAGGTCGTGACATCTGGTGAGTCAATGTCCACACGGGATTGACTCCCGATGGAGTCAATGGCCACACGAGATTGACTCCCGATGGAGTAAGACACGCTGACGTCATTTTCATCTTCTGTATCCGTTTTTCTGTCCATTTCGTTATCCGTGACTGAATTTAAAATGACACGACCGGAAGTTTTTATATCTTCCATGAAATATATTGCAGAGGGCTCGTAGCTCTTGCCAATACAATAAAACTTCTATATAAAAGAAATCCTAATTTTATATGTCCCTGTGTCTTGTCACAGAACCAAGTGACTCTAAATGCCTTGAACTATAATTGCAGATGATAGGTAAACATATGAATTCTATCTGATTTCTCTTTGATATTTGATTCCTCCAAAGTGTAGCAAAGTTCTCTAAAATATCTAATTTCATCTGATAAAAACCGCGTTAAACTGAGTCACCTATTAGAATACACGAATACAAGAGGAGATATCAATCGACTCAATTTTGCTTGTTATAATCTTTAGTGAATAAAGCGTCATTGTGAAGGGCGATAAACTTAATAACCATTATAGATGACACGTAATTACATTAAAATTGTATAATACTTTCATTCTTTTAGATCCATTGAACGTGCAATAATATTGTCATAAGTGCTGTGCTTACTTTGAAAAAATATGCACTGTGATAATGGTAGAAATTAGAACGAGAGATATTGTACCCTGCAACCATTTAAGGAGATGCCTGCTAATAGATGCCGACCAATGAAAGTGGAGAAATTTTTAACCAACCAAAAAGGGGAACCTAACTTGGCCTTTCTTTTAATGGGATGCTCTTTAGGGAAGGTCATCTTATTATCAAAATGTGTGATGTTGTTTTTCTTCTTCTTCTTTTTTATAGAAAATAACATTGAAGCGTTGCATGTAATTTAAAGGTTTTTGTTGTAAAATAGATCGTGTAAGAATCTTGTGTTTTCGTCCTCTCAACACATCAGTAAACTAGAAATACCTGTAAATAAATCTAAGCAAGTGAAGTCTTGTGTCTTTGAAGTCAAGATGTGGAATGTTCACCAATAATGTTCTGACGAATGGTACAAGACGTTGTGTATGACTGTTTCTGCCGATGTTTAAGAAAAGCGCACTAAAATCTAAACAAAACATAAAAGTCATAAAATTTTTACTGGTACAAGAATGAATTTTCGCGAGATGAATTCGCAGCCCCCTCCCTTGAAGGGGAAGGGGGACACTTGTTACCATGCGTGTCCAATGAAAAAAAAAAAAAACGCAGAGAAAGGAGATTAAATCCGAGGCGGAACAACGATATCTTTGAAAAAGGGGGGGGGGGCGTTTCATTCAGTATTGCGCGTTTTCCCCAAGAAGGGGTGGGGGGGGGGGTTCTTTCAGAGCTGCACTCGTGGGTTGGTTATTATTTCAAACCGAGCATCCGCATTTAGGGATCGTTTATAAAGTAATTCTTCCCTTATTCTTCTATATTTAAATATATTTAATGCATTCGTAACAGCTGATATCCAAAACTTTTAAAATAGAACCTCAATTAAAGAGATTTGATGGGTCCCACAGAAGATTTGGCCTCTTCCACGGAAATTCTGGCGGCTTCCATGGAAGATTTGGTGACTTCCACGGAAGGTTTGGTGGATTCCACGGAAGATATGGTAGCTGCCATGAAAGATTTTGGTTGCTTCCACGGAAGGTATGGTAGCTTCCACGGAAGATTTGGTGGCTTCCACGGAAGATCTGGTGGTACCACGGAAGGTTTGGTGGCTTCCACGGAAGATATGGTAGCTGCTATGAAAGACTTTGGTGGCTTCCACGGAAGATATGGTAGCTTCCATGGAAGATTTTGGTGGATTCCACGGAAGGTTTGGTGGCGTCAACGAAAGATTCCTTCGACACTCCCCCCCCCCCCCCCCTCTGATGGATGCCGTTCTTTAGTTTCATTCTGTGCTCTAAATAGATTTATGAGAAAACTTTCACTTCTGTTGGAATCAGTAAACGTAATGAAAAATCGAAATACAGCTGATTTTAAAATTGTTTGTTGTTGGTTTGTTGAAAAAAATTCCCAAATGTAACGGGTGCATCTGTTCCAGAAATTAAAATTCTCCTGCACCGGGCAAAACTCCTCATCAAGGGCCTTAAATTGGGCACAAGGATGTTTTACCCCCTCAATACAATGGATAACGTCACATACTATATGTTCCTTTTGCGGGGAGTGGGGAGGTTTTATACTTAGTCCAGTTCTTTTTGGGTGATCCCCGGTGTAACAGCATATCTTCCCCCCTGTACAGCTTTCCCCCTTCCCCCCCCCCCCCGTTTTGTTCTTTCTGTAACCTGTTTATCCCCCGCCCCCTCCCCCGCCATTCTAGCTTTCCACTATACTTCTCCCTTAATTTTTCTTTCTGCCACTGAATCAAAGCCACAATTACAACCCGTCTTTATCCGCCTTGTAACTGTCGGGTTTTAGTCGGGGGGGGGGGGGGTTTGACTTGAGGGGGTTGGGGCCGGGGGGGGGGGGGGGGTTGGGCCTAGACTCACATCACAGATATGCCTGACTTAATAAAAAGGTTTTGAGTTTTTTCTTGAACAATGTGTGGTTTGCGTCGTTTCGAAGTTCTGGAGGCAACGCATTCCATTTGCGCGGTGCTGAACATGCTCTGCCTGCATAGGATCTTGTTCTGGTTTTTGGTACAACCAACAAGTTGTCCATGCTGGACCGTAGAGGCCTGGTTGGACAGTAGGGTTTCAGTAACTCAGACAGGAAGGAGGGCTCTAATCCATGTATCGCTCTAAACGCCAGTAGCAACATTTTGAAGTCAATTCGTTGACCAATTGGTAACCAGTGGAGCCCTTTCAGGGTGGGTGTGACATGATCGAAATTCTGGTGACCAGAAACTACACGCGCCGCGATATTTTGCATCCGCTGTAGCTGATTAATTCGCTACTTTGAAAGAGCGTTTAATATGGCATTTGCATAGTCTAATCTTGAAGACACTAAGGCATAAACTCATTTTTTTTAAATATCCAACTCTGTGATGACGAAAATAAGTAAGATTAATCCGATTGTTTAATCACCTTGTTATTTACCACTGGCAATCACATCGCCCCTTTGGTCGAGGGGTATTGCCATCACAGATGGCTCTTGTTTTTTTTTTTTTTGGTTGAATTATGTTGAATTTAGTAAAAAAAGTAGGTTAAGATAGTTACAGTTTAATTAGTCCAATTATTCACATTAACAAATATTATCAAACTACATTTACATGCAAAAAAGTTCGTGTATGGGCTAGATATACTAGCGGGGGGGGGGGGGGGTGCATAGCCTAGTCTAGCTTCCTCCCTCGGGAGAGGGGAAGCTGTACAGGAGGGGGAAGGGGGATAAGAAAGCCTGTTACACCGACCATATATCTGTTAATGTCTTTTGATTTCTGTTACGATCACATCTGCCACATGGCGTAATTCATGTTACGACAACTTCTGGCATAATTCATGACTTCTGCTGCATGGCGCAATTCCTGTTACGACCATTTCTGCTGCACTTCTGGCGTAATTCAAGACACGACCACTTCTGCTACGTGGCGTAATTCATGTTGCATAACCTCATTATAATGACGCCATTCCTGATAAGATTGCTTCTGCATAGCAAACATCACCGACCCTACAACCACTCAAGAAGTGATGTGATCTTTGTTTACGTTATTTCATTAAAATGGCGTCTTTCGTGTTACGGTTACTTCAGTAAAAATGGTCATCCCTACAATAATCACTACTGACATGGGGTTAAATTTGTTATGGTTGCACATATCTGTAACTGCCATCTTTGCAGTGTGGCCATACCTGTGTGACTACACGCATGTACGTCATGAATGGTGGTAAGAGATATCTGAGCTCCTGTCACAACTCTGTTACTGCCAATTGTGACTATCTGTGACTGAACACATGCACGTCAGGAATGGTAGCAAGAGATATCTGAGCTCCTGTCACAACTCTGTTACTGCCAATTGTGACTATCTGTGACTGCACACATGCACGTCACGAATGGTGGCAAGAGATATCTGAGCTCCTGTCACAACTCTGTTACTGCCAATTGTGACTGGTTGTGACTACACACATGTACGTCACGAATGGTGGTAAGAGATATCTGAGCTCCTGTCACAACTCTGTTACTGCCAATTGTGACTGGTTGTGACAGCACACATGTACGTCATGAATGGTAGCAAGAGATATCTGAACTGCTATCACAGCTCTGTTACTGTCAGCTGTGCTCCGCGGTATTAAGGTTGTCACGGTCATTACGCTACTGTGGTCACGTTACATAAAAACGCAGACCTACGATAGACGAATGGGGACATCTTTCTCCTTATTTTTTTTGACAAATTTAGGACTTAAAGTAAAGGACTTTCACAAAATTTTCAAACAATTTCCTTCAAATTTTGTAGACATCCAGGCCTTTCATGCGTTTTCGTGTATGGCTGCAATACACTTCCACTGAACGTTCAGTTCAGGGTATCTTTCAATTTTTGATTGCCCTGAAAATTTTCAGGGCAAGTGTTCTTGGCCTAATATGAAGCCTACTATCTAACAGGCTAATTGAAGTTACGCGAGAACTGCAAAACATGAAAAAAATGGATATTTGGGTGACTACTACACGTGCAGATTAGTTGAGATATTTTATATTATGTTTTTTTTTAGTTAGGTAAAATCTGTTTTTAATCGGGAGAGTTGGGGAGGGGGGGGGGGGTGTGGTCATGATCGGGGTGGTATCATAGCTTACCCGTCTGTCGTGGTAATGTGACGTCATGTAAGAGCTATTAGCACGGCCAGCTTTACGTCACTTACCCGCGCCCTCGCCCCCTCCCCTCACGCTCCCCAGAGTACGCTACAAAATGACAGAAAAATTCACAAGGTCATCAAATTTTGTACGTTCTTTTTATTTGTTCATTTGTAGCTATTTTGATGTCAGAAGCCCTACTGTCAGTTTTGTTTATCTATATGATAACTATATCACAACTTTAACAAATGAGACAATTATTACACGCTTTCAAACATTTCTTTTGAAGTGACTATATTGTGGCGAATTAAAGCTGTTGGCGATATTCCCAAAATATTCCCCAAAAGTCATTTAAAACAGTTCAGAGTAGTTTTTAATACAAGTGTGTGTGTGTGTGATTTACTTTCTCGTGCATTATTTGTATAACTCATGCATGAGAAAATGCTTAAAAGAAAGGCATGCTTATTGGTTACCCAAGCCACGCCCTCGTGATAAGCAACCCCACCACTGTGAAGAATGCGCCCTCCCCCTCCCCCCCCCCCCCAAAAAAATTACTCATCCAAAAGGAGTCATATCACTCTGATGTGAGATGCTATTAAGGAATAAAGTCGATACAAATTTGACGAAAATGGACGAATATCAGTCATGGTATTGCGTTAATTAATTGAATTATTGGAGCTTCCTCGCCTCAGGCGCAATACCGCCATTTCTACATTTGAGTAAGAAAGTCTTTATTTCACTGAAGTAATTAATTGGATGGCGGGTCTTGCACTTATTCAATTAGTTCAATTTTACACGGACCTATAACCAAGGGGCATAAGTCCGTCAAGAGCTGGGGAGGTGTGACTTAAATCTGCCTGAAATGACAGGCTTATTTGTATCAATAGACAGTCTGGTGACAGATGGGAAGGGGGGTGTCAAAAGAGGTTGTTAGGCACCCAATGCTCCTCTGCCAACCACACCCCATAACATCCCGCGCCATACATTTGTGGGTGCTATATGGTTACAACATGTCAACTGCTACATTCGTATTAGATTTCTCAACTCCTTATGCCCAAAGATGTGGGCAGTTTTATCATTTCAATTTAATGGTCCAAATTAGGCATAATTAGTCGAATAGACACATTACTATCGTTATACAATCATTATCGCGTTCTGTTACATCGTTTAATTTTCACTCACCAACCGAAGTAGTGATTTTGAGAAAAGTTAATTGCTTCCCACAACGAAAGTAACCGTTAATGTTAAATGCAGTATTTTTCATGCATTACACAGAGGGAGGAAAAGCAGGTGCGAAAACGAGGCAATTATTTGTCACCTTCAAACTTAACTGATGTTTCAGAGTTTTTTTTTCAGAATTCAACATTTCAATTAAATCTTTCTCAAAAAATGGCACATTGCTGGCGCCACAAATAGCTGAGAGGTATCTATCTTTTCAAAATGACAGTATTTTCCCCCACACAAACTGTCCATTAATGCAAACTCTTTTTTAACTGGGTAAACAAGTACATTTTTCTCCAGTATAAAATTTTCATAAAATGCTGTTTCCAGTCTTTTTCAGTGATAATGTTACACCGAACTGATCTCACAGGAACATGTAGCTGGGTCCTTGTAGACAAACAGGATTTTTATTGTTGAAGGAAATCGGTCGATATAGGCTGCAAAAAATATATTAAACCTCCCAAAAAAGTTTCAATTTTTTATGAATATATGCAGCTATAACCTCTCTGCAGTGGTTGAACAAACTGTTTCTGCGTCAGACTAACAGTTTGGTATCAGTTTATGACATTTTATTTACATAACAAATTTAGAAACAATTCGCCAGGTATACGTCAGTGTGTCGGCGTCATTATGACGTCATAATTTTACTTAAACAAGTCATTAGGACTAGGTATAGACACAGTAAAGGTCTACAGTAAAACTTTCTCTGGAGCAATATTTCCAACGTACCCATCCCCCGCCCTTCCTCCGCCCCAAACTACAGCAAAAGCCAGTCCAGAAAATCGGGAATTCGGGCGTTGAGGGTGGAGTGGGGTGGGAGGGGGTTATTATCCAAAAAGAACTCAGTCCAGGACAGTCACAGATCCTTGCAAAAGCAATGAAATATAAAACTATGTTATTTTCTTATAATAAATTAACCTGAGAGGGTGTAGTAGTTATTTGGTGATTTAAGACTGTCCATTCTGGAAGAATTTATGTAGCGATTTTGTTTGATTAGTTACATCTTTTTGCGTGATATGAAATATTTGTGGAATTCTGTGCCAGCACCTAACAATTCGTGGCATTAACTCAGTGCAGGCGTTGTAGACGAGGGACTGACACGGATCTGTGGCGTTAACTCAGTGCAGGCGTTGTGGACGACGGACTGACCCGGATCTGTGGCATTAACTCACTGCATCCGTTGTGGACGAGGCACTGACCCGGATCTGTGGCATCAACACAGAAACCGAAACGACTCAGTGAACCGATGGACACTGCAGTTATCTGTAATCAAAAAGCCAGTTAAGTTGTGTAAAAAAAGCATATACTGTCTTATGTCAAGTCACTAGGAAGATATTATTGACCAGTTACGAAAGTGTTGAGCGAAAGGATTGGACAAATTTGTTATTGCTTTTTTACTTTGTGGGCAATAAGTGAATAATTATTGTGAACAAAATAAAACAATTAGAGAGGGACCGATAATGTTGAAGTTGATTCTACTTCTGATTTGAGACTGAAAACGAAACCTGAACGCTCACAAACATCAAAGCTATGCAAGCCTTTTTTAAAAGATTTGAAAGAACATTTAGCGAAGCAGATGCATAGGAAGAATTTGAAACTCGTTACACAGCATCTGAGCGATACTGTGTCAATTGTTTTCAAAGACTTGGGGCCACAAGTCTTTAATATTCCTTGTCATCGCGGTCAGTAGTCTCTGTCCCTTTTCTCTTAATTTAATGACACCCCTTTGCATTGACTCAAGCTCTAAAAGATAGCTTTTGCAATCATTTTTGAGTTTTATGGATAAAAAGGGGTGGTGGCGGGGAGAGGGGGGAGGGGGGAGGGGGGAGGGTAGAAGTTATAAATAGTGGGCAGTACACTCTACATGCCAAGAAATGTGAATCCGATAGCCGTGATGGGTGTAAGAGGCGGATAATTTCATTGCTGGGGAGAATAAGAAGTTGTTCGTTTTTTTATTCAGTCTCAGTGTCAACGAGGCTCTTCCCTGGACAAAAACAAACGCTTGAAGAGTCTAGTAATTCTTATTTCTTTAGTCAGTTTTGTTGATAAATGTTTACAAAAAAACCGAAAGAGATAATCTTGCACAAAATGGCAAGACGAAAAATAATCTTGATTTTTTTTTTTAATGCAATGCCCCATCCCATCCCCCCACGAGTTTCAACGTTTATCAAACAACCATTTCACTGCGAAATAACGGGAAGATGTGTGCTAATGTGTGAGCCCCTGTGATCGGCACCCCACCTAAGCGCACGGGTCGCATTGTTTGGGGCGTTGGACGATAGCCCTTGAATTTCGGCATGAAATGGCTACTCGCCTTGCGGCGTGATAGAACACCAGTATGACCAAAAGCTCGACGGTCTAATGACAAACTTGGGTTCCTTTCATCGCCCATAGCAATGGAGTTCATTGGAAACAGACACCTGCTTTATCAGATAATAAAGAAATAAGAAAATGAGTTTTATAAAAGCTTTAAATAACAATGTAATTTCTGCCATATGATGCCTAATTTGGCATGAAATTATCCCCGTGACAAAGTAACGGATAAGTGCGGTCAGTCAGAATATCAGGTGGGTAAAAAAGGCGTATGACACTCTATTTAAAAAGAGATTTTAAATTAATCTAAGCGAATTTAAGGTTTTTCTCTCTATCTGTCATATCAGTATATGCCTGTTGCTTTTGTGATATGAAACAAGAGTAAACGCCTCGAAGAAAAAGACTTCCTGAATGTCAACAACCTGTGAGAACCCCACGGGGGTAGAGGAGGCGGGGGGGGGGGGGCTGTGAGAACTCCACGGGAGTAGAGGAGGCGGGGAGGGGGGGGGGGGGGGCGTTGAATAGACATGGTAATAGGGAAAAGATCCTGGGATCTCGCACAGCAGATGGTGAGACTGAATTATAATAAGTATTGTTTTCAAAAAAAAGGGTTAACCCGAATGCGCCAAAGAAGTGGGTTGTACACTCCGCCAGCGTGACGGAAGATATGGTCAAACTGACGATCAACAAAACCGGAGCGGTGGTGGAAAAGACCTTGCGCCCATGCCCTGCACGCAACCCAATTATGGGTGAGAAGTGTGCCCCACAGGGTAGCGGCCGCTTATATGTGGCTATACAATTTTTTTGGCGCTTTTTTACACAAAACATACACAGTGGATCTGACTCCCGACGCCCCATCCCCACCCACCCTCAGCCTCCTGCTTTCGCAGTGACTCTCTCTCCTCCCTCCATCCCCTCCCACTCCAGCTTCTTGCTTTCGTACTGACTCCCCCCCCTCATCCCCACCCACCTCCAGCTTCTTGCTTTCGTACTGACTCCCCGCCCTCATCCCCACCCACCTCCAGCTTCTTGCTTTCGTACTGACTCCCCCCTCATCCCCATCCACCCTCAGCCTCTTGCTTTCGTACTGACTCCCCCCCCCCCTCATCCCCACCCACCTCCAGCTTCTTGCTTTCGTACTGACTCCCCGCCCTCATCCCCACCCACCTCCAGCTTCTTGCTTTCGTACTGACTCCCCCCTCATCCCCACCCACCCTCAGCCTCTTGCTTTCGTACTGACTCCCCCCCCCCCCCCTCATCCCCACCCACCTCCAGCTTCTTGCTTTCGTACTGACTCCCCGCCCTCATCCCCACTCACCCCCAGCTTCTTGCTTTCGTACTGACTCTCCCCCTCATCCCCACCCACTCTCAGCTTCTTGCCTTCGTACTTTATGTTTGGCCCTTGTTTTGAACATGATGATCATTAACTAAATTGTTTATATAAAAATCCAGTTAAGGATTTTTAAAAATTTATAAACGGTAAGACCTGTATATTCTACTACGCTGTTATATTATATTATATGATATTATATTATATTATATTATATTATATTCGCATGTTGCATGTAGCATATGAGTGTGAGGGTATTCTGTACTCATAACTAACAGCCGACGGCGGAGTGATATTATTACCATGAACAGATGTATTCTGATGTGTATTTTCCCTTTATAGTGTCGCTACGATTATTTCAAAGCTGAATTTGGCAAACAATCTGATTTTTACATGTATATTTTGAAATTTTCTTTTTTTGTTCTTGAATTCGTAGAGCATAAAACATCTGGATAAGGTCAAGCACCACTTCGCCGCTTGTAAAACACGTGCTCTACAGGAAAAAAAAAGTCAACTGCTCTACAGGCGAGATATGGGGAAAATCTTGACACTTCTTTGTGCCAATAAAGGTCTAATTGGGTCTTACAGAGGGTGGCTCTGGCACAAATTCGATCTTACCCTGGGGAAATTTGTAGCAAACTAACGTAATCTATTTTAATGTCTTCAATTCAAGGAAGGGTTTTCCTTTTCCCCCCTTTCCACTAACAATGTCCTTTAAGCTAACAATGCCCCTATCACTCAAACCACACTGATTAAATGCTGCCAATTAATACAGAAAAAAGACGTTTGCTTGAACTTTACAAAGCGGCATTAACTCAATAACAAGTTGTTGTAAATTGAATTAATTAAAAGCTTTTGTCACAACAAAACTATCCAACACTTCGGGAAACAGATTGGTCCAGGACTAAGGATGATTCATCCCTAAAAGAGCAGCTACGATACAAGTCATGATAATAATAAGTAAATAGATAAAATAAAAATAAATAAAAGATATTCTTCTGTGACTTGTAACAAACAAATGTAAAGAAGAAGACTGGAGAGAAGAAACCAATCACTTTCTGATAACGTTCTATTTTCGTTAAAATTAATAATTTGCGTTGAAAAACAAACACATGTGTTGAAAAGTAGCAAATATGATAAATTGATCTAAATTAATAACACATTGCCGTAAACAACGTCTACTTTAAACCTGAATTATGCAGCAGAGTCAGTGACGTCACAAGGGCATCAATATGCGGTTATTGATTCCTGTCTTCTTTGCAAAAATGCAACAGACATGGTTTAAATATTTAAAAACAAGTTATAGTAGAGAGCAAAGCCCCCAACCAGAATGAAAACTCCATGATATCGTAGTGCCATCTCCCTAAGCCCAAAGTGTCAGATCTAATTTTAAAAGTATATTTTCAACCAAATTATAATTTAACAGCAAAGCTAGAATACGTGTTATTTCGGCCATAGAGTGAAAACTAAACAGAAGTCTGCGTGTGTCATTTTTGGGTCCCCCGTACTGGACGTGAAGTGCAGTTCTGTAAGACCTCCACAGAAAACGCAAAGCAATGAATGAAAAGAACCCCGCCCCCCGCCCCCCCACCCCCGCCACCCTCCCCACACTTTATTTTTCAACGAAAGTGGCGATTTGTACCTACAGTGTTTGACCCAAAAAATCACCCCTTTCTCCGCATTTTTTAATACGCCTAGTAGGACATACTCTGCTACGCCACCCTCAACCCCTAATCTGATGCTTACTGTTAACCACTAGTGGTTATGATCTCAATAAAATGCTTTAGATTAAATATCAACGTGGAATTTCGGCTAGAGATATTTAAATTTCATATATGTGGAACCTTGAAATTGGGTTGAGCACTGAACTTATGACTCATATTGAAGTTTGGGCTTAATTTTTTAGAAGTTTGGGCTTGGATTCTTTGAAGTTTGGGCTTGGATTGATGAAAGTTTGGGTTGCATTCTTTGAAGTTTGGGCTTGGATTCTTGGAAGTTTGGGTTGCATTCTTGGAAGTTTGGGCTTAAATTCTTGCGGTACTTTTGCTTTCAAGTTATGTGAAAGTTTTACTGGTGTTGAACTTAAGTTACATAGGAGAAACCTGACAGAGTGACCAACGTAGAAATTTGACATTTAATTCGTTTAGAACTTTTGAATGTTACTTTGATTTGGTTTGTTGGTTTGTTGACTTTGACTTGGGTCCACTGCCAATTTTTACGTCGAAAATTTTGAACTTACATTCATGTGAAACTTTGAACTTCGATATCTACATTGAAGTGTGTACCATGAAGTGTGGATTCTTGAAGTGTGTACCATGAAGTGTGGACCATGAAGTGTGTACCATGAAGTGTGGATCCTTGAAGTGTGTACCATGAAGTGTGTACCATGAAGTGTGTACCATGAAGTGTGTACCATGAGGTCCCAGTATAAAGACGGAACTCCTTTTCTGAAGAGGATGCACATTTTCTTTCCTCCCATCAGCGAGAAAGTAATTACGTCAGCAATCTCGTTGCTTACAGACTCAATTAGATTGTTAGTTATCTAATTATCTTGTACTTCTTCTCACACCATCTCCACGCCTCCACACATACATTTTCCTTTAAATAATGTAACGTAACGAAGCAACAAACTACATTGCAGAAGGATATGCTTCGAAGTGGCTTGATTTGGCTGTTCCAGTTCGGCAGTCCAGAAGAGCCAGCTGTAGATGATTTCACGTTAAGAGTTCACAATAACTAGCATTTATTGCCTGCTGAAGATATCACACTTCTCACTGATTGTAAAATTTCATACCTGTGCTTTATTTAAAGAGAAAATAAAGTGATTCCGAAAAAAAACCTGGACAATTTATAAAGCTCCTTAAGCTGAATACAATATTTCAGTTCCTTTGAAGTTTAACACTTGTGTGTCTGTATAATAAAAGTTTTGATACTTGAGACACCTGACTATTCTGGAGTTCTTCCAGGTGTGAGTACGTAGTTCAGTATCAGTGAAATATTTGCTTGATTCCTGCGGCGTTTATTTACAGTGAAACCCCGCTATTAGGGATAAAAGTGACTGAATAATTTTGTCCCTAATGGCGGTGTGTCCCTATTTTCGAGGTGCTGTTAATTTGAGTTATATCTGACAACTACAAAAGAAATCTTTGCCTATTTTTCTCACACTTTTTACATCACTAGCTTTGATTATTTTAACTTTATCAGATAACGAAACCTTGTTCACTTTTCTTTTCACACCACCCATATTCAGACTTAACACTTATTATAAAATAACACCGTGTTTTACGTATGAACTGAGTATAAAGACAATGAATTATTTGCTCTTTTATGCGCATTTTAAAAGACGGAGCACATGCCAAGAAGGATTAGTCGTATAAAGCTTCTCTCTTAAGCGCACATCTTTTGTAATAAGCCCCATTGTCTTTACATGCACTGTGTTCAATGTAATGTAGTCATTACCCACAGACAACAACAGGGAAAAAACAAACACTACCGAGTAACAAGCTAATAGGAGTTGATAACGCACGAAATATGGACAGCAATTTGACTGTCAACAATAGAGGGGTTCTTTTAAATGTGTAACCGTACTTACGGATTAAAAAGAGTGTCCCTAATTCTGAATAGAGGGGTGTCCACAATAGGGGGGTCTAGATATAAAGGAACTCTATGGCGTTTTAAAACAGACTGAAAAATAAGTCCATAATAAAGGGGTTTCGCTGTACTTTGTATGTACAGATACGAAGATAATGTATGTATGACTGCCTCGTTTTGGCTGTGATCAATGCTGTATATGAGCTATTTAACCATAAAGCGCGCATCAAGTTCCAAAGTCGACTACATAATAACAATAATAATAATAATAATAATAATAATAATAATAATAATAATAATAATAATAATAATAATAATAATAATAATAATAATAATAATAATAACAACAACAATAATAATAGCAATAATAATAATAATAATACCTAATCCAAACTGAAAAGAAAACGGCTGAGAAAAACATGTTTTAATCTTTTGGAAAATGTAAAACAAGTACTTAAAATTGTTGATGAATTAGTAAATGAAGTAAAACGTGTGTTGTGGAGGAAGAAATGAAGATGTAAAGATTCCGTAAACAATTGGAGTAGCAATAAGCATTAATGAAGACACTAATCATTGCTAATTATTGCTCATTTATCGCTTAGTTGTACTTTCAGAAAAGTCAAGGCGATTATATTCCAGGAAGTGCCATAATCATAAAACATGAAGCATGTATGGTTGCAAAAAGTGAGAGGATCTAGCTGGTAAGTTAAACAGTGAGATTATCTAGCTGGTACGGTTAAAAATGAGAGGATCTAGCTGGTAGAGTTAAAAAGTGAGAGGATCTAGCTGGTAGAGTTAAAAAGTGAGAGGATCTAGCTGGTAGAGTTAAAAAGTGAGAGGATCTAGCTGGTACAGTTAAAAAGTGAGAAGATCAAGGTAGCACAATTAAAAAATAAACATACTCTGTTCTAATGACAGGGTTCTCAGAGCCAAAACATGACCAAGGTATAATTCGTGCAGTAAATAACAAATTATTCAACGAGATATATCACATGCACTTTTTGTCAACAAAGGAATGATTCAAATACACACTGTATCATAAATGTTCAATCCGCAGGGTACTCAAAATTTTCATATAGTTGTAAAAGCAGGTTTTGCCTGAAATCTGCTTTTACTGAGCAATAATTAAAGAACTCATAGAGAATAATTTGTGTACTGAAGTGGGAATAGATAGAACAGCTGTCTGTGAGCCTATAGCGCGAGAGTGGGGGTCATATGTATGTCTGACTGGGCGTTAGCAATGCTGCACCCAGGGTCTGTATCAAAGTGTCACCATATGCATTGCGCGAAAAATCTGAGCAAAAAAAACCCCGTCTTCTGTGAGAGAGGGGGAAGAGGGGGGAGAGGGAGGCGTTGGCCGAGGGGTTGGTTGTCATAAGGTTTTCTTGGGATTAATGTACGATCTAGCTGGGCTGGTTTTCAATAACTTAGTTCAAACTCATTCTCAAACTGAGTCTGAAATATGAGTTTCAAACTCACTTGAGCAATTGCTCAAAATATGAGTTTAAGCTTTTCAGAGTCGAAACCCCGCTTAACACTAGACCCTTTCTGTGGGCAACGGGAGAAATGTTTGCGTGTATAACTAAAAATGCCTGAAATATAGTACTATGGACATTTATGGTGAGAATAAAGTTCACTAGCTATCTTCTTTTGATTTCACTTAATCTTTTGGACTTTACACCGTACGGTCTATGCTCACATTGAGGTGAAGTTTTACTTACTGAAAGACTGAAGCTCAAACTCAGCTCAAATTTTGAGACTGAGCGTAAGTTTAAGTTTGCTCAACGTTGTTTTTTTTATTGAAACTTTTATTATTTTTTACAATGAGAACATAGAAACTGAAATAGAAAACATACATAAGAGAGAGAAAAAATGTAAGAAAATAGCTTACCTTAGCCAACATTTAAAGCTCTAGAAGGAAGAGAAATTTACTCCATTTTGCTTCGAAAACCCTGCTTTCTGAATGGTTTGCGTCCGCCTTGATAAAAATCTGCAATTCCCTTGTAAAACTTGCTCAAAATATGAGTTTTAGCTTTTCAGAGTCGAAACCCCGCTTAAAACTGAGAATCTCTTGCTATGAAACCAAGACTTGTATATATGCCACTTGGACAGAATAAAGATCACATTTAGTGCAACCTCCTTTGTTCCAAAAATAAATTCAGCACAATTAACACTTGGGACTTAAATCAAATTTAAAATCAGTCGCATTATGTTTATTGTTTTTGGACAGTTACAGAACATATGCCAAATAGTGTCCTCTGCGTCAACGTAATTGAACACGGGCGCAGATTTCATAGGCGCATTATTTTTGCATAATTGCAGTTTCCGAAGGTAAGCTTCACAGAAAACTGATGTCGGAGAAATGACTACTCATTTCAAACATTTTTTAAGAATTAGGATTGTTAGGACAAAATAAATTGTTTTGCTTACGACTGATAACCTTGCAACGGCCCCACCAACACACAAAACCCTCAGCATCTCAAGTGATAACAAAATTTGCTAAGCATGCATTAATACAGCTGCAAAAATTTGACACTTATTATTAATTTCAAACCAGTTTAAAAGCCTCATTATATATATATATATATATATATATATATATATATATATATATATATATATATATATATATATATATACAACGCCACCTGCTCCATCTTTTAGGAGATTTGAGACGCTGGAAAATTTTTGCATGACACAGCAAGATTGCAATCAACAATGCAAAAGTATTATTAAAACATTTTTTAGCAAAACATAATTCAGACCTTTATAAATACAAATATTTATGCTTTAGTGACATTCTACTTTGAATAAACTATGATTTTATTAAAGGAAAGTTTTACAAACCAAGCAAAACAAATAAATATGTATCTAAAGAAAAATGTTTTCCAATTTACTCCCAAAATAATTATATTTCGCCTCAGTTTAAAAATGATGAGCAAGGGATACTCAAACAATACTGCATGTCTTGTTTCCTGCACAAACTGAGTAATATAGACGACTTTGAAGTTAGTGTAGATTAATCAGATTATAAGGTATAGGCGAATGACAACCTGAAATTGCAATTTAAACATGGCCATTTCAATTTTTAGGGTTCGGTTAGTTTATGTTGTTTTATAAGGCAGCATGGCAGTTACTGATATTTTGGGTTAGTTAAGTGTGTCAGTAGATAGGCAATACTTCAGTATATATGTATTTTTACATGTTCACATGTAAAATAAAAATAGAAACAAAAACGGAAAACCAGAAAAGAAAGTAAAAAAATGATATGGAACTATATTTAAAACATTATGGTATTAAGGCATAGTACGACATACAGACTTCAGTAGATCCTATACGAAATCACAAAAAAATAAATCTCATATCGGTGCATTCGTTTTAAAAATAACAATCTTTAATTTAATCCGTCTAAGTTTTTGTTACATTTGCTTACAGGATAACTAATACATTCAGTTCTAGGCCTTTGTACTGCACGTTATGGTACCACTTTTTATAAATAAGCAGTATCACAATTAAAGTTATTTGGTTCTTTTACTCTTAATATATTTCTTTCCAAATGTTTGCAATTACTTTATTATTTTAAATATTTTTCTTTACATCTTGCCGTTACACAGGGGATTCTGAAAAATACGTGTTACAAGTCATTATGACAAAATTAATATTGTTTTGGTGACTTCACTAAATTTAAGCAAAATTAGCATTTAAGAAACAAACCAGAAAAGATTGGAAATTCTCTTCTAATCATCAGAAATTCTACGATACTACCCTTAAAATATGATAAATAATTGTATACAACTTTGAACTGATTCAGTTGAGCTTAAATGCATTTAACTTAAAATATCGAAGAAAAAATAATTTGATATCAGCCTTGCTGTCGTGTGGATATTATACAGTTCAAGAGGGGTTATTACCTAAAACGTATGCAAAAGATAGTATAGACAGTTTTTTCTTAGCAAGGCAAAACTCTATAGACATATCTTCATTTAGTTATGTCAATTTCGTTGCCATTTACTTTTTAAAGCTAATATTATTCAAGTTCTGATAATTAGCATGAAATTACATGAATACAAAAAGGTTTACGTATATTTTAAAGTATACATAGAAATGTTTTTCATAGAACAATCCATCATATAAAAAGCGATAATGTCTGCCTTAGAGATCTGTTGTTTGACTGTTAACAAGAGGGCATTGTGCATTGTGTGTGTACATTGACACATCCGTCATGATTGGGCAAATAATGTTATAGGTTAAAAAGATGCTTAAGTTATTTTCTAAACGTATTTATGTGTATGCAATACATATACAGTTAAAAATAGGAAAATTTAATGTATCTTATTGTCTACAGCCATAGATTCTATTGCTTTAATTCTAAAAATATGGAAATGCAGCGACATTTGAGACACATGAAAAGTTATATTAATTAATTAGTTATTTATTTATCTTAAGAAATGTGAATAGTAAGAAAACGTCCAAAGAGTGACTGAACAAATGGAATCCCAAGTAACGTTAACAACCTGATATTTCAATTCTTTCAGTGTACGCTGACGTAATTGCTCTGATGAGCTCTGTTGTGAGCTGTCTGATGTTCCAGGTTATCTTGACTGTTAGATATATTGCTCCCTCCTGCTGGGTAACGTATTCTTGATTTACTTGATACCCCAGAGCTTATCAACTGGCGTCTATGTCCTCAGACTAGTATATTGGGACAGACTGCCTAAATGAATCTTGTTTTCAATTATTAAATTAATTTGAGGTAATTTGTTTTTAGAAGAAATAAATTATATTCAAATGGCACTTTTTGGACAAAATTTTGTAAAATCGGATTCGTTTGTAATTTTTTGGTGATTGTATTTTAAAAGAGAGAGAGAGAGCAAGATATCCTGTATCATCAGATCATCCTTTGTGACAGTTACTGACCGTTATCCTGATTAAGTAGAAACATTTTGGTAGACACTAATTTAGATACAGAACATGCTTTTACAAATGTTCTGTGTTGTTAGTGGCCTGACGCACTCTGTTGTCAGTGGCCTGGCACACGCTATAGGATGAGCAAGTGACCCAGTACACTTTGCAGTATCCTGTTTCACTCTGTTGTCAGTGGCCTGGCACACGCTACAGGACGAGCAAGTGACCCAGTACACTTTGCAGTATCCTGTTACACTCTGTTGTCAGTGGTCTGGCACACGCTACAGGACGAGCAAGTGACCCAGTACACTTTGCAGTATCCTGTTACGCTCTGTTGTTAGTTTCCTGGTACACGGCGCAGTATCTTTTTACACGATGCTGTAAGTGGCAACTTACACACTGAAGAATCCTCTCAAGCGATGACGTAAGTGTCCCAGTACTGTTGTATCCTGTTACACTCTCTTGTTAGTTGCCCTGAACACGGTACAGTATCCTATTACACGATATTGTACGGGACACAGTACACACTGTAGAGTCCTCTTAAGCGATGATATAAGTCCCCCGGTACGCGCTTCCGTATCCTTCTGCACGATGGTGTTTTTGGACCGGTACATGCTATTGTGTTCTTTACACGATGTTGCAAATGACCCAGCACACACTGTTAAGCGGTAAGTGACCGAGTATGTGCTGCAGTATCCTGATAAACTGGCGTAAGTGGCACGTTGCCCATTATAGTGTATTGTTGCATAACGTTGTAAGTGGCCAGGTACAACTTCACACTTTTAGAAACAAGATATTTTGTAATCTGGTCCTAGCGTTTTATATAGCCTTCAGAATTGCCGTGTCAAGAATGAATCTGAAATCCATATCAGTCGAAATAGTTGATACGTTTGTAGTCTGGATTTCTTGGTCGCTCAACTGCTTAATTTAATAGTTTGTTCAGAAAGAAATTTTCGTTTCGTTTCGTTTCTACATTGTATCTTTTATATATATATATATATATATATATATATATATATATATATATATATATATATATATATATATATATATCTGCAACCAGTCATAGGGGGACCATGCCTTCATGCTTTATATATAGCACTTAATGAGACCATTTGGAAAAAATAATATATGTTTTTTAGCTTGTCATCGAGTGGTAACACACAATTTAATTTTAAAACAGAATATAGGTTTTTAGCAAAAATGGTCCCCGCATTGCTGGAATTAAACTTATATATATATATATATATATATATATATATATATATATATATATATATATATATATATATATATATATATATATATATATATATATATATATATATATATTGTAAGTCATGCAGGCATGCTATATGTTAGTGTATTTTGGAATTTATTACGAAATATTTAGGACAATATTAAAACAAATTTCCACAAAAATGCTCCACTGGACGTTTTGAGTCACAAAAATGTTTTGACTAAATGGCTTGAAATCAAATTTAAAAAAAAAAAAAATTAAAACAATTACTACTTATGCTGCTGAAAAAATCGATTCTACCACATTTTGTTAAAACACAATAGCTTTTACTAACCTGTGAAACTGGTATTGAAATTTCTCAGAAATTGTCCTCAAACAGTGGCCTTACGCAGAAAGTACCCATGTTTTTGATGGTTTCGCACCTTCACTTATACTGAATTTTAAAAACACGGGCAAACGTGACCGACACCAGCGAATTGGCGCCAACCAAGCAAAAGACGCGTCAGTGACAATCTTTTCATTCGGAAGGAACTATTTAACGGAGCAGGAATCATGGTATGGGATGGAATTTCATTTAGTTAATAACGTCCACGCTCAGAAAAACTTAACAGAGTGTGCAGCACAGCGGTGGCCTATCTGATTATTGATTTCTGCCGTAAAGTGCAACAAGCTCTGCAGACATTACATGTGTTTTGCGTTTGAATGAAATGCGTTACAATACATTTTTCAGTCGTTTAAAGTTTTCTTTATGCAAATTTGATTTCACTTTGTAGTAAGAAAATCCCAGTTCATTTAAGAAATGTTAATTTATGTCAAAAGACGCCTCAGTGACAATCTTTTCATTCGGTAGGAACTATTTAACGGAGCAGGAATCATGGTATGGGATGGAATTTCATTTAGTTAATAACGTCCACGCTCAGAAAAACTTAACAGAGTGTGCAGCACAGCGGTGGGCTATCTGATTATTGATTTCTGCGGTAATGTGCAACAAGCTCTGCAGACATTACATGTGTTTTGCGTTTGAATGAAATGCGTTAGAATAAATTTTTCAGTCGTTTAAAGTTTTTTTATGCAATTTGATTTCAATCCATAGTAAGAAAATCCCAGTTCATTCAAGAAATGTTAATTTATGTCAAAATTCTTTTTACAATCTAATTTTCATGAAAAGATACTTAAAAGATTTTATGCGGATTTTTTGAGAATTTTGTCTTTAAGCAGAATACTCAACTTTAGTCGTGTTCTGTATAGTAATTAATAGTATAAGTATTTTTAGAAATCCACCAAAATAATTGCAATTCAGATTTGAGGATATAAATTGAGGAATACGGTCTCTAAATTTGATGAAAATGAAGTTTTTGATATTTGAGTCATTTTATTTCTAATTGATTTTGTACAAAGTATTCTGTGATTCGGCAAAACGTTTCGGAGTATTTAATAATGTTGATCAGTTGATGTATCTTCACAATTGTAGACAGGTTTCTAGATGGTAACTTGCAATATTATACAATATTAAAATATCATACATTATTCAATATTAATTGCTTCAATTTTAAGTAGATTAATATGATTTTCTCTCATTTGATGTTATCAGAGTTCACATGAGAACAAACACATTAAAGGATAACGAAAAAAGCTGTGATAAAAAACCTACTTATATCTATTTTATTGTTATCTTCGCCCTTCGTGTATCAAAGACATTTAAATAAATGCAAAATTGATGATTGATTTAAAGAGAAACTACGATATCCCTTATCGCCAGGAACACTTGTTAGCTGTCCTTAATCGTGCGCTTAAAAAGTAGGTTAAATGATTAATAGTCAATTTGTTAACGGCATGCTTTTCGGGTGTAGTATATAAGTAGAGTTCAGCAATCGTATTAAGCCAGTGTAACGATTTGTGCTTAATTCGGAATATTTATTATAGAACCTTTATTTCAGATAGAAAATTAGCGAACTTTTCCAGTCGCCAAACTTGAGTGATCTTAAGTGATCTTATAAGTGATTTATTTTACTATAATATCTTTTCAAGTAAAATGTGTTTTTAGGAGTGGTGTTTCTCAATTAGACAAATTTATGGAGGAGGGGGATCTATATTCAATGCCATCTTTAAGCAAACATCACTGTCCCTTTGAATGTTAAGAGCATTCCCCATCCCCTTCCCCCAGGGTTTAGTTTATTGTGCTAAATTATAAATCTCTTATAAATAAATCTGCTCTATTCTATGTACATATCGACAATGTTGAAAGGGTTATGCGGCACCACTTTGCTTGCGACTCACCAATCAGAATATGTAAATTCGTTTGTTTTTCATTTTCATGCAATTTAAAAAAATAGGTGGTCCTGCCTGCTCTTTCTTCTGGGTGTTTCTCTAGTCAAAGACTGGCCGGTTAATTTATCCAGGCTAAGTAGACGTAATATGTTTGTTAAACTTTGTTCATGTGGGAACTTAAATGTGGGGACTTAAATAATGAACACAGTAAATAACTTCAAGGTTTTGCGCAGTGTCCACCACTATAGAGTATGTAAGCATCACGAAGATATATATATTCAATTTCAACCTTGTCTTTATATTTGATACTACAGATGACTAAGAACAAGGTTTTAGTGGGATTAAGTTTTAGTTTATTGTTGTCATTCTTCATTCTATATGATATATGATATATGCGTGTCGCAGGATTACATATAACCTTTTGTTCGGGTGAGTGGGGAATTTTCCTAGGATTTTTGAATAATTTAACTACCATCTGAGTAGAAATGAAAGAGTAACAGTGAGTTACGTAAGAGTTGAGTTTAATGACTACAAAGTCTTATTTCTTATACTTGTAACACCGAAACATTTGATGACAAGAGCCCAGAGTATTCACCAGTTATGTACACTCTCCTGGATCTTCCTGATAGATAAGATGACTTTATTCAGTTAAGATAGAACTGTTGCACTTTTGTATTTCTAAAGCACCACTGATGTTATTCACCAGTTAGGTGAGCAAGCGATGTCCGGTAAGAACTGATCCACGTATAAATACCGAAGTAGGTATAAGATCAAGTCCACGTCATTTATAAGCACAGCTGTGCTTAGTTTTACCTGAACAGTAATTCTACGAAACTCTGTCAGTGAATCGCTAATAGCCTCAAGAACCAGCAAATTAAAACAACACTCGTCACTAGAGTTATCAAAGGTGCTCCGAATACTCATTCTTTATTTTTTCCTGAAGAAAACATGCTATCAGTTGACCACATACACAGCCAGGTAAAGGGTTAGATTTTTTTCTGTGTCAGACTATTGATAAACTAGGCAGCTATGGTAATCCTGTTTGGCACCACGGAAAATCGCAATCACAAACCATGGGAGATATTCTCTACTCACTTTTGGTAGCCCTCGTATCTCCATGGTTCTCTTTGGTCAACCCTTGTTTTATGCTTGACCAGAGAGAATATTTATAATGTGTCTAATGTAATGGGTTTTTATGTAAACAGTGAAACCTCAAGTCTATTCACCCTCGATACTCTGGACGATTTTTCAGTCCATTTTTATTGTCCATTCATTTAAATTACAAAAAGAAATCCCAGCAAACCGGATACCTCACTATTACGGACATCGGACACCCGGCGTAGTACCAAAAGAAAGATTAATTGAACAAAGAACCCCAACATACGGAACGCTTTAGATAAGACCCACTGAATATTCATTGCTTGCTGTTCTTTTGTAGCGGGAATAGCATGCACATGTCGTATAACAATCCCATTGTTTTATATCGGAGTTCACCATCAAGAGGCATAACATAGCCCTTTTGGGAGTTCTGCAAGAGTTTGCAATAAGCGATTCTGTATTTATGACTTTTACATATCTAATGAATTGTTGAATTGTTGAATAACCCAAAACATTGGATATCAGTCATTGTGTGGTGACAGAGAAAGCGCAATAATCCAGATCATGGCTCAGTTATTCTCTTTTTATACAGCTGCTTAACAGGTTTAATTTAACTAAACTTGTTTACATCTTCTGTGTGAAACAAGGTTTAGCTAAACCCTGTTAAGTCGAGTATGAACACGTTCTAGGTTGAAATTGGTTTAAGAATGGTATCCTACTTTTAAGCAAAAATTAAAATAATAGAAATAATAAAATCCTTTTAAAACTCAAACAAAATATATAATATTATTATTATTTGTTATTGCTATATTTATTGTTATTTTATTGAAAGACAGAGATTACTTCAAAATTGTTTTAAGAAAAAATTATCTTAATGTCTTTTGCCGTTTGCTTTTGAAAGGAAATAATTTTAAATTATCTTCGCATTTTCCTATTGTTTCTTGTTCATAAATAAGCAAAAATTCTAAAGCTTTTCTAAAATAGTAAAATTTCTTCAAAAAAGGTGTTGTTTTGTAATTACGAGATTTTGACGTTCATTTGCTTCGCTTAATTAAACCTGCTGAAGCCGTTCTATGAAAAATCAAAATCTGGCTCAACTAAACTCAGTTAAATTTGGGCGGCTCAGCTAAATCTGTTTAGACCTGTTTAATCCTCTGTATGAAAAGAGTGTAAGTGATATTTCTCTGGATCCGGGTATAGCAACAATTTGGACGGCGGGGCTGTTCTATGTAGTTACTGAAAAGTGTGAATTTTACTCACGGCGGATTTTTCCATAGTGCTTTTCCCAGTGTGAAATACGTAATGACTTTAAATATGCATAATATTGAGTTACAATTTTTGTTGTAGTGTGGAAAATAATAACTGACGTTTTATTAAATTGGACAAAGCCGCTCAGTCTCGTCACTGTCCGGTTTGTTGAGGTTTTACTGTTTTTTATAAGTGTATAATGCATAAAATTCTATTATCAAGGCAAGGAAACTCCCGACAACTTCGAGATTATAATCGCATTTTGAAAACTACTAAACGCATTTATCCATATATTAATATATAAATGGGCTAAAATTACATATACCCCCAAACCTAATACAATAATTTCAAACATAAATGTAAATCTATAACGTAAAATATTATATTTTAATGAGCAATTAATATGTGATTGCAAGAAGAATTTTGATTTAGAAATTTAATAGCACGATTGTTTGATTGATTGAAAAATAAGGTAATAAAGTGAATACACCAGTCCATAGATTTACATATTTTGGGTGAATATTGCGACATTTTGTAGTAGGGTTCGATTATTAGCTAGTTTATTTAGAATCAGCTTTATAATGTTCAAGTGAAAGTTCACCATTGACCCAGACAAAGTCACTATCAGGGAACTTCTGGTTCATGTGGTTTAAACTGAAGCTCCTCGACATGTTGATATAAATGTTTTGCAAATGTCAAACTGTCAACTTCGGATATCTTTTATCTGGTAAGTGGGTGCTCAATAAAATTAAAAATACAAACAAACAACTACGTCAATTTGGACAATAATGTTATGAACCATTTCTCCAGTCTGATGGGACGTACTGAGTGTGCTTAGTGTGCTACCTTAGTGTGCTGCCTTAAAGTGCTGCTAGTGCGCAAATAGTTTAAAAATATATTTAGGATATAGATTTTAAGGAGAAGTAAGAATTCAAAATGAGTCGTGATTCAGGAGCAATGCGAATGGCTCGAACCGTCACCCTTACGTTCACCTGGATAAACATGGTTTGTATTTCAGTCTAACAGCTGTCGCCCTATTCACGAATGTTAACTCTTTGCTTTAGCTGACTGGATTAAACCATTGGTTTTACCAAAAAAAATTTGGATAAGCTAAACCAATGTTATAAATTCATATCCATTCACAAACGAGGTTTAACCCTGGTTTACCTAAACCAAAGGTTTACTGGGGCAGAATACATACCCCAGATATGAAATAAATAATTATGTTTTGTTTATTTTCATTTTGGGATTAGGTGACTTAATATATATATATATATATTATACTCAACAAAAAAAGAAACGCAACTTTTTCAAATGGCTGTTATATTGTCAATACTGGACAGATAACAACAAAATTTTAGGTATAGACTCAGAATCAATAGATAATTTCATTTCTCAAAAAATTCAAAGCTACATTCTTATCGTTACGCTGTAATGCTTACGTAAACTGAAGGTATCCGAAAAGCAGTTCACAAGCCTAATATCTCGTGTGTCCTAATAGGGTTGAATAGGGTGTGACACGCGGATCTGTCGGTCCTGGTCTGGGGTCGTTGACCGTAGCCTGCCCGTTCTAGGACGATCGGATGTGGACCCTGTTGTATCTAATCTTATTCTCAGGCGAGTAACCGTCGATTTGTGGACGCCAAACGCCCGCGCCTCGTCAGTTGCCGTTTTTCCACTTTCCAGCATGCCGATCGCACGCTCTCGCTGAATTGCGTTTAACCGTGCCATAGGTTAGGATCGTTCCAGAAAGTTCAAATTTTGCACAACGTGCATTTTTTCTTAAGGGTTGAGACTATGAAAAAATAATTCAATAACTCTCAGCGGTTATTTCACAATGTGCTAGACTACCAGTTTAGGTCACGTGACTGCTCGCTCCAGTTGTAAGATAGAGCGGGGAATGATTTTGACACATTGTTTGGACATCATTTTCCAAGTAATAGAATGTACAAGAAAAATTAAATATACTAATATAAAAAAAATTAACCCCCTCTATAGGTGTTGCGTTTCTTTTTTTGTTGAGTATAAATTGGTCAGGAAGAGGTCATCTTCTCCTGAACTTCCCCCGACCTTTGGTCCGCTACCGATAAATGTAGTATATTTTTTCTTGTGACATTCAGATCAGTGTCCTATCCCACTTTTCGCGAAATCCTGTGTCCAGCGATGCTGTTTTAATTTTATATGGTACTTGATATTTGAGCAGATAATAAGTTTCACAGTTAAGCGGTTCCCCTGCCACCCCTTCTAAAAATGCAAGAAAGAAAAAAAAGAGGAATACTAATTGGATAATATTAAGGCTTATAGGAACCTGGTTTAGCCAACCTCATAAGCGGGGTTAAATGTTTGCGTTAACCCCCTGGATTAACTCTCGTGAATTTGACCAAAGTTAAACTTTGTTGTTTAAGGTTTGTTTGAAGCATAAAGTTAACCTTTGAATTAAGTTGCGGTTCAACCTATTTGCTCAACGCTCGTGAATACTCAAGATCTCTGAGCTGTTGTGTGCACATGGGGGATTACACAAAAATAGCACTGTTGTTGAGAGAGCGGAACTATTTTTGTATCAACCCGCCTTGTGTTTATGGATAAAAGACAGATCTGCTACACCTCCATTCTTTTATTACAAATTCCAATCCGATATCTTGTTTCTTAAATTGATTGAAACGTTACCCTCTTCACTCTGACCTCTCCCTTCCGTTACCACTCTGAATGACTTTTCGACTTACGAGTCTGGCTTATTCTTGAGTCTTTTTCCCAGTTCTGATCCTAACGAACAAAGTTTGGAGTATTTTGCTACAGCCCTGGCTCCAAACCCAACTGATCTGAAACGACAGGGGGCAGAACCTAATCTGGTGTATCTAGAAATGCCGTGAGATTTTTGGATGATGGCAATTAGGCGGGACATTGAGCTTTGTGCGTACTTTTACGTGTTAGACAATTCTGAGCAACTTTCGTTTTCGAACCTCCTCTCCCCTAGACGGGAAATTGAGATGATGGTATAGTTTTACGTTTCAGACAATTCTGAACATTTTGGTTTTTGGACCCCATACCTAGGCGGGAAATTGAGATTATGGTAAAGTTTTACCTTTCAGACAATTCTGAATATTTTTTTATTTCTGGACCCCCCGCCCCACCAATGGGGGAAATTTGAATTATGGTATGGTTTTATGTTTCAGAAATTCTGAACACTTATGGTTTTTGGACCTTCCCTGCCCCCCACTAGGCGGAAAATTGAGATTACGGTATAGTTTAATGTTTCAGACAATTCTGAACATTTTTGGTTTTTGGACGCCCCCTCCCCTAGGCGGGAAGTGCGTTTCAGACAATTCTGATCATCTTTCATTTCTGGACTCCCATTCCCTCCTCAGCTTGCAGTTGTATGGTATATATAAGGCAGCATATAGCTTCATAATACTGAAGCGATTCCAACCATTTCCTCACCAAAGTGTTCAGCAAGACTTCTGTCTTTCTTATTTAAATAAGTGGACAAGAAAGGAGAATTAGTTCAAGATGAGTCCTACCTTAATCGGGAAGGTTGAAGCTGGGCAGCTTGGTCGATTCGTCAGCATTAGACGAAATGACAAATAGATTGGGTTTTCCAAATGGGTAATTGAATATATTCCAAATGCTTATACACTTTAAACTCTATTAACAAAATCTTAGTAGTGATTACGTATCACAACATGTGCTATGTCAGCTTTGTGCATGTCTCTGACTTTCTATGCAAAGACTATACCTACTACATTAACTTCAGTGATGAGGAATGGACTACGCTGCTTGGAGCAATGCCACAAATAAACAGTGTGTTATTTGACGAGTTGGTAGCATCATCATCAACATCCAGTCTTTCGACTGATAAAACGCGTACTGAATGTCATGGTTAGGTGATAATAGTCCAATTAACTGAGGATAAACATTTGAAAACAACCAATCTGACCAAGGAAAAACTAGCTGAGGTCTAGTTATATCATGCAAATGTACAGAATCAGCTTGGACTTATATGTAAATACTGCAGTGCTGAGGGATATGTAGAAGATGATGATTACCACTGCCACAGATTTGATGTAAATCATGTGAACCTGAAAACTTTTGCGGTAAATGTA
Organism: Protula sp. h YS-2021; assembly: GCA_949752745.1. Taxonomy (NCBI): domain Eukaryota; kingdom Metazoa; phylum Annelida; class Polychaeta; order Sabellida; family Serpulidae; genus Protula; species Protula sp. h YS-2021. The sequence goes on along the minus strand of OX457027.1, from coordinate 14,289,619 downwards.
AAGCTTTAAAGGTTGGCGAGATGCCCCTAGAGGAAAGTTCGATGCATTGAGAAGAGAAGCACTGTAAAAGAACTCTGTAAAAGACCGATTTGGGCAGCTGATCTCATGCTAGCTGTGGCTGTTAGAATTATTTTACATTATGACGACGAGGTTTCACTGTCAACGAATATTTCAAAGCTTGGTACGTTCAATAATGAACGAGCTGAAGTGAATATAGACATTTGCAAAATGTTTGAAGAACATTAAAGTTTATATGTATGAACTGCAGTGCACGGTATAATCTTTTATCTGGTTTTTCCCTGAACTGTTGAAATATTAGTTAAGATGTTCGTATTTGCATGTCAATGCAACTTTTCTTATGTGAATGATTGTTTTTATTTCAACTTAATATGGCAACGTATAAAGACTACTGAACCAATACTTACTTTAAGCCTGGAATCCCTGGAGCATTTGTAGGATCTAATAAGTTATTCAAACTACTGAAACAAAAGAAATAATCTGTCACATATTCCAAAGTGAAAATTGATTACAAGACCAAGATCCTTTTAGTTTACTTCAACCAGTGAAATATAATTTCAAACGATAACGTGGCATTGATTAAATGTGGGATGTGGACTTGACAAATGTGACCAACATTGCAAAACATAATGAAGGCAATCACTTTCTACTAATTGTCATTGATGTCTCTTCAAAACACTTGTGGGCACCACCTATTCAAACAAAACTCATACTAGTGTTATTCAAGCATTCCAAACGATTTTTTAAGAAACAACAAGAAGACCAAGAACATTGAGGACAGATAATGGCACAGAATTTAAGAACAGATGGGTAAAGCAATTTCTAAAGAAAGAAGACTTTCATGCATATACTACCAAGAATGACACGAAAGCCAACTTTGCTGAAAGAGTTATGCGAAGTTTCAAATGATTTGCATCGGCAAACGTTTTGGGATACAAATATGTTGCAAAACTTAGACTACAGTTATAATCATAGACCTCATGGATCCTTGCCAAATGCATCATGATAGTTAAATATGACCAGGAAGATTGAATCTGTGGGTTGAAAATGTGGAAACAAATTGATAAATTGAAATTGAAATCAACGTAAATTCTTATTGAAGCAAGCCACAAAAGATAAATTGGCCAGTTTGTTTAAAATATGCTTGAATATACTGCATGGGCGCTTATCATTGAAGTCACATATGTATAAAAAATTAAAGCGTTAACAACAAACCATTCGACAACTGGCTGATAAGAAAATTTCCCCTAAGCGTAAAAAGAAGTTCATTAATCATCAAGGTGGATTTGTTGGAACAACTGCAAGAATTGCAATTCCATTATGAGCGCAATTGTTAAAAAATGAAACATGCATTGCAAATGATCCCAGTTCCTGAATCAGAATGTAGAAAATTATTATCAAGTCAACCTTCAAATGATGATATTAAAGCTAAAGTGAATAAACTTTTAAAAAAGAAACGAAATCGTTAAACTGCTACAGAAATGACTCAACTTCTTAATCGTCATTTACGAACAATTCAGTCACAACAATATAAGTCTGCTGTAACAGCTGTTGCAAAACAACTCATAAAAGTCACAGCAGTTAACATTTCTAAACTACTTTCAACCTATATATAATGTGAAAGTAACATAGCTTCTGGCAGAAGTTAAGAAATATGGTACAAGATGGGTAGATAAGAAAGAACTTGTGTTGAAAACTGGAGATGTAATTGAAGATTCCAATTGTGATAAACTTGGATGACGGGTTTTTCTTACTTTAAAAATTGATTATGAAATTGTCTTTTCTGCTGGATTTGCCGAGATTTTAGGATTTATACCAGATCAATGGTATGGACAATCTGGTCCAGTTGAACATAAAGCAGATGTGAAACGGGATTTTATGCACTTTACGTGTACTGTAGTATTTGTGAACCACAAGTAGTTGGAGATTCCTTTACTACGTTCTGTTCGCATTCAAAATCATGATGATGATATTATGAAAACTTATGATGGACCTAATTACGTACCTGTCAATACATTACGTTGCATTTCTGGACCCCCCGCCCCACCAATGGGGGAAATTTGAATTATGGTATGGTTTTATGTTTCAGAAATTCTGAACACTTATGGTTTTTGGACCTTCCCTGCCCCCCACTAGGCGGAAAATTGAGATTACGGTATAGTTTAATGTTTCAGACAATTCTGAACATTTTTGGTTTTTGGACGCCCCCTCCCCTAGGCGGGAAGTGCGTTTCAGACAATTCTGATCATCTTTCATTTCTGGACTCCCATTCCCTCCTCAGCTTGCAGTTGTATGGTATATATAAGGCAGCATATAGCTTCATAATACTGAAGCGATTCCAACCATTTCCTCACCAAAGTGTTCAGCAAGACTTCTGTCTTTCTTATTTAAATAAATGGACAAGAAAGGAGAATTAGTTCAAGATGAGTCCTACCTTAATCGGGAAGGTTGAAGCTGGGCAGCTTGGTCGATTCGTCAGCATTAGACGAAATGACAAATAGATTGGGTTTTCCAAATGGGTAATTGAATATATTCCAAATGCTTATACACTTTAAACTCTATTAACAAAATCTTAGTAGTGATTACGTATCACAACATGTGCTATGTCAGCTTTGTGCATGTCTCTGACTTTCTATGCAAAGACTATACCTACTACATTAACTTCAGTGATGAGGAATGGACTACGCTGCTTGGAGCAATGCCACAAATAAACAGTGTGTTATTTGACGAGTTGGTAGCATCATCATCAACATCCAGTCTTTCGACTGATAAAACGCGTACTGAATGTCATGGTTAGGTGATAATAGTCCAATTAACTGAGGATAAACATTTGAAAACAACCAATCTGACCAAGGAAAAACTAGCTGAGGTCTAGTTATATCATGCAAATGTACAGAATCAGCTTGGACTTATATGTAAATACTGCAGTGCTGAGGGATATGTAGAAGATGATGATTACCACTGCCACAGATTTGATGTAAATCATGTGAACCTGAAAACTTTTGCGGTAAATGTAAAGCTTTAAAGGTTGGCGAGATGCCCCTAGAGGAAAGTTCGATGCATTGAGAAGAGAAGCACTGTAAAAGAACTCTGTAAAAGACCGATTTGGGCAGCTGATCTCATGCTAGCTGTGGCTGTTAGAATTATTTTACATTATGACGACGAGGTTTCACTGTCAACGAATATTTCAAAGCTTGGTACGTTCAATAATGAACGAGCTGAAGTGAATATAGACATTTGCAAAATGTTTGAAGAACATTAAAGTTTATATGTATGAACTGCAGTGCACGGTATAATCTTTTATCTGGTTTTTCCCTGAACTGTTGAAATATTAGTTAAGATGTTTGTATTTGCATGTCAATGCAACTTTTCTTATGTGAATGATTGTTTTTATTTCAACTTAATATGGCAACGTATAAAGACTACTGAACCAATACTTACTTTAAGCCTGGAATCCCTGGAGCATTTGTAGGATCTAATAAGTTATTCAAACTACTGAAACAAAAGAAATAATCTGTCACATATTCCAAAGTGAAAATTGATTACAAGACCAAGATCCTTTTAGTTTACTTCAACCAGTGAAATATAATTTCAAACGATAACGTGGCATTGATTAAATGTGGGATGTGGACTTGACAAATGTGACCAACATTGCAAAACATAATGAAGGCAATCACTTTCTACTAATTGTCATTGATGTCTCTTCAAAACACTTGTGGGCACCACCTATTCAAACAAAACTCATACTAGTGTTATTCAAGCATTCCAAACGATTTTTTAAGAAACAACAAGAAGACCAAGAACATTGAGGACAGATAATGGCACAGAATTTAAGAACAGATGGGTAAAGCAATTTCTAAAGAAAGAAGACTTTCATGCATATACTACCAAGAATGACACGAAAGCCAACTTTGCTGAAAGAGTTATGCGAAGTTTCAAATGATTTGCATCGGCAAACGTTTTGGGATACAAATATGTTGCAAAACTTAGACTACAGTTATAATCATAGACCTCATGGATCCTTGCCAAATGCATCATGATAGTTAAATATGACCAGGAAGATTGAATCTGTGGGTTGAAAATGTGGAAACAAATTGATAAATTGAAATTGAAATCAACGTAAATTCTTATTGAAGCAAGCCACAAAAGATAAATTGGCCAGTTTGTTTAAAATATGCTTGAATATACTGCATGGGCGCTTATCATTGAAGTCACATATGTATAAAAAATTAAAGCGTTAACAACAAACCATTCGACAACTGGCTGATAAGAAAATTTCCCCTAAGCGTAAAAAGAAGTTCATTAATCATCAAGGTGGATTTGTTGGAACAACTGCAAGAATTGCAATTCCATTATGAGCGCAATTGTTAAAAAATGAAACATGCATTGCAAATGATCCCAGTTCCTGAATCAGAATGTAGAAAATTATTATCAAGTCAACCTTCAAATGATGATATTAAAGCTAAAGTGAATAAACTTTTAAAAAAGAAACGAAATCGTTAAACTGCTACAGAAATGACTCAACTTCTTAATCGTCATTTACGAACAATTCAGTCACAACAATATAAGTCTGCTGTAACAGCTGTTGCAAAACAACTCATAAAAGTCACAGCAGTTAACATTTCTAAACTACTTTCAACCTATATATAATGTGAAAGTAACATAGCTTCTGGCAGAAGTTAAGAAATATGGTACAAGATGGGTAGATAAGAAAGAACTTGTGTTGAAAACTGGAGATGTAATTGAAGATTCCAATTGTGATAAACTTGGATGACGGGTTTTTCTTACTTTAAAAATTGATTATGAAATTGTCTTTTCTGCTGGATTTGCCGAGATTTTAGGATTTATACCAGATCAATGGTATGGACAATCTGGTCCAGTTGAACATAAAGCAGATGTGAAACGGGATTTTATGCACTTTACGTGTACTGTAGTATTTGTGAACCACAAGTAGTTGGAGATTCCTTTACTACGTTCTGTTCGCATTCAAAATCATGATGATGATATTATGAAAACTTATGATGGACCTAATTACGTACCTGTCAATACATTACGTTGCATTTCAAACTGGAAAAGTGATCTGTAAACTTCATTAAAAGTATTATGAAAGCATCATCAAAGCATACAAACACGATCCATCTGCATACCGCAACCATTTCCTTCATCACGTCGGTGGAGATTTACCAGGATTTAAATGCACACGCATATAATATTATGATGGTATTTGTTCATTCTTGGAAGCATTGGCTCGTAAAGCTATACCACTTATTAAGGCAGGGCTAAAATTGTTGTGTCTCATCTTAAGAAAGCTGCAAAAATGTGGTTAAAGACGTGACTGGCCGTGTAGCTCAAGAACTTGTTGGTGCTACTGATAAACGAAGTACACCAAAGAAAGTTATTAAAAGCGAAAGTAAGTGAAAGGAGCAACATAAAAAAATGTATTTTGGCAATAGAAAAAAATTGGCAATCATTCATAATCATTCTTGTGAATGTAGTCTATGCCCATTGGAATGGTTACGTATACCACCAACATAAGCTGCTGTAGAAAAAAATTGTGGTGTAGATTATCAACCACTAACTGCAATTATAGATGGTGTGCCAATAAAATTTTATATTCCCACTAGTCCAGAAGAATATTTAGATTTCAAGAATAGTAGACTTCATATTGCATGCACCAGTGTCAACGTGGTATACACGATAGCGTAACTTCCACCAATATTTATTCAATGGTTGATGGTCCAATATTGAATTATTTTGAATGATCGATTGATTTCACATAGTAACAGTTCCCATGGTTATACCAGAATCAATTCTCCCCTCATCCATGATTTGGAAGAAAGTCTTAATTCTGAACGCTCCATGCGACTCATCTGTAAGGATACTGTTGGATCAATGAATTTTCATGCTGTGAAATTAGATAATCATGGAAAGCATACAAAATTTTTCATTTAAATAATGAGGGTGGTGAAATAGCTGAAGCAAGAAAGAATGGTTTACATAATCGTTATTTGCATACGCATCTGAGCGGTGAGTTTATGCTTACCAGGTGCCTCAAGAGTAGATTTGTTTGAATAGGATCGTTAACTTCCCAATGGCATAAGTATGAAATAGGCAAAAAGATGAATATTTATTAATAGCTGTAAATAATACATGTAAGGTAGAGGTGAGAGATGCGTTTTTAACCATTCGCAAAGTGAGAGTTTTCAGCTAGAACAGGCCGTTGCACTGATGAAAACGCCTGCCAAGTTTCCTATTCCAGAAAAGAATGTAAAATTTCACTCATTCTCGCTGGATTTCAATCATTCATTGTAATTGGAATGGTTCATAATGAAGCCTTTGCTGGAACACTGTTGAGAAATTCACACAATTTTGAACACTTTGATATTAATCACATGCAGCTTTACACTGATGGTGAACCAGTCCTATCCAAACCTTAACATTGTTAAAGGAAAATATCTTAACGCTTTTGAAACTCTTTACAAATCTTTTGATGAATTGAATGGTGGAAAAGCTCCATCAGAGGCTGTACTTTATTTTCTTTCGACTTAGCACATGATTAAGATGGTGATGACAACTACGCCCTTATCAAGTATGGAAACCTGCAACTAGAGATGAATTTTGCCAATGCTTTGCAAAATACAGTGAATTGTTTGAATTTAACAACATCATTGAAACAAGTGCAAATCGCAGTATTCAGTTTGATTATCAATCATTAATATATGCCATATTAGCATATGGTGTCATGACAAAAGATTTTTTTCACGGAGTGTTCCCTATGGCTCAACTGCCAGCATTAGAGCAAGCAGCCTATGTCATGAGCACAGACAATCATGATGAACGTGGTGAATATTTGGTTGCCATATACTTTAACATTTATGGACTTAAATAATGAGTATCTATGTAATTCCATACCACTGCAACAGCTAATTTCCAATACTTGTGGTTTTTATTGTGTGTTTATATATTGCATAGAGTCCGAGATCATAGTATGTTTGACATTATAGACACATGTATAATAAAAAGAAATGATAGAGATTTTGTATATAGACCTTTAAACCATTGTTCTATTAAACTTGTTTAATGCTTAAATTTGTAGTTAAGCTTTTAAGTGATATATTTATTTAAATGTATATTTTGCACATGGTTACTAATGCCATACAGGTGTCATATCATTCTACTAAGTCATTGGAGGCCACTGGCGTGGTGTTAATTCACCAGTAAACCCTTTCTTTCAAATTGAAGGTCACTAGCGAGGTGTTAATTAATCCTTAAACCCCTTTTTGTTCATATCATGTATCATATATTATTATGTATTATAATCAACCATTGTTTGAGGAAAGAATATAAAAAGTTGAAAAACATCATGTGTGTGTGTGTTTTTTTTTCTTTTTAACACAGCAGATCACAAATATTTACAAATATTCAGAATAAAAAAAATTACATTTAATGATTGAGAACAAAAATATTTTAAATATATAATATGCTGATACATGTAACATATTAGTTCACTCACAACAACTTAAATTGATATAAGTATCATAGATGTTATCACCCCGGTTATAAATGCTATGAAAACTGACAACATTGATCCAACACAATTACTTTCACATCAACATTTGATAGTATCTATTCATTTAAAATGAATGGCAAATGGCAAAATACTAAGATAACACATTATCTGTTATTTTGTTCAATAGGGCTTCAATGGCAACATGCTGTATGCAGTGCTTCCGGACTTGCTAATCCGGACAAACTCCACGGTAGAAGAGATGTCGGTCGCGTTTGCAATCGGTGGCGTAGGAGGCCTCTTTGTTCCTTTCTTCGTTATAGTTGTTGACAAGTAAGAACTGAATCGCTACTCGTTCAGTTGCTTAATTTCTATATTCTTATGCCAGATCACTCTGGTATAAAACCACACCATATTTAGGCGAACACCACCCGAGATTTAAGGCATATTCAAGCGAAGACCACTCCAGAGTTAAGGCATATTCAGGCGAGAACCACCCCAGAGTTAAGGCATATTCAAGCGAGGACCACCCCAGAGTTAAGGCATATTTAGGCGAGAACCACCCGAGAGTTAAGGCATATTCAAGCGAGGACCACCCCAGAGTTAAGGCATATTTAGGCGAGAACCACCCAAGAGTTAAGACATATTCAGGTGAGAACCACACCAGAATTAAGGCATATTCAGGCCAGGACTACACCAGAGTTAAGGCATATTCAGGCGAGAACAACCCTAGAGTTAAGGCCTATTCAGGAGTTGAAACTCGGTTGTGAAGAAAGGTTCTTTGTTTACCATATGACAACAGACTATTGTGTTGTTTTACCTTTTCTTCGGTCTCCCTTTCTCATTTTTTTTCTATTCTTCACCCAAAATGTGTCCAGACTACTCCTCCCGTGCGGATTGGGCGCGAGAAATGAAGCTTGGGCCACATATGAAGGGTTATGTAAGAGTGAGAAAATACAGAATATATATAGCTTGCCTTGACTTTTGGAGTCAGGGTCAAATTTCCCATACACCCGTTTTTTTTCAGAAAATCGATTTATCTCGGTGAGGGGTTGAATTATTGAGATCTCATTTTTGAGCTCCAGCCAGAAACCTTCGGAGTAAAACTATTGCTTTAAAGTAAAATAAGGGGTAAGAATTTTCAGTTTATATATAGTGTCGGACCATAAAATATTTTAATCATGCGTTGCGTGTGAGAAAAAAGTCGGGGGGGGGGGGGACTTGACGTGTGTACGACACACAAAAAAGGGCTGCCTCTTGTTTCAGGTTTGTGTACTACGAGCAGCTTGTTCTCGGCGGTTTTTGCCTCGTCGTTGCAGTCACCATCACCTTGAAAGGATTCGCCACCCATGTGTGGCAAATCGCCATCTACCATACAGTGGAGGGCTTCATCTGGGGTTGCATCAATGCAGGTTTGTACAATAGTTTTGATCTCCATCTACATACATGATTGTCATTGTCAAACAATTTTTTTCTAGGCAAGTTATAAAAGCTCTTGAGAGTGTTGCAGAACATTTTTATGGCTTAAAAATTTCCATGAAGAACAAATTAAAATTTGGGCGTAAAAAGCTTATCTTAATAATGCGAAAAAATACTGTGTTTAGATTGCAAGCTGAAAAAGTGAAAGAAATGACCGAGAGATTTCACCTAAATGTCAATTTTCTTTGCACCAACGAACAATTTTGTTTTTAACAACCCGCGTGCTATATTATTATTATTATTATTATTATTATTATTATTATTTAGGCTTAAGCAAATAGTTTTAAACAGCAATTGCATTTGTGTTCTGAGTATGAGCTATTTTGCAATATTTCTTCTTTGAAGGGAAATGCGGGTATCTCTGCGCCATCTAGCGACCGAAATGCGCATTACATGTTTACACAGTACAAATAACTACTAAATCGGTCTAGATCGAAAGATTCTTTTCAAAAACAAATAGGGTCGTGCCCAGAAATGGTCTGTATTGATATTTTGTTCCCAGAAGGGCCTGTGTTTATATACTGTCCATTAAAATCATATTACACTTTTATCACCATTTATCCATTGAGTCAATGGGATTTTGTCAAAAAGATTATGTAATTCTCTTATTGATATGGTGGCATATATTTTTTATTTGCATAAAACATTTCGTATAACTTATTCTTCAAACAGTGAAAAAAATGAGGCAATTATTGTCGATTGTGCTTATGTGTGAATTTTGCATTTTGATTGAAATTTCTTGGTTTTCCCAATGATTTCTAAAAGTATGCGATCTTTCAGTGTCTTTCTTTCTCTTATAACATCGGTGAGCCCCTTTTTCTTTTCAATTTTTTGAATGTATACCCTCAAAGCATTAAACTGTGAAAGTATGAAGGAAATATTATTATTGTAGGTGAGATAACCGCATTTCCCTTTAATTTTTTTTTCATTTTCACCCGGTTGGTTTGTAGTAGAAATGAAAAGTTCTTGCGCATTTTATTCGAAACACGCAAAGTGTGAAATATTTCAACATCTGTTTCTGTATATAAAATGCAAATGAATTTCAAAACTAATACGGGGGGAAGGGGAGCCAGGAGAAGGGGACAACTAGACCTGCTGCACTACTCCTCTGCTAAAGTTGGTCTTCCTGTTGCTTCTCTGAATTTGAAATAACACCCCCTTTTTAACGAAACGCCGAGTAAAATTCCGAAATAATTCCCTTTTGTGGGAAACGAGGAGTACTTAATGAAAATTACCCCCGCCCCCTTTTAAACGAAATCGGCATTCCGCACCGAACGCGACTGGCCTCAAAAGTATCCGCCTCCCCTTCTCCGCGTTTTTTTTTTTTTTTTTTTTTTTTTTTTGCACATACATAGGTAACACGTCTCGTATCAAGTCCCCCTCCTCGGGCAGACTAATAAGGGAAAAAAGGAATCCGATGGAAAGCTTTCGCAAATAATCAATAAACTGCAAAGATAGTGCGCCTGTTTGAAGTTTTTAAAAATGATAAGAATTTTAGTTACCCACTCCCACACCAAGACTTCTACAAAACTTCTGATAACTTCAGATGAACGCTTAACTTGGCTTTGATAGTTTTCGTATTTTTTAAACCAAATTTCCATTTTACAATTTCTCGAATACATGGCGTTGTTTGAAGAAAATCAAGCGAGATGTGTATAGATTCACCAATTTCTAAAAGTGTATTTGTCTTAACCTCCTTACCGATTCTCACAGCCTTTCACAAAAAAAAGTTGAAGCTTAAAATGCATCCATGTGTGTTTCTTTGTGTGTGCGTGTGTGTGTCTGTGTGTGTGTGTCTGTGTGTGTGTGTGTGTGTGTGTGTGTGTGTGTGTGTGTGTTGTTGTTGTTGTTGTTGTGGTTGTCTTTTTTTTGCCGCCATATGTTTCAATTGGCCCAGAAAGCGACAACCAATCATGGGATGTGATCATGTGACCTATTGCTATTACAGTTGGCCAAAGTGTAATCTTGAGGATGTGGGGACACGATTCCGGACCAGCCATGCAGGCCCTCCACCTCGGCTACCCGATCGGCGCTTTCCTCGGTCCCATGGTGGCCGTACCATTCGTTTCCGACACAGCGGAGGAGGAGGGGGAGGAGTCTGTGAACGCCACATCGCTATCCATGCCCCCTCCACAATGCCAGCCCTATCCGGCTGTTTTGTACACGGATCTTTGTATGTCCCATTCAAATATTCACGATATTCAGGGTAATATTTTCACGCCTTCCTCAGACGCTTATTATTCGGATGTTAAGAATGATGACATTGATACTTGGGAGTTTGCTGACGATTCGTCGATAGAGATAGCGCTGGGAATCGCTGGGGTGTTCACCGCGATAGTCGCCTCAGTGCATTTGGCATTGCATTTTATGCAAGGAAAGAAACAAAATCAAGATGAAGAGACGTCGGCCAGTGTCGAAGAAAAAGTAGTCAAGGAAAGCTATCGAACATTAATCTCTCCTAAGTATTGGGCAGAAGGGAAAACTGTATTTGGTATAACGGTACTCACTTTGATAACTCTTTTCTTCATCTGTCATATCGGCAGTACCTTAGGTATAATCATGTACCTTGTCACCTATGCAGTTGACAGCGGTTTCACTAATCAAGAAGCAGCTTGGTTACAAGCTGCGGTCAACTTTTCAGCTGCAGCTGCAAGGGCAACTAGTATTCTGATTACGAAATATGTATCGATCAATATCATGCTGAATTTTGAGTTGCATGGTCAGTTATTGTTTGTAACACTGATGTTATTATTGGGCTCACAGTCAGCTACTGCATTGTGGGTAACATCCTGTCTCTATGCGGTTTTTCGCGAACCAACGTGGCCATCAGGAATGACCTGGCCTAATAGTTATATTATGATGATCGGTTTCCTATTTTCTGTTATGATGATATGCATCAGTATATTTTCAATCCCTTTAAATTTATTGATTGGTTTTCTCTATACAAACACCACACCTGAAAGCATCTTCCAGACTTCAATTGTTTTCAATGTTCTAAACTGCCTCGTATTGTACGCCATGTTTGCAGTGACGTGCCGTGCCCCCAAGCGATCAATACAAACAGAAGACGAAGGGGAGGGGACCAAAAATGGAACGGACAAACCGATCCAAATGTTATTCAACAATGAGGGATTTGAGAGACATTATTCGATCATTCAGAGCGAGAACTCCTCAAGCCCTGTTCTGTTGCAGGTCGCAGCACTCGAAAACACTTCATTATCAGGGCAGGTCTCATCTTCAGATTAGTGTTTTGTACTTTGTGTTAGAAATATATAAATAACATAAGTGGCCGATAATATCAATACACTGTACATGTACAGTGGAACCCAAGATAAGACCAGACCGAAATGGGGACCATGTTGTAAGATATCGGTTTTCAATAATTTTCCAGATAGCTACTGTACTTTTCATGGTTACCCAGCAAACATTAAGACGTCAGAATGACGTCTGGTCGATATCGCGACCCGACGTTTCCGACGTCGGACTGACGTGCCGGTTTTGGTTGCATATGAAATGGAACCGACGTCGGGTTTTATACGTCAGAATGACGTCGGGATCCGACCTAAATCCGACCTCGGAATTAAGTCGGTTTTAGGTTGTATATGAAATTGGAACCGACGTCGGATTCCGACCTGAAACTGACTAGAGTTATGTTATTACTAGATAATTAATCATTCAACTGCTGTTGTGAAATACATACGAAAGCATTTTCCGTGTAAATTTTTGCAATCTACGAAGAAAAATACCGACGCGCCATCAAAATTCTAAAATTATCATGTAAAAATTACGTTTTTTCTTCCTCTTTTTCAAAATGACTTCCATTTCCGGTGAGCGATAATAATGTTCATCGCTTTTTGGTCGTTTTTGCAACGTCGGAATTACGTCAGAAAACCGACGTTGCCTCGACGTCGGAACAAAGTCGGGTTTTGGGGTAATAGGTCGGAATATGGTTGTGAAGTCGTCGCGACCAAAATCCAACCTTTTTTTCAACCAAAAAAGACGTCGGTTGTTTGCTGGGTATATATATAGAGTGTTTGGAACTGTTACAAAAAGAAGATGTGCATGCTGGAAGGGTTGCATGTTTCAAAAAGTAGTTCCTCTCTTTATGAGTAATATTTTCGCCGAATCCTCAGTGGGTCTGCGGAGCAAAAAGGTGTGTTATACACAACAAACCGAACAGTCGTAGACGTTGGCTGTTGGACAATAACGCAACAAGCCGAACCGTCGTAGAGGTTGGCTGTTGGACAATAACGCAACAAGCCGAACCGTCGTAGAGGTTGGCTGTTGGACAATAACGCAACAAGCCGAACCGTCGTAGAGGTTGGCTGCTGTACAAAAACGTCTTGTGTGAGTCATTCATACAGTGCGTACGCTCAAATAGGGAGACTTGTAGAGCTTTGCGTACGCTAACACTTTATACTAAATGCATGACGTCACAGTTTCTTACGTACAGGCTTTAGTAGTTAGAGATTTTTATTTCTAGACTTTATGCATGTACTGTTTTTTGGAACAGCATTGTGTAAAAGCAAGAAAGTGGTTCGGCTCACATTTTGAGAAGGGCGGTGCAGCATCACCTTTAAACGACATCGTTGAAGGGTAACACCACATCGACATAACACCGGCATGATTTTCATTGCCAACAGTATCTGCAATCAATTCTCTCTCTCTCTCTCTCTCTCTCTCTCTCTCTCTCTCTCTCTCTCTCTCTCTCTCTCTCTCTCTCTCTCTCTCTCTCTCTCTCTCTCTCTCTCACCTGAGAGTTTTAGTTGCACAGAGTTTTGCACTTAACTTGAAATTTAGGGGGGGGGGGGGGCATAAACATTCTCAACTACGTGGTATGTCTTTTCGTGTCACAGGCGGAAAACCTTGCTGGTGAGCCAATAAAATGCGTTTTAAATCTCTTATCGTTCGCTTTATTCGGAACATTTTACCAGTAAGTTATTGGTGGTATAAGGTTATAGGTAATTATCTCCAGTCTTTCTCTAGTCCTTACGTCCTGCTCCCTCTGTCTGTCTCCCTCCGCCCCCCCCCCCCGTGTATTCTGACGCCCTTCGACACCGTCCTGACGCCCTTTGATCCAGCCCTAGTGTGCTTTGATCCCTCCCTGATGTCCTTTGACCCCGTCCTGATGTCCTTTGACCCCGTCCTGATGTTCTTTGATCACAGTTTGATGTTCTTTGAACTGTCCCTTGATTCCACCCCGATGCCCTTTGATCCCGCCCTGATGTCCTTTTTGATCTCTCCCTGATGCCCTTTGATCTCTCCCTGATGTCCTTTGATCTCGCTCTGATGGCCTTTGATCTCTCCCTGATGCCCTTTGATCACGTCCTGATGTCCTTTGATCCCGACCTGATGTTCTGAGAACCCGTCCTGCTCTCCCTTGATTCAATCCTGCTGTTCTGTAATCCCGTCCTGATGTTCTTTGATCCTTCCCTGACATCCTCCGATCAAGTCCTCATGTTCTTATTCCATCCTGATGTCCTTTGATCCCGACTTGATGCCCTCTGATCCATTCCTGTTGTTCTTTTATTCCGTCCTGTTGTCCTTTGATCACACCCTGAGATCGTATGATTCAGTCCTGATGTTGTTTGATCTTTTTCTGATGTTCTTTGCGTTTTTTCTGGTTTCTTTTGATTCTGTCTTGATGTTCATTGGTCGTTTCCTGATGTCCTTTGATCTTCTCCTGGTGTCCTTTGATCCTGTCCTGGTGTTCTTTGATCTTTTCCTGATGTCCTTTGATCTTCTTCTGATGTCCTTTGATCCTGTCCTGATGTTCTTTGATCTTTTCCTGATGTCCTTTGATCCCACTACCGCATGTCCGTAAATTCACGTATTCTTCATTCCGTTTGTGATTTCTCGCTTTGTCTCTCAGTTCTCCTTTCTGTCTGTCTCCACCCCACTGTCTGCTCCTCCAGTTTTTGGGGTGCTCCCCGCCCCAACCCACACTGCTTCGCTGGACCAGGTCAGGACATAGCTAAAGTACAGATGCGCGTACTCAGAACAAGAGGTGGTTCTTATTCAACAGCCCAAATTACCAGGTTGTTAAGATGTAGCGGTTAAAACTTTTGTCTTCTCTCGCCAATTATCCGAGCTTTGCATCACCACCATTTTATAATGACTGGGTCAGCGAGAAGAAAGGCATCAATTAGGGAGAAAATCGGATATGGCGAGATTAACTTTGACAGCTGATACATCCCGAGAGCGAGGCGCTCAGTCCACGGACCGTGCCGACTCCTGACGACAGCTGATACATCCCGAGGGCGAGGCGCTCAGTCCACGGATCGTGCAGACTCCTGACGACAGATGATACATCCCGAGGGCGAGGCGCTCAATCCACGGACTGTGCCACTCCCAACGACAGAGAAATGTCTCCAATTCAGTCACTCATATTTAAAATATCTTATTCTTTTCCCGAACATGCCGGTTCTAGATAAAAAAGCCTTCCCTCCAACCCCCTGGTGTGAGCAGGCTATCTCACCCCCTGTACAGCTTCCCCCGCGGATGGCAGCTACACTAGGCTATCTTCCCCTCTCCAGTATATTTTGCAACCCCTTGAACCTTTTTACGTGTGAATACATTTGATAATATTTGTTCACGAGAATAAAATGGACTCAATTAAACTGTATAAAACTATTTTGAACTACTTTATTAACTAAATTTGACATAATTCAAACGAAATATAAAAAGGCATCCTTGATCAGAAAGTTCTTTAATTTTCTCTTAATATCTTTTTAGCATTTTAGAGAGCCCAGGTGGATACTCCTGATAGCTAAGATTATCATAAATGGATATGAAAAAGCTCATAGATAGTAAATGTCAGAGTATCGTATTTTATTTGCGGACAATAGGTCATATTAGACGGTTCCTCACCAGAAAAGCTGCTGAAATCCTTATCAATGCATACATAACATCTAGACTAGATTATTGCAATTCATTAGCACTTGACAAGCCTTTGGCTTGCAAGAGTTATCTGAATTTGTGCGAGTAGCCGTTCTCCCTTTTTTTATTCTTCTTGACAGTTTTTCCGATTTTTTGTGTCTTCTTCTTCTCTGACACTATGGGCCCTAGGACCATGAAACTTGGGACTTATGAAGAGCTTGATCTGAACGTGTGCATGTCATTTTTTATTATCGTCTTCTATTTCGTTTTCTTTGTTAAAACGCCATGTGAAAAGAGTGTATTTTGCAAGTAAATGCAGTGCATTTAACGTACGTCACAGCACACAGTTGCTGAGCTTTGTACGAGCTATCAATGCGTAAATAGATGACACGGCGTATGCCTGCTCAGTCAACAAAACCTTAAGCCAACAAAAACCAAACACTACTCGGCTAATAAGACGTATTCAAGCTGTGTTGTTTGCAATATATTATTCAAGAAATAGCCCACTGAAGGAAGTATTTTTGCGTTTTAATTTTTGTCAAGTGTTTAACATTTCGCTACCGAAATAAGGTTCTAGTTAATACATGATGTTCCAAAATCTCAGATTTATAGGCTTCAAAAACTTCAAAATATGTGTGCATGATTAATAGCCCTGAAGTCTAAATATGACCATGTGACGCCTTTGTTGAATGGGCTATACTGGCTACCTGTTGACCAAAGAATTATATTTAAAATTTTAGTTAATGTCTGTAATGGTCTCAACGGCATTAACCTAGAGAACCTAAACGTACTCTAAGATTGTTCCCAATTTTATTTCAAGGGAACCTAGCACACACAGTAACTACGGCATTCGAGGGTTTTCAAAAAATTCTGCCTATATCTGGAATCAACTACCACTTGAGATTAAAAAAGTTCGTCTTTAACTGTTTTTAGAAAGTCGCTGAAACTTTTCTCTTCAGTCGAGCCTAGTATAGTAATATTTGGAATCCCGGACAAAACGGCGACGGCCAGAACGGCGACGGCCAAAACGGAGAAGGCCAAAACGGAGAAGGCCAAAACGGCGATGACCAAAACGGCGACAAGTACAACCCTGGACAAAACGGCGACGTAGATTAATAATTTAATGTTGAAAATCAAAATACAAAGAATAGTGTTGCCAGATAAATCAATTCATTTCTACTTGAAGATAAGTATAATCTGAACCAATATTTAAATTTTAAGGGCAAAATAAAATGGATAATTTAACCCCTATTTTCTCTATATTCATAAGTGCAATTATATGATAATCCATCGTGTGGGGGTGGGGGGGGGGGTGGTAATTAAGAACATTTTGAAAGACAATTGTATTTAGCGACTGTGCCCACTAATCCGTTTTTGCACGTGAATCCACATCAACGAAAGGCAAAATAAAAACGCCTCTAGAAGGACTTCGGATTATCAGCAATGAAAGACCGATATTTTAATCGCCTTAATGAGCTAATCCTTTTGTATCGGTTATGTGAAGTGTTGTTATTATATATACGAATCCACACAAATGAAAGATAAGATTAAATTTATTTTACCTGAGAAAATAATTTTCAGTTTTACCTGAGAAAAGGGAAGTGAGTAAATCATTCCTTGAGCAGATTACTGAGACAGTGAATGGTGACAGGAAGGAGATGGTTAGGGAGGTCAGAAAGGGCACGTTGGGAGAAATGCTGCACTGTGTTCAAATTTATTTATCTCTGATGTTTAAATAAACTGTGTTGGCAACGTTGCTTTTAATGAGCGTTTTAAAGCATAAACTTAAGGAAAACTCCGTCGCCGTTTTGTCCGGGGTTGCACCTGTCGCCTTTTTGGCCGTCGCCGTTTTGGCCGTCCCCGTTTTGGTCTACTCTGTTATGGCCGTCGCCGTTTTGGCCGTCGCCGTTATGTCCGGATACCTAATATTTGCACTCATTTATCTATTTATGTTTTTAATTTTATTGAAAAGCATTATGCATTTGTATTCCGCATTGTTATTTTAAATCTTTGATATATATTTCTTTTCAGTATTGTTGTTATAATTAATAATAATAATAATAATAATAATAATAATAATAATAATAATAATAATAATAATAATAATAATAATAATAATAATAATAATAATAATAATAATAATAATAATAATAAATAATAAATAACATCCACATTATCTAAGAAGCGCTTTCTTGTATGTTTAACTCCATCTTCCTTTCAGAAAGTGATACCAATAGGGGGCAAAAAAATGCAAGGTAGGGGAAGATAGCCTAGTCTAGCTTCTCCCTGGGGGGGGGGGGGGAGTGGGAGGAGAGAGGTTTGCACTGAAACATTCAGGAGAGGCTGCTGTCAGTCAATACTACCTGGTGGCACTGAGGTGCTTGGTGGCACTGAGGTGCCTGGCTATAAATATATTATTTATTTAATTTATGCATCCAAAATAACTATTCAGTGATACTGTTAGGGCATTCCACAACCCCCTCCCACCGTTTCTAAAAATATATCTTTTTCTGTTGTCGTTTCCAGAAAATAACAACATAAATGTGCATTGAAACATAAATGACCCTTGAAGACGTTTTCCACACTTGACTTTATCTTTAATTCTTAAAAAATCCACTACAATATTGACAATAAATTAGGACACATTGGTTCAGTGCCACCAAGGGACCTCAGCGCCACCAAGCACCTCAGTACCACCAGGTGGTATTGACGCTCCTCGCTCACAACAGCCCTGACTGGGTTGTAGGACAAAATGGCAATGGACAAAATGGCAAGGGACATAATGGCAACGGACAAAATGGCAAGCGGATATAATGGCAACGGACATAATAGCAAGCGGTCATAATGGCAAGCGGACATAATGGCAGAGTGCCAGGGGTGTAGGATATTTGACCAACCGAAATTTGACCAACCGAAATCTGACCAACCGAAATTTGACCAACCGCAATTTGACCAACCTCTTAATGAAAAAAAACGGACATTTGACCAACTTCATAATTTATTGTTTTTCGCACCACTTTTCAGTAACACATCAGCAATCACAAGCGTTCCGACAAAAGCATCATTTAAACAGTTATATCACTGCAAGTAAAGGTACTGTCCAAAACTACAGAGGCCGTAGTAATCTCATATCCTCTCAAAACCTCACATACAACTATCGCTGTCCAAATCGAAAGCAGTGTCCAATCCCTCTCAAAAATTCCTGCAGGGTTTACGCTCCTGCACGAGGTCCTGCAGCAGACGTTGCGTGCTTTTCTTGAATCTTGTTGAAACAGACAAATTTGATTTAATTTCTGGTTGAGAAATCCCGGTATTTATACTAAAACCACGTAAAAAACACGTATCTGAGATGACACTAATGCTTCCACAAGGTCTGGGTTTGTTTGTATAACGCCTTGTATAACGCCGGATTATGGAGATTAACGGGGCACGTGGAACTCAACCTTATGACACTCAATGATAGAGAGAGGATTAGCACAGCATCTCTTTGATGCGAATGAGCACTTCTTTGAAATTAATTTTTCTTACGAAGCCGCGAATTCCTAGATTTATAAGGTTATGTATATCTAAAACTGAAAGTTTGTCAAATGTCAGTTTTTCCATTAAGCGGTTGGTCAAATTGCAGTTGGTCAAATTTCTGTTGATCAAATTGCGGTTGGTCAAATTGTATGTACCCCAGTGCCAGGGCGGACAAAATGGCAACTGAAATAAAAAAGACGATATTTCAACTGAGCTTTTATTCAACGCAATGGCATTTAATGACTTCATAAATAAACATAATTGAATTCATTTGTAATGCATCTATTTAGATAGTCACTTAACCAATCAGTTCACAGTTCTCATTTACTGCTGTGGAACATTTCCCCGAGGTTTTACCCGAATGTTGTGGCCTGCTCAAGTAGAAACGTGTGTGTGCAGCCTAGGATGACTGCCCCACCGGTGTAACAGTATATCTTGCTCCCTGTATAGCTCCCCCCGGGAGCAAGCTAGCCTAGTCTAGTCTTCCCTGGGGGTAAGCTAGACTAGGCTATCTTGCCCCCCCCTGGGATATTTTGCCCCCTGTTCAGCTTCCCCCACCTGGGATATTTTGCCCCCTCCCTAAAATAAAAGTTTTTTTAGTTGTATTTTAAGCTAGACTAGGCTATCTTACCCCCCTCTGGGATATTCTGCCCCCTGTTCAGCTTCCCTCCACTTGGGATATTTTGCCCCCCCCCCCTAAAATAAAAGTTTCTTTAGTTGTATTTTACATAGAGGATAATCCGTTTGTATACTCGCTCTCTATTCACAGTTATCGGGGGATTTAGAGTTGACTGCAATAAAGCTACATCTCTTTTTATAATCCATTTTGATTGATCAATTGTATTCGACAATAATGCATAACAGTACAAACAATCTCAGGGAAATGGATTTTGCGGTAAAAGTTTACTCCGAATTGAGAAGTTTAAAAGGGTATGCAAAAGGGTATGAGCATTTCATTTTTTATTTTGATTATAAATTAATTACTTCATCAGTAGAGGAAATATTGAAAAGAAGTAGTGAATGAAAATAAATAAAAATAAACGAAAATAAATCGGCATTGACCTGGTTGGACCAAAAGCGCAGTGAACTGCAGTGAATTGTGTAAATGACTGTTGAATTACGCAAAAACTTGATAATTTTCAAGCACAGAAGAAATTGTGCTCTATAGAGATCATTCACCATCAAAAGTTAAGTTTTTATTCCATTTATTCGTTTTTTATTATGGAGGGGGCAAAATATCCCAGAGGGGGGGGGGGAAGATAGCCTAGTCCAGCTTCCCCCCCGGGGGGGGGGGAAGCTGTACAGGGGGCGGCAAGATAGCCTGTTACACCGGCGCACTGCCCCACCGGGAACCTTCACTATTATTTTTCATCTGTCTGGATAGTTTTACTTTTAAGAGACTTGAACCAAACCCATTAACTTATCAATCAGTCCTCTGATCAATCAACTTGTCGATTGAATACAAAAATGGGACGGGGTGGGGTAAAAAGCATTGGGGAACGAAAGGGAAGATTTAGCCAAGAAAAGTAAGGCTATCCAGACAGATGAAAAATAATTAGGAAGGCTATTGGTGGGGCAGTCATCCGGTGGGGCAGTCATCCGTTCATCAATTTTGGCCCCCCCCCCTTTGTTTGTTTTATTCCAAGTAACCACACAGTTAGAAGGTAGGCAAGATTCGAGCCGCCCCCCGCCTAGACATGAGGTGGATGCACCGTAAACTAGTTGTTTTATAATGCGGTTAATCGAACATTTTTTCATTCATTTTTATTTCATTTTTTCTTAAGTTGCCATTTTGTCCGCTTTGCCACTTTGCCATTATGTCCGCTTGCCATTATGCCCGCTTGCCATTATGTCCGTTGCCATTATGTCCGCTTGCCATTTTGTCCGTTGCCATTATGTCCGCTGCCATTATGTCCGTTGCCATTTTGTCCGTACCCCCCCCCCCCTGACTGTTCACCCGCGGATCAACGGTCATATCCCCCTTTCGGGATCGGTCCATATGGCCCTACTGCTTCGGCCAAAAAAGTAACCTTCTGCGCATATGGTATGAAGTATCACTATTATGCGAGGCCAAGGCGAACGCACGGAACCAGCTTGTCGAAGATGGCTAAAATCCCTACTTTGGCTGTGGTAATGGTATTTAAATTTATGGCAGGAAAATGAAATAATAAAGGGAGATGAAATAATAAAGGGACATGAAATAATAAAGGGAGATGAAATGATAGAGGAAGAAATAATAAGCACATTTAAACTGACGATATTTGAAACTGAAGACATTACTGCAGTCACAACAGATTGGGTAAACGCATGTAAGGTTGTCGTCGCCTTTTCTCTCACCAGGCGCCTGGTGTCGCCGCTAAACGGGGTGGCAGGAGATATGCTGCGTCCACAGTGCCTGATGCCACCCCGGTTGTCGTCGCGCGATGGGGGTGGCAGGAGAGTAAAAGCTAAAACTACTGCTTCTCATAATTTCTGACAAGACTAGCCGCATGTAATTGTGAAGATAACAGAAGCTTTTTGTAAAAGGAAAGGTACCGTTAGCGTGCTTTATATGTCTGAAGTGTAAACTAAAATAAAATATACCCAACAACAAAAGAAACGCCGATTCTTAGAAATTCCACATCTATCTTCCTAAATTTGCAACTGGAATCTATGTTACATATATCAAAAAGGCAGTTGTTATAGCATACTTCTAGACAGTTTTAGTCACTTTACAGAAGATAGTCACGGTTCATTTAACACAACAAAAGTGCCTCACAAAATGACGAGTTACAGTGCCTAATAACGAGTGTGGCCTCCGTTCGCGTTAATCACCGCCGTACACCGGCGCCTCATAGAGGTCACCAAGCGCTGGATTACGACTCTGGGTATGCGATGCCACTCCTCGATGAGGGCTTGGCGTAGCTGTGGTAACGTAGAGGCGCACATGATTCATGGCCCATTGACGCCTCGCTTGGCGCCTAGCACCGGTTAAGGGCATTCCGCGATACGCGCGCCGGCTTCGAATACCGTGTTCATGAAGCCGTCTCCTCACTGTTTGGGCACTGATGCGATTGCCCTGACGTCCTGGGAGTGCTCCGGCGGTGGTTGTCGCTGGAATAAATCCCTGGCGTAGGTGTGAGACCCAAATATAGCGGTCCTCCTGGGGAGTAGTAACACGTGGTCTACCTGACCGAGGTCTGTCGCGAGTAGATCCAGTGTCCCTAAGACGACTTCGTAGGCGTCGAACTGTACTTTCATTAACACCAAAGTGGTGCGCGACGTCAGCGCGGCTCCTTCCGCTGTCCAGCATACCCACGGCGCGTTCCCTATCAATTTGTGAGAGCCGTGGCATGGTTTTTCCGTTGAGTTTGTTTCAATATTTTAACGTTTTTTATCCCTTTTTAAGCTTGTCTTTACTATGCATTTCAGTTTGTACGGGTCATTGTAACACATGTTGCCTAATATGGAAAAAGGTGTCAAAACGACCACTTCATTGAATTGACCAAGGTGTTAGGGTAATTAAGCCGCCACCAACAGACCACATAAAGGATAAAGAAAGAAAAATATTACAGAAAAAAGTTCGCACACAAGTTTCCCAGAAATCGCCAAAAACGCAAAAAAACCACACGAAAATTATTCGGCGTTTCTTTTTTTGTTGAGTATAGAATAAAATAAATAAACAAGTGTGAGGTAAACTGGTCCCTTGTTTGTAAGCAGGTCTATCTTCTGCCCCTACCCCCTGCCCACCCAATATAACTTCACCTCCTGCAAATATGCGTTATTTGCCAGTTGCTTCTCTGCCTCCCCCCTCCCCTACCCCCACCCCGTCACTGCCCCCCTCCCCCACCCACCCCGCCGTAACTGCGCTGTTACTTTGTTTTGTCTTCGTTAGAAAAAAAAAGGAAAGACAAAACGCGATTAATATTGTCAACCCTGAGCAAGAAACTTATTAGATTTGAGCAATACTCAATCTGATCTAAAAACAAGTCTGGGTAATTTGAAAGGGTTTGAGACTGAGGAAGTATTTTAAGATAAATGCGCTCTTTGCCGTTCTCAATTCGTCTTCATTTCCTGAGCACACAAGCTTGCAGAAGCATCGGCTTCAATGTGATTAACATTACGGGAAGATTTACGACTGGCTGAAGAAGGAAAGAGAGCAATAGGATAATTGCTTATCAAGGGAAAAGGATGGCGTTCTTTTTTTTTTTTGTGGGACTGATTTCCTAGGCCAGCATAAGCGCTGGAAACCGGAGTTTTCCTGTCATAATTCCGTCTGTGTTTCCGCCAGTGGTTAGCTAATTACAATATGAAAGAAAAGTCACATCAAATACGGTTATTTTCATATCGTGCGGTGGGTAGGGGGGGGCGAGGGGGGAAGGGGGGGCTTAACACAGCGAAGCGAGTTCTCTGGCAGTCGCGGTCGCGGTGACCTTGTGAGCTCCCTGCCTTGACCCTGGTGTGTCAGGGCTTCCATACTATACTTCTTGAAGAACTACACTGGTAACAATACCACTGGTACATGTACACTGGTAAGCATATCACGGGCACTGTTACACTGCTACACTGGTGACAACATCACCGACATAGGTACACTGGTGACGAAAAAAATTGACTTGTACAGGTACACTGGTAACACAGCCACTGGTACAGGCACGCTGGTTACAATGTTATGGGTACAGTTGCACTGGTAACAATTATCACTACCACTACACAGAACCAACGGCAGGTGCACACTGGTAACAATGGCAACGGCATAGAGACACTGGTAACAATGCAAATTTCAAAAAAAAAAAAAAAAAAAAAAAAAAACCGGGTAGCAATGTAACTTGAAGTGACACACTGGAAACCAAGCAAGCTGCAGGTATACATTTGTAACGATACCACTGGCAGTACTACACACTGGTACCCAAACAAGCAAGCTGCAGGTACACATTTGTAGCGATACCACTGATAATGCTACACACCGGTTGCCATAAATGCTGCATATTTACATCGGTAACGATACCACTGGTAGTGACACACTGACAACCATACAAGCTACAACTACACATTGGCTGCGATACCGGTGGCAGCGACACACACTGGTAACCATATATTACTGGCAGGTATACATTTGTTACAACTGAACTAGCATTAACAGGAAACAACAATGTGAGAATTTTATGTTCAAATTCAGTAGTGACCTTCAGTGACCTCAATAAGTTACCCCGTACTATAATCAACAAAAGAGGTCAATACCACAGTTTTAATAAGAAATGGTTCACAGTTTGCTTTGGCTAAAATGTAATCACCAACGCACTGGTAAATATAAATATTAAAAGCCAAATGGTGATCTTGAATGACCTTTCGAGGCTGCCAGTGGTTCATTCCGACCAACACTGAAATCGGGTTTCAATAAGTTTCCTGACAGGTTTGCTTGTATCCTGTCCATGAGGAAAGTGGGACACACGGTCGTTATGATGTGGCTTGGTCGGTCCATTCGGTCATTATGATGTGACTTGGTCGGCCCATTCGGTCGTTATGATGCGGACTGGTCGGCCAAATTGGTTGTTTCGATGTGGCTTGGTCGGTCCATTCGGTCGTTATGATGTTTCTTGGTCGGCCCATTCGGTCGTTATGATGTGACTTGGTCGGCCCATTCGGCCGTTATGATGTGGATTGGTCGGCCCATTCGGTCGTTGTGATGTGACTTCGTCGGCCCATTCGGTCGCTATGACCTGGCTTGGTCGGTCCAATCGCTTGAGGGGCGCAGTATTTGACGCAGGAGGTACACTGGGATATATTTTGTACATCAGTTGACTTTTTATTGATAAACTGTGTCAATAGTTTTGTAATATTTGTTTTTAGTTATTGGATATCTTGGCAGGTTCATGTGCTGCATGTCACATGACGACGTAAAGGCGATCCACAATACATCACAAGGTCGTTGTCATAACTTTACAGTTACGCTGAGTTACCTAGAGAAACGGCCTTAACCAACCAAAAAAAAAAAAAACAGCTTTCCGAATAGCGACCAAATGATATTGATATCGTCAAGACCATTCAAATGTCTGCTGCCAACTAATTTTAGAAGCTGAAATCTCTCAAAAATAAATCTAAAACTATCTATGGAACTCGTCAATATTTTAAGCTCCTTTCTAGAGTGTGATTATCTAAGGTTTCCGGAATCACAATTGCCAAGCACTGTGTGCACTTTCACGTAGAAGTTCACACATAAAGTGCTGCTAGGACACAATCATTGCTAAATACCGTGTACCTATAATGTATTCATAAAGTTTTCATATGTATGCATAATGTATTCATAAAGAATCCCAGTTGGAGCTGCAAAATAGTAGAAAAAACCGACCATTTCACGAATGTAACTTCTGGCCCCATCAAGTTCTTTTTCAAACTGAAAAAATACGTTTGCGCCGTGGTGGCAAGCGCACAGCGATTGCTCAGAAGCTGCCGCCAACGTCTGCAGTCTAAGTGGTACTCCACTGGGAAATTAGTGGCAAATTGGCCGTAATGGAAGCCAAGCGTAGCAAGGGAGTAATAGCTGCCTAAGCTCTGAGTAGCAAAAACATAGAGGGGCCAAGAGGGGCCACAGGTATAACGACCCTCCATTATGGGTTCTCACACTCGTTGTAATTGTGGGGTGTAAATGAAATAACATCAATCCTAAGCTTTTTGTGCACCAAACTATTACCGAATTCTTACAAATATCAATCACTCGTAATTCAATAATGTATTTACCGACCCATTTATGAAATGGATGCTTAATTAAATGAACAAATCCCATGGGTCGTTTCAGGCTTGTGTTTGCATCTAAAGTTAAATAAACGTCAGGATTAAATTATGACATCATCCATTTCTGTAACGCCAAATCAAAATTAATATTTGGCCATATCAGCCTTATTTAGAAAATGGTTAATCTATGGCTCACATTATCGCTCCTCAGATGATCTTATGAGCACAGCGTTGGTATTAATGTTTTTTTTAACCCATATTATTTTTTTAGCAGAGACGTTGGTGAGAAACTGATTTCAATTTGATAGCATCGGGAGGCAAATTAGGAGAATGTCCGACAAACAGGCCAGTGATGCTCAGGACAGCAACAGTCAGGACAGCGACATTCAGGACAGCGACATTCAGAACAGCGACATTCAGAACGGCGACATTCAGAACGGCGACATTCAGAACGGCGACATTCACGACAGCGACATTCAGAATAGCGACATATAGGCCAACGATACTTTAGACAAGGCATTTAGGCCATTATGACCACGTTATCAGCTGCTATATTTAAGTAATCTTTATTTTTCATTTGTATTGGTATTGTTTTATTGGTTGCAGCAATCTATATCACATGTTGAATTGATACATTGACTAAAATACATAAAGAACTGATACAAATACGCTTGTACTGAATACAATATACAAAACAAAACTGTTCTTAAATCGATTTATTTTATATTCAGGTAGAGGATAACTAAGTGTATTACGCAGCGAATAAAACTTGGCTGTATTAAAGCGAATAAATTTTACTTCTCGCAAAGAACTAAATTCCCGTTTTAATACAGTCAAGTTCTTGGTAAACAGGTTGATCCCTTTTCCATGATAGGATCAGACGCAGAAATGCCATTAATGTAATTGCATTTACTTGTAGCTGCAATGGATCTGTAAAATATATATCACTTTCTATTTGTGTCTGTGGGTTATTAGTTTTAGGAAATCGGTTGAGATCATTCTCATATGATGGGATTAGCTCCGAAGTGCTATTAACATAATTGCAACTAACCATGAAACTGCTCCCGTGATTGATCAAGACGTCTGTCGTTGTTATCTGCCATGGCTTAATTGCAATTAAAAAAACTGTCAGAACTTTTCTTATTATAGATATGCACATGTTGACCAAGACCTTACATAAATGTAGTGTTAAAACGTGGCCTAGATGTCGCAGTTGGCAGTTTGCCATAATGTAGTTGTCCCAAATGTGGCTGACTTACCGTCATGTCCTAAATATCGCTGGACTATTTGTCGCTGGCCTGTTTATCTGGATACCAAGTTAGAAAACAGTAGAGACCTTTAACAAGAAGTTAACTTTCCAAATTATACGTCTGAGAAGGCTTCTGAAATGAGAAGCAAATTCGTTAGGCATAAAGTGTCTTTTGTCACCATATTTTGGAGAGGAAATATATTAAGATTGCATTACGGTCTTATTAACACTTGACAAGGCTTTGGCTTGCAAGGGGTTTTTGAATTTGTGCGAGCAGCCGTTGGTACCTTTTTTTCTTGACAGTGATCGGATTTCTTGTGTCATCTCCTCCACTGGCACTACGGGCCCGAGGGCCACGAAACTTGGGACTTAGGTAGACCTTGATATGAACGTGTGCATGACACTTTTTATTTTCGCCTTCGATTTCGTTTTCTTGTTTAAAACGCCATGCGAATAGAGTGTATTTTTTGCAAGTAAATGCGGAGCATTTAACGCGCAGCACAGAACACACAGTTGCTCAGCTTTGTGCGAGCTTTCACTGCGTAAATAGATAACACGGCGTATGCCTGATCAGTCAATAAAACCTTGAGTCAACAAAAACCAAACACTACTCGGCTTATAAGACGTATTCAAGATGTGTTGTTTGCAATATATTATTCAAGAAATAACCCATTGAAGGGAGTATTTTTGCGTTTTAATTTTTGTCAAGTGTTTAACATTTCGCTAGCAAAATGAGGTTCTAATTTCAAATCGGAAGTAATTTGAGTCAGTTACCCCAACAATAAATGTGACTCGAAGATGTAATTTACAGCTGAATTTTCCAATTCGGTGTGAATAAAACATTTAGCACGTGCACAACGGATTAAATAACATGATTAATTATACAAATGTACAAAATACTCAATTGTAAAAAGATATTATTCGAAAAGTAATGCTTATTTCGCAATCGTGCTTAAAAAATTAAAACTTCACATGAAACGTTTTATTTTGCACATACAACACCCAAAATGTTTTTCCTTCTTGCAAACGTCAAATTGTTGGAATACTGATATAGTTTAGAATATAAATATTTCAGCGAGTATATATGTATTTGAACGGTATGGAGTGGTGTATTTCAAGTATTTGAAAAAAAGAATGAATTTCTCTGAATAATTCAGGTAACGGTAATGGTGATGTTCAGGGGATTCAGCAATTTTTGTGACCACACCTTCCTACTTATAGACTCGTCTTACTTCAACCCTGTTCCTTGAGCTCATCTCAATATGCCAATTACATTTTTTGTTGGGCGCTGATGTGACTAAGGCCCGCCGTTGTCTTTTGAGGCCCGCCCTTTTGCATTTGAAGTTCGCCACACTGAAGTTTATTTACTTGATCAGGTGGCTCGAAAATGGGTGGTTCTAGATAACATTATGTACATTCTTTGACATCGGTCTGAGGCAAGCAGTGTATTTTAAACTGAACCTTCAGGGAGGCTGTTGGTTGACTGGAGGAGCAGTCATTTATAGTTAGTAAAGTGCTGGTAGTGTAACTCTAGCCAATAGTAAGGGTTGGCGTTTGCTACTGACGTCACAGCTGTTACATGGCACTGACCCCTCGTCTTCTTAGCTCTGACGTCATGGCTGTGGCATGGCACTGACCCCGCCCAATTCAATCGTTAACTCGAAATGACTGTTCCGCCAGTCAGTTCTCGGTGTTCTATGAGGCACTGTGGCATTATTCACTACCTGCCACTCATTCCGCGTAGGGGTTGGGAGGAGTGTTCGGGGAAAGTTGAAGGGAGCTACAATAGCGCATAAGTTGCCGTCCGTGCCAAAATAAAAAAGAAAGAAAAAGAACAAAACGCTAGGAAAACGGCAGAGGGGGGAAGCTTTGGTAACATCCGTGTTACTATGAGAATCTAACAAAAAAATCAAGAACAACACACATGGAAAGAACATCGGAGGAGGGGTGCAACGTTGGAGCACACCGGTCCGCGCGCAGTGCCTATTTTGCGCTTTTTTTCTCATCCAAAGGATTCACCCAAACATTCTGCGCGCACGCATCCCAATATAAGTAACCGATTTGTACATCAGTGTCCAGGCCAATGCAGTGAGCCGATATTCATGTAGGATGATGAACTGGGTAGGCTCGTCAGAGCCATATTTCACATTAAACATTTATTAATTACACTATGACAACGTCAGGCTATTCGTACATGCAATTCACCTGTTAAAACCATAACTGCTTCAATGGATAATCGCTGTTTCGATGGTATCGCATGAATATTGTAATGTATAGTAAAGTATTCAATAATTTTCCATATTTTAAAAGGAGCATTCTTTGAAAGATCTTGGTGGTCACATTTCTTCTGATCGATATTTTTTGTTTTGGAACGGGGTAGCAACGACTGTGATACGGTGTCACTGACGGTCGGTGACGTCACATACAAACTGTCCCATGTCAGATTGGCAGCAAAACCATTCTTGCAGTCTTAATATGCACTCTTGTCATTATGCGGACATTATAGACATGTAGTAAGCTATATGTACAAGCATTCTAGCTGTGCGTCCTGCATGTACAAGCATTCTAATTGTGCAACGCAAAGATGTAATGTAAATGCAAATGTAAAAGAGATATAACGTGCCTTAATCTAATAAATATTCTAGAATATAATTTAAAAGGTGTAAAATAAGAACAAAAAAACAGACAAAACTGATATGACTAGGAAAAAAATCACAGATAACCAAATAAAAAGTTTTCAGTTTCTTTTTAAAATTAGTATCGATTTCTATCACACGTAATGAGGTTGGTAGTTTATTCCACAGACGAGGTGCACAGTTTGAGAAGGCTCGGTCTCCGTAGGTTTTTGTCCGTGACTTGGGTACCACCAGCAAGGTTTCTTTTGTGGATCGTAGGGTTCACTTTGGAAGGTAGGGTGTTAGTAATTCAGTAGTGTACGCGGGAGCTGTTCCTTGAATTGCGCAAAACGATAATAGAATTTTGAACTGAATTCTCAATGAAACAGGCAGCCAATGTAACGATTTCAGAACTGGTGTTATATGATGAATTTGCGTCCATTGGTAACGAGGCGAGCAGCGATGTTCTGTATTCTTTGTAGTTTATTGAGACGACATTGTGGAAGGCCGTACAATATAGCATTTCCATAGTCTAAGCGCGATGATATTAGCGCATGTACTAGTTTCTCACAAGCCTCCTGGGTTATGAAAGAGCGTATCGCGCGAATGTTTCGGAGATGAAACAGGCAGGTTTTACAGCGGTTGGAGATTTCTTCTACTAGTTTCATGTTAGAGTCAAAAATAACACCAATGTTTTTTGCACTGTCACTTGGTTTCACAATCGCTTCTCTAATCTTAATACTGTCGAAATTGATCTTGTTATTATACGAAGGTGGGGACCATCACTTCTGTCTTCGAGTCATTCAATTTTAACTTGTTCTCAGTCATCCAATGTTTTATTTCATGGATGCAGGTACCAGTTTGTCTACTGCTTGTTCAAAACCAGAGTGATCATCCAGACGAAAAGATACATAGTTCTGTGTGTCATCGGCATAGATATGGTAGTTCACGGCATGTCGTTTAGTAATGTCAGCAACAGGGAGTGTGTAAATCTTGTAATCCTCCGGGCCCATAAGTTACCCCTGAGATGCTCCAAAAAGAAGGCAGACACGATCTGATAATGTTTCACCGATAGCGACTGATTGCGTTCTTCCAGTATGGTACTCTCTGAACCATTTGAGAGGAGCGTGCTCGACACCTAGACGTTCAGAAACCCTCTGCACAAGAACAGCATGATCGATCGTATCAAATGCTGCACTAAGATCGAGCAAAACTAAAATAGTGCCGTGTCTGTTGTCTAGGAATCGGAGAATGTCGTCAAAAATGCGCACTAAAGCTGTTACTGTACTATGTCCGACACGATAGGCCGATTGAAATTTTTCGTGTAGATTTTGATTGGACATGTGAGTTTCGAGACATTTGACTACAGCCTTCTCAATTATCTTCGAGATGTATGGAATGTTTGATACAAGACGATAGTTCTTCAGTTATTCTGGATTTAAATTTGCTTTTTTAATCAGTGGTCTGACCAGTGCGTGTTTCAAAACAGGCGGAAAATGGCCATGTTGCAGTGACAAATTTACTATGCCGGTAATAGTTGGCAGCAGAGCAGGTAGGCATTTCTTCAGCAGAGAGTTTGGGATGGGATCCAATTCGCACGACGCATTGCTGGTTTTGAATATAATTTTGGAGATGTCTTCCTCTGAGTATGTGCAAAAATAGTGTAATTTTGTTTCACATTTTGGTTCCTGGATCGAGACATAGTCACAGTTGGTTTTATCCAGATTTTCTCTTATAGTTTGTATTTTATCCACAAAAAGTTGTTAAAATCGTTTGCCATTTCTTGCTTTAATGAGTGTGTCGGTAGGATAATTTTAGATTTCTTTTAAAGAAGTTCATTTAAAACACTAAAGAGTTGTTTTTGATCAAACCCGCATTCATTAATGCGTTGGGTGTAGTACAGTTTTTTTAGCTTGATTGAGAAATTTGACAAATGTGGGTCTGGCCTCGCAAAAATTGGACACACTTTCCTCTGTTATTATTTTGATTTCATCGGTGAACCACGGAACTTTAGGTCTTATGGTAACTATTGATGTTTTTGTTGGTGCATATCTATTCAAAAGTTCGCGTAGGGTAGTGTTACATCTGCAGTGTAAGGAACTGGCAGTGTCCCCTGGTAGTGGTAAGATGTCGGCAGTTTTCAGATCGTTGCAAAATGAGTCAATGTCGATAGCTTTTATTTTCCTCTACGAGATGCACTTTTGTGCATCTCGTACAGGAATTACAAATTTTGGTTTTCTAATTCGGCAATACCCCTGAATGAAATAATGATCCGATATAAGATCGCTAGTGATGAATCGAGACAGAAAATCGTCATCGGATCTGGTAATGATAAAGTCAAGAGTATGCCCTCTGATATGGGTTGCCGAAGTGGCATGGAGTCCAGTAAGGAAGTAAATTCTTTTGTTTCTGGATGATTTTTGTCGTCCCAGTGTATATTAAAATCTCCCAGTATACAAATTTTTCCTGGTGTAAGAATCACGTTTTCTAGCAGATCGGCAAATTCTTTATGGAATTCTTTGGGTTTGAGTTTGTTTGAGGAAGAAGGTGGCGGCCTGTAGACCAGAAAGAAAGTCAGCTTTACACCCCATTCCATTGTTTGAGTGACCAGAAGTTCAAAGGATTTGTAAGAGCTAAAGTCCGAAGTGATATCAGTGCATTTTATAGAAAAGAGTGGTAGAATTATAATTCTGAGTTAACAGAGTGTTCTAATTTATTGTTCTTTGAGTAGAGTTTCGCCCTTCAAACTCGTAGGGTGGTGTGGATGGGCTCACTTGGTATCACATATATTGGGAGTTTGAGTGTTAATTTCATAAAAAGGTGCTAATTTTCATGTAATACTCCATGTACAGATCATGGGAGAGATCATGCCCATATGATGCTCATATGAATTAGCTCCGAAATGGTTTTGACATTATTGCAACTAACTATGAAACTGCTCCCGTGATGGACCAAGGCATCTGTCCTTATTATGTCATGGCTTAAAAAACTTTTAGAACTTTTCTCGCTAAAGAGATGCACATGTTAATTAAGAACTGACAAAAATGTAGTGCTAAAACTTGGCCTATATGTCGCAGTTGGCCATAATGTAGTTGTTCCAATGTGGCTGACCTTAATGTCATGTCCAAAATATTGCTGGCCTTTTTCTGGGGACATCAAACTGGGAAACAGTAGAGACTTTTTGAAAGAAGTTAACTTTCCAAATTTTACCTATGAGAAAGCTTCTAGAATAAGAAATAAAATCTTTTGGCTAAAAGTGTTTTGCGATAAGTAAATTTTTTTTCAATATAAACGAGTAAATGTTTACCATCTTTTGGAAAAGAAATATGAATAAGACTGTACTACGTTCTTACTTTATATCTGAGGCAATTTGTGTCAGTTACCCAAATCGTAAATGTGAATGGAAGCTATGTTTTAATCAGTTGAAAGGAAGTGTAAAAACCACTGCCAGCGATTTTTTTATTCTCTTAGAAATGTATTGTGTCATGTTTTACCATTGTTTTTTACCTATTATTAGTTCAAACTGAACTCCAGGTGCGCGGATTTTAATGGGTTTAAAATATTGTGTGATTAAAAGGGCTGCTGTTTGTACAGGGAAATCCTTGATGTATTGTAACATGAATGCTGTATCAGTCGGGTAAACATTCCCATTGTTCTCCTTATCAGATGGAATCTCCCTTCTTCCCGGCTTTTCCCCTTTGATCGAGCTCCCCCATAGAATTTCATGGATGTGAGCCAGCGGGTGTACATCTCGTTATTGCGTAAGATCACCCCCTTTGAACCTTTGTGAACTTGTCGTCCGGGCCAAGATAAGCAGTGCCGTTCTCTTATTGGGTAGTAAGGATGTCCCAATGGAAACGGTGATTCTTGGGTCAGCACTGCTGCCTCTTCTCCCCCTCCCCCACACGGAGGTCTCCACAGGGATTGCAACCAATTAGGACCCGGGATTAGGGTCGGTCGAGGACCCGCCCTCAGTGATTGAATCTCACGCTAAAAAACTGAGTGAATCTGGTAACTTGTTCAGTTATCGAAGAAAAATTCAAGTGAGTTTAAGATATTAAAACGGACAAAAGTCCTTGTCCTAAATGTGAACAAGAAATAAAAAACACAACCAAAATTGTGAAATTGTGAAATCTTTAATAAATAAAACGGGATAAAAATCTTAGAAAGTTATTCGGAGGAGCCCAATAGTTTTTGGTAAGAATTCACTCGAATCGCAATAATTTGTCATAAATATGTGGGTTTGCGCTGTAAATAATTACTTACCTCGTTCTCCAAATATAGAAGTATGTCTGTTTAAGGCAGTATTTCGTGGTAATTTGTTGTGTTATTTCTCGTAAAATTCTGCCATTTTTCGTGAGATGCGTGCACTTTCCAGAGTTTTCTCTCGAAATGACAGCCGTTTGTTTATTAAAATACTTGGTTTCAAATCAGTAATCGAGTATCGACTTGTGTCCTAAATGGGATTTTGTTTAGGCATGTAATTTGGGGTTAACACCTGTGTTCAATGTATTGTTTCAGTTACCGTTTTTGTACCGTTTGTCAGCACGGAGAGTTAGCTGATGCACCATTTGTCCTCTGGGGTGCGCAGACGTTAACTTGGATAGAATCGTGAATAAACGCGTCAACAAAGCTTTTGTGTTTCGCTCCTCGACTTTCTAATAGGAAGTGTGTGTACCTGAATAGAAATTCATGAGGGATTTTATGTAGTAATTTACAGCTAACTCTTCCAATTCATATGTAAATAAAACATTTAGTATGAGCACAAGGGATTCAAAAACATAATTAATTATACTAATATACTAAATAATCAATTATAAAAACACATTATTGGAAAATTTATGTATATTTCTTAGTCGTGTTTGCAAAGTTAAAACTTTACATGAAATGCTTTATTTTTTATATTGACATACATAAAGTAAAACGGAACGCAAAATTAGGAGATTTTACTTCTTGCACAAGGTCAAAATCTTACAATGCTGATATAGGTGAGAATGTATGTATTTGACCGACCGGTAGAGAGTTCTAATTGATGACATGAGATTTCTTGTTCAGACCGGAATATTTCATGTATTTAAAAAATTAACCTCTCTGAAGAATTCAGACAACGATATTGGTGTTGTTTGAGGGAATCAGCCCAATTTGTGACCACCGCTGCTATTTATAGAACTCACCTTAACTGTACCCAAAGCTCATCATCATATACCAATTACACTGTTTTGTTGGGCGTTGATGAAAATTAAGGCCCGCCGTTGTCTTTTTGTATTTGAAGCCCGCCACACTGAAGTTTATTTACTTGCTCAGGTGGCTCAAAAATTGGTGCCTCTCAAAAAGTGCACCATCACCTAGATAACATTATGCATATTCTTTGACTTTTGTAGAAGTGAGTCACTAGTTTGAGGCAGCAGTGTGACACTGACGATACGGCTGTTGCACGACACTGACCTCCTCGCCCTTAACTCTGACGTCACGGCTGTGATGTGGCACTGTCCCCCTCCCCCTTATGGCATTAACTCCAAATGCCTGTTCCGCCAGTGAGCTATCAGTGCTGTATGAGGCACTGTTAGCATTCTTTTCTACCTGCCACTAATTCAGTGGACATTGGGGAGGGATGGGGAAACAGGGCACTCTTGATAGCGCATAAGTTTCCATCCCTGTCTAACCAAAAATTTCAAAAAAGAAAAGCAACAAAGCGCGAGGAAAACGGCAGAGGGGAGGGAGGCTTTGGTAACATCTGTGTTACCCTGCATGTCTAACAAAAATAGAAAAAAAGAAAAACTACAAACATGGAGAAAACGGAGGAGCAGACGGTGCAACTTTGAGGCAGAAGCGTTCCTCGCGGAGTGCCTATTTTGCACTTAGCCCCCGACAAAAGGATTAGCCCAAACATTCTACGCGAACACTCCCCAACATTAGTACACGATCTGTACGTCAATTCCCAGGCCAATGAAATGAACCAAAATTTCTGTTGGATGATCAACTGTAGGCTTCGCAGAGTGATATTTCACATTAAGCATTTAATAATTACAAAATAACAATGCCACACTATTTGTAGTTGTAATTTCACCTGTTTAAAACAAAACCGCTTCAATGGATAATCGCTGTTTCCATGGCATCGCATGAATATAGTAATGTATGCATGTAAAGTATTCAACAATTTTCCATATTTTAAAAAGAGTGCCATTTGCCAGATCTTGGTAGTCTCATGTGTTCTGATTGATTCTTATTGGTTTTGAAAAGCTTAGCAACGACTGTGATATGGATTCACTCACTGTCTGTGACGTCACATCCAAACTGCCCTGTCTCAGATTGGCGGCAAAACCGTTCGTGCAGTCTCAGTATGCACTCTTGTGATTATGAGGACATTGTGGATACTTCAAATCAACGCTGTCAATGAATTGTCACGTAGGACAGGGTAAACAAATATTTCAAGCAAAACTCGAGAATTTCATACCCAATTCAAATATCATTCTCTTCCATTTTTCACTTACAGCGAAACTAAGATAGCATTAAATTGCGCAAATACTACAACAGTAGCGTTTGCACACCTTAATCCTAAATGTACACGCATTCTGATTGTGCATCCTAAATGTGCAAGCATTCTAACCGTGCTTCCTAAATGTGCAAGCATTCTAACTGTGCATCCTACATGTACAAGCATTCTAATTGTGCATCCTACATGTACAAGCATTCTAACTGTGCATGCTACATGTACAAACATTCTAATTGTGCATCCTACTGCACTGCTGCCTCTTCTCCCCCGCCCCCACACGGAGGTTTCCACAGGGATTGCAACCAATTAGGACCCGGGATTAGGGTCGGTCGAGGACCCGCCCTCAGTGATTGAATCTCACGTTAAAAAACTGAGTGAATCTGGTAACTTGTTCAGTTATCGGAGAAAAATTCAAGTGAGTTTAAGATATTAAAACGGACAAAAGTCCTGGTCCTAAATGTGAACAAGAAATAAAAAACACAACCGAAATTGTGAAATTGTGAAATCTTTAATAAATAAAACGGGATAAAAATCTTAGAAAGTTATTCGGAGGAGCCCAATAGTTTTTGGTAAGAATTCACTCGAATCGCAATAATTTGTCATAAATATGTGGGTTTGCGCTGTAAATAATTACTTACCTCGTTCTCCAAATATAGAAGTATGTCTGTTTAAGGCAGTATTTCGTGGTAATTTGTTGTGTTATTTCTCGTAAAATTCTGCCATTTATCGTAAGATGTGTGCACTTTCCAGAGTTTTCTCTCGCAGTGACAGCAGTTTGTTTATTAAAATACTTGGTTTCAAATCAGTAATCGAGTATCGACTTGTGTCCTAAATGGGATTTTGTTTAGGCATGCAATTTGGGGTTAACACCTGTGTTCAATGTATTGTTTCAGTTACCGTTTTTGTACCGTTTGTCAGCACGGAGAGTTAGCTGATGCACCATTTGTCCTCTGGGGTGCGCAGACGTTAACTTGGATAGAATCGTGAATAAACGCGTCAACAAAGCTTTTGTGTTTCGCTCCTCGACTTTCTAATAGGAAGTGTGTGTACCTGAATAGAAATTCATGAGGGATTTTATGTAGTACTTTACAGCTAACTCTTCCAATTCATATGTAAATAAAACATTTAGTATGAGCACAAGGGATTCAAAAACATAATTAATTATACTAATATACTAAAAAATCAATTATAAAAACATATTATTGGAAAAATTATGTATATTTCTTAGTCGTGTTTGCAAAGTTAAAACTTTACATGGAATGCTTTATTTTGTACATTGACATACATAAAGTAAAACGGAACGCAAAATTAGGAGATTTTACTTCTTACAAAAGGTCAAAATCTTACAATGCTGATATAGGTGAGAATGTATGTATTTGACCGACCGGTAGAGAGTTCTAATTGATGACATGAGATTTCTTGTTCAGACCGGAATATTTCATGTAGTTAAAAAATTAACCTCTCTAAAGAATTCAGACAACGATATTGGTGTTGTTTGAGGGAATCAGCCCCTTTTGTGACCACCGCTGCTATTTATAGACCTCACCTTAACTGTACCCAAAGCTCATCATCATATACCAATTACACTGTTTTGTTGGGCGTTGATGAAAATTAAGGCCCGCCGTTGTCTTTTTGTATTTGAAGCCCGCCACACTGAAGTTTATTTACTTGCTCAGGTGGCTCAAAAATTGGTGCCTCTCAAAAAGTGCACCATCACCTAGATAACATTATGCATATTCTTTGACTTTTGTAGAAGTGAGTCTCTAGTTTGAGGCAGCAGTGTGACACTGACGATACGGCTGTTGCACGACACTGACCTCCTCGCCCTTAACTCTGACGTCACGGCTGTGATGTGGCACTGTCCCCCTCCCCCTTATGGCATTAACTCCAAATGCCTGTTCCGCCAGTGAGCTATCAGTGCTGTATGAGGCACTGTTAGCATTCTTTTCTACCTGCCACTAATTCAGTGGACATTGGGGAGGGATGGGGAAACAGGGCACTCTTGATAGCGCATAAGTTTCCATCCCTGTCTAACCAAAAAATTCAAAAAAGAAAAGCAACAAAGCGCGAGGAAAACGGCAGAGGGGAGGGAGGCTTTGGTAACATCTGTGTTACCCTGCATGTCTAACAAAAATAGAAAAAAAGAAAAACTACAAACATGGAGAAAACGGAGGAGCAGACGGTGCAACTTTGAGGCAGAAGCGTTCCTCGCGGAGTGCCTATTTTGCACTTAGCCCCCGACAAAAGGATTAGCCCAAACATTCTACGCGAACACTCCCCAACATTAGTACACGATCTGTACGTCAATTCCCAGGCCAATGAAATGAACCAAAATTTCTGTTGGATGATCAACTGTAGGCTTCGCAGAGTGATATTTCACATTAAGCATTTAATAATTACAAAATAACAATGCCACACTATTTGTACTTGTAATTTCACCTGTTTGAAACAAAACCGCTTCAATGGATAATCGCTGTTTCCATGGCATCGCATGAATATAGAAATGTATGCATGTAAAGTATTAAAAGAGTGCCATTTGCCAGATCTTGGTAGTCTCATGTGTTCTGATCGATTCTTATTGGTTTTGAAAAGCTTAGCAACGACTGTGATATGGATTCACTCACTGTCTGTGACGTCACATCCAAACTGCCCTGTCTCAGATTGGCGGCAAAACCGTTCGTGCAGTCACATTATGCGCTCTTGTGATTATGAGGACATTGTGGATACTTCAAATCAACGCTGTCAATGAATTGTCACGTAGGACAGGGTAAACAAATATTTCAAGCAAAACTCGAGAATTTCATACCCAAATCAAATATCATTCTCTTCCATTTTTCACTTACAGCAAAACTAAGATTTCATTAAATTGCGCAAATACTACAACAGTAGCGTTTGCACACCTTAATCCTAAATGTACGCGCATTCTGATTGTGCATCCTAAATGTGCAAGCATTCTAACCGTGCTTCCTGAATGTGCAAGCATTCTAACTGTGCATGCTACATGTACAAGCATTCTAACTGTGTATCCTACATGTACAACCATTCTAATTGTCCATCCTACATGCACAAATATTCTAATTGTGCATCCTACATGTACAAGCATTCTAACTGTGGATCCTACATGTACAAGCATTCTAACTGTGCGTCCTACATGTACAAGCATTCTACGTGTGCATACTACATACACAAGCTTTCTAGTTGTGCAACCCAAAGAGTAGAATGATTTTAATTCTGAGTTAACAAAGTTTTCTTTTTTATTTTTATCTGAGTAGATTTTTGTCCTGCACGCCCAGGGGGTGGTGGGGGTTTACTTGGTATCATATATGTTCGGAGAGAACGGTGGAAAGGAGGTGTTTTTTGAAGCTAGAGTGCTAATTTCATTAAAAGGGGGTAATTTTCATTCAGTACTGCATGTAGAGATAATGGCAGAGATCATGCTCGCATGATGGAATTAGCTTCGAAATGTTTTTGACATAATTGCAATTAACTATGAAACTGCTCAGGTGATGGACCAGGGCATCTGTCTTTATTATGTCATGGCTTAAAAATTTTTAAGAACTTTTCTTATTAAAGAGATGCACATGTTAATTAAGGACTGACAAAAATGTAGTGCTAAAACTTGGCATATATGTCGAAGTTGGCCATAATGTAGTTGTTCCAATGTGGCTGACCTTAATGTCATGTCCAAAATATTGGTGGCCTTTTTCTGGGGACATCAAACTAGGAAACAGTAGAGACTTTTTGAAAGAAGTTAATTTTCCAAATTTTACCTATGAGAAAGCTTCTAAAATAAGAAATAAAATCTTTAGGCTAAAAGTGTTTTGCGATAAGTAAATTTTTTTCAATATAAACGAGTAAATGTTTACCATCTTTTGAAAAAGAAATATGAATAAGACTGTACTACGTTCTTACTTTATATCTGAGGCAATTTGTGTCAGTTACCCAAATAGAAAATGTGAATGGAAGCTGTGTTTTAATCAGTTGAAAGGAAGTGTA
Organism: Protula sp. h YS-2021; assembly: GCA_949752745.1. Classification (NCBI taxonomy): domain Eukaryota; kingdom Metazoa; phylum Annelida; class Polychaeta; order Sabellida; family Serpulidae; genus Protula; species Protula sp. h YS-2021. Next base: position 14,249,153 of record OX457027.1, on the reverse strand, counting down.
AAAACCGCTGCCAGCGATTTTTTTATTCTCTTAGAAATGTATTGTGTCATGTTTTACCATTGTTTTTTACCTATTATTAGTTCAAACTTAACTCCAGGTGCGCGGATTTTAATGGGTTTAAAATATTGTGTGATTAAAAGGGCTGCTGTTTGCACAGGGAAATCCTTGATGTATTGTAACATGAATGCTGTATCAGTCGGGTAAACATTCCCATTGTTCTTCTTATCAGATGGAATCTCCCTTCTTCCCGGCTTTTCCCCTTCGATCGAGCTCCCCCATAGAATTTCATGGATGTGAGCCAGCGGGTGTACATCTCGTTACTGCGTAAGATCACCCCCTTTGAACCTTTGTGAACTTGTCGTCCGGGCCAAGATAAGCAGTGCCGTTCTCTTATTGGCTAGTAAGGATGTCCCAATGGAAACGGTGATTCTTGGGTCAGCACTACTGCCTCTTCTCCCCCGCCCCCACACGGAGGTTCCCACAGGGATTGCAACCAATTAGGACCCGGGATTAGGGTCGGTCGAGGACCCGCCCTCAGTGATTGAATCTCACGTTAAAAAACTGAGTGAATCTGGTAACTTGTTCAGTTATCGGAGAAAAATTCAAGTGAGTTTAAGATATTAAAACGGACAAAAGTCCTGGTCCTAAATGTGAACAAGAAATAAAAAACACAACCGAAATTGTGAAATTGTGAAATCTTTAATAAATAAAACGGGATAAAAATCTTAGAAAGTTATTCGGAGGAGCCCAATAGTTTTTGGTAAGAATTCACTCGAATCGCAATAATTTGTCATAAATATGTGGGTTTGCGCTGTAAATAATTACTTACCTCGTTCTCCAAATATAGAAGTATGTCTGTTTAAGGCAGTATTTCGTGGTAATTTGTTGTGTTATTTCTCGTAAAATTCTGCCATTTTTCGTAAGATGTGTGCACTTTCCAGAGTTTTCTCTCGAAGTGACAGCAGTTTGTTTATTAAAATACTTGGTTTCAAATCAGTAATCGAGTATCGACTTGTGTCCTAAATGGGATTTTGTTTAGGCATGCAATTTGGGGTTAACACCTGTGTTCAATGTATTGTTTCAGTTACCGTTTTTGTACCGTTTGTCAGCACGGAGAGTTAGCTGATGCACCATTTGTCCTCTGGGGTGCGCAGACGTTAACTTGGATAGAATCGTGAATAAACGCGTCAACAAAGCTTTTGTGTTTCGCTCCTCGACTTTCTAATAGGAAGTGTGTGTACCTGAATAGAAATTCATGAGGGATTTTATGTAGTACTTTACAGCTAACTCTTCCAATTCATATGTAAATAAAACATTTAGTATGAGCACAAGGGATTCAAAAACATAATTAATTATACTAATATACTAAAAAATCAATTATAAAAACATATTATTGGAAAAATTATGTATATTTCTTAGTCGTGTTTGCAAAGTTAAAACTTTACATGGAATGCTTTATTTTGTACATTGACATACATAAAGTAAAACGGAACGCAAAATTAGGAGATTTTACTTCTTGCAAAAGGTCAAAATCTTACAATGCTGATATAGGTGAGAATGTATGTATTTGACCGACCGGTAGAGAGTTCTAATTGATGACATGAGATTTCTTGTTCAGACCGGAATATTTCATGTAGTTAAAAAATTAACCTCTCTAAAGAATTCAGACAACGATATTGGTGTTGTTTGAGGGAATCAGCCCCTTTTGTGACCACCGCTGCTATTTATAGACCTCACCTTAACTGTACCCAAAGCTCATCATCATATACCAATTACACTGTTTTGTTGGGCGTTGATGAAAATTAAGGCCCGCCGTTGTCTTTTTGTATTTGAAGCCCGCCAAACTGAAGTTTATTTACTTGCTCAGGTGGCTCAAAAATTGGTGCCTCTCAAAAAGTGCACCATCACCTAGATAACATTATGCATATTCTTTGACTTTTGTAGAAGTGAGTCTCTAGTTTGAGGCAGCAGTGTGACACTGACGACACGGCTGTTGCATGACACTGACCTCCTCGCCCTTAACTCTGACGTCACGGCTGTGATGTGGCACTGCCCCGCCTCATTCCCCTTATCGCAGTAACTCCAAATGCCTGTTCCGCCAGTGAGCCATCAGTGCTGTATGAGGCACTGTTAGCATTCTTTTCTACCTGCCACTAATTCAGTGGACATTGGGGAGGGATGGGGAAACAGGGCACTCTTGATAGCCTATAAGTTTCCATCCCTGTCTAACCAAAAATTTCAAAAAAGAAAAGCAACAAAGCGCGAGGAAAACGGCAGAGGGGAGGGAGGCTTTGGTAACATCTGTGTTACCCTGCGTGTCTAACAAAAATAGAAAAAAAGAAAAACTACAAACATGGAGAAAACGGAGGAGCAGACGGTGCAACTTTGAGGCAGAAGCGTTCCTCGCGGAGTGCCTATTTTGCACTTAGCCCTCGACAAAAGGATTAGCCCAAACATTCTACGCGAACACTCCCCAACATTAGTACACGATCTGTACGTCGATTCCCAGGCCAATGAAATGAACCAAAATTTCTGTTGGATGATCAACTGTAGGCTTCGCAGAGTGATATTTCACATTAAGCATTTAATAATTACAAAATAACAATGCCACACTATTTGTACTTGTAATTTTACCTGTTTGAAACAAAACCGCTTCAATGGATAATCGCTGTTTCCATGGCATTGCATGAATATAGTAATGTATGCATGTAAAGTATTCAACAATTTTCCATATTTTAAAAAGAGTGCCATTTGCCAGATCTTGGTAGTCTCATGTGTTCTGATCGATTCTTATTGGTTTTGAAAAGCTTAGCAACGACTGTGATATGGATTCACTCACTGTCTGTGACGTCACATTCAAACTGCCCTGTCTCAGATTGGCGGCAAAACCGTTCGTGCAGTCTCAGTGTGCACTCTTGTGATTATGAGGACATTGTGGATACTTCAAATCAACGCTGTCAATGAATTGTCACGTAGGACAGGGTAAACAAATATTTCAAGCAAAACTCGAGAATTTCATACCCAATTCAAATATCATTCTCTTCCATTTTTCACTTACAGCAAAACTAAGATAGCATTAAATTGCGCAAATACTACAACAGTGGCGTTTGCACACCTTAATCCTAAATGTACACGCATTCTGATTGTGCATCCTAAATGTGCAAGCATTCTAACCGTGCTTCCTAAATGTGCAAGCATTCTAACTGTGCATCCTACATGTACAAGCATTCTAATTGTGCATTCTACATGTACAAGCATTCTAACTGTGCATGCTACATGTACAAACATTCTAATTGTGCATCCTACATGTACAAGCATTCTAACTGTGTATCCTACATGTACAAGCATTCTAATTGTGCATCCTACATGCACAAATATTCTAATTGTACATCCTACATGTACAAGCATTCTAACTGTGGATCCTACATGTACAAGCATTCTAACTGTGCGTCCTACATGTACAAGCATTCTACGTGTGCATACTAAATGCCCAAGCTTTCTAGTTGTGCAACCCAAAGAGTGGAATGATTTTAATTCTGAGTTAACAAAGTGTTCTTATTTATTTTTATCTGAGTAGATTTTTGTCCTACTCATGTATGTATTTGACCGACCGGTAGAGAGTTCTAATTGATGACATGAGATTTCTTGTTCAGACCGGAATATTTCATGTATTTAAAAAATTAACCTCTCTAAAGAATTCAGACAACGATATTGGTGTTGTTTGAGGGAATCAGCCCCTTTTGTGACCACCGCTGCTATTTATAGACCTCACCTTAACTGTACCCAAAGCTCATCATCATATACCAATTACACTGTTTTGTTGGGCGTTGATGAAAATTAAGGCCCGCCGTTGTCTTTTTATATTTGAAGTCCGCCACACTGAAGTTTATTTACTTGCTCAGGTGGCTCAAAAATTGGTGCCTCTCAAAAAGTGCACCATCACCTAGATAACATTATGTATATTCTTTGACTTCTGTAGAAGCGAGTCTCTAGTTTGAGGCAGCAGTGGGACACTGACGACACGGCTGTTGCATGACACTGACCTCCTTGCCCTTAACTCTGACGTCACGACTGTGATGTGGCACTGCCCCGCCTCATTCCCCCTTATCGCAGCAACTCCAAATGCCTGTTCCGCCAGTGAGCCATCAGTGCTGTATGAGGCACTGTTAGGATTCTTTTCTACCTGCCACTAATTCAGCGGACATCGGGGAGGGATGGGGAAACAGAGCACTCTTGATAGCGCATGTTTCCATCCCTGTCTAACCAAACTTTTCAAAAAAAGGAAGAGCAACAAAGCGCGAGGAAAACGGCAGAGGGGAGGGAGGCTTTGGTAACATCTGTGTTATCCTGCGTGTCTAACAAAAATTAAAAAAGAAAAAGTACAAACATGGAGAAAAAGGAGGAGCAGAGGGTGCAACTTTGAGGCAGAAGCGTTCCTCGCGGAGTGCCTATTTTGCACTTAGCCCCCGCCAAAAGGATTAGCCCAAACATTCTGCGCGAACACTCCCCAACATAGTACATGATCTATACGTCAATGCCCAGGCCAATGAAATGAACCAAAATTTCTGTTGGATGATCAACTGTAGGCTTCGCAGAGTGATATTTCACATTAAGCATTTAATAATTACGAAATAACAATGCCACACTATTTGTACTTGTAATTTCACCTGTTTAAAACAAAAGTGTCTCAATGGATAATCTCTGTTTCCATGGCATCGCATGAATATAGTAATGTATGCCTGTAAAGTAATTAACAATTTTCCGTAAGATTTGCCAAATCTTGGTAGTCTCATCTATTCTGATAGATTCTTTTTGGTTTTGAAAGGCTTAGCAACGTGATACGGATTCACTGACGGTCTGTAACGTCACATACAAACTGTCCTGTCTCAGATTGGCGGCAAAACTATTCTTGCAGTCTCAGTGTGCACTCTTGTCATTATGAGGACATTATGGACACTTCAAATCAACGCTGTCAATGAATTGTCACGTAGGACAAGGTAAACAAATATTTCAACTAAAATTCGAGAATTTCATATCCAATTCAAATATCATTCTCTTCCATATATCAATTACAGCTAGACTAAGATAGCATTAAAGTGTGCAAACACTACAACAGTAGCGGTTGCACAAATTAATCCTAAATGTACCCGCATTCTGATGTACCGGAAAATTTATGTATATTTCTTAGTCGAGTTTGTAAGGTTAATACTTTACAAGAAATGCTTTATTTTGTACACGGCACATACATAAAGTATAATGGAACGCCGAATTAGAAGAATTTACTTCTTGTGAAAGGTCAAAGTCTTGGAATGCTGATATAGGTGAGAATTATGTATTTGACCGACCGGTAGAGAGTTCTAATTGATGATTTACATGAGATTTCTTGTTCAGACTGGAATATTTCATGTATTTAAAAAATTAAAGAATGCAGACAACAATATTGGTGTTGTTTGAGGGAATCAGCCTCTTGTGTGACCACCGCTGCTATTTATAGACCTCATCCTAACTCTACCCAAAACCTCATCCTCATATACCAATTACACTGTTTTGTTGGGCGTTGATGAAAATTAAGGTCCCCCGTTGTCTTTTTATATTTGAAGTCCGCCAGACTGAAGATCATTTACTTGCTAAGGTGGCTCAAATATTGGTGCCTCTCAAAAAGTGCACCATCACCTAGATAACATTATGTATATTCTTTGACTTTTGTAGAAGTGAGTCTCTAGTTTGAGGCAGCAGTGTGACACTGATGACACGGCTGTTGCATGACACTGACCTCCTCGCCCTTAACTCTGACGTCACGGATGTGATGTGGCACTGCCCCGCCTCATTCTCCCTTATCGCAGTAACTCCAAATGCCTGTTCCGCCAGTGAGCCATCAGTGCTGTATGAGGCACTGTTAGAATTCTTTTCTACCTGCCACTAATTCAGCGGACATCGGGGAGGGATGGGGAAACAGAGCACTCTTGATAGCGCATGTTTCCATCCCTGTCTAACCAAACTTTTCAAAAAAAGGAAAAGCAACAAAGCGCGAGGAAAACGGCAGAGGGGAGGGAGGCTTTGGTAATATCTGTGTTACCCTGCGTGTCTAACAAAAATTAAAAAAGAAAAAGTACAAACATGGAGAAAAAGGAGGAGCAGAGGGTGCAACTTTGAGGCAGAAGCGTTCCTCGCGGAGTGCCTATTTTGCACTTAGCCCCCGCCAAAGGGATTAGCCCAAACATTCTGCGCGAACACTCCCCGACATAGTACATGATCTATACGTCAATGCCCAGGCCAATGAAATGAACCAAAATTTCTGTTGGATGATCAACTGTAGGCTTCGCAGAGTGATATTTCACATTAAGCATTTAATAATTACGAAATAACAATGCCACACTATTTGTACTTGTAATTTCACCTGTTTAAAACAAAAGTGCCTCAATGGATAATCTCTGTTTCAATGGCATCGCATGAATATAGTAATGTATGCCTGTAAAGTAATTAACAATTTTCCGTATTTCAAAAAGAGTGAGATTTGCCAAATCTTGGTAGTCTCATCTATTCTGATCGATTCTTTTTGGTTTTGAAAGGCTTAGCAACGTGATACGGATTCACTGACGGTCTGTAACGTCACATACAAATTGTCCTGTCTCAGATTGGCGGCAAAACCATTCTTGCAGTCTCAGTGTGCACTCTTGTCATTATGAGGACATTATGGACACTTCAAATCAACGCTATCAATGAATTGTCACGTAGGACAGGGTAAACAAATATTTCAACCAAAATTCGAGAATTTCATATCCAATTCAAATATCATTCTCTTCCATATATCCATTACAGCTAAACTAAGATATCATTAAATTGCGCAAACACTACAACAGTAGCGTTTGCACAAATTAATCCTAAATGTACCCGCATTCTGATCGTGCATCCTAAATGTGCAAGCATTCTAACTGTGCATCCTACATGTACAAGCATTCTAACTATGCATCCTACATGTACAAGCATTCTAATTGTGCATCCTACATCTACAAGCATTCTAATTGTGCATCCTACATGTACAAATATTCTAATTGTGCATCCTACATGTGGAAGCATCCTTACTGTGCATCCTACATGTACAAGCATTCTAACTGTGCGTCCTACATATACAAGCATTCTAGCTGTGCATCCTACATGTACAAGCATTCTACGTGTGCATACTACATGCACTAGCTTTCTAGTTGTGCAACCCAAAGAGTGGAATGATTTTCATTCTGAGTTAACAAAGTATTCTTATTCATTTTTATCTGAGTAGATTTGTGTCCTGCACGCTCAGGGGTTGGGGGGGGGGGGCTTTACTTGGTATCATATATGTTGGGAGAGAACGGTGGAAAGGAGATGTTTTCTGAAGCTAGAGTGCTAATTTCATTAAAAGGGGGTAATTTTCATTCAGTACTGCATGTAGAGATAATGGCAGAGATCATGCTCGCATGATGGAATGAGCTCCGAAAAGTTTTTGACATTATTCCAATTAACTATGAAACTGCTCATGTGATGGACCAAGGCATATGTCCTTATTATGTCATGGTTTAAAAACTTTTAGAACTTTTCTTATTAAAGAGATGCACATGTTAATTAAGGACTGACAAAAATGTAGTGCTAAAACTTGGCATATATGTCGCAGTTGGCCATAATGTAGTTGTTCAATGTGGCTGACCTAAATGTCGTGTCCAAAATATTGCTGGCCTTTTTCTCGGGACACCAAACTCGGAAACTGTAGAGACTTTTTGCCAGAAGTTAACTTTCCAAATTTTACCTATGAGAAAGCTTCTAAAATAAGAAATAAAATCTTTAGGCTAAAAGTGTTTTGCGAGAAGTAATTTTATTCAATATAAACGAGTAAATGTTTACCATCTTTTGGAAAAGAAATATGAATAAGACTGTACTGCGTTCTTACTTTATATCTGAGGCAATTTGTGTCAGGTACCCAAATAGTAAATGTGAATGGAACCTGTGTTTTAATCAGTTGAAAGGAAGTGTGTGTACCTGAATAGAAATTCATGAGGGATTTTATGTCGTAATTTACAGCTAACTCTTCCAATTCATATGTAAATAAAACATTTAGTATGAGCACAAGGGATTCAAATGCATGATTGATTATACTTATATAGTAAATAATCAATTATAAAAACATATTATTCGAAAATTTATGTATATTTCTTAGTCGTGTTTGTAAGGTTAATACTTTACATAAAATGCTTTATTTTGTACACGGCACATACATAAAGTATAATGGAACGCCGAATTAGAAGAATTTACTTCTTGTAAAAGGTCAAAGTCTTGGAATGCTGATATAGGTGAGAATTATGTATTTGACCGACCGGTAGAGAGTTCTAATTGATGATTTACATGAGATTTCTTGTTCAGACCGGAATATTTCATTTATTTAAAAAATTAAAGAATGCAGACAACAATATTGGTGTTGTTTGAGGGAATCAGCCTCTTTTGTGACCACCGCTGCTATTTATAGACCTCATCCTAACTCTACCCAAAGCTCATCCTCATATACCAATTACACTGTTTTGTTGGACGTTGATTAAAATTAAGGTCCCCCGTTGTCTTTTTATATTTGAAGTCCGCCACACTGAAGATCATTTACTTGCTAAGGGGGCTCAAAAATTGGTGCCTCTCAAAAAGTGCACCATCACCTAGATAACATTATGCATATTCTTTGACTTTTGTAGAAGTGAGTCTCTAGTTTGAGGCAGCAGTGTGACACTGACGACACGGCTGTTGCATGACACTGACCTCCTCGCCCTTAACTCTGACGTCACGACTGTGATGTGGCACTGCCCCGCCTCATTCCCCCTTATCGCAGCAACTCCAAATGCCTGTTCCGCCAGTGAGCCATCAGTGCTGTATGAGGCACTGTTAGGATTCTTTTCTACCTGCCACTAATTCAGCGGACATCGGGGAGGGATGGGGAAACAGAGCACTCTTGATAGCGCATGTTTCCATCCCTGTCTAACCAAACTTTTCAAAAAAAGGAAGAGCAACAAAGCGCGAGGAAAACGGCAGAGGGGAGGGAGGCTTTGGTAACATCTGTGTTATCCTGCGTGTCTAACAAAAATTAAAAAAGAAAAAGTACAAACATGGAGAAAAAGGAGGAGCAGAGGGTGCAACTTTGAGGCAGAAGCGTTCCTCGCGGAGTGCCTATTTTGCACTTAGCCCCCGCCAAAAGGATTAGCCCAAACATTCTGCGCGAACACTCCCCAACATAGTACATGATCTATACGTCAATGCCCAGGCCAATGAAATGAACCAAAATTTCTGTTGGATGATCAACTGTAGGCTTCGCAGAGTGATATTTCACATTAAGCATTTAATAATTACGAAATAACAATGCCACACTATTTGTACTTGTAATTTCACCTGTTTAAAACAAAAGTGCCTCAATGGATAATCTCTGTTTCAATGGCATCGAATGAATATAGTAATGTATGCCTGTAAAGTAATTAACAATTTTCCGTATTTTAAAAAGAGTGAGATTTGCCAAATCTTGGTAGTCTCATCTATTCTGATCGATTCTTTTTGGTTTTGAAAGGCTTAGCAACGTGATACGGATTCACTTACGGTCTGTAACGTCACATACAAACTGTCCTGTCTCAGATTGGCGGCAAAATCCATTCTTGCAGTCTCAGTGTGCACTCTTGTCATTATGAGGACATTATGGACACTTCAAATCAACGCTGTCAATGAATTGTCACGTAGAACAGGGTAAACAAATATTTCAACCAAAATTCGAGAATTTCATATCCAATTCAAATATCATTCTCTTCCATATATCAATTACAGCTAGACTAAGATAGCATTAAAATGCGCAAACACTACAACAGTAGCGTTTGCACAAATTAATCCTAAATGTACCCGCATTCTGATCGTGCATCCTAAATGTGCAAGCATTCTTACTGTGCATCCTACATGTACAAGTATTCTACGTGTGCATACTACATGCACAAGCTTTCTAGTTGTGCAACCCAAAGAGTGGAATGATTTTAATTCTGAGTTAACAAAGTGTTCTTATTTATTTTTATCTGAGTGGATTTTTGTCCTGCACGCCCAGGGGGTGGTGGGGGTTTACTTGGTATCATATATGTTCGGAGAAAACGGTGGAAAGGAGGTGTTTTTTTTTTAAGCTAGAGCGCTAATTTCATTAAAATGGGGTAATTTTTATTTAGTACTGCATGTAGATGTTACAGGCCATGAGTGAAACCAGGCTATGTATACATAGCCTAGTCTATGAATACATGGCCTGATGCGACCAGGCTATCTATACATAGCCTAGGCTCTTTATTCATAGCCTGAATTTGCAGCCAAAAAATTTGAGTGATGGCCTGAAATGTCTGATGACATTGATTGCTATCTTTATTAATTATTTCTGAGTGTTTTTAATTGCAATTTGGGGTTCAAAGTAGGATTATTTTCAACACTAATTGATGTCTGAGATGGAAAATCTTCAATCATGCCTTTGTGAACGGTAATCCCCGTTTTATCAGAAATTCCTGTTCTTTGATATGTCTTTTATGGCGACGACTGATAATTGTGGGTGTTTCAATTGCAATTGTCAGATCTAAGAGGGAAGTAGAGTTTGTTTATTAATGATTTATTGGATCTCCCAGTTCTTTTTTATTTGGAATTAAGTCACCCTGACATTGAACCCCCGAAATTGTCTAGAAAGCAATTGCCGTGCTATTTCATTTGCACTTTATTTCTCAATTAACAAACCGTTTCAATAATGTACATTTAAAAATACATAAAATTCAATAAAATGCTGCAAAATTAAACACAACTAAACCCCTTTAATTTACTCAAGACAACTTGAATAATATTTCATTATTAAAACACGAGCCCTATGTTGCTCTAATTTACACTACAAAGCTACACTTAATTTTTACACTCTGAAATTTAAATTATTTAAAAGTCATGTTATGTAAGATCTCAAAATTACACTGCTGCATATTAGAAAACTCTAAAACGGCACTTAAACTGATACGAAAATAATATGTACAAAATTGCTATAAAAGCAGAGATTTTGAGGGGCAGATACAACAGAAACCAGTTTGATATTGGTAGTCAAAAGCTCTTGACCGAAAGCGAAGTCAATCTTGATAAGGAAATTGCTCTGCGCCAAGCGGTGCAGTTCGAATCGACATGCGGTGGTCAAGAATTCATCAGGTGCAACTGTAGTGGACAGAAAAGGTGTCAAACAAAGCGATGTAATGTTTCAAAGATGTTGATGTTTATATTTTGCTATCAATAATTGAATTTTAGATGGCAAAAATTTATTTTTGAGATCGAAAAATCATATTTACAAACTTAAAACATCTTAAAGGAGACACACATTTACATAAATATAACGAATCGACAATTAAATTTTGGAAATGAAAACTTGAATTATTGACATCAATAATAACAACACAATTTTGGATCTCAAGAATTGCTTCTTGTAAACACCCACAATTATCACTCGTCGCCATAAAAGACATATCAAGGAACAGGAATTTGTGATAAAACGGGGATTACCGTTCACAAAGGCATGATTGAAGATTTTTCATCTCAGACATCAATCAGTGTTGAAAATAATCCTACTTTGAACCCCAAATTGCAATTAAGAAGACTCATAAATAATTAATAAAGATGGCAATCAATGTCATCAGACATTTCAGGCCATGACTGAAATTTTTTGGCTGCAAATTCAGGCTATGAATAAAGAGCCTAGGCCATGTATAGATAGCCTGGTCGTATCAGGCCATGTATTCATAGCCTAGGCTATGTATACATAGCCTGGTTTCACTCATGGCCTGTAACATAGAGATATTGGCAGAGATCATGCTCGCATAATAGAATTAGCTCAGAAATGTTTTTGACATAATTGCAATTAACTACGAAACTGTTCAGGTGATGGACCAAGGCATCTGTCCTTATTATGTCATGGCTTAAAAAACTTTTAGAACTTTTCTTATTAAAGAGATGCACATGTTAATTAAGAATTGACAAAAATGTAGTGGTAAAACTTGGCATATATTTCGCAGTTGGCCATAATGTAGTTGTTCAAATGTGGCTGACCTAAATCTCGGGACACCAAACTAGGAAACTGTAGAGACTTTTTGCAAGAAGTTAACTTTCCAAATTTTACCTATGAGAAAGCTTCTAAAATAAGAAATAAAATCTTTAGGCTAAAAGTGTTTTGCGAGAAGTAAATTTTTTTCAATATAAACGAGTAAATGTTTACCATCTTTTGGAAAAGAAATATGAATAAGACTGTACTACGCTCTTTCTTTATATCTGAGGCAATTTGTGTCAGGTACCCAAATAGTAAATGTGAATGGAAGCTGTGTTTTAATCAGTTGAAAGGAAGTGTGTGTACCGGAATAGCAGTTCATGAGGGATTTTATGTCGTAATTTACAGCTAACTCTTCCATTTCATATGTAAATAAAACATTTAGTATGAGCACAAGGGATTCAAAAACATGATTAATTATACTAATATACTAAATAATCAATTATAAAAACATATTATTCGAAAATTTATGTATATTTCTTAGTCGTGTTTGTAAGGTTAATACTTTACATGAAACGCTTTATTTTGTACACGGCACATACATAAAGTATAATGGAACGCCGAATTAGAAGAATTTACTTCTTGTGAAAGGTCAAAGTCTTGGAATGCTGATATAGGTTAGAATGTATGTATTTGACCGACCGGCAGAGAGTTCTAATTGATGACATGAGATTTCTTGTTCAGACCGGAATATTTCATGTATTTAAAAAATTAACCTCGCTAAAGAATTCAGACAACGATATTGGTGTTGTTTGAGGGAATCAGCCTCTTTTGTGACCACCGCTGCTATTTATAGACCTCACCCTAACTGTACCCAAAGCTCATCCTCATATACCAATTACACTGTTTTGTTGGACGTGGATGAAAATTAAGGCCCCCCGTTGTCTTTTTATATTTGAAGTCCGCCACACTGAAGTTTATTTACTTGCTCAGGTGGCTCAAAAATTGGTGCCTCTCAAAAAGTGCACCATCACCTCGATAACATTATGTATATTCTTTGACTTTTGCAGAAGTGAGTCTCTAGTTTGAGGCAGCAGTGTGACACTGACGACACGGCTGTTGCATGACACTGACCTCCTCGCCCTTAACTCTGACGTCACGACTGTGATATGGCACTGTCCCGCACTGTCCCGCACTGCCCCGCCCCCTTCCTCCTTATCGCATTAACCCCAAATGCCTGTTCCGCCAGTGAGCCATCAGTGCTGTATGAGGCACTGTTAGCATTCTTTTCTACCTGCCACTAATTCAGCGGACATCGGGGAGGGATGGGGAAAGGAGGCACTCTTGATAGCGCATAAGTTTCCATCCCTGTCTAACCAAAAATTCAAAAAAAAAAAAAGAAAAGCAACAAAGCGCGAGGAAAACGGCGGAGGGGAGGGAGGCTTTGGTAACATCTGTTTTACCCTGCGTGTCTAACAAAAATAGAAAAAAGAAAAACAGCAAACATGGAGAAAACGGAGGAGCAGAGGGGCAACTTTGAGGCAGAAGCGTTCCTCGCGGAGTGCTTATTTTGCACTTAGCCCTCGACAAAAGGATTAGCCCAAATATTCTGCGCAAAAACTCCTCAACACGATCTGTACGTCAATGCCCAGGCCAATGAAATGAACCAAATATTCTGTTGGATGATCAACTGTAGGCTTCGCAGAGCGATATTTCACATTAAGCATTTAATAATTACAAAATGACAATGCCACACTATTTGTACTTGTAATTTCACCTGTTTAAAACAAAACCGCTTCAATGGATAATCGCTGTTTCAATGGCATCGCATGAATATAGTAATGTATGCTTGTAAAGTATTCAACAATTTTCCGTGTTTTTAAAAGAGTGCCATTTGCCAGATCTTTGTAGTCTCATGTGTTCTGATGGATTCTTATTGGTTTTGAAAGGCTTAGCAACGACTGTGATTTGGAGATCACTGACTGTCTGTGACGTCACATACAAACTGTCCTGTCTCAGATTGGCAGCAAAACCGTTCGTGCAGTCTCAGTATGCACTCTTGTCATTATGAGGACATTATGGATACTTCAAATCAACGCTGTCAATGAATTGTCGCGTAGGACAGGGTAAACAAATATTTCAAGCAAAATTCGAGAATTTCATACCCAATTCAAATATCATTCTCTTCCATTTTTCACTTACAGCTAAACTAAGATAGCATTAAATTGCGCAAATACTACAACAGTAGCGTTTGCACACCTTAATCCTAAATGTACGCGCATTCTGATTGTGCATCCTAAATGTGCAAGCATTCTAACCGTGCTTCCTAAACGTGCAAGCATTCTAACTGTGCATGCTACATGTACAAGCATTCTAATTGTGCATCCTACATGTACAAGCATTCTAACTGTGCATCCCACATGTACAAACATTCCAATTGTGCATCCTACATGTACAAGCATTCTTATTGTGCATCCTACATGTACAAGCATTGTAATTGTGCATCCTACATGTACAAACATTCTAATTGTGCATCCTACATGTACAAGAATTTTAACTGTGGATCCTACAATTACAAGCATTCTAACTGTGCATCCTATATGTACAAGTATTCTACGTGTGCATACTACATGCACAAGCTTTCTAGTTGTGCAACCCAAAGAGTGGAATGATTTTAATTCTGAGTTAACAAAGTGTTCTTATTTATTTTTATCTGAGTAGATTTTTGTCCTGCACGCCCAGGGGGTGGTGGGGGTTTACTTGGTATCATATATGTTCGGAGAAAACGGTAGAAAGGAGGTGTTTTTTTTAAGCTAGAGTGCTAATTTCATTAAAATGGGGTAATTTTCATTCAGTACTGCATGTAGATGTTACAGGCCATGAGTGAAACCAGGCTATGTATACATAGCCTAGTCTATGAATACATGGCCTGATGCGACCAGGCTATCTATACATAGCCTAGGCTCTTTATTCATAGCCTGAATTTGCAGCCAAAAAATTTCAGTCATGGCCTGAAATGTCTGATGACATTGATTGCTCTCTTTATTAATTATTTATGAGTGTTTTTAATGGCAATTTGGGGTTCAAAGTAGGATTATTTTCAACACTAATTGATGTCTGAGATGGAAAATCTTCAATCATGCCTTTGTGAACGGTAATCCCCGTTTTATCACAAATTCCTGTTCTTTGATATGTCTTTTATGACGACGACTGATACTTGTGGGTGTTTCAATTGCAATTGTCAGATCTAAGAGGGAAGTAGAGTTTGTTTATTAATGATTTATTGGATCTCCCAGTTCTTTTTTATTTGGAATTAAGTCACCCTGACATTGAACCCCCGAAATTGTCTAGAAGGCAATTGCCGTGCTATTTCATTTGAACTTTATTTCTCAATCAACAAACCGTTTCAATAATGTACATTTAAAAATGCGTAAAATTCAATAAAATACTGCAAAATTAAACACAACTAAACCCCTTTAATTTACTCAAGACAACTTGAATAATATTTCATTATTAAAACACGAGCCCTATGTTGCTCTAATTTACACTACAAAGCTACACTTAATTTTTACACTCTGAAATTTAAATTATTTAAAAGTCATGTTATGTAAGATCTCAAAATTACACTGCTGCATATTAGAAAACTCTAAAACGGCACTTAAACTGATACGAAAATAATATGTACAAAATTGCTACAAAAGCAGAGATTTTGAGGGGCAGATACAACAGAAACCAGTTTGATATTGGTAGTCAAAAGCTCTTGACCGAAAGCGAAGTCAATCTTGATAAGGAAATTGCTCTGCGCCAAGCGGTGCAGTTCGAATCGACATGCGGTGGTCAAGGATTCATCAGGTGCAACTGTAGTGGACAGAAAAGGTGTCAAACAAAGCGATGTAGATGTTTCAAAGATGTTGATGTTTATATTTTGCTATCAATAATTAAATTTTAGATGGCAAAAATTTATTTTTGAGATCGAAAAATCATATTTACAAACTTAAAAAATCTTAAAGGAGACACACATTTACATAAATATAACGAATCGACAATTAAATTTTGGAAATGAAAACTTGAATTATTGACATCAATAATAACAACACAATTTTTGATCTCAAGAATTGCTTCTTGTAAACACCCACAATTATCTGTCGTCGCCATAAAAGACATATCAAGGAACAGGAATTTGTGATAAAACGGGGATTACCGTTCACAAAGGCATGATTGAAGATTTTCCATCTCAGACACCAATCAGTGTTGAAAATAATCCTACTTTGAACCCCAAATTGCAATTAAGAAGACTCATAAATAATTAATAAAGATGGCAATCAATGTCATCAGACATTTCAGGCCATGACTGAAATTTTTTGGCTGCAAATTCAGGCTATGAATAAAGAGCCTAGGCCATGTATAGATAGCCTGGTCGTATCAGGCCATGTATTCATAGCCTAGGCTATGTATGCATAGCCTGGTTTCACTCATGGCCTGTAACATAGAGATATTGGCAGGGATCATGCTCGCATAATAGAATTAGCTCAGAAATGTTTTAGACATAATTGCAATTAACTACGAAACTGCTCATGTGATGGACCAAGGCATCTGTCCTTATTATGTCATGGCTTAAAAAACTTTTAGAACTTTTCTTATTAAAGAGATGCACATGTTAATTAAGAACTGACAAAAATGTAGTGGTAAAACTTGGCATATATTTCGCAGTTGGCCATAATGTAGTTGTTCCAATGTGGCTGACCTAAATGTCGTGCCCAAAATATTGCTGGCTTTTTTCTCGGGACACCAAACTAGGAAACTGTAGAGACTTTTTGCCAGAAGTTAACTTTCCAAATTTTACCTATGAGAAAGCTTCTAAAAAAAGAAATAAAATCTTTAGGCTAAAAGTGTTTTGCGAGAAGTAAATTTTATTCAATATAAACGAGTAAATGTTTACCATCTTTTGGAAAAGAAATATGAATAAGACTGTACTACGTTCTTACTTTATATCTGAGGCAATTTGTGTCAGTTACCCAAATAGTAAATGTGAATGGAAGCTGTGTTTTAAGGAAGTGTGTGTTGAAAGGAAGTGTGTGTACCTGAATAGAAGTTCATGAGGGATTTTATGTCGTAATTTACAGCTAACTCTTCCAATTCATATGTGAATAAAACATTTAGTATGAGCACAAGGGATTCAAAAACATGATTATTTATACTAATATACTAAATAATCAATTATAAAAACATATTATTCGAAAATTTATGTATATTTCTTAGTCATGTTTGTAAAGTTAAAACTTTACATGAAATGCTTTATTTTGTACACGGCACATACATAAAGTATAACGGAACGCAAAATTAGAAGATTTTTCTTCTTGCAAAAGGTCAAAGTCTTGGAATGCTGATATAGGTGAGAATTATGTATTTGACCGACCGGTAGAGAGTTCTAATTGATGATTTACATGACATGTCTTGCTCAGAATATTTCATGTATTTTAAAAATTAAAAAAATGCAGACAACAATATTGGTGTTGTTTGAGGGAATCAGCCTCTTGTGTGACCACCGCTGCTATTTATAGACCTCACCCTAACTCTACCCAAAGCTCATCCTCATATACCAATTACACTGTTTTGTTGGGCGTTGATGAAAATTATGCCCCCCCCCCCCGTTGTCTTTTTATATGAAGTCCGCCACATTGAAGTTTATTTACTTGCTAAGGTGGCTCAAAATTTGGTGCCTCTCAAAAAGTGCACCATCACCTAGATAACATTATGTATATTCTTTGACTTTTGCAGAAGTGAGTCTCTAGTTTGAGGCAGCAGTGTTACACTGACGACACGGCTATTGCATGACACTGACCTCCTCGCCCTTAACTCTGACGTCACATCTGTGATGTGGCAGTGTCCCCCCTCCCCCTTATCGCATTAACTCCAAATGCCTGTTCAACCAGTTAGCCATCAGTGCTGTATGAGACACTGTTAGCATTCTTTTCTACCTGCCACTAATTCAGCGGAAATCGGATAATCGCTGTTTCAATGGCATCGCATGAATATAGTAATGTATGCCTGTAAAGTAATTAACAATTTTCCGTATTTTAAAAAGAGTGAGATTTGCCAAATCTTGGTAGTCTCATCTCTTCTGATCGATTCTTTTTGTTTTTGAAAGGCTTAGCAACGTGATACGGATTTACTGACGGTCTGTAACGTCACATACAAACTGTCCTGTCTCAGATTGGCGGCCAAACCATTCTTGCAGTCTCAGTGTGCACTCTTGTCATTATGAGGACATTATGGACACTTCAAATCAACGCTGTCAATGAATTGTCACGTAGGACAGGGTAAACAAATATTTCAACCAAAATTCGAGATTTTCATACCCAATTCAAATATCATTCTCTTCCATATATCAATTACAGCTAAACTAAGATAGCATTAAATTGCGCAAACACTACAACAGTAGCGTTTGCACAAATTAATCCTAAATGTACCCGCATTCTGATCGTGCATCCTAAATGTGCAAGCCTTCTTACTGTGCATCCTACATGTACAAGCATTCTTACTATGCATCCTAAATGTAAAAGCATTTTAATTGTGCATCCTACATGTACAAGGATTCTAATTGTGCATCCTACATGTACAAACATTCTAATTGTGCATCCTACATGTACAAGCATTCTATTTGTGCATCCTACATGTACAAATATTCTAATTGTGCATCCTACATGTGGAAGCATCCTTACTGTGCATCCTACATGTACAAGCATTCTAACTGTGCGTCCTACATGTACAAGCATTCTACGTGTGCATACTACATGCACAAGCTTTCTAGTTGTGCAACCCAAAGAGTGGAATGATTTTCTTATTTATTTTTATCTGAGTAGATTTTTGTCCTGCACGCCCAGGGGGTGGTGGGGGTTTACTTGGTATCATATATGTTCGGAGAGAACGGTAGAAAGAAGGTGTTTTTTGAAGCTAGAGTGCTAATTTCATTAAAAGGGGGTAATTTTCATTCAGAACCGCATGTAGAGATAATGGCAGAGATCATGCTCGCATGATGGAATGAGCTCCGAAAAGTTTTTGACATTATTGCAATTAACTATGAAACTGCTCATGTGATGGACCAAGGCATATGTCCTTATTATGTGATGGTTTAAAAACTTTTAGAACTTTACTTATTAAAGAGATGCACATGTTAATTAAGGACTGACAAAAATGTAGTGCTAAAACTTGGCATATATGTCGCAGTTGGCCATAATGTAGTTGTTCCAATGTGGCTGACCTAAATGTCGTGTCCAAAATATTGCTGGCCTTTTTCTCGGGACACCAAACTAGAAACTGTAGAGACTTTTTGCCAGAAGTTAACTTTCCAAATTTTACCTATGAGAAAGCTTCTAAAATAAGAAATAAAATCTTTTGGCTGAAAGTGTTTTGCGAGAAGTAATTTTTTTCAATATAAACGAGTAAATGTTTACCATCTTTTGGAAAAGAAATATGAATAAGACTGTACTGCGTTCTTACTTTATATCTGAGGCAATTTGTGTCAGGTACCCAAATAGTAAATGTGAATGGAAGCTGTGTTTTAATCAGTTGAAAGGAAGTGTGTGTACCTGAATAGAAAGTCATGAGGGATTTTATGTCGTAATTTACAGCTAACTCTTCCAATTCATATGTAAATAAAACATTTAGTATGAGCACAAGGGATTCAAATGCATGATTGATTATACTAATATAGTAAATAATCAATTATAAAAACATATTATTCGAAAATTTTTGTATATTTCTTAGTCGTGTTTGTAAGGTTAATACTTTACATGAAATGCTTTATTTTGTACACGGCACATACATAAAGTATAATGGAACGCCGAATTAGAAGAATTTACTTCTTGTAAAAGGTCAAAGTCTTGGAATGCTGATATAGGTGAGAATTATGTATTTGACCGACCGGTAGAGAGTTCTAATTGATGATTTACATGAGATTTCTTGTTCAGACTGGAATATTTCATGTATTTAAAAAATTAAAGAATGCAGACAACAATATTGGTGTTGTTTGAGGGAATCAGCCTCTTTTGTGACCACCGCTGCTATTAATAGACTCACCCTAGCTGTACCTAAAGCTCATCCCAATATACCAATTACACTGTTTTGTTGGGATTTGATGTAAATTAAGGACCCCCCCGTTGTCTTTTGAGGCCCGCGTATCGGGGAGGGATGGGGAAAGGGGGCACTCTTGATAGCGCATAAATCTCCATCCCTGTCTAACCAAATATTTCAAAAAAAAAAAAAACAACAAAGCGCGAGGAAAATGGCAGAGGGGATGGAGGCTTTGGTAACATCTGTGTTACCCTGCGTGTCTAACAAAAATAAAAAAAGAAAAAATACAAACATGGAGAAAACGGAGGAGCAGAGCGTGCAACTTTGAGGCAGAAGCGTTCCTCGCGGTGTGCCTATTTTGCACTTAGCCACCGACAAAAGGATTAGCCCAAACAGTCTGCGCGAACACTCCCCAACATTAGCACACGATCTGTACGTCAATGCCCAGGTCAATGAAATGAACCAAATTTCTATTGGATGATCAACTGTAGGCTTCGCAGAGTGATATTTCACATTAAGCATTTAAGAATCACAACATGACAATGCCACACTATTTGTACTTGTAATTTCACCTGTTTAAAACAAAACCGCTTCAATGGATAATCGCTGTTTCCATGTTTCGCATGAATATAGTAATGTATGCATGTAAAGTATTCAAAAATTTTCCATATTTTAAAAGAGTGCCATTTGCCAGATCTTGGTAGTCTCATCTATTCTGATCGATCCTTTTTGGTTTTTAAAGACTTAGCAAAGACTGTGATACGGATTCACTGACGGTCTGTGACGTCACATGTAAACTTTCCTATCTCAGATTGGCGACAAAGCCGTTCTTGCAGTCTCAGTATGCACTCTTGTCATTATGAGGACATTATGGACACTTCAAAGCAACGCTATGAATGAATTGTCATGCCGGACAGGGGAAAGAAACATTTCAACCAAATCTCGAGAATTTCATATCCAATTCAACTATCATTCTCTTCCATTTTTTACTTACGGCTAAACTAAGATAGCATTAAATTGCGCAAACACTACAACTGTAGCGTTTGCGCAGCTTAATCCTAAATGTACGCACATTCTGAATATGCATCCTACATGTGCAAGCATTCTAACTGTGCATCCTACATGTGCAAGCATTCTAACTTTGCATCCTACATGTACAAGCATTCTAACTGTGCATTCTACATGTACAAGTATTCTAACTGTTCATCCTACATGTACAAGCATTCTAGCTGTGCATCCTACATGTGCAAGCATTCTAGCTGTGCATCCTACATGTGCAAGCATTCTAGCTCTGGATCCTACATGCACCTTCTTTCGATTGTGCAATCCAAACAGTGGAATGATTTTAACTCTGAGTTAAAAAAGTGTTCTTATTTATTTTTATCTGAGCAGATTTTTGTCCTGCAAGCCCAGGGGATGGTGGGGGTTTACTTGGTATCATATATGTTCGGAGAAAACGGTGGAAAGGAGGTGTTATTTGAAGCTAGAGTGCTAATTTCATAAAAAGTGGGTAATTTTCATGTAGTACTCCATGCAGAGATCATGGGAGAGGTCATGCCCATATGATGGAATTAGCTCCGAAATGTTTTTGACATAATTGCAACTAACTATGAAACTGCTCCCGTGATGGACCAAGGCATCTGTCCTTATCATGCCATGGCTTAAAAAACTTTTAGAACTTTTCTTGTTAAAGAGATGCACATGTTAATTAAGAACTGACAAAAATGTAGTGCTAAAACTTGGCATATATGTCGCAGTTGGCCATCATGTAGTTGTTCCAATGTGGCTGACCTTAATGTCGTGTCAAAAATATTGCTGGCCTATTTCTCGGGACACCAAACTAGGAAACAGTAGAGACTTTTTGAAAGAAGTTAACTTTCCAAATTTTACCTATGAGAAAGCTTCTAAAATAAGAAATAAAATCTTTTGGCTAAACGTGTTTTGCGAGAAGTAATTTTTTTCAATATAAACGAGTAAATGTTTACCATCTTTTGGAAAAGAAATATGAATGAGACTATACTACGTTATTATTTTATATCTGAGGCAATTTGTACCAGTTACCCAAATAGTAAATGTGAATGGAAGCTGTGTTTTAAACAGTTGAAAGGAAGTGCTTGGAATGCTGATATAGGTTAGAATGTATGTATTTGACCGACCGGTAGAGAGTTCTAATTGATGATTTACATGACATGTCTTGTTCAGACCGGAATATTTCATTATTTAAAAAATTAAAGAATGCAGACAACAATATTGGTGTTGTTTGAGGGAATCAGCCTCTTGTGTGACCACCGCTGCTATTTATAGACCTCACCCTAACTCTACCCAAAGCTCATCCTCATATACCAATTACACTGTTTTGTTGGGCGTTGATGAAAATTATGGCCCCCCCCCGTAGTCTTTTTATATGAAATCCGCCACACTGAAATTTATTTACTTGCTAGGGTGGCTCAAAAATTGGTGCCTCTCAAAAAGTGCACCATCACCTAGATAACATTATGTATATTCTTTGACTTTTGTAGAAGTGAGTCTCTAGTTTAAGGCAGCAGTGTGACACTGACGATACGGTTGTTGCATGACACTGACCCTCTCGCCCTTAACTCTGACGTCACGGCTGTGATGTGGCACTGTCCCGCCCCCTTCCTCCTTATCGCATTAACCCAAAATGCCTGTTCCGCCAGTGAGCCATCAGTGCTGTATGAGGCACTGTGAGCATTCTTTTCTATCTGCCACTGATTCAGTGGACATTGGGGAGGGATGGGAAAGGGGGCACTCTTGATAGCGCATAAGTTTCCATCCCTGTCTAACCAAAAATTTCAAAAAAGAAAAGCAACAAAGCGCGAGGAAAACGGCAGAGGAGAGGGAGGCTTTGGTAACATCTGTGTTACCCTGCGTGTCTAATAAAAATAGAAAAAAAAAGAAAAACTACAAACATGGAGAAAACGGAGGAGCAGAGGGTGCAACTTTGAGGAGAAGCGTTCCTCGCGGAGTGCCTATTTTGCACTTAGCCACCGACAAAAAGGATTAGCCCAAACAGTCTGCGCGAACACTCCCCAACATTAGTACACGATCTGTACGTCTATGCCGAGGCCAATGAAATGAACCAAAATTTCTGTTGGATGATCAACTGTAGGCTTCGCAGAGTGATATTTCACATTAAGCATTTAATAATTACAAAATAACAATGCCACACTATTTGTACTTGTAATTTCACCTGTTTAAAACAAAACCGTTTCAATGGATAATCGATGTTTCCATGGCGTCGCATGAATATAGTAATGTATGCATATAAAGTATTCAACAATTTTCCATATTTTACAAAGAGTGCCATTTGCCAGACCTTGGTAGTCTCATGTGTTCTGATCGATTCTTTTTAGATTTGAAAGCTTAGCAAGACTGTGATACGGATTCATTGACGGTCTGTAACGTCACATACAAATTGTCCTATCTCAGATTGGCAGCAAAACCGTTCTTGCAGTCTCAGTGTGCGCTCTTGTGATTATGAGGACATTGTGGACACTTCAAATCAACGCTGTCAATGAATTGTCACGTCGGACAGGGTAAACAAATATTTCAACCAAAGCTCGAGAATTTCATATCCAATTCAAATATCATTCTCTTCCATTTTTCACTTACGGCTAAACTAAGATAGCATTAAATTGCGCAAACACTACAACTGTGGCGTTTGCGCAACTTAATCCTAAATGTACGCGCATTCTGGTTGTGCATCCTACATGTACAAGCATTCTGGTTGTGCATCCTACATGTACAAGCATTCTAACTGTGCACCCTACATGTGGAAGCATTCTAACTGTGCATCCTACATGTGAAAGCATTCTAACTGTGCATCCTATATGTACAAGCATTCTAGCTGTGCATGCTACATGTTCACGCTTTCTAACTGTGCATCCTACATCTACACGCTTTCTAATTGTGCACCCTACATGTACAAGCATTCTTACTGTGCATACTATATGTGGAAGCATTGAAACTGTGCATCCTACATGTGGAAGCATTCTAGCTGTGCATCCTACATGTACACACTTGCTAATTGTGCATCCTTCATGTGGAAGCATCCTTACTGTGCATCCAACATGTACAAGCATTCTGGCAGTGCTTCCTACATGTGGGAGCATTCAAACTATGCATCCTACATGTGGAAGCATTCTAACTGTGCGTCTTACATGTGGAAGCATTCTAACTGTGCATCCAACATGTACAAGGATTCTAGCTGTGCATCCTACATGTGGAAGCATTATAACTGTGCATCCTACATGTACAAGCATTCTAACTTTGCATCCTACATGTACAAGCATTCTGGCTGTGGATCCTACATGTGGAAGCATTCAAACTGTGCATCCTACATGTGGAAGCATTCTAGCTGTGCATCCTACATGTGGAAGCATTCTGACTGTGCATCCTACATGTGGAAGCATCCTAACTGTGCATCCTACATGTACAAGCATTCTAGCTGTGCATCCTACATGTGGAAGCATTCTAACTGTGAATCCTACATGTGGAAGCATTTTAACTGTGCATCCTACATGTGGAAGCATTCTAACTGTGGATCCTACATGTGGAAGCATTCTAACTGTGCATCCAACATGCACAAGCATTCTAACTGTGCATCCAACATGTACACGCTTTCTAATTGTCTAATCCAAACAGTGGAATGATTTTAATTCTGAGTTAACAAAGTGTTCTTATTTATTTTTATCTGAGTAGGTTTTTGTCCTGCAAGCCCAGAGGGTGGTAGGAGTATACTTGGTTTCATATATGTTCGGAGAAAACGGTGGAAAGCAGGTGTTATTTGAAGCTAGAGTGCCAATTTCATTTTAAGGGCGTAATTTTCATTCAGTATTCCATGTAGAGATAATGGCAGAAATCATGCTCGCATGATGGAATTAGGTCCGAAATGTTTTTGACATAATTGCAATTAACTATGAAACTGCTCCCGTGAGGAACCATGTCATCTTATATCCCATGACTTAATTGCCTGAAGTTTTCAACTGAGTTACTGCAAAATCTATAAAAAAAGTTAATCTTACCGGGTTGCTGAAAGAATTGGGCTGCCTTAAAAAACTCTCCAAACTTGCAGTTTCTAGTGATTTTGTTTCAGTTGAAAAGGCGTCTTTATATACACAAAGCAATGATGGAATGCCAAAAAGGTGTCTCCGTACAGTTGTACGGAATCGTCTAGGCATCAGGTTGTGTGTGATACGTCCTAGATATATATAAGAAGGTTGTGCTATTTCGCGGATGCATTTAAGGAAATTGTGTCTTTTTTTAGATATGCTCACGCAGATTGTGTTATTTCGTGGATATATATATATATATATATATATATATATATATATATATATATATATATAAATATATATATATATATATATATATATATATATATATATATATATATATATATATATATATATATATATATATATATATATATATATATATATATAAGAAGGTTTTGCTATTTCGCAGATACGTTTGAGGAAGTTATGTTTTTTCCGATATGCTCACGCAGGTTGTGTTGTTTCGTAGATATATATAAGAAGGTTGTGCTATTTCGTAGATACGTATAAGGAAGTGTTTTTCAGATATGCTCACGCAAATTGTGTTATTTCGCAGATTTATTTAAGAAGGTTGTATTGTTTCGCAAAAATGCTATCGCATTGACTGGTATCTTACAGAAAATTTTTATAAGAATAGCTGAAGTTACGTGTTTGAATAAAAAATTATACTATCAAACATGTGTAACATTTGCGAATTCCTAAAATAACCCTTTAGGATTATACAGTCACGGTTATGAACAACAAATTTAAGTACGAATTACAATATATTCGCGTAATTGCCATACAAGACGAGATCCTATCTGACTAAAAAAACTGGTAAGTAAAAAATAAACACTTGCTCCAAAAGAATTTTTTGAGAGTTCAAAATATTGCTGAAAAATATGGCTATATTATTAACTTTATGAAATAGCATTCCTCTGCCCCCTTTACTGCTTCAAATCCTTAGCCTGACGCCATATGTATTAAGTCAATGTGTTTTAAAACTAATATGTACCACTTTTATGCCTTGCGACCAAGCCAGATCACCTGTGCTGATCAAGTCTCGTCCTCGGTTGAGGATTTCTGTCTATGCAAACATACCTAAGAGACAGATTCAGGAGTTGCAAAAGGCGAGACTATCCAGGGAAGATAAGCTGATACGCAATCACACACTCTCTTCCACTATCACACACCCAAAGAAATAATCAGCGTCGCTATCAGTGGATGTTTCAACCCAACGTGTGGGTAATCCCCACAAATGACTGATTAAAAGCTCGACCCGGAAGCCATCGCAGTCAATGAAAGCGAGCTGTCGGGCTTACTTTCTCGGGGCAAGTCTGTTTGACACAGCGCGTCGAAAAGACTGTGGCAAAAACTGTCGCAAATCCACACCTCCGTTTGCTTCAATCCCATGCGATACACAGAGAGCCATTTACACTCCAAGCGAGGGCCTGAAATTACTGACGGAGCCAGGTGCCTCGGGCGACTAGGAAAGCAGACCTTCTCTGTTGCTACCAAGCAACCGACTGGAGACTCCAAATTGGGCAGACTTAATTTTAATCTGGGTTTGATAACCTGAATAGCCAGACGGATCTTTTTCTGGATGAGCCCGAGCTTGGTGCACAACATATCTTTCTCCTTAAAGACAATGATCTGTTTTGGGTAGATAACTTGGCGAGATTGACAACCAGACCTGCCTCTACTGCTCGCTTGATCAGTTCCTAGACCTGATGACGTGCTTCTTCTTCTCGAGATGTGAGAGAAACCAGATGTCCAGGTACTGGAAGACTAACATACCTTGAACGCGAACCGACGACGTGCACACGAAAGATGCCTTCGGGAACTGAAGGCAGAGCCAGAAACTAGCATCTTTTTCCTATATGAAAACACAGATATGTTCTGGCTGATAGATGCAGGGATACGTGCAGGTATGTGGCTAACAAGTCTTTTGACGTACTCCACATACAATTGCCCAGAGTTTTTTTATTACCAGGAGAAATTCGTTTAGAGTCATCAGATCAATGACCAATCGCCACCCCTGATTTATTCGGTACCATAAAATCCCTGCTGGATAAAAAGTGTTAGTTTTCGGGCATCTCCTTTAGTGCCCCGTTGGTCATTGGGTGCTTCAGCGTGTCTTGAAGAGCTTGATGCTTATCTGATCTTTTGTCGTAGGACGCAGCTAGATTGCCTGGGATATGGACATGGTGAGAGATGGATGGTTGTCGACCTTTGTAGTCGCGTTTGAACACCATTGAGTAACGTTCTCTGAACCAACATGCTACCTTTTCTGGAGACCCATCACTCGGCAAGTCGTCAGAAATTGCCTAGCCTGCCACACATGGGCAAGGACGTATCTGAGGGCTTACTTGGCACTTACTTTCCGGTTTGTATCGCTTAGAGACCTATGGTTCTGAGAGATATTTTGGTTGGTTGCTACTTGCACTGCTGCAAGGCCTGTGGTGGTGTCTTGCAATTGCGGAACAGCTTAGCTCCGTTCCGCTCAGAAGCCAGCACCCTGCTGTTCTATCGAAACTTATCCTGAAGTGACTAAGGCGAACGCTTGCACTTCTGCTGCGGACAGGAGAAAGGGTGTGGCCTTGGCCATGAGAACTATACCCCGAGACAAAGTTTTACTCTGCTGGTCGATGTGCTCGATCTTCCCCGACGGAAACAGTTCTTTTTGATATGTGTGGGAAGCTCCATTTAGTCTCGGACTCAGTGCATTGCTCGCTCTAGTTTATGTTCAGTGACTAAGCAGCTGGTACGTTCCAGCTGCTGTGCGTTTGTCCAGTTACTTGCTTAGATTTCAAAACAGCAACTGGTACAGCTCTTTGTGAGCCTGATGCTTCATCAGCTCAAAAAGAGGATTGGGTTGTATTTGTACTTCGTACCAATTTTCTCCCTAGGGTTCATTTTGGTCTGCCAGAGGGCGAAGTACTGGGTTATGTCTTGGTTATTCACCACATATGCTTTAGTTAGTTGGTAAGCACATCTTGCTCTGCCCATCTTACATGACTACTTTATATCATTTCAGTATTCGGTATTTGTGTAGAGAGCAATCGATATTGTTTATTTTGGCTTGGTTCGTAGTCTTTGGAACCCAAGCTTGGTATTCTAGTCCATTTAGAGGTATCAGTCATTGGTGGACACCCTACAGCTTTTATTTTCTTGTATCTTCTGCAGACTTCTGCAGTCGTCATTCACAGATTTAGTTCCGTGATTTAGGCATCGTGATTATGTTTGTAAAGGATTTCAAGCTATAAAGGTGGATTACATTCTTTCGCGGTTTCTCGGCCTCTTGCTAAAAGGCTGGGCTGCCTTTCTGAGGGTGGACGGAGCAGGTAGGTACGTAGGCGGAGAATGCTTGGTCCTCAAGGCCCCTAGTCCCCCTTCTCGAGTTTTTCTTTCTTCAAAATTACTAGTTACCTCGATGTTATTTTCAATATTATTATGTTATTGACAATATTTTATTTCTGCCTCCTTCTCTTCGTTCTCTTCTTTTTGAAAGGTTTTTTTTTACAAGTAAAGGCTGAATTCATCGAAACATTTTCTCGGCTCGGCTCTCAACGCAGGTTATCCCTGCACTAGTTCTTGCACTAGTGCCGAATGAGAATGGAGATAAACGAATTCATAGCTTATGTTTTATTTTGTAAAGCGCTCTTTTACGAATAAAAGCGTAATTCGAGTTCTCCACTTTTATTTTATCTTCCCACCCAACCAACCCCTCTTAACCAGGGTGCGGTTGGTACCTGGGAGCAAAACTCGAATGAGGCTCAGTAGTAGTGTAGCCATGATTCTGATTGGCTGATGTCGACACAGGGATTATTCCAGCTGCAATGAGAACATTTTTTTCTAAATTGCGTGATTCTTTTAGAGTTAAGCGGGAAATCGATATAGAAATGAAGAACGCGAATTAAGCTTTTACTCGTAACAGGGCGGTTTACGGAAATAAAACGTCAGAAAAAAAGTATTCTCTATACTCAGCATAACTGCTGTATACGTGCAATGCACATCGTGAATGCAGCCAGTGCAGCAGATTACATTGTACGGATCTGTTGGCAAAGCTTTTGTGAACAGTATGCTATGTTCGAAGGAGAAGCAAGATTACAGACCACTCTCAAAAGAGTGCGAAAGAATTGCCGACACAGTTTCAATACATTCTTTGCAAGTCAAATGTTAAATGTGTCTAATTTTTTTCCGATGTATTAACGCTTATTTACGCTTTGTAGTGTTAGTCTTAATATAGCTTTGTAATTCGAGATCAATTAGGTACATATCTTCTGACGATATTTTTTGTTTCGTTGTTCTTTTTTTTTACCCCGCTTGTGTGTGACGAGGCAGGAGTGAGCAGTGAGGTGTCACATTGCTCTATCCTTCGTCTCATGCTTCATTACGTGGTGTCGGTTTCAGATCGAAACACCTCTTACGTAGTCTGCATATGAACAAAGAAAGGGTGAATAAACGATAAAACACTGTCAATAATATGCCTTTGGTGAATTTTGAGAAATCAATAATACTAAGCATTATTTACAGCTCGAGGAAAAAATACATAGACTGTTGTATAGTTCCTAGTTGGGGTTTAACATTTAGGACTCTCAAGTTAGCATTACTGAAAATATTTGTTTCCGTCGTCCCAGATATCCTCGAATAACTTGCAATTTAAATCTCTCTGTTGCCATATATTAACTCACAGGGAGCAAAATAAGATTTCCACATTGGCACAAAAACACGTCTTAAATATGTGGCTATTTGCCATGTGAAGCAAAGTTTTAAATTTTGTTATATGGTTAGAGTGCCGTACGTAAAGAAATTACACCGAAACGAAAGTTGCAGTATTTTACGAACTGTATCCAGTCGCGTATGATTTTTTTTGTCAGTGATTCGACTTCATGGCCTGGTTCTGTAGTTGTAGTCACTTTTTCGCTTTTCAGGGGCAGTCATTGAGTCTGAAATACAAACCCTACCCCCTCCCCCGCAAACATAAGTTTAATAAAATTTGTCGATAATCCCAGCAATAATCCATAAATTCTCCCCATCTCAATTAATCCTAGCTGTTGTGTGAAAAAAAAATCAGGTAAAAATTGTAATCGCGAATTCCGGCAAAGATTTTCGTTTAAAAAAAAAACTTGCTCTATAAACTTATACAAGGAGCATGTAATCAAGACATATGATCATCTCGAATACGCTTCCGCATCAAAATTCGTCAGTTGAAGATGCTAAAATATAAACGGATTTTTTTTTTAATTTAGAGTTGAATAATTGAAAACAAAATTAAAATTGCATTTTCATAAAAAAGGAATGTAATGTTTTGATAACTACAGTAAGAATGTTGTTCAAATTTTGTTTGAATGTTATTTGTTTAGGCAGATGAGATCATGATTTATATCTAGATTTCTTTTTCAGTTATGCTTCGAGACTGACATATTACAGCAAACTAGAGACATGTTTCTTCAACTGTTGGCCAGCATTTTGTGTGCCATTTTCTTATTATTTGTGATTAAGGGGAGTCCGGCCATTTCAAATTTTTAGATGGCTGTATCTTAATTATTTCTGTTTTTATATACACAGGTATTAATCTAAATGAAGGGTAGGGGGTTTCTTTAATTTGCCATTAAGATACTCTGGGTGCAATCGTTAAAAAAGAGTTTATAGGCAAAGGATAATTCAAAAATGGCCGACGTTAACTAATGACGTAATGGCGTGATTAGGTTTTAATAAAAAATAGTACAATTTAAATTGAATTCAAAAATGGGTCTAAGAAGTACAAAAGAAATCCTAACCATATAATGAAAGGAATACAATGTTGCCAAAAGGGAGGTACAGGGAAATACGTCCCTCCGTCAAAAGTGCACATGGACCTCATCCCACAGGTTCGGTCAATATTCACTTTTGACTGACGGATAAATATTACCCTGTACTTCCCTCTTGACCATGCAGTATTTCTATTGTACTGACCATGTGGTAACCATTTAGGGTACTCATTGCTGCTATATATCGTTACCATATGTTAATCCATCTGTGGCAATATGCCTTTCAACGTATGATAGCATATCACGGCTAACCACGCGGTTACCATATGTTCAACGCATATTAACTTAATAGTCCGCTACATGGTAATGATACGATAAGTATTAGGTTTGCCAGAGGGAAGCAAAAGATTCTTAATTGTATAAGTTACCATATCAGTTACCATATGAAATACCACATAAGTTAGCGTATATGTGTCCATATAAACTATTACATAAATTACTACAAAGTTATCGTAGAAGTTACCATATAAGTTACCATATAAGTTACCAAATAAGTTACTAAATAAGTTGTTATAGAAGTTACCACGTAAGTTGCTATACAGGTTACCATATAAGTTCTCAAATAAGTTACCACACCAGTTACCATATAAGTTACCACACCAGTTACCATGCAAGTTGTCATATAAGTCAATTTTTACTGTGCTGCTGATATCTTTCTACACAAATAAATAAAAAAAAAACAAACTTCTGAATATTTCCCCTCTAAAGTCGATATAATTCAGTTTCAGTGTTTTAAAAAGGTCCACTTTTAATTTCTGTTACTTTGTGTTCGACTAGTAGCTTCCTTTCTATGCTATTACTTAGGAAATGGTTGACATTGTATCAGTTTTGTGAAAGTCAAGAACAAATGCATAAAAAGGTCATTTTTAATAATTTTTTATTAATTACTTAATCAATTAAACTGAGCTTTTAAAACTCATCCGAACGCATATTTTTACAATATTGACTATTGAAAAATCAGCGGCATTTGACAAAGCAAACCAAGCAAATTTTGATGACATTTAGATGTGTGTTAACCGAGTTAAAAAGCCACTAAAATGTAGGAAAAACGACATCAACAAGAAAACTAACTGCATTAACCAGAAAAATAACCACATAACCAAGAAAAATACTTTTATTTCTCAAAAGCTTCGAATTCGCTTATCTTCACTTTTAGATGGGTTAACTTCCGGAACAATAAAACAATTTTTTCGCAGCAGTTCGAACAGTGCCATTCCACCATCCACCCAACAGCCAATCAGAGAGAGGGAATCCTTTGGTATTACGTCACTGATGACATAGGGTATTCCCTTAAAGCGTAGTTCTTTGCTTCTAATTTGGTTTATTTTACTATACAGGACTAATTTATCATATTTTCAAATCTGGATAAATTTGGTTCATTAGAAGTTGTGTTTTGCACTTGTAACTTCGGTCCAGCAGATGGTTAGACTTGGCGGTGACATGTCGGTAGTCACGGGAAATGCAGAATCGAAGAAAGAATCATCAATTGGTTTACGGCACACATCGCCCAGGATGTTTAGTCACTTCATTCAACGGTTGCCTGCTTTGACTTCAAGATTCATTCCACAGACTTTGTCCAGTTTTCGCTCAAGCTTACACTCCATAGGACAAGATTTGTTTTGCAAGAGCAGGTTCTGTACTACTTGTCTTTGTTGGGGCGACCTTCCGCAGACTGCTCGCAGACCGGCCGTGGCTGCCCACGGCTTACGGGCATGGGTTGATATGGTCTAAGATCTGTCGGTCCGTGGTTACCAAGGTCTGACCCATTTCTTCTTGGCACGTCCCTTACCGGACAGTCCATCACAGAAATTAATGGGAAATCACGCCTAAAAGCTTCTTTTTTCGTCTGTAATTGACTTGTAATGAAGTCACTAGAGAAAGCTTGCTGTGATTTTTAAGTGCTTCAGTATGAATTTAGCTGTGTGTTTGCGGGCAACACTTTTACAGTTATTTCATGGCCTCTTTTTCTGCTTGCTTTTCAGACATGAAGACATTGGGCAGTCACCGCCTGAGGAATTACAGTGCACGCACCTTTCCACCTCACCCAGTCCGTGTTCGATGTCAGGAATTACAGTGCACGCACCCTGCCACCTCGTTCAGTCCGTGTTCGGTGTGAGGAATTACAGCGCACGCACCCTAGCACCTCGCTCAGTCCGTGTTCGGTGTAAGGAATTACAGTGCACTCGCCCTGCCACCTCGCTCAGTCCGTGTTCGGTGTAAGGAATTACAGTGCACGCACCCTGCCACCTCGCTCAGTCCGTTTTCGGTGTAAGGAATTACAGTGCACGCACCCTGCCACCTCGCTCAGTCCGTTTTCGGTGTAAGGAATTACAGTGCACGCACCCTGCCACCTCGCTCAATCCGTGTTCGGTGTAAGGAATTACAGTGCACTCGCCCTACCACCTCGCTCAATCCGTGTTCGGTGTAAGGAATTACAGTGCACGCACCCTGCCACCTCGCTCAGTCCGTGTTCGGTGTAAGGAATTACAGTGCACGCACCCTGCCACCTCGCTCAGTCCGTTTTCGGTGTAAGGAATTACAGTGCACGCACCCTGCCACCTCGCTCAGTCCGTTTTCGGTGTAAGGAATTACAGTGCACGCACCCTGCCACCTCGCTCAATCCGTGTTCGGTGTAAGGAATTACAGTGCACTCGCCCTACCACCTCGCTCAATCCGTGTTCGGTGTGAGGAATTACAGTGCACGCACCCTGCCACCTCGCTCAGTCCGTGTTCGGTGTAAGGAGTTACAGTGCACTCGCCCTGCTACCTCGCTCAGTCCGTGTTCGGTGTAAGGAATTACAGTGCACGCACCCTGCCACCTCGCTCAGTCCGTGTTCGGTGTAAGGAATTACAGTGCACGCACCCTGCCACCTCGCTCAGTCCGTATTCGGTGTGAGGAATTAAAGTGCACGCGCCCTGCCACCTCGCTGAGTCCGTGCTCGGTGTGAGAAATTACAGTGCACGCACCCTGTCACCTCCATCAGTCTGTGTTTGGTGTGAGGAATTACAGTGCACGCACCCTACCAGTAGACAAGTCTGACTCAGAGGCAACGCAGAAAAATTCCAGGAAGGCTAATTAAGCATTTTCGGAGACTATCGATGAACTGGGTATCACGGGGGGGGGGGGGGGTGGGGGAGGGGGTGGGGGCGCTTAGCAAGGCATGAGCTGCTGGGCAGTCAGACACCAACAAATCGTTACCTGAATCAGACAGTAAGCTTCAGTTTCCTAGTGAACAGGCAACGGTCACTCACACCATGTGAGGTTCCAGTTTCTCCACAACGGCAGATCAGCTAGGTATTCCCCATACAACAGATCAGCTAGGCAATCCCCCACCCAGCAGATCAGCTAGGCAATCTCCCACAACAGCAGATCAGCTAGGCATTCCCCCACACAGAAAATGAGCTAGGCATTCCCCACAACAGCAGATCAGCTGGGCACCCCCACACAGCAGATCAGTTAGGATTCCCCACACAGCAGATCAGTTAGGCATTCCCCACAACAGCAGATCAGCTGGGCAATCCCCACACAGCAGATCAGCTGGGCAATCCCCACACAGCAGATCAGCTGGGCAATCCCCCACACAGGAGCTGTCTTCGCCATTGGCAGCGATGCAGATGGCCATTATATCCGGTGACTCCATGAACCTTTCTGTCATTGCAATCACGGATGCAGGATTCCCTCACTCTGATTGGCTGTTGGATGGATGGCGGAATGGGACTATTCGAACTGCTGCCGGTTTTATTACGTGGAAAGTATTTTTTGGATCCATGTAAAAGTGGAGAACGCGAATTGCGTTTTTACTCGTAAATAGTCGTTTTCTGAAATAAAACGCCAGATTAATAAAAAAAAACCTACACCAACAGGAAAAAAGTCCACATGTTGGGGCCAAAAACAGCAAAGGAAGTCATCTACTGATTGTAGGAAAAATCCCTGCATTTTAACTCAGAGATGGCTTTGGTTTTAGAAGGCCCTTGTATAACACGAGAGAACGGCGACTTGACCATACAAAATCGGTCTTAATTTAGAGGTGGTCTTATCGACAGATCTGTAGTATATATATATATATACTATTGCTACTACTAAGATACATATACTACAATAATAAGACATATATGCAAATAGCTTCTGACACTGTTTTAGCTTCTTGCAGAGATTTATTTGATTTTCCGAACAAACACAAAGCTAAAAGCTAAAAGCTTTACGTATTTACAAGTGAGAAAAAAGTCATCGAAAGCTCCGGTCATTTTAATTAAATTTAGGATGAGAAGTAAGACAAAAAGGACAAGCATACACGGGGAAAGCAATCTTACCAACCACGACTAAATTACACAGTGGAACCCCGGAAAAAGGACAACCCAGTGGATCACATAAAACTTGTTTCATTTTCTGATGTGTAATATTTGTGAGGTTCTTCTATTCGTAATTTTCGGTTCTGTCCAAAAGTGACCCTTTCCCCCCTCTCGAGGTAATGTCATTTGCTAATGGTCAGATCCAGGAAGCCCACTGTATTTTTACGTCTATTTACTGAAAGCGACTAAATATATACTCGTTCAAAATTCAAGCATTTTTAAAATGCACGGTCAACATTTAAAATGATTTGGTTTAAGCTGCATTGAAGGCACACACCGAGACATGTACAGTACAACCTGTCCTAAGGACAGTTCACGCAATACAATAAAAACTGAATCGTATTTTGTCCGTCAGTCATTGCTCGTGTCTGATACTTCCGCTATGCTCTCCAGGTCATCGATGTCGGCGTACTGCTTTGTCAGATTTCCTTGTGGCAGGAATGTATCCACCGTGGATCCGCTGCTGTCGTGATCCGGACTCGCATCGATCACCGCTGGTAGCCCCAGTCGCCTGCGCGTCGGTGGATGCGCACACTTACAACGGCCGCTGGGACGGCGGTTGTACACGGGTACCGGACCACCCGCAACACCGCCATCTATACACATAAAACAAAAAGGCATGGTTTAGCTTCAATGACCTGCGCGTCGGTGGATGCGCACACTTACAACGGCCGTTTGGACGGCGGTTGTATACGGGGACCGGACCACCCGCAACACCGCCATCTACACATATAAGAAGATATTTGCTCATAAAAAATACAGCCATAAGACAATTACAACACTATGCCTGGATTAAGGACATTCTACGAGCTAAAGCCACACAGACACAGGATCATATTTTGATTATTTGAATAGGGGGTTTATTTGGGCTAGGCAGGAGGGGGAGTGGAGCTCGAACGGATCCCAAGAATGGATCTTGGTGCCAAGACCCTTAGATCTGTTCCGTTCACAAGTGATGCACTACTTAATATAATCGTGACCATCCTGGAACCCCGCCTTGCCAACCCCCCCCCCCCTCCCCCAGAACAAACGTCGTCCGTATAATGCAACTTCACTATTGTATGAATCTGATGCGGGCAGAGGCATGGGCGCAGCTCTTTTGATTCTGCTTTTAACGCGAGCTTCAGGAACAATGGCAGTAGATAGTTGCCGACTGGCTGCTTAAGACAATAACGTGATAGCCGCTGTGTGACAGGCACTTTGTAATGAGCGCTGTGTGATAGCCGCTGTGTGAGGGGCACTTCGTGATGAGCGCTGTGTGATAGCCGCTGTGTGAGGGGCACTTCGTGATGGGCGCTGTGTGATAGCCACTATGTGACAGGTAATTTGTGATGAGCGCTGTGTGATAGCCGCTATGTTACAGGCACTTTGTGATGAGCGCTGTGTGATAGCCGCTATGTTACAGGCACTTTGTGATGAGCGCTGTGTGATAGCCGCTATGTGACAGGCACTTTGTGATGAGCGCTGTGTGATTGCCGCTATGTGACAGGCACTTTGTGATGAGCGCTGTGTGATAGCCGCTATGTGACAGGCACTTTGTGATGAGCGCTGTGTGATAGCCGCTATGTGACAGGCACTTTGTGATGAGCGCTGTGTGATAGCCGCTGTGTGACAGGCACTTTGTGATGAGCGCTGTGTGATAGCCGCTGTGTGAGGGGCACTTCGTGATGGGCCCTGTGTGACGGTGTGTGACAAGCGCTGTGTGATGGGCGCTGTGTGACCAGCGAAGTGTCAGAGTTTTGCACAGACTAGTTTGTTGAAAAAAAATGGTCTGAGAATTTTAACTTCTTTGAACTTGGATCAAGTAGAGTGAGTATCATCGGGGGGAAGGGGGGAGGGGGGGAGGGGGGAGGGGCGTAAGGTAAGCCAGAGAATATATAAAACACAAGTCCACTTTCCATTCCGCGACCGTCGATTTAATGTTCGAAATGACTGCAAATTTCTTTGTGTTGATATCTGTTGCCACCGGGCATCCGGTGTCACTTCTGGATCCGTGTACCAGTCAGATCGGTTCCGTGCTTTTTTCTTCGTTGCAGCCCTATTCAGAAGGGATGGGTAGGTAGGGGAGGGGGGTTGTGATGAAGCTGTGGCTTAAGTAATTTTATGGTTAAAAGTACAAAAATTGACTTTGGTGCGTGTTGAATACAGTATTTATGTACTTACAGTATTTATGTACTTGCAGTATTTATGTACTTACATCTCATGGCGGCGAAATAAGGTGCACATTCTGCACAGCTGTGTTGGTTCCTAGTCCGCGGTCGGCGTTGCCTGTTTGGCGGTAGAATGCGTGTGGGTTGCACCAAAGTGTTGCACCGATAGCATGGGCTAAAAACTTCCATGTGACACCAACCGCTGAAAAATGAAAATTACGTAAGAAATATTTAAAACATTTCCTAATATATGTTTTTGCTATGCAAACATTAGCGTATCATTAATATCGATAATGGCAAAAAAAATATATTCAGCCTCGTTAAAGACCCGTAGGTGATCTTATTTCGATTTTACCACCTTTTGTGCAAGAGTTTTTATTTGGCTTGTTATATAGCTTTTCTATACAAATTACAAATTTGTTCCGGGTTTCTAGAATTTCCCAAAGTCAACTAATCGACGTGAATTTAAAATGAACATTCAAGGTAAATATTAATCAGTATCTGCTCTCGATAATTTTATCTTATTTAGCCTAATGTAAATAGGAAAATGCTTAAAAGTACTAATGATAAATTTATTAACTCTATAACACTTAACATCTAGCATCTAGACTGATTTTTTATTTAGAATTTAATTTTGTTGGATGGCGGGGGGGGGTGGGGGGGGGGGGGGGTTGGGGTGGGGATATGTTCCCAGTGATGGAAGATATCCTCAGTGTCCCAGTAAACATTGAGACTTTCGTCAACGTTGGACAGACGTCGCAAGGAGGTTGTTTTTTTTTTATTTTTTGGTTGTGAGTCCGACGTCTATCCAACGCCGATTCTCCGACGTCCATTCAATGTTGCACCAAAGGCGTTGCTTAGACGTTGGAGAAAGTTGCATTTTGGTTGCGACCAAAGCAACCTCTAAACAACGTTGTATTAACGACACTTGTAAGACACTGAGCTACAGTCGCGACCAGTCACAACCAAAGTACTGAGTACTGGATTCTAGTACATCAGGTTTCAGTATATTCTTCTATTGACTCACTGAAATGGATTCTGGCAGCTGGTGCATTGGAACTCTGCCCAGCCCCACCACTTTTCTCTGGGTACCATGTCATAGCGTCGCCCGCAAGTGTTGCATCGGGAAACCTTGAAATCACATGTACATTAGCACCAACACAACGAGACTACCAAAGAGTAAGTAAGGAATTAACACCACTTTTTGTCCTGCCAACAAGGCGGTCTCAGTCTTAATGTAATTTCAAATTTGCAAATACATTATACACTTGTTTGTCGCACTTTTCAGACTGGATGAAATTATTGATCCCACAGTCGCGAAACTCGAACCAAAATAATAAGCTTTTGATTTTGAAAATGCTTTATTGTCAGCGGTTATAATTCCTGTGATAATAAATCTTTTCACAATGGCTTTTTTTCACGTTACATATTCATTTTTTTTTATGTTACATACTGTTTTTATCTTGCATACTGATTTGTGTGTTCCACACTGATGTTTCATGTTACACACTGATGTTTCGTTTTACACACTGATGTTTTTGTGTTTCATACCGTTTTGCGTTTTGGAGTGAGCCTCCACCAATATTTATCACAGTAGGCACAGGCAAAGAGATCGCCCTCCGTGCTGATCTGGCACGATCTGGCGCGATCCAGAAGCGTCTGCGAGCAATTCGGCCTCACTCTCTGTACCGCTTCCTAGAAATGATCAAACACGCCTGCTCGTTGGTATCAGCAATCCCGGATATTTATCAACCACTCGTGCCTAATATTAATACCTAGCTGCCACCGCCTGTGACCGAACGTCCGCGGAAAAAGATAACAGTGAAATCTATGGTACTTACTACAGGCACAACATTGTAGCATAGGCTTGATAAATAAGTTAAATTCAACATTACAGAACAGCTGCTCTAAATTATCAGTGCGTGATCAGTACGAGATCAGTACGTGATCAGTACATGATCGATACATGATCGGTACTTGATCTGTACATGGTCATTACATGATCAGTACATGATCGGTACTTGATCAGTACATGGTCAGTACATGATCAGTACATGGTCATTACATGATCAGTACATGATCAGTACATGATCAATACACGAACAGTACATGATCGGTACTTGATCAGTATATGATCAATACACGATCAGTACATGATTGGTACTTGATCAGTACATGATCAATACACGAACAGTACATGATCGGTACTTGATCAGTATATGATCAGTACATGGTCAGTACATGGTCAGTGCTTGATCGGTACATGATCAGAATATAATTATCCCACTGATCAATGCATGTTTTAAATACGTTAGATATTTTGAATCAAATTTTAAAGTTAAAATTAATTTTAAAAATTCTTACAAAGGAAAGACGTTCGCGCTCTAGTTCCTGTCTCACATCTCGAGGCTCAGCTGAAACGACAAGTTTTTACGGTAAACAAGGTGCTCATTCGGAACCGAGTGTTTCTATTTTTCCAACACTGCACTGCTCTTATCAAATGTGAACAAGGCAGTTAACTGTAACATTTAGCTGCACATCAACAGTAATAATAATTATAATGATGATGATGACGACCACGACGACGACAACGATGATGATGATGATGATGATGATGATGATGATGATGATGATGATGATGATGATGATGATGACAAACAATACGCCACAGAAAACATGTGACATGTATTTAGAATTCGTACAATGCATGCAGCTGTCGTGATATTGCTTTAATATTTGTAACCCCTCAGTTCACTGTGTACCGGCCGACGAAACTCCCGAAGGACAGAACCTTAAACATTTAGGTCTCTCGACGCAATAAATAAATAAATAAATAAAAGCAAGGGATGAAGTGGGCCTGCAGCGGAGGGTTCTGTTCCAGTTATCATAAAACCGGCGTTGTGTCCGCCGCGGGCTATGCCCACTTAACATAGTTCTGCACTGGTTTCCGAAAACATAAAAATTTGTACAAAAGGTGTGAGCATGTGGCAGTTAAACAGATATCATTTGTGCACCCAGTGGCTGTATATAATTTATATGAATGAACCCATTAGACGTTTATCATGGATATTTTGACAATCAATCATTGACTCACTGTCCATAATATAGGTGACGGTAGCTTGCGGGTTTCCATGGTTACGCTCAAGAAGCAGTGCCACCTCGGTTTCCGTGAATCTTCCATGGAACAGCTCGCGAATTCCCCTTATCTGTGTGGGCAGATAGAGTTTTTTCTTTTTAAATCCATTCAAACACCTCAAAATAAGAATATCAAGAAATCAATTCTTGATATCACAATTAAAAGTATTTTTTTTTTTATAAAAAATGAATTAGGACACAAGAAAGGTGTCATCAAAATTGATTGCGGTAATCAGAAAAGGTAAAATGTAAATACGGGGTTCGCTAAGCCCCCATCCTGTGGTCGAAACTGTGACGTCATCCACTTGGACAAACACTGGTGTGTGCTCAGGCCCAGAACTGGTCCTCTTCCGTACGTGTGTACTTTTTGGAATGGCGCCTTAAACGTAAGTACAATGGAAATCGAAGAGCCAATGGAACGTAGTAAAGTGGGAATCAGAGCATCAATGGGACGTAAGCACAGTGGGAAATGGAGCACCGAAGTGACATAAGTACAGTGGGAATCACAGCACCGATGTGACATAAGTACAGTAGGAATCGGAGCACCAATGCGACGTAAGTACAGTTAAAATCAGAGCACCGAAGTGACATAAGTACAGTAAGAATGAGTACCAATTAATGGGACGCAAGTACAGTGGGAATCAGGCCACCAGTGGGACGCAAGTACAGTGGGAATCAGAGCACCGAAGTGACATAAGTACAGTAAGAATGAGTACCAATTAATGGGACGCAAGTACAGTGGGAATCAGGCCACCAGTGGGACGCAAGTACAGTGAGAATCAGGTCACCAGTGGGACGCAAGTACAGTAGGAATCTGAGTACCAATGGGACTGAACTGAAGTGGTTTCATGATTGTAGCTGTCTTGTTTATGGAGCATGTAATGGTACGCTATTAGACCACTAAAAGGTGGTCCGATTTGCGCCCTGTCCCATTTGCGGTGTGGTCCTGTCTCCGGGCTCCACTGTACTTCAAGACACTGATCAAAGGCGGTTTAAGGTTCCAATAACTGCACCAACTTCTGCGTTAACTTGTGCGCCTCCTGGGCAGCGGGATTTAGCAAGAGACTTATAAAATATGTCTCACCTTTTTGTACTCTTGACGTGCCGGATTTCGTCCCGTCGCCATGTCAGCGATCCAGTTCAAAGTCTTCGTCACTCAACACCCCAACGGCTTTTATAGCGACTTTTTCTACCGTGATATTTGCCGATTCACCAACAACTTTCGTTTTTTCGTGTTTTTTCCAAGTTCACACAATATCTTATCTAAAATCAAGTACGTGACCAAAATGATCATGTGCTCAAGTCACAGTACTGTTATTTTTATATTTATTACCGCTCAATTCCGTGTACTTTGTCTGTATACTGATAACCCTTATCTCCGCGGTGTTTACGGAGCTCTATTAATTCAGAGAAATTTAATACTTCTTTACGTATTCAACACAACAAAACACTTAGTGACAAAATGTTAAGTTCCGTGTTTGGTCTGATACTGTTTGTGTTCCGTGTATTAATCTTCAATAATAAATGCAACCGGCTTCTTGCTTGCACTAAGCAAACACTCTAGCTACATGCACTAATGTCGCACTGCGTTTATTCATAAACTGACACTTCGCGCAGACTGCCATGTGTAACGCTTGGAAGTTTCGCTTTCTTAATGTGATCGTTCAACTTGTTTCTGCTTTTCTTCTTCTTCTTCTTCTTCTTCTTCTTCTTCTTCTTCTTCTTCTTCTTCTTTTTTGGGTCCTGTAAAATTCTTGTCCAATCAGCTGGTGCCGGTGGGAAGGGTCATTTGGAAGTAAATGTGTTACTACCGTGTGTTAAAAAA
Organism: Protula sp. h YS-2021; assembly: GCA_949752745.1. Taxonomy (NCBI): domain Eukaryota; kingdom Metazoa; phylum Annelida; class Polychaeta; order Sabellida; family Serpulidae; genus Protula; species Protula sp. h YS-2021. The sequence goes on along the minus strand of OX457027.1, from coordinate 14,206,728 downwards.
AAGAACAGGGAGAATAGTGCCACAGGGCGGGCCTGGAGGGGGGAAGGGGGGAGGAGGTTTTGGGTCTCGCGGTCCGCTTAGACTGCCAATTTCGTTTGACTTAAATAAAGGAGGATGAATTTATGCGCGCGCGCGTATGTGTGTGAGGGGGGGGGGGGGTACATACCAACTGACCACCGTACCACTGACCACCAGTAAAAATAAAACGGTAACACAGACCATACAAACGTTTCTTTGATACTTCCCGGTAAACATTTTTGGTTTAGAAAACGTTTTATAAACGTTTTTTGTGAAACCTAAAAAACCTTCAAAAAACGTTTTATTTTCGTTATATATGAAATGCTAGAAAACGTTTTTTTGGGAACGTTTTTTGAAGGTTTCAAATGAAACCTTTTCCGGGCCATTTTGACGGGGTTTTGACAATAAAATTCTGAAACCCTTTTTTGGGATCCTTAAAAAAACAATCATTTGTAACATCCATTTAAGACCATTGATCATTCAAACAACACTACAACACACCAATCTGCAACTTGACATTCGTACTTACCTGGGATTGAACCTGGGACCTCTGGCATGCTAGCGTCGACCTTACCTCTACGCCACCACGCATCCGATTAACTATGAACTATTCGGCTACCAATAATAATTACTTTTAACATTTATCTGTTTTTAGTGGTGCTTTTAAAATTATTTGCTTAATAAAAAACATGCATTTTGCTTTCATATTGGTTATTTGCTTAGGATTAGTTGATCGAGGCAAATAATATTCTTAGCTAGCTATATAGATAGCACGTAAGTTGACCTCATTATATTACTATATCATTTTTATATAGTAATATAATAACTAAAATCAAATAAATTATGCCTAAAAGTCAATATTAGATTTTAAAATTACGTATTTCCCCTTTATTAGTATCTAAAATTTTGCCAATTTATTTGAAAATGGTGTTCAGTACATATGGTTTCCCATGATGCTCCAATACACGACATCCAATAGTATTGATTTTTCATAATGCTCCAGTACAAAACGTTTGATTTTGGTTATATAATAGTTCCCCTTGAAACGTTTCGAAAAGGTTCTACAAAAAACGTTTTATTTTGGTTTCCGAGAACACAAAGGTTTTATAAACGTCAATAAAACGTTTCAACCAAAAACGAACCTTAAAAAAACGTTTCCATGTTTACCGGGTTAAGTTTATGCAGAATAAAGTCAAAAACCGAAGGTCTACTACCACCTTGTGCACCTGCAGAGGGATTCCGAAACTCTCCCCCCCTACAGAAAATATCCCACCGAACCCCCCCCCTCCCCCCCCCTGGAGAAACTATTCCAGCGAAAACCCCTCCCCTTAGAGGAAATCTCCGAACGAAAACCCCTTCCTTAGCATAGGTGTAGCCACCGTGGGAGCGGGGGACCTCAGACGCCTCACTTTTTAGAGTTGGGGGCCATAGTATCCCTCCCTCCCCCCCCCCGTTACGAAAGTTTGGCCCCCCCCCCCCCCCAGTTGTAAAAACGTGACTACGCCAATGCCCAGAGAAAATATTCTCCACCCCAACAGGTCTACATGCACTTTGTGCACCTGCAGAGGGATCCCGAACCCCTCACCTCCACCCCGTAGAGAAAATCTCTCACCGAAACCCCTTCCGCAGAGACCCCCCGAACCACCAAACAGGTCTGTATGCACCTTGACGGATGCCGGAGAAAATCCCCCACTGAAAACCCCAAGCCCCACTCAGAGAAAATCCTCCGCTCCCCCGAGAAAACCTCCTACCGAAACCTCCACCCCGAGAAAATCTCCCACCAATACCTTCTTCTCCCCCTCTGCTCAGAGAAAATGTCCAACCGACCCCCCCCCCCCCCCCGCACAGGGAAAATGTCCCATCGATCCCCCTCCCTCGCCCAGAGAAAATCTTCCACCGAAACCCCCTCCCCCCCAGAGAAAATCCCCCCCCCCAGCGCTGGAATACATCACACGATTGATGCCTCCAGACAAATTGTACCCAGGCATACAGCTTATCATGTGTTTAGACAACATTAAGTGAAGATGCCGAAAGACTTTCCATGTATTAAAATAAAGTAAAAGGCAATTATTCGTCGAGACAATTAAAGAAGCTCTCGACTGAGTTCGCACCATTACAGCAAAAACACAAGTTATTAAATGAAACATACTTGGTGGTTGGTTACCCGTTTTGCTGTTTTATTTTGCGGTCAGGTTGCCGGTGGCCGCAGTAAGCCATGACTGTTAGACCCCACAGAAAGCCATAACTATCTCTACTTCAAATATAAATTGGCAAAAATATCAAATGGCATTAACCAAACTTTTTTTGCGTGTGTGCGTGTGTGTGTGTGTGTGTGTGTGCGTGTGTGTGTGTGTGTGTGTTGTAACTATTTAACACTTGACAAGCCTTTGGCTTGCAAGGGTCATATGAATTTGTGCGAGCAGCCGTTCGTCCTTTTTTTTTCTTCTTGACAGTTTTTCCGATTTTTTGTGTCTTCTTCTTCTTCTCTGACACTATGGGCCCTACGACCATGAAACTTGGGACTTATGAAGAGCTTGATCTGAACGTGTGCATGTCACATTTTATTTTCGTCTTCGATTTCGTTTTTTTTTTTTTTTTTTTTTTTTGTTAAAACGCCATGTGAAAAGAGTGTATTTTTGCAAGTAAATGCAGAGCATTTAACGTACATCTCAGAACATAGTTGCTGAGCTTTGTGCGAGCTCTCACTGCGTTAACAGATAACACGGCGTATGCCTGCTCAGTCAATAAAACTTTAAGCCAACAAAAACCAAACACTACTCGGCTTATAAGACGTATCCCAGCTGTGTTGTTTGCAATATATTGTTCAAGAAATAACCCATTGATGGAAATATTTTTGCGTTTTAATTTTTGTCAAGTGTTTCACATTTCGCTAGCGAAATAAGGTTCTAGTTCATGATTCATTTCATACTTGCTAGCTAATTATGCGTTTCGAACATCAGTGAGTTAGTGCTTTTAATTAGTCTATTTAGTTATTATTTTAATTTATTTTTGTTTTTAATATATCTCTAGTTCTGCATCTAACACCGAGCAAAAGTCTTCGGAGATGTTATACAAGTATATAGAGCAAGATCAAAAACAGCTAAATCCGTTCACGAGCCCGACCTGCCCCCCCCCACCCCCCCCCCCCCCCCGGCAAAAGCCTTTTTTATGCTAATGCATGCGAGCTCTGTTAGATATTCCCGTGTCCTCCCGATCGCGATCCTTCCGTTTATCGAAATCTAAAAAAAAGGCATATTTGTTGTTAAACAGTGTTTTGTTCTGAAATCTGTATTTTCTAGTTCTGCAACAAACCTGTATCAAGCAGCAACAAATCCTATATAAATAGTAAACAGCCGCGAACAAAACAGCAAATTAATTAATAGAAAACAGCAAACAATCCCACAGAAAACAGAAAACAATCTTAAATGAAACAGTGAAAAACCCGTCTAAAAGAGTAATCAATCGCATATAAAACACCAAATTATCCTATAAAATCAGTAACTAATTATATATAAAACAGTAAACAATGCTATAGAAAATAGTAAACAGCCCTTTATAAAACAGTAAACAAATCCTAAAACAGTAAACAATCCTATGGAAAACAGTAAACAACCCTATATGAAACAGTAAACAAATCCTATATAAAACAGCAAACAATCCCATAAAAGAGTAAACAAATCTTATATAAAACAGCAAGCGATCCTATATAAAACAGTATGCAATAAAAGTATACAAGTCAAGGAACGCAACTATTTTAAAGACTATTATTAAATATCTGTTTTACTTCGTGAAAGTTCCGAATTCGTTTATCTCCACTTTTATAGGGGTTTTCTCGTAAAACTCTAAGAATCACGCAATTAGGAACCAAATTTTTTTCTAGTGACTCGAATAGTCCCGTCCTTGGTCCCAGCCAATGAGCATTATTGGTAACTGTTACCAAGCCTCATTCTTGTATTGCGTGCGGTAACCAACTGCACGCGTTCTGGGATTGGGAAATTTTTTTGTTTTTCCTACCGTCAGTTTAAGGCGAATTTCTCCGAAAATACTTTTATCAGTTGCATTTTTTGCTCACTCATGGATGTTTAGAGACGAAGGCGCATCAGTTCATGTAATTTGGAGATTTTGCCTTTGTACGCTACTGCTAATATACTGAGTTTGCATCACGGGGGTTTCGAATGTTTTGTTTTTCCCCGAAAAGTGCTAGTCGTAGGTCTCCACCGTTTACTAGTACGGGCGTACGCCCTTGACCCTTAGAGGAGCAAGGATCTTTTCAGTTTGCTGATTTCTGTTCTGATCCCTAGCTACTTGCCACCTTGGTCGTTGGCGGACCGAGATGAGTAGTGGATGCTTCCTGGCAGGCTGCCAGCTTCTCCAGTGCAGTGCGGAGTTGCTTGGAACTGTCTAGCGCGGAGGGGTTGATCTTTCAGCCCCTGGATCGCCCTTTTGCTCTGCAGAACGTCATTACTTTTGCTCTACCTAGGATGTTCTGCGTTCTAGATTTAGTTGAGTACGGAGTACCATCTCGGTGCTCTGTTCTGAGCAATGGCTTGGTTACCAAGTCCCTCCTAGGAGCTTGGTAATTCCCAGGTACCAACACACTACCAAGCCTTATTAAGGCACCTAGGCTTGGTGGGTCTGGGTTAGAACACCGAGGCACAGGCACCATCGGGGTTCTTGGTTCTTGGTACATGACCAAGCTTGGTACGCCTTGGCTGCGCCCTGCGTCACCCCTGCGTTCCTATGCGCTCGGTCACGCCTTTTTATTCGTTTTGGTGATAATAGCTTGGTTAAGTACAGTTTTTCAGCTCTGGAATGAATGTAGTAGTTGGTTTTAATTAATTACTTATACACTACTATCTTGCTTGTTTCCAGACATGACGGAGTCCAGTCTTTACCACAGCAAGTTGCAGATCACCTGCGTTCACCCAGCTTCAGCAGCGAACCATCACTCGCTCTGCGATTGGTGCAGGAGTGACAGGGACGCTTTACACACTTGCCATGAGTGTGTAAAGCGTCCAGCACTGGGACGCATTGGAGAAGGTACACGCCAAGAACATTAAGCGTAGAGTGTATTCTCCCCCATCCGTCCCCGCCGTGACGGAGAGCGTGACGGTCACGCATGGGCGTGTTTTACCAGCCGTGTGGGAGAGTTTGGCATTCTTCCACGCCCGGATTCGACTCCGATTCAAATTATGGATACCCCTCCCTACCTCAGGCTTAGACATTGAACATTTCTTCTTGAAGAACTTCAACGGCAAATCCAGGACCTTCAAGAAGCTCTGCTCTCTAGGCCAGAACCGAGACGCAGGCACACACTCACTGCGACTGTCTCCCGTCTATCGGACGATCCCCCGGTGCTGTCAGTATCTGGACCTCCCTCAGCATCTATCCCCGCCCCCGCTCGCCAGCTTCAGGAGTTAGACGCTAATGATGCCCCGGAAGCTATCACCCTCAGCGAGAGTGAGTCCGGAGATCTCTCCCCCATCGGGCCAGATCTCGCTTACAAAGCACGTGGAAGAAGATGATGACCTTGCACCGCTAGATACCTCACCTCTGGAGGCGATCCCCAAGAACACAGAAAGAGCTATCTACACCCCAGTCTATCTACACGCAGCCATGAAGGAAGAGCCTGGGTTAGCGTGTCATGAGGAGGAGAGCTCGGAGGACTCTGGTGCAGAAGGCGAAGGGCAAAGGGCAACGTCTGTGGAAGGATCCAGCAGCATAGGGGAAGGCGTCCGATTCGTACCCCGTCTCCACCTGATTTCTGCCCGGAACCGGAGGCACCTTTCTTGCCACCAGCAGAGTCGGTAGTCCCCGAGGATGTGCCGTTTCGGGATGCCATTCAGGAAATCGCCAGGCTTGCGGGTATAGAATGCGGGCGCCCAGTGTCGGACAGAGAGGACCCACCCGTCCGGATGACTTCGCAGGCAGCACTCCCCCAGCCTCGAGGCGTTTGTGGCCCTGACGACCAGCGAAGGAGTGGCCAACGCCTCTTCGGAGAGGGTGTGATCACACCCAAAAGTGCAACGGTAAGATTCACGTTTCTATTGGCACTGGCTTCGGGCAAGAGAAGAGGGGAGATACACGCCCTTGACCGTCAGATATTGAAAGAGAACGGTGAGTGGAAAAGTCTTCCTCAGGTCAGGCTTCATGGGTAGGACGCAAATCGCCACTGCGGGCCTGGGTACCCTGGAGCAGATAACACCTCCAGCCCTGGAGGTACTGGACCAGGACTCAGGCCTGATCTCTCTCTCTCTCTCTCTCTCTCTCTCTCTCTCTCTCTGCCCGTTTCAGGCGTTGGTTAAGTATCTCCAGGTATCGGAGGGCTACAGGAGCGATGGACAGAAAGCCTTGATCATTTCCTTCATGTCCAAGTTCAATAAGGACTTATCTAAACAAACTATCTCTAAGTACATTAGAAACGTCATTTTGGAGGATTATGAAGAGTTCGGAGATCTGTGTAAAGTTAAAGCCCATCACGTAACGCAAGTGGCCAACTCAATTAGGGCACTGCGTAGCGTATTTCTAACTGTCATTTTAAAGACAGGTTGTTGGTCTTCTCCTAATTCATTCATTAAATATTACCTGAAGGACTACTCTCAGTGCGAACTATCGGACTTGTACCCTTTAGGCCCCTTCGTGGCTGCCGAGTCAGTAGTCTCTAACTAACCCTTGTGTTTTTGCAGTGATCAATCATCCAAGGGCAAAGGCAAGTTCAAGCGCAAGGATGCCGCCTTCCAACGCTCGGGCAACGGCGCGGGCAAGTACAAGAAGGGTCAGAACCAAGGCCGCCGTTAGCAGTGTCGCGACGCACATCAGCGCCGTTGGAACAGGAATTCTTTGTGCTTTAGTTGCAATTCAGTGACCCGAGGACGGTGCTACAGGAGCCCACTCTCCCGTGTTTGGCTAACGCTAGTCTCGGCACTTCACCGTTGCGAGACCGGTACTCCATCTTCCCTTGGGAAAAAGGGGGGTGTGCACTAGTATGCACTGTGCATCCCCCTCGGTGCGTTCGTCTTAGCGACTAGAGTAGGCCTCGCAGGGATCAGGTACCTAGACTAGCTGGTGTCACTCATCTAGTGACCGAGGTTGCACATTGGCACGTTGTAGTACCTTCGTTGAGTGCAAGCTTAATATGTACGTGTATTGAACGGGCACACGATAGTTCGTCATCTGTCATGAACAAGTAAGACTGCCTTCCAGTGTTTTGACTGAGCGCATTATAGTGTGTTCAGGGTCAGTCAATTGGTACAGGGTAAAAGCGTTCTGATAGTGCGTCGACCCATGGTATACGAGTACCTTGTGTCGCTTGCTTCTATACTTGAACAAGAACACTGCGTTGATTTGATTTGATTTTTAAAGCCTAAAGTGTCAATTGGTGTTGGACCATTTTGATTTCATTGCGTCCATATTAATGAATTTTTTGAGGTACAGTTTGTGAGTGACCAAGCTCGGTAAGCAATTGCTTGGTCACGTAGTTAGGTACGCGGACTTGGTTCCGCGATCGTGTTTGTGAAGAGCTCAAATAAAAGGAATTATTATTATCCATCCTTTATGCCTTTCTCCCTCAGAAGGAAGACAGCGCGTTCTTTTGAGTAAAAGTTAATTCTTGGGAAAATTTTTCTAGATCTGACTCACAACGCAGGTCACCCCCACTCCTGTGTTAGTCCAGTATAAAAGTGGAGATAAACGAATTCGGAGCTTTTACGAAGTATCGTAATGCCCCCCCATCCAACCCGCGGACCTGGGTGTGGTTGGCGCAGCAGAGCAATACTCAAATGAGGCTTGGTAACAGTTACCAAGAATGTTGATCGGCTGGGACCAAGGACGGGACTATTCGAGTCACTAGAAAAAATTTTAGTTCCTAATTGCGTGATTCTTAGAGTTTTACGAGAAAACCCGTATAAAAGTGGAGAACGGGAATTACGCTTTTACTCGTAAAAGAGCGTTTTACGAAAAAAAACCGTCAGTATTGGGATTGGATCATAATGAACTATAAAATGTTGGTGAATACGAAATAACAACAAACATTGATTGTATAATCATCTATTTGCATAATAACAACCTATTTATATCAACATCTTTGTATCAAGATGATCATTTAAATTAAAAATCATTTATTTATAATACATTTCAATTCTTATACACATAAAGTACGCACTCTAAATAAGTATGTAAAGCAAGAGTCAGCTTTTTAACTTTTTCTGTTTTAACTAGATGCTCGAGAAGCATGAATCCGCCGAGGTTTGGGCAAAATTTGAAAGAAATAATTTAACAATTTACTATTTTGTCAATTTCCGTTGTATTTCAAAAATTCCTGGGCATTACACTGCACAAGGGTTGGAACCACCCTGGGTGAAATTTCAAACGAATCCAAGGCGCGTGAGACTGAAAGTGCACAGACAGACAGACGGACAGACAGACGGACAGAGTTAAAATTATATCCGTTCCCGGGTGGATAACAACCATACTATCCATAGTTGACTGTTTTGTAGAACACTTTGATTTCACAATTTTTTAGTTTATATTTTATGTTGTGAGTAAAAATGTGTGTGCCGTTTATATACACAATCAGTTGCTAATTGAGATCCGGAGTTGAGCTAAAATTTGAGATGTTAAACCTATATTGATATATAAAAGACCCACTGTAATAGCTGCAAGGATCCAAAACCAGATATGTCTATTCAATTAATGCTCTAATCAGCCTATTGCAATTAAAGTTCTGGTCTAAAGCCAGAAATAAATTCCAAAGATGAGATCCGAAGCGGGAGTTACAAGTGCAATTCAAATGTAGTATGACCAATTGTACTTATTTCCAACACATCTCCGTAATCAAAATTCGATTCATGTACAGAAGGTGCTATCAAACGTCTTTTTTGTTTCCTTTAAATATGTACTCCATTCTATTTGTTCTCACGCAACATTGTTTTCTTTGAGAATTACCTAATCCCCTAAACTGGCATGCGTGTGTCTTGTGTGCATACAATTGAAGTAAACTCCAATATAGGGAGGTAAACAATGGTTTAATATACGCGGCTAATAGTGCGTTTGGAACTGAGAAAAATGGTGTTTGGTCGTATTTGAGGAGTGGTCTTATTTGTGGAGTTCCGTTATCATCATCATCATCATCATCATCATCATCATCATCATCATCATCATCATCGTCATTATTATTATTATCATCATCATCCTCATCATCATCATCATCATCATCAGAGTCATTACGACTTTAGCGCTGCGGAATTTCATTATGTCACTTATAGCACTGGATAAACAGTTAAGTCTTGAAGTTTTTTCGAAAGATGTTTTCTGATGGCGCGTTTCGTAGTTCTATGGGAAGACTATTCCAGTTAAAGGGCGTCGCCTTACTAAAAGTCCGTATTGTTATCGAGTTTTGATAGTCCTAAACAATTTCTGGTTTGGTGAGCGTAGACCTCGAATGGGATGGTGCTCATACAATAGATCCACTATGTACTGAGGGATCAGGCCGTTAAGTGCCTTGTATGTCATGACCGATAGTTTAAGCTTAAAGGGAAATGCGGGTATCTCAGCGCCATCTAGCGATCGAAATGCGCATTGCATGGAATATCGTCGAGTTTGAATCCATGCTTACACAGTATAAATAACTGCTAAATCCGTATAGAAAAATTCCTTTCAAAGACAAATAGGGTCGTGTCCAGAAATGGTCTGTATTGATATTTTGTTTCTAGAAGGGCCTGTGCTGATATATTGTCCATTAAAGTCATTTTACACTGTTTTCTCCATATATCAATTAAGTCAATGGGATTTTGTCAAAAAGATTGTATAATTCTCTTATAGATACGGTGACATATATTTTTATTTGCTTAAAACATTTCGTATGACGTTTTCTTCAAACAGAGTAAAAATGAGGCAATTGTCAATTGTGATTATGTGTGAATTTTGCATTATGGTTAACATTTCTTGGTTTTCCTAATGGTTTCTATAGTAAAATCACGCAACCCTTCAGTGCCTTTATTTCTCTTATAACATCGTTGACCACCCCCCCCCCCTTTTTCTTTTCAATTTTCGAACGTATACCCTCAATGCATTTAACTGTGAAAGAATGAAGGAAATGTCAATTGTAGGTGAGACAATTGCATTTCCCTTTAACTCGTTGGTCGATCGGTACCTGGTATGGCTTTTTAGCGCTTGGGTAATGCTGGTATCCTGTGGAATACCAGTCGAGCTGCAAGGTTCATTACCCGTTGCAGTTTTTTCAAGCGATATTTCGGTAAACGGACCAAAACAGCGTTACAGTAATCCAAGTGTGTAATCACCAGAAAATGAACTAAAGTCTTAGCTGCTTCAAAGGACAGACAATGACGAATTTTCTTTATCCAAGATAAATAAAGGTAACAGATTTGGTGCACCTTGTTTATATGGGAATCAAGGCTCAGAGTTGCGAACATTTAAACGCCAAGACTGCGTGAAGTCTCGGATATGGAAATACTTGCATAGCAAAGATCTTAAGTTTAGATGTCAATTTTATGTCTATTTTGTGGACTAGCAATCACTGAAAATCCAGTTTTACTCGGGTTCAGCTTCAATTAGTTATCGGTCATCCATGATTTGATTTTACCTATACTTGCAGCCAGGTCTATTATAGCCTGATGCTGATTCCACGAGTTGGTTAACTTCGTCGGTTTTATGGCCTGAGTATCGTCTGCATACAGGTGGAACAGTAGTAACAGTATCCGTAACAGCAGGCCTAGGGGTTGAGTACAGTCTTGGTCCCGGTGTTGAGGGCTGTGGAACGGAGACGTCCAAGTACATAGGCTTAGAGTCCTCACCATTTATGCACACTCTCATCGACCGTTTACTGAGATAGGACCGAAACCAATTCAGCGCAGAGTCTTTTATTCCGAAGGTGATTAGGTTTATCCAAATTTGCTAAGATGTCGTCAAAAACTTTAAAAGAGCCGTTTCTGCGGACTGCTTCTTTTTATAGGCAGATTGAAGGATTTTGCTCAGGTTATTCTGCGATAAATGATTCTATATCTGACATCCAACCACATCTTCTAATAGCTTACTAATAAAACTAAGATTTGAAACAGGTCTGTAGTTATTGACATAGCGATCGAGAGCTAGTTTTTTAAGGAGAGGTCGAACTATAGCGCGTTTAAACTCTACAAGCACAATTGCTGATTGTAGAGACATGTTAACTATACGTGTAATGAGCGGTGTCAGCTGATCAACGCACATCTTAAGCAATTCGATCGGAATGGGGTCAAGCTTGTAAGACTTATTAGGTGCAGATTTGATGAGTTTTTTTGTTCACATCGTCCAATGTGATTCCGAAAAACCAGTAAATATTGAACGAATCATGTCAATATCGCCGTATTCTAAAGCGTGGTCTTCACAGGTCGAGTCAAAAGTATATCGAATTAACTGTAATTTTGTTGTCAAATAGTCACTAAAACGATTTGCAAGCTCTTTTTTAAGGTATGATCAGGAAGGGGATTCGTTTCGTGGTCGTATTTGCAGGGTGGTCCTATCCCGGCGTTCCTGTGTCGATTTAAAGTTTGCTTTCTAATATCCCGCGTTGTAATTGTGCGGTGCCTTTCAAAATAATTGTCCACAGCTGCTTTGGTACTGAGAATTGAATACATTCTACCCGTCGCTCTCGTCTGACACTTCTGTTATGGTGTCGAATTCATCGACCTCCACATAACTTCGCATGAGATCACCCTGGGGTAAGAAAGTATCCACGGTAGATCCTGTGCTATCGTGATCCGGACTTGGATCGATCACTTTCGGTAGCCCCAATGCCTTGCGGGTTGGTTGATGCGCGCACTTACATCCTCTTGCACGATCATACACAATAAATGGGCCCCCTCTCTCTAAAATTGGAAGCGCAGTTTCATCTTCACAAATAACAATAAAACAATTATATTAAATTCCAGCGATCAAACAATAAATAGTATCAATGGTATATCACGGAATGTGTTACTTTGTGATATATATATATATATATATATATATATATATATATATATATATATATATATATATATATATATATATATATATATATATATATATGTATATTAATTTGATGCAGCCTATAGGCTAATGTTATATCGTTTACCAGCAATAACTGTAAATCTATTTCAGTCAGAACTGATTCATTTTATTTGTAAAACCATTAAAATCTTTAACCATTAAAATCTTTTACCATTAAGATATGTTTATTATTTTTGTAAAATAATTGAAGGGGTCCATGCATAAACTTGATAACTCCACTTATCAGGAAAATGCAATATTACCGCCACGGTATTTCTTGGCCTCTGTTCTATCACATGTATAAGTCTTACACCTCAAAGCCGATTAGAAGTGGGCATTTTTAGGAAAAGGCGATGGGAAAAACCTATGTTTGTTACTAAAATTTCAAACTTTAAAAGCGTTTTTCTCCACTGCTGATAACTGCACTTATCAGGTTTATGCATGAACCCCTTCAATTATCAGCTGGATAAAAAATATCCCCCAGAAATGTTGTGATACTTCGATACTCGGCTAAATATCGCTCAGTTAAATGTTGCTCGGCTAGATGTCGCTAGGCTAAATGTCGTTGACTGGACTGGACTTATTGACTCTGTATACAACATTTTATTATATGCCTAGCTGGCCGTACGTAAATAAATGACAAAAAAGAAAGTTGCAGCATTTTCGTATAGGTATTGCACCCGCCTCCTTTAAGCATATTTCCAGACCTCAGTCCTCTGTCTTCGTCTTGCAGAACGACTCAAAAACTGATTCAGTCACTGACATAACAAGCTAAAAATAAATGCACTTGTTTCTAAAACGTACTGATAATAACAGAGCCAAAATGGAAACCCACCACTAACAGCGTAGCTCATATCGCTTCGCCCTAACCACGGATACTAAGGGAGTCAATAGTTGGTTATAAACTAAACAAATTAAGCCAAAAGTGAGGTATATCATGAAAGTATAAAAAAGTATAAAAAGACTGTTATTGTGTGCCTTCAGTCTGCGAGCACGTACGGACCTCCCCTTCTGCGTCTTTCCCTACGACCATCCGGCTTAAGGCGAAATAAAAACAGTCTGGACATATAGAATGAAGTATTACTGTCGTTCGTACGTACTGAACCCTATACACCATATTGTACTTACTGAACCCTATATACCACATTGTGTTTACTGAACCCTATATAACGCATTGTACTTACTGAACCCTATATAACACATTGGACTTACTAAACCCTACATACCACATTGTGCTTACTGAACCCTATATAACACATTGGACTAACTAAACCCTACATACCACATTGTGCTTACTGAACCCTATATAACGCATTGTACTTACTGAACCCTACATACCACATTGTGCTTACTGAACCCTATATAACACATTGGACTAACTAAACCCTACATACCACATTGTGCTTACTGAACCCAATATAACGCATTGGACTAACTAAACCCTACATACCACATTGTGCTTACTGAACCCTATATAACGCATTGTACTCACTGAACCCTACATACCACATTGTGCTTACTGAACCCTATATAACACATTGGACTAACTGAACCCTACATACCACATTGTGCTTAAGGAACCCTATATAACGCATTGTACTTACTGTACCCCTATATAACGCATTGGACTTACTGAACCCTACATACCACATTGTGCTTACGGAACCATATATAACGCATTGTACTTACTGAACCCTATATAACGTATTGGACTTACTGAACCCTATATAACGCATTGTACTTACTGTACCCTATATACCGCATTGTACTGACTGAACCCTACATACCACATTGTACTTACTGGACCATATATAACGCATTGTACTTACTGAACCCTACGTAACGCATTGTACTTACTGAACTCTACATACCACATTGTGCTTAAGGAACCCTACATACCACATTGTGCTTACTGAACCATATAAACCACAGTGTACTTACTGCACCCTATATGACGCATTGTACTTACTGAACCCTACATACCACATTGTACTTACTGGACCATATATACCACATTGTTCTTACTGAACCCTATATGCCGCATTGTACTTACTGAACCCTACATACCACATTGTGCTTACTGAACCCTATATAACGCATTGTACTTACTGTACCCTATATAACGCATTGGACTTACTGAACCCTACATACCACATTGTGCTTACTGAACCCTATATAACGCATTGTACTTACTGAACCCTACATACCACATTGTACTTACTGGACCATATATACCACATTGTACTTACTTAACCATATATACCACATTGTACTTACTGAACCCTATATAGCGCATTGTACTTACTGAACTCTACATACCACATTGTACTTTCCAAACCATATATACCACATTGTGCTTGCTAAATCATATTTCCTCCATTCTACATATATTTCACAGCTACGTTTGCAAATCTTTCAGTAAGATTATCTCCTTGTGGGGAAATTTTTAAAGAGACACACATTTCACTTACGTCTCATGGCAAAGTAAGGCGCACACTCAGGGCATCTATGTATATTTGCGTCACTTCTGCCGCGCATGTTCGTATTTCCACTACTTCTACGGAGCCTGTTTTTGTTTCTCTTTGGTGGCAAAATGCATGTTGGTCGAACCAGCGCCATGCATTTGTGACATGGGCGGTATACTTGCATATGACACCAATCGCTGAAAATTTGCACCTTTTCATTAGCAATGTACTATATGTATGAATGCAGATCTCAATTTTATCTCAATTCAAAATTGTTACTTATTGTCGTCACTGAGATTAGAATACAGCACGATGCTCTATCCAGTATTACCTGTTTTTCAAACAAATGTCTCATTTTGGCAAATATGTTTCATCCTCAGTCTGAGCAAGACTTAATAGAACATGATATTGTATAGCTGTCTTTAAAATTTGCCTGTATTGCTTAAAGAGTTTATCCTATCCATTGTTCATATTGTTCTTTTGGAACTAGTGTACTTTTTTCCGATCATGCTCTGAAACCACTTCTACTATGAAATTTGGAAAGTTTGAGTATCGCTATTCACCACGGCAATCGAATTGTAGATATAAATCCGACTTTGTTTAGGCTTGAACGCGTTGAAACGACCAAAAGTATTAAACGACCTAGCATTATTACAGCTACTGTGGATGGGCGGAAAGATAAATAAAATAAAACCTCAACTATGGCCGAACAAAACGTTTAAAGTTCTCGCCTCCGGGAGGATCGGCTAAGGATTATAACATCGACTCTAGACAATGCTTCGGAACACAAGCAGCTAATTTCGAAATTTCAATTCGTAAAAGCTTTAAATTCACTTATCTCCACATTTAGATGGGTTCCCTTTCAGTTTAAAACTTTCACGCAGAATAAAAGAAACTTTTATGCAGCAGTCAGACCTAGCCTACCCCATCATCAATCCATCGACCAATCAAAGGGGGGGGGGGGTTCTCTGGTATTTCGTCATTGATTGACAATGGGCATTCCCTTTAAGCATGTGATTGAAATCTCTGGAAGTTGGATAAATTTGGTCCGAGCTAAAGCAAAATCTAGCAATTGTAACTTCGGCCTTCAGAAGTTACGTTTACATGTAGCGGTGACATGTTGATCGTCCCGAGAAGTGTGCCACTTTTTCTCCACCTGAAGCTGCAAGATCGAGTATTATCACTCTAGCACACATCCTTAGGAGTTGTTTCGAGTGCTTATAGCCGGCATTGCCTGCATTGATTCCAAGCTTTACACAGCTGGCCGTGCCATAGCAGGTATGGTCGGTTTTTGCTTAAACTTGCACTCCAAAAACGACATTTCCTATCTTGTACGTGCAAGCTCTGCATGATGAAATTTTGTCTCGGCGAAAAAGTGCATTTTGAGAGGTTTTTTGGGCTTGTTGGATCCTTCGGGCCATATTGCCGTCTATGGGCCTCGAAACAAACATAGTCTCATCACGGGTCCCTCTATGGTCCCTAGAAACGATCCCGCATGGCCATAGGTATCGTGACCCCCCACGTAGTTCCATGCTGGTTACTGCCGGCGGACCTGTGGGAACTCCGTCCCATGCAACCGCGTGGGATCATGGTTTCATGGGAGAATGGACCTATATGGGTACATGGGACCTATGGGAACATGGGCCCATATGGGAACATGGGACTATGGGATTCATGAGGACATAGGCCCATATGGGAACATGTCCAAAAAATCCAAAGTTCGCCTAGAAGCGTCTTAATTGTCATGTTTTGGGCATTTTAGATGATTTAATCACATTAAGTCACCGCATACTACCTGGAACCATAGCCTAAGTGTTTACATTTAAGTGTTTCTTCGCAATAACAGTTACAAGTACTTATGGAATCTTCTTTCTGTTTCCTTTTCAGACATGACAGAGGCCACCCTACGGTCAAATTCACACCCACCTATTTTACTAAACCTGCACTCTGTGTGCCATGGCTGCAGGAGAGTATGGGGTCTAGCTCTCGGTGTCGAGACGAATACCTGCTCCGTGTGTGAACAATAGTCCCACACAGAGTGGCGGGTAATTTACAGGAACAGGGCCAAAAACGACTATAGGAGGAGCAGACGCAGGGCCCCCACCTTATGCATTGCACGTGATTTCGGTTCCAGCACAATGGAAATGCAAGCTCAGTCATTTTGAATCAGGTGTCAACACCTTTCCGACTGGATATGGGGCAGAGTCAGACACAGCGGGCACCAAAAGAACCCAAGCCATCCAAAGCCTATTCAGAGACAGTGGCTGAGTTGGTTATCTTGGGAGGCGACGAGCGCACGATCTTACGTAAAGCATGCTTCGCCAACCGTGCAGACTGAGAAAGAAGGTTCTGGCTCAGAGTAAAAGCAACGCCCGCGGAAGATCAGGTGACTGTCCTGCACACGGCCTCGGGGTCCACCTTCACATCCACCCCAGGTCAACTTGGAATACCAGCACCGGAGGAACTGTTACCCCTGTCGGGTCCGTTAATTTTGCCCCCTACCACAAGCGACTGATTGAACTTGTCGCCTATACTAGCCTTGCAGACACAACTCTAACGTCAAATCGAGGAGTTGCAGAGCTCAGTTAGGAACAACAGGCAAAACTGATCTTCAGCAGAAGGATTACGCCGTCGGCCACAGTTTCTCGGCCCCACCGGAAACTCAGTCTCGAGCGTTCACCTCCCGTGACCCCCTGCCTTGGGACCTGGATTGGACCATGAAATAGAGGCCCCCACTGAAGAGGAGTCTGTGGGCATCCAACTGTCGGGACTAGTGTCAAACGTAGTGTGGGAGGAAGACGATAAACTCCTACAGGCACATGCCTCTCCCCTTGTGTTCCTTCCATCACACAAGAAACGGGAGATTTCTACGCCGTCGGGGAACTAGTCACCCAACAGCCCACCAACGTACCGCAACAGGGGGAGGAAGAGTTGGAGGAGGAGTCAGAGGAGGACGAGGCCGGAGAAGAGGCCGAAGAGTCCCCAGTACCGGCACACTTCTGGTTACCCCTGCCGGAGATGGACTGCGTAAGCTCTCCAGGTCTTGGCCAACACCTATGGCGAGACCCAACAACAGCAGGTCGACGCCAAGACAGCCTCAACCCCTGATCTCTCATCACGTGGGGAAAAAGGAACCCCCTCCATGACATCATCGTCCATAACCCTGGAAGACGTCCCATGTGGAGACGCCATTTAGGAGCTCGCCTCGCTAATGTTACCTGTGGCACGCCATGTCTGGAAAGTGATGATCTCCCTATCGGATGACATCCCAGATGTCGCTACCCCATCATGACTCTTTCGCTGCACTAGTCACGAGTGAGGGCATCAGGAACGCGGTGACTGTGCGGTCAAACGAGTTTAAGAAGATGGACGCGAGTGAGGGTCGCACGTTATCACGATTCCACGCCTCGAAACGCTGCGCCGTCCGTCCAGGCCCCTATCGCAATCTGACGACCAGATTCCGATAGAGGCACTGGAACAGCCAGCCAAACACACGGTGCAGATGCCATCTCTCTAGAATGCCTGTCTCTCGCCATACGTAATGTCGTGAAACTTTCAACCTTCTTGATGGCATCCATGGTCCATGGTTAAGTCCAGACGAGAAGTGTTTCTCTAGCACTGCTGGTCAAGTGTCAAGGGGCTACGAGACCTGCGCCACACCCCCATCCTGGGCGAGAAAGAACTGTTCCCCCCAGCAGAGATTGATAGGGTAAACCAGGAAAGTCACTCGTTATCTCAAGACGTTGCGTTAATGTCGAGAATGTCACGTGCCTCCTTCCGTCAGCCAGCAAAACGCCAGAAGCCACGTCCCGGCTGCCCTTAGGCGGAAGGCTAGTCAGATTCTGGCAAGTTTGGGAAAAGTTCCCGGGGGATAGTCCGTTGGCGCAAGAACGGCTATCCACTTCCCTTCAACAGGGGCCGAAGGGAATTAAAAGCAACTATTCCCATAACACCCCAGGCCCCAGACAACCTAGCCACCGTCTATCAGCAGGGTTCAGAAAAAGATTTATCCCTAAAGGAAATGTTAAAAGACCTTCAAACAAAACGGGCTATAGAGGAAATGCCAGAAAGTCTGGCGGGCTTTTTCAGCAGGGTCTTCCTGGTACCCAAAAAATCAGGGGGCTTGAGACTAGTGATAGATCTATCGTCCCTCAACCAATGCCTGCAGATAACCTCTTTCCAAATGGACAGGGCACAGGTTGTAAAAGAAACTCTCAAAATAGGGATGTATGGCACGTCGATAGATCTGTCCGACTCTTACCTGCACGTTCCCCTACACCATTCAGCCAGGAAATACCGATGTTTCCAAACAAAACAAAAGCGCTTTTGGTTTCTGGCACTCCCTTTCGGCCTCTCATCAACCCCGCCGTATGTCTGTTCAAGGATTATTCGGGTCCTGAAAACATGGGCACGACTCCAAGGTATGCTAGTGTTCCATTACCTAGACGATTGCTTCCTAACGCATACTCAACGGGAGGTAGTTTGTGGCCAGACAATCCAACTGGTCAAAAAGCCGATACAGGAAGGTCTTCTAGTAAATCTGGCAATGTCAGAATTAACCCCGAAACAAGACATCATTTTCTTGGGAGAACGATGGGACTTGGCTGCAGCCCGAGCATTCCCTACGTTAAACAGGCAGCAAATTTCACGGGCCATCCAAAACATTTCTGGAGACCAAAAGGTAAGAGAACAAGCCACGGAATCACTGTAAGGCCTTTTAGTGGCGACCGAGAAAACGGTTCGCCAGGCCGCCTACATTGCAGACAGTTTCAAACGTTGGTAAGACGGGCCTTATTACAGGGTAGGTCTCCCAAGGCCACAATGACAGTGTCCCAGTCCGCTCTTTTCCTCCTCTGGTGGTGCAATCAGAATACCAAGAACGAAGGGGTCCCCTTTCATGCCCCCCGTAAATAGAACTCCAAACAGATTCTTCTGGACAACTTCTACAGGAGTTGCGTACCTAAACAGGCAAGGAGGAACCAAATCCCCCCCCCCCCCAACTTTCGGCCCTAAGGTTTCAAATCCTACTTCTGGCACGGGAACCCAAGATCTGCATCGTGGCCCGTCACCTTTCAGGAAAACTCAATGTTCTGGCTGATTTAGCTTAGAGGACAAGCCAGGCCATTCACACAGAGTGGTGCCTAGCTCAGTCGTCCTTCCAGTTGGTGACAAGACAATTTGACCTATTTGCCAATGCACTAACGACACGGCTACCCAGGTTTGTGTCCCCATGCAAGGATCAAACAGATTGGGCAGTGGATGCATTAATGTGCCCATGGCCCGTACAGGAAGTACTTTATGCATTTTCCCCTCAAGCAATCCTACATCAAGTTCTACAGAGGATAATCGTGCTGAGACCTTCAACTCTGGGGCCCTCAGAGGCCCCGTGGTTCTCTCTGCTCCTCCATGGTGATCAAGTCCATTCTGATACCCTGCCACAGGGAACCCCTATCTCAGCCACATTGGCAACACTTCCACCCGTCCCAACAGTTACTCAACCTGCACCTGTGGTGCCTATCCCATCATTCCTAGAGAAAAAGGGTTTTCCAAACATGTGGGGGAAAGATGGTAAACAGTCACAAGCAGTCCACAGCGAAGGTTTACCAATCGCAGTGGAACAAGTTTGCAAACTAGACCCCAGGTTTGCAAACCAGTCCCCTTTCAAGCATCCCCCGCAGTGGTAGCGGACTTCCTAGACCACCTTTTTTACGGAGAACAATTGAGAGTAGGTTCCATAGAGGGTTACCGCGCCGCATTGGTTGTAGACTTCTAAGCATCCACTGGCTACGACCCGGGTGAGGATACGGCCTTGTCACAGTTAATCAGGCACATCAAGGTAAATTGCCCTCCCTCTCAATCCAACGTCGCCCAATGGGACCTGCCATTAGTGCTGCGTTACTTGCAGTGTCCAGAGATTTTCGCTGAAGAGAAAATTTCCGCAAAAGACGCCACGGTAAGATTTATATTCTCGCTAGTAAATCGACGTCTTGCATATCCTGAGTAACCGGGTGACCCAATTGTGGGGCTGCTGTGACGGAGGCTGACCACACTGTATATATAGCATGAGAGACCGGGTGACCCAAGGATGGGGTCCTGTGACGGAGACTGACTACACTATATATATATATATATATATATATATATATATATATATATATATATATATATATATATATATATATATATATATATATATACATATATATATATATATATATATATATATATATATATATATATATATATATTTATATATCCTGAGTGACCGGGGGACCCAAGGATGGGATGCTGTGACGGAGGCTGACCACGCTGTGACAGTCGTTGTCTTGATGGTGATTCTAAATTAACATTTTTCAGACGTCTATGTGGCGATACCATGTCTACCATCTCATTGGCATGAAATGAAATTAAATCCCATGAAAATCTACACGAGGCATTGTTACTTTCAATAATTACTGAAATTGGTTTTGGCAGCGGTCACAGTTGAATTCTGCCCATCCCCACCATTTGTCCCTGGGCACCATGTCATAGCGTTGTGGGCACCGATCACATTTTGAGACCTACAAGTGGTAACAATTTAAATATATTTACATTTTTGCATATCACAGTGGTAGATATAGGTTATGTTCAAAGGGGTGGGAGGTTAGCATTACTCAAAGTAGCGATTTAACCAGTAAAACTTTGAGTTTGTATGAAACATATTATAGATCAAAACATTACTAACAAACTGTACGCACGTTATTTTCTTTCATAAAAAAGAAACAAATTAAGAAAACAAGAGATGATACAAATTAGTTGTTTCTATGTGGGAAAGCAAATTTGAAAATTTAGGGCTTTGAGAAAATTTGAGACACCCTTTCACGAGGTAACCCTTCGTTTGAGAACTTTTTGAGCAATACATTGAGGTCATGTATATCACCGGTTTTCTGCCAGGTACCAGTCTCCACCACCACTTATCACAACTCTTGCAGGCAAATAGAATCGCCTCCGTGTCAATCTGGCCACTCCTTGCGCGGTCCAGAACGGGCTGCGGACAACGAGGCCTCATTCTCTGCACTGTCTCCTGAAACAACATCTTCCATGTACATCAGCGATGTCGACAACTATCCTCTTACAGACAAGTGTATCCTTTCTATCAACAAGTACACAGATTCTCTCAGGTATGTATTACCATGCGTGCCCCCACCTCTCCCCCACCCCATAAAAATGGAGAAAAGATGGGGTAGGTTGGAGGTAATCTTGAGGTCAGACGCAAGTGCTGATTTTATTTTTTAAAAAAGGGGTGAGGGTAATTTTCATTTAGTACCACAAAAGCGAGCTATTTCGGAATTTCGGGGGAGGGGGACTGAAAAGGAACATTTCCCGCTAGTGTACCCTCTCAAAGTAACAAGTAATTTTACTTCGTAAAATCTTTGAATTCGCTTATCTCCACTTTTAATGGGTTCCCTTCCAGTTGTAGATTATCAGGCAATAGAAAAAAAACTTTTTGCTGCAGTTCGAACGAACCTATATCGCCTTCCATCCATCGACTGATGAGAACGAGGGAATCCTCGTATCAAACGACATTATAGAACTAGGGCATTCCCTTCAGCGTGGTGTTACAAACTACACGATATTCTGTGTGCTCCGCAAAGTTTGCATCAGGGAACTAGTAAAACGTGCGAATTGACTTAAAATTTAGTTCATTAACTTAGTAAAGAACTAATTTATTCGATAAATATGGTTTGGACTATAAGAGATGTCTCTGGGTAGTTTCTATGGCTTTGAGCACGCTGAGTGCTCTTTTTCCATGTAGGGACTATGAACAGACCGTTATGGTAAGCTCTACGGACCGAACAAGACCATTAACCATTTTGGTCCTACATTGAGTCTCTTTTCGTGGAAAATCACCTAAATTGCTTACTGGCAGAAATTTTGGGACCGTTTGGAATGCAAAGACCACTGGATAAAGATCGGAGTGGTGGGTAGAGCGTAAATGTAAATGTAATGTTTGTGTTTTAGATAGCGCTACATTTATCCTATGAAATTCTCCGTCTCTCTGCATGCTTTTCACATATGACGGAGGCCAACTTACGCTCTCCACCTCAGCTATCGCAGTGCATCCATTCCCCTACAGCGTGTAACCCCTACTCAGTTTGTGACCGCTGTAGGAGAAACAGTGGCGTGCCCCTCTGTGAGGAGAATAACACGGGTTTCGAGTGCCAACACATGAACATACAGGACTGTAAGGCACTCCTTGAAAACAGGACAAACGAATGTAGATAAACGCTAGTTTCCTTCTTCTGCCTCCTTTATTACACACGATTTCGTAGATGACACAATGAAGAAAGCAAGTTTGGTCATTTTGAACCAAGTTTCTACTCCTATCCATATACACTCTGGTTCGGAATAAGACGCTACTTCAGCTACCAAGAAGCATCAAGAGCCCAAGTCCAAGTCAAGGGCTTTCTCAGAGACAGTGGCGGAACTGGATATCCCAAGGGGAAAGAGCGCCATTTTCTCCGCGACGCGTGGGCTTCCTCTCCAAATGTTAAGCCCATTAGCAGCTCGGACTAAGTTCAAGCCTCCCTTACCCGAGCAAGTCACGGTCACTCATAAGGACTCGGGATCCAGCTTCCCAGCGGTGACGGGTCAGTTGGGCGTTCCTTCACAAGAGGAACTGTCTTTCCCACCTCTACTACCACGTCTTCCATGTGAGTTTGTGGTCTTTTTATCGCTCCAATCACAGTTACAAAAACAATTCTTGGACCTAAAGCAAAGGGTGCAAAGTCAAGAGACGGTTTCCCACCCTTCCCAGAGAGTCAGTCTGTTTCCTCGGCCTCGAGTTCACCCCACCCCCTCTCGTTGAGACTGGTTACGAATAACCCAGAGAATTATGATCAGCGAGGAGGAGTCGTTGTGTATGCCACCGTCGGGGCAGGTCTCTGCGCTACTTGAAGATGACGATGCATTGTTACAAACGGACATCTCTCTACTTAAGGCAATCCCTCAAAATAGGGAAAAAGATATCTACACTCGAACAGCGGAAGTTCAACCCCAAACGTCACAGTGCCAATCACAGGTCTCCAAAATGGAATCCGACGACCAAGGGCGGGGGGAGGGGGATGAAGGAGGTGTCCGAAGACACATCACTCCCGTTTCCATCTTCATCTGGAATTGGACTGTGTACGGTCACCGGGTCGGGACAAAAACTCGGCGGGCAGTCGATCAATCAGAACAGACCCCACACCGCTTAATGATGACACCATCCCCTACAGGCTCCGTCTCCACCATAGCCCATTCAGTCCATTCAGGGATGTTGTTCAGGAAAAAGCAAGCCGCCCCTTTTCAACAAGATTCTTTCTTAGCACTCTCAACTAGCTGAGGCATAGCCAATTCCATATCCGTGGTGGCGAAAGAATTAAAAAAGATGGACGCTAGTGAAGGTCGTACGCTGTCACGTTTTCACGTCTCCAAACACTGCTTAGTACGCCCGGGCCTATACCGCTTCTCTGATGAGCTGCTTCTACTAGATGCGCTGGAAAAGCCCGTGAAACGAACAGTCTGGATGCCATCAGTGCTAAACGACTCAGACATACCACTAGTTGAGAAGGATGTAAAGACGATGGAGGCCCCCTTCCGTCACATTTCAAACATCATGTCATTTCAAGAGCATACCCTGACAACCTTGAAAGCACGACGGGATGACTTACGCCTTAGTGATACTGTATCATCAAAGCTGCTGCAATGCCTGGCGCTGGCAACCCGAGATATAGTAAAAATTTCAACATTTCTAATCACATCAATGGTTTATCTACGACGGGATGCATTTCTCCAGCATCACTGGCCAATGGTCTGCGGGACCTGCGCCATGCACCCATTTTAAAGGAAAAGAAACTGTTTCCCTCCTCTGAGGTGGAGAAAGTAAATCAAGAGAGCGGCTCACTGTCTCAGGACTACGCCCTGACGTCACGATTGTCTCGGGTCTCGTTGACGTGAAAGCGGCAATACCATTCGACGCCGACACAGAGTAGGCTCAGTGCACAGTCTCAGCCTCTCTCTGCCAAGAAAGCGAAGCCGGGCACTGGCAACAAGTACCGCTCCGGGACGATCTCGTCTCCCGGCAATGCTTTAACAAACTTAGCAGACTTAGAAAGTTGACTCTCTTACAACGCCTCCTAAGTTTGAACGACTCTGGGAGGAAATGGGGGCCTCTCGGCGTGTGTCCCATTCGTACGGGACACAAGAGGGCACAAGCCCTCCATCCCCCTAATCTTCCAGGCACCAAAATAACTAGTCACCTCTTACCCTCAAGGAAATGTTGCTAAATCTGACAGAAAAAGGGCGATCGAGGAAATGCCAGAAAACCAAACAGGTTTCTTCACCAGGGTTTTACTTGTAATAACTCCACGTATTTTCCCAGGGCACGTACAGGACAGAATGTGGGTGAAGGTTCTTCCTGTGGGGAGGGCTGTAAGTGTTTTCTCTTCAAACGTCCCTGTCCCTTTTCTGGCTATGTAGGTCTTACACTTGAAGGAAGGGTTAAGTTTAAGAACCACCGATTTCCAGGTGGTGTTTACTTTGAAATTCCCTGTTCTATGGCATGGAGTTCCGTCTTCTCTTACCTGACGCTAGCGTTAGCAAAAAGGTAAATTTTAGAGTAGCCCATTTGGGGGTAAAGTTTATTTCGTCAAAGGTTTTTCTATTGGTAAAAAATCTGAGAACTAGTTTTAGGTTCCATTGTGCCACAAGATGGTCTTATGTGTAGCCCTTCATGTAAGAAATTTAAAAAGTCGGCCACGACCCCTGGGGAGGCTTTGAATGGGTCTAGTTTTTGGTTAGTACACCACCTCGAGAGCTTATTCCAGTCCATATATCTTGGAGAAAGGTGTCACACCTTCAAGTCTAGGAGATAGCGGTGGGTTGAATGTGCTCCCTGTGGGATTGATGTAGAAGTTGCCGATAGCAAGGGATCGGAAGGTACATCTGTATTTTAAATCGTTACAGTAGAATGAACCAAGGAGCCTCTGGTTGCCAAGGGGCTATCAGAATGAGCCTATTTCTGTGGAACTCTAGAGCCCCGAGAAGAACCTGTGTCAGGATGGTCTGTGGAGGGAACGCATAAAGCACCTGCTCAGACCATGAACATTCTATCCACTGGCTCTTGGGTCTGGGCAGGAGAGACGTATTTGGGAAGTTGGTGGGTTAGGGGGTTGGCGACTAGATCCAAATAGGGAGGACCTCTTGGGGACTGAGCTACTACCCACTGGAAAGAGTCGTGGTTTGGGCACTATTCTGTTAGCACTATCCTGCCCACTCTGGAGACCAGATCTGCCAAGACATTCATTTTACCAGATATGTAGTCTGCTGAGAGCCATATCCCATGACTTCTTTCTAGGCAAAGGATTTCTCCTGTCAGCCCGGTCAACTTGCCTGAATAAGTGCCTCCTTGTTTGCGAATTGTCCAGCATAGCCTTAACTGACCTGTTCTCCAGGTGGGGAGAAGACGAGAGATTGCCAACCAGACACCTTTCAGCTCTAGCCAATTTATGTGTTTGGATTTCAGACTGGCTGGCCAGGTGTCTATGCAAAGCTTTTCCCTGAAGTAAAAGCCTCAACCCTCGGACGATGCATCTGTCTGAATTGACCTGGGTGAATGGGTGACCCTGTGATAAACATCTTGGGGATACCCACCACTGTAGGTCCTCGATTGCCTTTGGGGAATGATTATACTACTCTGTTACGGCCCCCCCTGCCCTTTTAAAACGCCTTTACTGCCCTCTTAAAACGTGTGTAATGCCTAATTGGACCGTCTTTTCTGTAGCCACTAATAAACCCAGTAAAGATTTTATTTCGGCTAGTTTCATAAGTTGACGGGGGATGATGTCCTGAAAGGCTAGGACGATCCTCTCCCATCTTTCGCGTGTGGGGTAAGCTCTGGCTAGCTCCAAATTCCACCTCCCTCCTAGAAAGGTTATTTGCTGCTTGGGTACAAGTTCCGACTTTGTCACATTTATTAAGCGACATGTTTAAGTCTGGCCTGGTCTTCCTCACTGTGTGCCAGGAACCAGTCCTCCAAATACTTAAAGACTAACATCCCCTGGAGTCTGACCCAGGCTTTTAGCACCTTCATTACTTTCAAGAACGTATATGTGGTTGTGGCCAGTCCGAAAGGTAGTGCCATGAACCAGAATGCTTTCCCTTCTATTTGAAAACACAGAAATTTGCGGCTCTTCGGGTTAACTGGGATGTGTAGCTACCCATCTGATAAATCTGCTGACGTACCCAAACTGCCCTGTTGTATCATTTCTTTGATGACATCCATTTGAAAAGTGATTGTACGGAGGAACGGGTTTAGATATGACAGGTCTATCACCAATCTCTAGCCCCGTTCTTTTGGGTACCAGGAATACATGACTGAAAAAGCCCCGTTCGTATGGTATCTTGCGTTTCCTGTATGGCTGTCTTGTTTAATAGTCCTTGAAAGATTTTTGTAGGGCCTGACTCTGCTCGGAGTCCTGGCTGTAGAAGGTGGTTATGTGTTTTGGGGGCTTTAAGTAGAGATGTACCGTTAGGCACCTGCCCCAGCTGTTTCTCTTGGATGGAAGTGAGTAGCTTCATCGAAGCCAATTGACCACGCGGTACTACCATTTCTATCCAGACTTTGTTAAAATAGCCTAGCCTTTCTCCTACGGACCAAGGGTCTTTGCAGTTTAGTAGCTCCTTTATTTCTTCTAATAAATGAACGGCATCGCCTAGAGATGATTCCTTCATCTCCTCGCAGTTCTGAATTGTTGCGAGGCTTGATGGCTGGAAACACTGCCCTTTTGTTGCCCATCTGTCTTGGAGGATGGGGATTGGTAGCGTGATTGTAGCACTGACCTCTCCTCTCCATCCTGTCTTTTAAAACGACCCCTAGAGGCGTTGGCTCTTGCACAGGGGTGTTCGGGGCGAGACATAGTGCTAGGTTCCGGTATAAGACCCTGTTCCCCAAGTTAACTCTTTCCACGTTGTGGGGAGGAAAGAGCTATGCCTGACTTAGAATGGTGGCATGTCTAAGTTGTCTGGCTTCTTTAACTGAGGACCAGCAATGAAGCAAAAGTGCGTCTCTTCGTAGCTGCACCATCGAGGCCAGTTGATAAGGGGCGATTTTGGCAGTATCCAGAGTAACGACAGACACCCACTCCAGGAGTATTAGTACCACAGGGTCCGATATTTCGCTCTGCACTGGCGCCTCCTTCAGAGCTTTAAACGTACGGTCTTGCTATAAACATGATATTCAGAATCTAGTCCCTCCAAAATTTTGGCATCTTTTGCTGCGAGGGGAATATCCGAGTCAGGTTGGACTTTCGGCATCCATACCGTTCTCTTGGAGGGTCTTACTAGCTTTTCAAATGAAATGATATTTTCCGCAGATCTGTAGGTGGCACACCTTATTGCCAGTTGCTTGGATGGGTGGAGCCTCGCCAGCATCTTGCCTTCACTCAGGTCCACTCGTTGAAACTCCCTTCGCCTGGTTGCCATTGCGCTAGCGGCTAGCACTGGTAGAGAGGGTTAGAAATCACTTACTATGGTTCCTCGCATTGAGAAGTCAGTCGAATGGGCGACTGCTCTCTTCTAACCCCGCTTATCGCGTAATTTGCTTAATGACGTCCTTGAATGGGATATCTTCTGGTAGGGTGGCAGAGGAGGAGAGACGGCGTACGAATTGAGCGTCTTCCTGCCGCAGCTGGGTCCCTCCAATGTTGTTGTCCTTTTCTTGGGTGAATGATTCCACTCCCCCATCCTGGCACACCTACTCCGAGTCCATCTACTCGCACTCAGAAGGTGGGTGTGATGGCTCTTTGTCCTCGTGTTTCCTGGTCATCCTCCACTGGTAAAAAAGACTAATCTACGCGACAGGGGGTGGCCAGGAGAGGGGAGCTGGCTCGAGATTGGGCGTCTGTATCCCTGGGATGTAATAGTGAGGCCTGTCCAGACACAGGGAGGCCCACAGACTTGTCATCACTAGCCTCTGTTTCACTCGAGGGCCCCTACCCGAGAAAATAACATCCTTGTAATAATCTCTCCTTTTTTAGCTGTTACAAACAAAAACTCTAAGTGTCACTACATTATATACCTCATTATTTTTTGTTGATTACTTTGTTTTATTTACAAGACCAGAAATATCGTAAAACACTACTTTTTGGTGTGGAGTGATCTTTTCATGAAGCACCGAAATGGCTGACTCTTATGCACGATATCATAGAAACTAAGCTTCCTATATATATTTTACTATATAGAACAACAAGTTAGATTTTTATCATATTTGCATGGTACGGGTGTATCCCGGGGGGGGGGGGGGACTCCAAGATACAACGCAGAAAAAGGGGAGAAATCTGAGCGCAGACGGTGGTCCGCACGGGATGCACATGCCAGGTTTCCGAAAGATTATAACACAGAGAGTCCATTAGTACGAAACTCGACTTCTTTGAAAGTTCAGAAATTAGAAGTAGTCCCAGTAGTCCGAAGGACTGATATTCCGAAAGGATACTTCTTAAAAGGCTTGTCAGTTCAAAGCTTCAATACTTGGACACCTGAGAAGTACGAAGATGCATTCGTCGAAAAGACGATTATACCGAAGACTAAGCTGTCCCATATTCCGATAGCGGCAAAGAAAAACGATTTTAGCATTTCGTTATTTCCAATTGATGCTATTTATTAGGGCTCATAATTTTAGAGAGAATAAAAAATCGGTGTTGGTTAGAAAGGATTTTGGAGTGTCGGTGACGGTCGTCACGCCATTTCCGGTGTGGATTCAGTAAGAGGGTGGCGTAAAAGGACGGCTGAGGAAGGAGGGAGGTTTCCATCTGCGCTCCGAAAATTTGGCATGAATCATACCACCTACTCCCTTTACAACTGAGGAGCTTCTTTCAGAAACTATCTGGACGGGGTCAATCCCTTTTATATGACTGTATGGGCGAGGGGGGGGTGCGGATAAAATAATGACTGAGGGAAATCATGATAAAACGATGTCTGGATGGGCTGAGAGTCACACAGGACTGGGGTGAGAAAACACGGCAACAAGCCTACTCCACTGCTGATGCAAGCTCTCTCTTCTTTACCAACTTCCAGTTTCTGGACATCCCCTCTATCAGCTAAAACGTGTCATGTATCAATCGACCGTTGTTTTTGCACTTTATTTGCTCAATCCGACACTCGCTTATAATAAGAGATTAACACCTGACTTACTTCTATAGTGCTTATAATATGAACAGTAAAATGATATACAAAGTAATCCAACGAATTAAGGAAGCTCGGCTGTGGGACTTCTTTTGAATCATATATCTGTTTACTCAGCTAACCAAAAAAAAATGAGTTGTCGGTTTTGAACACCGACAGTTTTGGCAAGTGAGCGGTTTTTTTTTCGGTCTCCGATTGCGAACCCTGCATATTTATTAAACTGGTCTTGCACATGTTTAAATGTCAGTCGTATTATATATGTTTCTCTTGGAAGAAAGCCAAGGGACACAGCCGTACAAATAACTAGACAGGCGGTCACACGTTAAAATTAGGTCACAAAATGAATCATTGTAGGATGTTACTTTTCGGACAATTTGCCCCTCAAAATACTGAACCTCTGGCAATATAGGCTTTCGGAATACTGGAATTTCGAATTATCGCTTGTTCTGATTAATAGAGTTCCGACATGTTAAGCCTTCGGACTTCTGGCCCTTCGGATTAATGTTCCGACTATTGAGCTTTCCGATTATTGAGTTTTCGGGATACTGAACTTTCGGAATTTTCAAGATCGAAATATTGTTTGCCTTGGGTAAATTCTCCTGAGAAAGGCGTTTCGGAGTTTGGAATTGTGGGACTCGTTGGATTTCGGGACTACTTGGATTTCGGGCCACTGACTCTACGGAGATCTGACGCTGCGTGGGGATGGGCAACCCTATCGACAATACAAACCCATGCTTCTCGTTCTTGTTCAATCTCCCGTCTCACTTCTGCGGGCTCTTCTGCGAACAAACGGAAAAAATTGGCGCGTTTTTGAGTGGCTCTTAAAATGTATCGGTATAGTCGTAAGGTGGCGTCTGAGGAAGGGGAGGGAAGAGGGGAGGTGGGGAGGGGGAGACTACTTATCGGAATATGTTGCAATCAAGTGGGGGAGGGGTGCACTCACGAACCAACTCGTTGCCATGTGTGCCCATGACCCTTTGAAATGATCCCTTAGCGTGTAGTGCTAATTTTGAAATAATGCCCCCCTTTTTAACCAATTGTTGGGTGCAGCTCCTAGAGACTCCCCCACGTGGAGTACTGAATGAAAATTACCCCTGCCCTTTTTTAACGAAATTGGAACGCGGACCGCTTTAGTCTCGACATTAGCCCCGCCCCCCTTCCACCCCCCACCCCGTCCTCGTTCTCTGCGTTTTTTTTTTCTTTTGGGGCAGGTGTAGTGACACAAGTATGATTATCAGTTGCCCCCCCCACCCCCCCCCCCCCGGCAGCTGGGGTTGCAATGCCTGTCCAAACTGGACGCACAGAAACAGGCAGAACTATGTTGAAGGCAAATAAAATCCTCGTATAGTGTCAGTTCTGTTAGGAACATGAGGGTAAGAAATCAACATAATGAGACTATGACTCAAAGTTACCCCAACTTAATTTTTGAAAAGAATAATTTGGATGAATGTTTTTTACTCCATGTACATATTCACATGTATATGCATATTCAAATATGCATATTCATATATGCATATTCCCTTTTAACTGTAAATCTTTTATAGTGTGACCCACATGTCTTCTAGATTTACTTCACTTACATCATTTCAGTAGCAATGCGGATGAGAAAGTCACAACTGTTTAAATCGTAACGTTCATGTGTCGTTTAATTTCGTTAATAATCTTACTGTCCAAGATGTAGCTCGCCGTTCTCCGGGTATCTCCGCCATTTTCCGGGAGAGCAAGAAGCAAGGCTATTTCTTCGTTGGAGAATCTGCCACCAAACAATTCCCTCAAAGCGCATATCTGTAATAAATAAAGAACATTTTATGATGTGACTGTAATTATTCCTCAACACTTCTCTTTGATTGATGTGCTTTTACTATAAATCATTATAAAAATATAAGCGTATATTCATTTGGATCACGAACGTTTAAACAAACACCAATATAGAAAAAGATATGCCGAAATTTCCTGGAAAAGTAGTAATATGAATCCCGTACGGGCAGTATTAGATGTCTAGGGGTCCGTAAAGTACAAGGCACTTCAATGCCTGACGGTCCTCAAAGCATAATGCATCGACGCCTAAGGGTCCAAAAAGCACAATTCTTCGATGCGTGGGGATCCAAAAAAATACAATGCATCGATGCCCAGGGTCTGCAAACCACAATGCTCCAATGCCTGACGATCCACAAACCACAATGCTCCAATGCCTGACGGTCCACAAACCACAATGCATCGATGCCTGACGGCCCACAAACATAACACATCGATTGGCGTTTTCTCCGAGTAATCCGAGTAATTTTCCCCAAGCTACGAACCATGTGGAAACATCGTTGACTTTTGGTACACTGTGTGATACATCTGAGTATAAAATCCAGAAAATTTTACAATCATATTTCATCACCATATACTCGACAACCCCGACTTAAACAAATCACACGTGATGCAAAGAACGTAATCGGCAAATGACACAGTGGGATAAAAAATAACCAGATTAATGTGATGTTAATAAATGATGAATATGGCTAATACATGATGAGTATGGCTAATACATGACGATTATAGTTAATAAGCAGACCGAATTTCACTACACGCAGCGAAATAGCACCCACTTGCAAGGGCAGAGACACAACATATTTGGTCA
The DNA here is from genome assembly GCA_949752745.1 of Protula sp. h YS-2021. Classification (NCBI taxonomy): domain Eukaryota; kingdom Metazoa; phylum Annelida; class Polychaeta; order Sabellida; family Serpulidae; genus Protula; species Protula sp. h YS-2021. The sequence goes on along the minus strand of OX457027.1, from coordinate 14,174,394 downwards.
AAGACACATTTTTCAGTGTTTCCACATAATTGTCAGCTTCCGGATTATTATCTTGAACGAGGCCATCGAAGTGAATATAATGTAACCTCATTTGGGCACAAATAAATCAAATTCAGTTTTCTAACCGTTTTTGAGATACTGGTCAACTTACAATTTTTGACCTTGACCATGACGGAGGAGGTCAAGATCACCGAGGTACCTCTTATATAACGTTGTTTAGGCCCAAAGGGTCGAAAATGAACTCAAAATCGCTCTATCTCTAACCGTTTGTGAGATAATAGTCCACTTCCGCCTTTTGACCTTGACCGTGACCCAGAAGGTCAAGGTCACCGAGGTACCTCTTATGTAACGTTGTTTAGGCCCAAAAGGTCGAAAATAAGCTCAAAATCGCTCTATCTCTAACCGTTTTCGAGAAAATAGTCAACTTCCGGTTTTTGACCTTGACCGTGACCCAGAAGGTCAAGGTCACCGAGGTACCTCTTTTGTAACGTTGTTTAGGCCGAAAGGGTCGATAATGAGCTCAAAATCACTTTGTCTCTAACCGTTTTCGAGATAATAGTCAACTTCCGGTTTTTGACCTTGACCGTGACCCAGAAGGTCAAGGTCACCGAGGTATCTCTTATGTAACGTTATTAAGGCATAACGGGTCGAAAATGAACTCAAAATCGCTCTATCTCTAACCGTTTTCAAGATAATAGTCAACTTCCGGTTTTTGACCTTGACCGTGACCCAGAAGGTCAAGGTCACCGAGGTATCTCTTTTGTAACGTTGTTTAGGTCCAAAGGGTCGAAAATGCGCTCAAAATCGCTCTATCTCTAACCGTTTTCGAGAAAGTGCTCAACTTCCGGTCTTTGACCTTGATCGTGACCAAGAAGGTAAAGGTTACCGAGGTACCTCTTACGCAACATTGTTTAGGCCGAAAGGGTCGAAAATGAACTCAAAATCGCTCTATCTCTAACCGTTTTCGAGATAATAGTCAACTTCCGGTTTTTGACCTTGACCGTGACCCAGAAGGTCAAGGTCACCGAGGTACCTCTTTTGTAACGTTGTTTAGGCCCAAATGGTCGAAAATGAGCTCAAAATCGCTCTCTCTCTCTCTCTCTCTCTCTCTCTCTCTCTCTCTCTCTCTCTCTCTAACCCTTTTCGAGATGAGTCGGCGTGTCGTTAAGGACGCGTGAAGTCACGTGACCTTTGACCTTCAAGGTCAAGGTAAGTGATGATAGTTTACCCTTTACCGAGTACGTTTTATGCATTCACACTGGGATTTGAGCAGCTTTATGGCTACTTTTCGTGATTAATAGGTGTTTCCAAAAATATTTTGACCTCAGTTTGACCTTGACCTCTGAGGTTGAATGTAAAAAAATTTTACGCATTTGACGACAACTCATTACCCTCTATGTTTCTGCCAAATACCGTCTTTTAACGACAAACCCTGTAGGATGAGTTTTCTGGAAACCACTTTGAGGTCAGAAAAACTTTGACCTCAATTGGACCTTGACCTTTAAGGTCAAGGTCAAATATTATTGCGGATTTGACGACATTTCATCACCCTCTATCACTGCCAAATTTCATCGTCCTACGTCAAATAGCCGAATAGGAGTTTTCTGGAAACCTCCGTGACGGAAAAAAGAGAAGAAAAAAAGGACAGAAATTTCGAGAAAAGCTACAAAGTTATACCCATTTGCAAACTTCGTTTGCAAGTGGGAATAATGAGTAATTCTTGCATACAACGGTTTAAATAGATTAAGTTGAACTAACCCTGTTTAAATCTTCTGTATGAACAAGGCAAAAGCCAGGTTTAGCAAAGCCATGAGGCTTTAGCTGAACCCAGTCAAAAAGCTTTGCGAACAAGTGATCGGGTTCAACTTGGTTTAAGATTTGTATACTACTTTCAAGCAAAATTTAAAATAATAGAAATTATAAAGTCTTTTTCTAACTGAAACAAAATGAATATATCTGTTTTTATAAAATTTTTAACATTATTAATTCAAACTTTAAAAATATCAGCCTATCGCAGCACCATGTGAGAACTTTCGCATTGGATTTGAAAAAGTGTGTACTAAAATTCTTGAGAGCAGCAGGTTAATACCTAATACTGTACACCAGGTTGTTTATATTAAATAAGGACTCATTTCTATCAACTACTGTAGAAGGAGAAATTTTCGGGAATTTATTTTCGCTCTTTGCGGGATGCACGCCTATTCGCAAAAATTAATTCTGGCCAAAATTTAGTCCCAAAATTAAAGAAAAGAATGAAGAAGATATAACGTGGTATGTGCAAACATAATATCATTTGCCATAACTTTGATGTTTGGGTATATGATCAAGATCAAGACGCACAGCCTTTTTACCACCGAGGCACCTGTCTTATTTATGCCAAGACTAATCCGCCGCATAACATAACCCAATCCACTAAAGTACACACTCGACCGACACTGTTCCTTCGTGTGCCCACAACTGAGTAAACACAGGAGTACAACAATGATAGCTTGAAGTACAATTAAATCTGAGTATACGTTTTGAAACGGCACCAGTGATTCAGAACTAGCAGCGCCAGTGAATCAAAACTGGGACCGTAGAAACTGTTCCACTGTCTTGCTTCCATCCCTTCGGTCTGAACACAACTGGGGAAGTTGCGCTTGCAACTGATAGTACACGCTGGACACGTCTTCGCGGTTGATCTCCACGCGCGATGCATAACAGCGTGGTGCTCACTTGAACCACATCCCCTTTTAACCAGTGGACAAGTTTCAATATCAAAGACTGGGATACACCAACCAAATGCCCTATCCTGTGGTTCCAAGCCTCGGTCAAGTTGTTTGTCTTCTGCCCTTTGCCTGTTCTTTTACCTGGGCACGGCGCTTTGTTACCGTAACGGCTGCGTCATTGGGATCGTGATTATGATGTTGAATCCACCGAGGTTCCTGTATATCCAGCATTGTTTGCAAAATTGCTTTACAATCTGTTGTGCGTTTTATGCATCTGCATGTAATATTCCATGACGTTGCAATTTGTTTTGTATATGCAATCCATTCAAGCATATCTTCTCTCCACTTTTATTACTTTATTTCTTTCCATTTTAAATGTTATTTTCCTGGATTTTCCTTGCCGCTTTATAGCCCACGCAGTGTCCCAAACTGCCAGCTGAAATAGAAGTAAAGTACAGCTGTGCATTTTACCATTATTTGTGTTATTAAGAATTACCAGACTACACATCGACTGATAGGTATTATGCTTCCAGTACTACTCCTGTCCGCTTTACATGCGCCCACGCTGAAAGGATTCATTGATGCATCGTAGGTCAGTTTCGGTTGCTTTCTGGCATTTCTATTAGTTTACCATTTTGTCCGTTTTTAAACATTGCCATTTTATCCGCCTGGCACTTTGCCCACTTTACATTATGTCCGTTGCCTCTTTGTCCGCTTGCCATTATGACCTTTTCCATTTTATCCCTTGCCATTTTGTCCTACAACCGGCACCCATGATTGAAAACCAGCAGCGCCAGTGATTCAACACTAGCAGCCCCAGTGATCCAAAACTAGCGGCGCAGGTGATTCAAAACCAGAGGCCCAGTAATTCAAACCCAGCAGCGTCAGTGATTCAGAACCAGCAGTACCAGTGATTCAAAACCATCAGCGCCAGTGATTCAAAACCAACAGCCCCAGTGATTCAAAGCTAGCGGAGCAGGTGATTCAAAATCTGCAGCGCCAGTGATTCAAAACTAGTAGCGCCAGTGATTCAAACCCAGCAGCCCCAGTGATCGAAAACCAGCGGCGCAGGTGATTCAAAACCAGCAGCCCCAGTAATTCAAACCCAGCAGCGCCAGTGATTCAAAACCAGCAGCACCAGTGATTCAAAACCATCAGCGCCAGTGATTCAAAACCAGCAGCCCCAGTGATTCAAAACCATCAGCGCCAGTGATTCAAAACCAGCAGCCCCAGTGATTCAAAGCTAGCGGCGCAGGTGATTCAAAATCAGCAGCACCAGTGATTCAAAACCATCAGCGCCAGTGATTCAAAACCAGCAGCCCCAGTGATTCAAAGCAAGCGGCGCAGGTGATTCAAAACCAGCAGCACCAGTGATTCAAAACCATCAGCGCCAGTGATTCAAAACCAGCAGCACCAGTGATTCAAAACCATCAGCGCCAGTGATTCAAAACCAGCAGCACCAGTGATTCAAAACCATCAGCGCCAGTGATTCAAAACAGCAGCCGCAGTGATTCAAAGCTAGCGGCGTAGGTGATTCAAAACCAACAGCGCCAGTGATCCAAAACCATCAGCGCCAGTGATTCAAAACCAACAGCACCAGCGATTCAAAACCAGCAGTACCAGTGATTCGAACCCAGTAGAGCCAGTGATTCAAAACTAGCAGCGCCAGTGATTCAAAACCAGCAGCACCAGTGATTCAAAACCATCAGCGCCAGTTATTCAAAACCAGCAGCACCAGTGATTCAAAGCTAGCGGAGCAGGTGATTCAAAATCTGCAGCGCCAGTGATTCAAAACTAGTAGCGCCAGTGATTCAAACCCAGCAGCCCCAGTGATCGAAAACCAGCGGCGCAGGTGATTCAAAACCAGCAGCCCCAGTAATTCAAACCCAGCAGCGCCAGTGATTCAAAACCAGCAGCACCAGTGATTCAAAACCATCAGCGCCAGTGATTCAAAACCAGCAGCCCCAGTGATTCAAAACCATCAGCGCCAGTGATTCAAAACCAGCAGCCCCAGTGATTCAAAGCTAGCGGCGCAGGTGATTCAAAATCAGCAGCACCAGTGATTCAAAACCATCAGCGCCAGTGATTCAAAACCAGCAGCCCCAGTGATTCAAAGCAAGCGGCGCAGGTGATTCAAAACCAGCAGCACCAGTGATTCAAAACCATCAGCGCCAGTGATTCAAAACCAGCAGCACCAGTGATTCAAAACCATCAGCGCCAGTGATTCAAAACCAGCAGCACCAGTGATTCAAAACCATCAGCGCCAGTGATTCAAAACAGCAGCCGCAGTGATTCAAAGCTAGCGGCGTAGGTGATTCAAAACCAACAGCGCCAGTGATCCAAAACCATCAGCGCCAGTGATTCAAAACCAACAGCACCAGCGATTCAAAACCAGCAGTACCAGTGATTCGAACCCAGTAGAGCCAGTGATTCAAAACTAGCAGCGCCAGTGATTCAAAACCAGCAGTACCAGTGATTCAAAACCATCAGCGCCAGTTATTCAAAACCAGCAGCACCAGTGATTCAAAACCATCAGCGCCAGTGATTCAAAACCAGCAGCACCAGTGATTCAAAACCATCAGCGCCAGTGATTCAAAGCCAGCAGCCGCAGTGATTCAAAGCTAGCGGCGTAGGTGATTCAAAACCAACAGCGCCAGTGATTCAAAACCATCAGCGCCAGTGATTCAAAACCAGCAACCCCAGTGATTCAAAACTAGCAGCGCCAGTGATTCAAAACCAGTAGCGCCAGTGATTCAAACCCATCAGCCCCAGTGATCCAAAACTAGCGACACCTGTGATTCAATACTAGTGGCACCAGTGAGCCAAAACTAGCAGCGACAGTGATTCAAAACCATCATTAACATCTAATCTATATCTGTTGAGCAAGGTTGGATATGCGTGGAATAAACCATTTTTGCAGAATTTGTTTTCTGTGGCAACAGAACTGTGTTTGATCACTATGTGACGTCCTTGGTACAATTTTGAAGCCGAATAAGCAACATCATATAGACCGGCATTCAACCGACTTTTACCGGTTGATAAAGGAGGAAACATTATTTCTAATTTTTAAAAGATATCAAAGAAAGCATATGAGTATTTTCGGTTGCATATTATATTTTTTTTCTTCTATTTAGGCACCATTCCAGATACAAGTCCTCTAATATATATCTTGCTGCAGTTAATGAGTTTTACCAATGATTTATCGATTAACCGTTTCGATCAGATTTTCGTTTTTTACCTTTTTGCAGCTTTATTTTATAGTCATAGAAAGGGTGTGAAATGACGTCACAACGACGTTGTTTGTGTGACTCAGCAGCAACTCATTCGACCACTCAATATCTACTTTTCACCCCCAAAAATCGACAACAAACGTTGCCATTGGAATATCAAATTATAAGCAACATATGTTATATATTAATTATACAATTATATTTATATGGCAATAGAACAAACCTTGTCGTAGTCTCCTCCTTCCGCCATTCCGCAAGTACTATTTGTACAATACCTGTCACAACGTTTTACTCCTTCATTTACTGAAGTACTTCCGGTTTAAAAGCAACGGATATAATTACTCCTAACAGGGTTATACTCACATTTCCAAAAACGTATTTCATTTGTGAGATCGTTACGAGGCTTATTGACATGTGGGCATATCGTTGACAGTGTTCAATTGACAGGAAAATCAGTTCGTAAAGCGTTAATACAAAACCTCTTATGTATGTCAGATAAGACTTAGCAAATACAGCCCTTGATAAAAAATGGTCCGAGAGCGAAAAGCCCATCTGCTGTTTTTCTCTTGAACTCTGAGGGGAGAGAAAACATTTGTTACCGCCGCTTCTTTTGTAAGGAAGCTTTAAAATTTATTTGTTTAATTGCTAAATAGTTGGTCACCCCACAAATCAAACAACCTCGCAAATCGGACCACCCCACAAATCGGACTACCCAACGAAGAGGACAACCCCGAAAAGCGGACCACTTTGCAAATTCTGCGAAAAGACATCGTTTTAATTAGCACTTTACAACTGCATTTTAATTGTCCTTTGAGCCCCTGAGATTAAGAAGAGAATTCCCACACGTTACATTTAAATGATTTGCTCACCCAGAAACTACAGTCCTTATTGACATTCAGATATGTATACACGGAGCAAAATTTCGCGATCATTAACAACGAAGTTGAAATCATGGAAAACACAAGAAAAGAACAAAATAAAAAAAGCGAAAAGATCTCTTACTTCAGGAAAAGGTGAAAATTATGTCAGGTAGAAAGTCACAGACAATTATATGAAAAATTTGGTTACAGTAAATCTCAGATTCAACGAGTTTTAAAACGAAAAGCGGAATATTTAAGTGCATTTTCTTTTATTTTAGTTTTTAATGACGTTTTCAGCTGATTACTGACAAACAGCAGTGGTATTCATATGATAAAAACCAACACTCTGTCGTATTTATCGACTGCAATACGATTGCATTATTATGCACTCATGTTCCATCAAAACTAATCGAACCCAAAAAGTGGAACATCTCAAAAAATGTGACAACTTTCACTAAATCCTGAGTGTTGTCCGACAGCGGGGCTGTTATATATTAATGATATATAAATGATATATAACCCCACAAAAAGAATTACATAGAAAATGGAACCATCTCAGAAATGTTATCGCTTTTAATAAATTCCTGAGGTTGCGTCAGCATTGATGATAAACATTTAATCTTCAAAAGGGGCCAACAAAATCCAAGTTACCATAGTTATCCAATCCAAGTTACCATAGTTATCCAATCTTTACCATTGCTGATTCGGCGATTATGTTTTGTTTATTTCATTTAACACTTATTACATGCAGGTGCGATACCATACTCCTAGCAGTTGAAAACAAAGAGCAGATGTGATACCATAACGCCATGCAGTTGATAACAAACAGCACGTGCGATACCATATACCATAACAAAAAGTCCATTTTCAATATGATACTCAAATACTTCTTCTCACTTTTTGTGATGTTCTTTTCATAATTGCTGCACGCTCTCCCATGGGTCGATTTATAACAGTAGGTAGGGAGTTATACGAAAATCGCCGCGTATTCTTACAGAACCGCCTTTCTTTTCAAGGGATAGCTGAAAGACTCAATGGCAGTTAATACTGAATTCCATGAGATGTAATCTAGTCCACTGTATTCGCCTAGCTAAGGCAATTGCATCGGACTTCGATACTCTTCTTACCACGCTGGGCCAGATTCGAACCCAAGACCTCCGAATTAACATTGGTGGTTATGTCAGGCTTGTAGGATTGTTTGTATCGCTTTGAAAATAATATATTGACAACATGACAAAGATATGTTTGTATCAAGAGCTTACACAATCCTTATAACCCTTAATTAACTTATCGTAAAAGGCTTATTTACCTGAAAAAGTGTTTTATGTGTTCATCTTTTTGGAGTATTGGACTGATATTTCTTTATTTCTAATTTTACTTATACATTTCAAATCTTATCGAAACACTTCTTTATCAGTTGGTACATATTAATCGTGCAGATGGTCTGAATGCAGTTTGCTGACAAAAGTCAATGTTATGCCAATTGATCTCAACGCTAATGATTAAATGCAATTTGTAATAGGCTAGGTATCAATATTTTAAAGTGCAGTTATTCATATTTAAATGAAGTAGAATGATATTATGTAAGAAATATAATAGACTCAGGAGAAACCTCATGTGAACAGTTTGAAATAAAGAAGTACAAATAAAACTGAAAATGAAAACTCTTTAATAATTTTAGTTGTATATTTTAGTCACTGTCAATTTCGACCACTGGTGTGGACATTCGTGCAGCAAATTTCTAGTTTCAAGAGCTTTTGCATGTAATGAAGACAGAAAAACTCTTGTGGATGCATTAGTTGATTGAATTCAATTATTGCAATACAAATTCACACTGGGGACGTATTCCCAGTAGGTCATTGTGTTACCAGGGGTTGTGAAAGTTTTTTCGTCTTTTTGCCTTTTCGTTGCACTCACTTCCTCCAAAGCGCTTAGAGCTATGATAATGAAACGTAAAGTAGCACATTGTGAACCATTGATTCTAGATCCATGAGAGATTTGACCTGTGATGTTATCAACAGTCTTATGACGTCATACAGTTTTAAGGCTAAATATCTCGAAAACAGTTACACTTTCAGCTTTAGAGTCAAATACCTTGTGTAACTACTTTTAGGCATAAAATTTTTTGGTGACCCTGTTTTTCGGCTGTGATGTTATCATAGTGTAATTTTATTGAAATTTTGTTATCTTTGCAGTTATGATGCTGTTTTAACTCTATTCGCTGTTTATATTGCAGGACTTAAAGACAAATAGCCTGGCAAGTTTCCGGTGCTATGATCCACAGTATAACAGAGTGTCCCTTTAAAATAAGATTCTTCTGATCAGCACAATTGTAGTGCGCTAGACCAGCATGATTACAGCAATAGTACTTGCATTGCTATCACCACATTGCTTAATACTAAATCTACAAATGCACTGACCACAAGCATACTCGTTTAGCTCGAAGCATGGCTGTTTAAATTGTCTGTCTCTGTGACTATCTGCAGAAATAATTATGTTTACGTCCTTGTAGAAATCTCCAAGATGTTCTATTTTTATAACTTGCGGCATTGTATTTTTATTCGTTGTCCAATTTGCAAATGTCTTTGAATGTTTCAAATGCATGTTGTTATTGTATTGCGTTTAATCTGACCTAAACGCGGTCATTTCAAATTCTAAAGAAGCCTGGAAATAACCCGATGTAAGCTTCTGTCCTCTGACAAAAGTAACTTTGATCTTTTGTGATTGCAATTTGTATTGTTTAAACTTTAGTAGTTTTAAACGTCCCACAGATAATGCTTACCTTCTATTGTTCCTTTGGTGAATAACACTGTTTGCTATCACGATCCACACAGGGATTAAATTTGTCTGTGAAGCGCTATTGGTTTTAAAATAAGCTCAGTTTATGGCATCACCCTGATCAGGTCGGTGGCAGTTGGTAATTTAATTAGGTAAAAGGTCTGACCAATTAAATCTCGATCTAGGGTGGGTAGCCTGGCCTGTCACACATACGGCTCTCCTATGAGGGCACCAGACCGCTTCCTCCCGATCATTAGAATCTCGCCTTGTAACAGCGAAGGAGGGGCCTGTGGAACCGCCCCGAGCATGTGAGTTAGTGTTAGAGTTGAATAAATACTAGTTGGTTTGCTACCAGGAAACAGGAAAAGTCTGGACCCTTGAATAAGTATAAAAAAGGCGAAAAGTGAAGGAAAATAAAATATTAAAGCAATTAAAAAGAAATCACTGTATTGTTAAGATATTTTAGAAGTTGGTAGAGAGCAGCTAATGGTTTATGACTGAAACCATTTTTTGTCTTTATAAATTTAAAATGTACTTACATCTGTTTCAAGTCGGTGGACTCTATTCCACGTTGAACTACAGAGTTTGATTTGAAATAAAAGTTATTATTATTTTTTACAATACGTGAATAAAGCTATTTCTTTCATTTCGAAAACTCCTAACCGCCAGTTTCTACAGTAACGAAAAAACTAATGCTAGATCAGTAAAGTGATATTATTCGGAGCATCGCATTGGCTGAAGGAAACCAAGCTGACGTCGTCAACGGTAAGAGAGAGCGTTGTCGATTCTTTGACGAGATCTGTTAAGTCCTCCGAAGTCTCAGAGACGAGGATCTCTGTCCAAAACACTTGATTGCAGTGAAGGAGGTGCCTACGCGATCTGTGCGCTACCTCCGAAGCCTTTTAATCCAGCCACGTTCTGTATTTGAATCTGCTCAGCGGTAAGAGCAAAACTCGGTCTTTGGATCTAAGCAAAGGTCGTTACTCGAATGCAAGGAACACTGGAAACTCTTTTACTAAGCAGGTGTCGTTTCCTATGAATCTTGTGAAATTAGCTTGAAATCTGGCATGATGATAGTCAAGGTAAGGGAAAAAGTATTTTTGTCATTTTTCTTTTTTCGAAATTTTTTTTCAAGTATGGTAACATTACTTTTGTGCCGAATCCTATATTTTTTTCCGACTTTGTATTAATGATTTTATACATTCTAGTGTAGATTTCGCCACGCGGTAACGAAATCGGCCCAGTTGATTTAATGCTCTAACAAAATTTAATGACAGCGAATAGCAACTCATGGCAGTACCAGCGCTTGTTGCTAAATATGAAAGAAGTACCTCTACCCTTGTCTCTCTGCACTGTTTAGAAGTGAAGATCTATTTATGGATCAAAAGAGTGCATTTTCTGAGTTCGGTCATTATCTTCACCGACATAAAATCTTCTAAAAGAACACAATCTACAAAAACGTATCCTGTTGTAGTTTTTTTGTGACTGTTTGTCTGGATGTGACTGTACTGGACTAAACAGTCATTATGCATCTCATTTAGGGCATTTCCACGATCTATTTATGGGCAAACTATATGGTAATGCAAATATATCACTTATAATTAATTTCAAAATATTATATTTAAACACTAGCCACAAAAATGCATATATGTTCGTACCAAAGCGGAACGAAGCTATGTGCATGCAGAGTCTACTGTAAAATGTCATTTTCTTGTCATACGACTGTAGGTGTTCACATTCGACACCCAATAAATATTGCGACGTTCGCAGCCGTTGGCCGATTAATGTCGTGGTTTTTGTTTTCAGGAACGTTGAGAGCGTCTAATATCCATGTCTGATCAAAATTCCACCAAAGACGTTGATTAAATGTCGGAGATAATTTCGTTTTGGTCGCGACCAAAACCAAGATCGAATCTGTGTAGTTTATCTAACATCTATTCAATGTTGTGTCAAACGTGGTGATCTGTGATCGCAATCAATCATTACCAAATTACAACCAGAGTTAATAATATCTTTTTGTTGGGTCAACAATTCAACCTCAAATCGATGTTGGAACGTTAACTGGGTATACACTGTACACAATAGTTTGCCAACGACCAACGATGCATTAGTTGATTGAATTCAATTATTGCAATACAAATTCACACTGGGGACGTATTCCCAGTAGGTCATTGTGTTACCAGGGGTTGTGAAAGTTTTTTCGTCTTTTTGCCTTTTCGTTGCACTCACTTCCTCCAAAGCGCTTAGAGCTATGATAATGAAACGTAAAGTAGCACATTGTGAACCATTGATTCTAGATCCATGAGAGATTTGACCTGTGATGTTATCAACAGTCTTATGACGTCATACAGTTTTAAGGCTAAATATCTCGAAAACAGTTACACTTTCAGCTTTAGAGTCAAATACCTTGTGTAACTACTTTTAGGCATAAAATTTTTTGGTGACCCTGTTTTTCGGCTGTGATGTTATCATAGTGTAATTTTATTGAAATTTTGTTATCTTTGCAGTTATGATGCTGTTTTAACTCTATTCGCTGTTTATATTGCAGGACTTAAAGACAAATAGCCTGGCAAGTTTCCGGTGCTATGATCCACAGTATAACAGAGTGTCCCTTTAAAATAAGATTCTTCTGATCAGCACAATTGTAGTGCGCTAGACCAGCATGATTACAGCAATAGTACTTGCATTGCTATCACCACATTGCTTAATACTAAATCTACAAATGCACTGACCACAAGCATACTCGTTTAGCTCGAAGCATGGCTGTTTAAATTGTCTGTCTCTGTGACTATCTGCAGAAATAATTATGTTTACGTCCTTGTAGAAATCTCCAAGATGTTCTATTTTTATAACTTGCGGCATTGTATTTTTATTCGTTGTCCAATTTGCAAATGTCTTTGAATGTTTCAAATGCATGTTGTTATTGTATTGCGTTTAATCTGACCTAAACGCGGTCATTTCAAATTCTAAAGAAGCCTGGAAATAACCCGATGTAAGCTTCTGTCCTCTGACAAAAGTAACTTTGATCTTTTGTGATTGCAATTTGTATTGTTTAAACTTTAGTAGTTTTAAACGTCCCACAGATAATGCTTACCTTCTATTGTTCCTTTGGTGAATAACACTGTTTGCTATCACGATCCACACAGGGATTAAATTTGTCTGTGAAGCGCTATTGGTTTTAAAATAAGCTCAGTTTATGGCATCACCCTGATCAGGTCGGTGGCAGTTGGTAATTTAATTAGGTAAAAGGTCTGACCAATTAAATCTCGATCTAGGGTGGGTAGCCTGGCCTGTCACACATACGGCTCTCCTATGAGGGCACCAGACCGCTTCCTCCCGATCATTAGAATCTCGCCTTGTAACAGCGAAGGAGGGGCCTGTGGAACCGCCCCGAGCATGTGAGTTAGTGTTAGAGTTGAATAAATACTAGTTGGTTTGCTACCAGGAAACAGGAAAAGTCTGGACCCTTGAATAAGTATAAAAAAGGCGAAAAGTGAAGGAAAATAAAATATTAAAGCAATTAAAAAGAAATCACTGTATTGTTAAGATATTTTAGAAGTTGGTAGAGAGCAGCTAATGGTTTATGACTGAAACCATTTTTTGTCTTTATAAATTTAAAATGTACTTACATCTGTTTCAAGTCGGTGGACTCTATTCCACGTTGAACTACAGAGTTTGATTTGAAATAAAAGTTATTATTATTTTTTACAATACGTGAATAAAGCTATTTCTTTCATTTCGAAAACTCCTAACCGCCAGTTTCTACAGTAACGAAAAAACTAATGCTAGATCAGTAAAGTGATATTATTCGGAGCATCGCATTGGCTGAAGGAAACCAAGCTGACGTCGTCAACGGTAAGAGAGAGCGTTGTCGATTCTTTGACGAGATCTGTTAAGTCCTCCGAAGTCTCAGAGACGAGGATCTCTGTCCAAAACACTTGATTGCAGTGAAGGAGGTGCCTACGCGATCTGTGCGCTACCTCCGAAGCCTTTTAATCCAGCCACGTTCTGTATTTGAATCTGCTCAGCGGTAAGAGCAAAACTCGGTCTTTGGATCTAAGCAAAGGTCGTTACTCGAATGCAAGGAACACTGGAAACTCTTTTACTAAGCAGGTGTCGTTTCCTATGAATCTTGTTAAATTAGCTTGAAATCTGGCATGATGATAGTCAAGGTAAGGGAAAAAGTATTTTTGTCATTTTTCTTTTTTCGAAATTTTTTTTCAAGTATGGTAACATTACTTTTGTGCCGAATCCTATATTTTTCCGACTTTGTATTAATGATTTTATACATTCTAGTGTAGATTTCGCCACGCGGTAACGAAATCGGCCCAGTTGATTTAATGCTCTAACAAAATTTAATGACAGCGAATAGCAACTCATGGCAGTACCAGCGCTTGTTGCTAAATATGAAAGAAGTACCTCTACCCTTGTCTCTCTGCACTGTTTAGAAGTGAAGATCTATTTATGGATCAAAAGAGTGCATTTTCTGAGTTCGGTCATTATCTTCACCGACATAAAATCTTCTAAAAGAACACAATCTACAAAAACGTATCCTGTTGTAGTTTTTTTGTGACTGTTTGTCTGGATGTGACTGTACTGGACTAAACAGTCATTATGCATCTCATTTAGGGCATTTCCACGATCTATTTATGGGCAAACTATATGGTAATGCAAATATATCACTTATAATTAATTTCAAAATATTATATTTAAACACTAGCCACAAAAATGCATATATGTTCGTACCAAAGCGGAACGAAGCTATGTGCATGCAGAGTCTACTGTAAAATGTCATTTTCTTGTCATACGACTGTAGGTGTTCACATTCGACACCCAATAAATATTGCGACGTTCGCAGCCGTTGGCCGATTAATGTCGTGGTTTTTGTTTTCAGGAACGTTGAGAGCGTCTAATATCCATGTCTGATCAAAATTCCACCAAAGACGTTCATTAAATGTCGGAGATAATTTCGTTTTGGTCGCGACCAAAACCAAGATCGAATCTGTGTAGTTTATCTAACATCTATTCAATGTTGTGTCAAACGTGGTGATCTGTGATCGCAATCAATCATTACCAAATTACAACCAGAGTTAATAATATCTTTTTGTTGGGTCAACAATTCAACCTCAAATCGATGTTGGAACGTTAACTGGGTATACACTGTACACAATAGTTTGCCAACGACCACTTTGCCAATTTCCAATTTGCCAACAAGCCCCTACCATTTTGCCAATTTCCATTTTGCCAACACAATTATATTTTTTAGAATTTGATGTTTAATAGAACATAGTTTTTCAGTCGATTTAATACCTGAAGTCAAGGATTAGAGATGCAATTTAGATTCCATGGATTCTGAGTCATGGCTTAGGGATGTGAATATTTTCTATTGTATCTGCACCCGATTCAACACCTGAGGCCAAGGATTAGGGATGTGGATATGCCCAAGTCGTGTACGCCCTCGATTCAACACTTGAGATCGTGGCTTTTAGATGTGGATTCGCTAAAGTGGTGTACGCTGTCGATTCAATACCTCAGGTTAAGGGTTAGGGATGCAATGTGGAATTTGCATATAAGTATGGAACAAACCAGCAATGAATCATAACAAAATGGAAATTCTTACTACAAGTCGTGGAGGTCAAAAAGTATGCCTAGATGGTCATATGTATACTTAAAAGGTTGCAAGTCGGGACTGGATTCGATAGTGTTGCATCAAGCGAACCGGTCATAAGTGTACCTGTTCAGTGACTACCGTCGTCAAAATTACTGCGGTACGCGGCAACTTGGAGATTGGCAAAATGTTTGAGGTGTGCTGGCAAAATGGAAATTGGCAAAATAGCAATGGCAAAGTGGTCTTTGGTAAAGTGACCGTTGGCAAAACGATCTGCAGCCGGATATACTGGCCCACCCATGTACAGTATTTAAAGCCTTCCTATTCTGCATATTAATCTGTTGGTGGAGTATTGAAATAAACATTGTTATAAAAAGAAGGAAATTATGTGATACAGATTCAATCACGAAAGCTCGTTGGCCTTGTCTCATTTATAGTGTCCTTAAATTGTAGAGTTCCCTTTTCTATGCACCACAGAAGATACAATGGACAAGAATCTAGGAATAAGTGGACCCAGAGAAATTGTTTCTTTAAAGGATGACATGCATCTAGTAGTTTCTTCCATACAGATGTCTTTATTGCCATTTTAGGCAATTTCTATGATTAAGAGTATTATTTTAAGAGAGGAAACAGTTAAGTTCAATTTGGTTTTATTACGACAAAAAATTTACGCGACTCATCAATAGTAGATCGAGAAAGTGTTTTCGTAACTGCGATAAATAATTACCATTAAGTCGATTACGTCCTGACCAGTAGTGACAAAAGAAGCTAAAAAGCAACACAGTTGTGTAGATGACAAAGATCTCGGTAAATCCGCAATTTTTTTACCTCAACGGTCAAGGTCAATGTCCAATTTAGGTCAAAGTTATTTTCCCACAGAAGGGTTCCCAGACAAATTTCTCCTAGCCTTTGAGTCAGTGGAGCTTCATATTTGGTACACTTATCCACAGTCATACTGTCTCGTCGAAACGCAAACATTTTTCACTTTGACCTCAAATTCAAGTTCAAAGTATCTTTCAAAATGAATATTTATCACCAAAATTTGCTAGAAAAATCTGCGACTAAATCATATCCTAGTTTGAATGCATAAAAGTATTCAATAGGGGTAACCCTGCATCCTGAATCTTGACCTTATGAATCAAGGTCAAAGGTCACGTGACCTCGTGTGCCGTTAACGATAGGACGATTTATCTTGAAAACGCTTAAAGACAGAGCGCTCATTTTCGATCCTTCTGGACTAAACAACGTTGCATACCTTCTCGGTCACGGTCATCGTCAGAAACCGGAAGTTGACCATTATCTTGAAAACGGTGAGAGACAGAGCGATTTTGGGCTCATTTTCCACTCGCTGGCCCTAAACGACGGCAAAGAAGGAGTACCGAGTTGACTTTGGCCTCGATCATAATGTTATACAAGCATTTTCTTTTGCCGTTTCTGCAAGTGGGTCATTCCGCTATGTACTGGTATTAGGTCTAGTTTTAAAAAGATCTTACCTTGGTGAAAATAATTGAGGGGGTCCATGCATAAACCTGATAACTGCCGTTATCAGCAGTGGAGAAAACGCTTTTAAAGTTTGAAATTTTAGCAACAAACATAGGTTTTTCCCACAGCATTTTCCTAAAAATTGCCCACATCTAATCGGTTTTGAGGTGTGAGACTTACATATGTGACAGAACAGAGGCCAAGAAATACCGTGGTGGTAATAGTGTATTTTCCTGATAAGTTGAGTTTCCCAAGTTTATGTATGGACCCCTTCCATTGTCTAGACGAAAAAATCCAGTATTTTAATCCATAAATAGATCTTCAGTTCTACTTGTCCCGCAGCGGAATGAATAAAAACTATTACTCATCACGTACACAACACTAAATGGCGCACTTCTAGGCTATACAATGGAAATGCTTGAACCATATCCGCCATGTAGATCACTTGTGTCTGTGAGTGTCAGATGTTACCGTGAACCGAGGACACGGCTCAGACAATGACAACGATGGTGACGACGATGACGACGACGATGACGACGACCATGATGATGATGATGATGATAATGATGATGATAATGACGATGATGACGATGATGATGATGATGATGATGATGATGATTATGGTGGTGGTGGTGGTGGTGGTGATGATGATGATGATGATGATGATGATGATGATGATGATGATGATGATGATGATGACGACGACGATGACGACGACCATGATGATAATGGTGATGATGATGATGATGATGATGATGATGATGATGATGATGATGATGATGATGATGATGATGATGATGATGATGATTATGGTGGTGATGATGATGATGATGATGATGATGATGATGATGATGATGATGATGATGATGATGATGATGATGATGATGATGATGATGATGATGATGATGATGATGATGATGATGATGATGATGATGATGATGATGACGACGATGACGACGACGATGACGACGACCATGATGATAATGGTGATGATGATGATGATGATGATGATGATGATGATGATGATGATGATGATGATGATGATGATGATGATGATGATGATGATGATGATGATGACGATGATGATGATGATGATGATGATGATGATGATGATGATGATGATGATGATGATGATGATGATGATGATGATGATGATGATGATGATGATGATGATGATGATGATGATGATGATGACGGTGGTGTTGATGATGATGATTATGCTGCCTTCGCCGAATTATAACTATTAACTATTAACTATTTTAACTGAAAGGAAGGATTGGACAATCACAGGTCTCGTATCACTTCTAGGCCAACCAGGGATCATCAAGTAAAACACTTGCGGCGGCTTGGCCCTATCGGCCGAATGGGCCAAGGTTGTATTCCGAAAGACCTGTAACATGGGGAACTGGAGGTGCAAACAAACATCTCAGTGACTCTGTTTATATAAAATCAGCGCTCCCGAACGTGTGACCAAAATTCCGACAACCAGGATTGTTGTTTAACCCTTTATGACACGGTCCGGAATAACGCATGGGAACACAGTATTGGAGGGTGGCAGAACGGAGGAGGTATAACCTACTATAGAAGAGGTCATAACCCGGGAGTATAGAACAGGCTAGGGGTATAATGTGGGTTGCCCCGGCCTGTAGCCAGATATATGGTCGGGTTCACTGTCATAACTCGGCTCAAGCAGAGATGTTTAAATATCGTCAAGAACAGTTTACAGTTAAACTAAATCTTATTATTCTCATAGGGTTAGAATAATGTGGCTGAGTGTTTGAACTGGATTTGGGAAAGCGTTACAGGCCTGTGAATGAACCAAGCAGCTGTGACTGCACCAGCTTTCCACAAGTGCCTGGTTAGATAACGCAAAATTTCCTTATTATTTCTTTGTACGTGAGTGCATTGTTGTTGCTCGGTGGGCGTTATAATCGCGTGTAATAACGGCCTCAAAAACACTGTTCTGAAAATGAAACTTGACAGAGTGCATTATGGAACAGCATGACAGGCATGAGTGGGGGGCAGCAGCACGTCTGCCATTCCTTAATTAAAGAATTCAACAACCCAACAGCCAATTCAGTACGAATTCAATAACCCATCTATCCTCTTTGTTTTAATACAGTAACCAAAAGAACTCGGCTCAAGCAAAGCTGTTTAAATATCGTCAAGAGCAGTTTACAGTTAAACTAAATCTTATTATTAATATTAATAATATTGATATTAATATTATTAATAATAATTGTAATAATATTAATAACAACAGTAATAATAGTTGTTGTTATAATAATAATAATAATAATAATAATAATAATAATAATAATAATAATAATAATAATAATAATAATAATAATAATAATAATAATAATAATAATAATTATAATAATAATCTGGACCAAGACTATTTTGAAAAAAAATATCGATCTTCGGTCTCCTTCGAATTACTTTCACGCTTTGTCGAGGGAGACTGTCTGGCTAGCTTTGGAAGTTGACAATTACGGGAGTGGGACAGATTTAAAAAAGGGTTTCTAGCCTTGTATTGCGTAGTACTTGTTAATACAGTCAGCATGCAATGTTTGAATAGTAGTGGATCACTTTGGTACACCCCGTATTTTACAAATCAGTTAAGCATTTCATTGGCCAACTCTTTGGGTAGGCGTGGCTACCTTACTACATATTACACGTGCTCTCGAAAGCTAAACAAACCAACCAACTTACGGTTTGCCTGCCTTAGCCCTACCCGCTTATATTGCAGTTGCTGCTCGAGCATTCCACAGCAGCTGTAGATGGACTGGTATTGGAAGAGAAAGCCGTTGAATTGTGTATGAGAGTATTGAGAGGGATAGACCAGGTTTTGTTAAAGTGACTGCATGCTTGAAGGGGACAGCTGTGATGTTGCCTATGAAAGAAAAGACTTCAAAATTAACAGGATAGGGTTGACAAAGCTGGATAAATGATGCATAGTGTGTTCTGGTCTCTTCTAGTACTGCTGGGCAGCGTGACATTGCAGCCGGTACTGTCGGCCACACACACGCGCTTGCAACATCCAGGTACGTAAATATGCACACACAAACATACGCTCAATGCACACACATATGTCCACAGCTGTGGAAAAAAAATCTACTGCTTAATTTCACATATATTTAATTCCTGTCTCAAATGTTGGCATGTTGGCATCGGTAACTGTTCGTTTTCGAAAATTTGTTCCTATGACATCTAAATTTAAAATGCAATGAGCTCACCAACCCCATGAGCTCACCGGACCCCAATGAGCTCACCGGTTCCCAAATGAGCTTACCATTATGCCTAAGACCTCATCAGTACCCCCATGAACTCACCGATTCCCGCGCATGAGCTCACCAATACCCCCAAGAACTCACCAGTGCAATCCATAAACTCTCCTGTGATTCTATGAGCTAACAATCACCCCCCCATGAGCTCACCAATGCCCCCGTTAGCTCACCATTGCCCCCCTATGAACTCACCCCTGCCCCCGCTGCCACCAATGATCGCGCCAATGACAGGTACTCCGTTGGATGTGGTATCAGTTTATAGTAAGGCAGGTTTTAAAACGCATCAAATTTACTTGGACGCGAAACCAGGCTGTTGTTTGAGGAGGGGCTAAGAGGATTTGGGTAGCAGATAAGAGGATCTGGGTAGCAGATAAGAGAATTTGGGTAGCAGATAAGAGGTTGGGGCAGAGGCCAAATTCAATACACCCCTTCGTCTTCAAACAGTTAATGTAACTATTTTATTTTATTGTTTGATTTGTTTATTTATTACTATTATTATTATTATTATTATTTATTAATTTATTATTTAATTTAAGCGGGTGGGTTGGGGAAGGTTTTGTGCTTAATTTGACAAAATACTCCCAGCAGACAATTGGTTGCTTTCCGACATCACAAAGATGTCGCCTTGGCGACAGGAAGCGTCCTATTGTCTCCTGGGTCAAGATGATGTATATATATTACAAGCCAAATGCCAGGACGATATCTTGCACCAAAAGAAAAAATCGCGTTTTCACACAATTGAAACCGTTACAAATACAAGACAAATTCAACTGATATTTACACGTTTTCAATTCATTTAGACGTGTACATTTTGCGAAATTTACAGTATAGCCGTTTATTCATTTATTTTTCTTTTTGCTTTGAAAAAAAAGATACAAGTAGTTATTAAACCATGAGGTTTCGGACTTCATGATACATGAAGTGTGATATAAAATCGGAATTAGCCTTTGTATATCCGAGGCATCAACACTGTTCAGAATACAATCGCGTGAAACAGAATGCTCGCTTTTAGACATA
The DNA here is from genome assembly GCA_949752745.1 of Protula sp. h YS-2021. Taxonomy (NCBI): domain Eukaryota; kingdom Metazoa; phylum Annelida; class Polychaeta; order Sabellida; family Serpulidae; genus Protula; species Protula sp. h YS-2021. The sequence goes on along the minus strand of OX457027.1, from coordinate 14,153,421 downwards.
AGAAAAAAAAACGATATACAGAACAGACTGAAAATAATTTCATAGTTTTGCTAGTCTGCAAACAAAAAACAAAAAAAAACAAACAAAAAAAAACACTGTTGCTCTACAATGTAGAAATGTTTAAGATACCACGGGTTTATCTTGCTCATAATACACAGTCCGTCTGGCCAAAAAATACACAGTCGAAGGGAGCTTAACGAGTTGTTCTGTAACCTGGTTTGCAGACTGACGGCTGGTTTCGGCGAGTTTCGAGGGTTTTAGCTCTACGTTCACGCTCAAAGGATTATTTCCTTTATTTTTTACGGGTTAAAGGAGAATATCGTTTTTGATAAAGCTTAGGAAAAAAACATGCCCAACATTGAAACCTCACCCTCAACCAATCTAACGCACATTGCGATCGGATCTACGAAGGCCCTTGAAAAGACCTGCAAAGGATCCAGAGTTCATAGAGTGGTCTAACTCCGGCGGCTTACCGGTCGGAATTGCGAAAGCCCCGAAGTTCATAGAGTGGTCTAACTCGGCGGCTCACCGGTCGGAATTACGAAGGTCCCGGAGTTCATAGAGTGGTCTAACTCCCACGGCTCACCGGTCGGAATTACGAAGGTCTGGGAGTTCACAGAGTGGTCTAACTCCCACGGCTCACCGGTTGGAATTGCTAAGGCCCCGATTTTCATAGAGTGGTCTAACTCGGCGGCTCACCAGTCGCAATTACGAAGGCCCCGAAGTTCATAGAGTGGTCTAACTCGGCGGCTCACCGGTCGGAATTACGAAGGCCCCGGCATTCATAGAGTGGTCTTACTCCGACGGCTTACCGGTCGGAATTACGAAGGCCCCGGCGTTCATAGAGTGGTCTAACTCCGGCAGCTCACTGGTCGGAATTACGAAGGCCCCGGAGTTCATAGAGTGGTCTTGCTCCAGCCGTGCTGGTGTAGCATATACAAGCTAAATGAATGCTGAAGTGTCCTCGCAGCCATTTATTAAGGCTTATCTGTTAAATTAATATTCAGCTCGTGTAAGTTCGGCGAAGGAGCCAATGTAGATGATACTAATTTGGCTCATCGTAAATCGCCACTGAATTATTAAAGTCGCATCTGACAATTCAGCACATATCTGTATATATATACATATATATTAAACAATTCGGAACAAGATTAAGTTCTGTAATTCAGAACATCGAACAGCGTTTTACGTACGTTCTACTTTCTTGCTGATGTTAGGCGCCAGTGTCAAGGCCGAATCCAGACATCTTTGCTACTAAACAAAGTGAGGTTTTTTTCAGGGGATAAAAGTATACGCACGGCCAGTTCGATTTTTTTTCTTTTTTTTTGAATGGCGAGTACTACACATTTAGAAAGAACATCTGCCCTTAAATCAACCATTGCCTAATCTTTAAGCGGCTGAATCTAGATAAACCATCTCCGCTTCGTAACATGTCTAAATATTGAGACCTCAGGTGAGGTTTGCGGTTGCAAAAAATGTTATGTCTATATTTCAAGTTGACTTGAGTGTACAGCAAAAGTCTGTCTGTAAGCTGTTTTAAAGGAATGCTTTTCTCAGTCATGACGGAACTCTTACTATGTAACCCGATGTGACCCTTTAACACTTGTGTACAGGCACAGATTATTATTATTATTATTATACCGATTATGGTGTTTTCTTCTTCTAGCTCTTCTTCTTCTTCTTCTTCTTCTTCTTCCTCTTCCTCTTATTCTTTTTCCTCTTCTTCTTCTTCCTTTTATTTTCTTTATCATCTTCTTCCTCTTTGTATTCTTCTTCTTCCTCCTCTTCTTCTTCTTCTTCGAAGCTGGAAAGAGTTGTCATATAATTATTTATATAATTATTTATGTACGTTTTCCACCTGTTGCAAAAAATAAATAAATAAATTAAAAATAAATAAATAAATAAATAAAATGAAAAAAAGACTATTTTTATGTTGTGTTTTAACATGTAAAAACTGTTTATCGCAGATAATCTTAACAAGTAAACGAACGGTAAAACTTGCACCTTAAGCGTCTAGCCACCCTTCATCGACGTTTTACTGTGTTTATTGTGCACTCTGCAGATGACTTCACCAATTTTATTCATTTGCTGATTACTATGTAGAACTATCATTGAAAAAAAAAACTGCGTAAGGTTTTTAGATTTTATAGCAAGGCCTAGATACATAAACCTACATTCTCCTATAGACGCTTGTCCTAAATAAAACGTCTCCTGATGATTGCACTAGACAGAACATACTTCGGCAGCGACCACCCACCCCGATACAGTGAACCCCGTTATCGATATGAACAGTGCAGCGACGAGTGAAAATCGATAGAGAATATAGCTAACACCATGCAACGACCACCCCCTCTCCCAACACCCCATCGCGACAACAGCAGCCTGCTTCCGGGACACAAGAAGGGGCGGGGGGGGGGGGCACTCATCTACAAATTTAGTCTGTGTATTGTTACTCATAAACACTTCATCTCGATGGTTCCGGGGAGTGGGTGAGGGGGGGGGGGAGGAGGAGGTGCGGTGGGGGGGGGGAGGTGCGGTTTGGGGGGGGGCACATTCGTCTGTGTATTGTTACTTATAAACACTTCATTGGCTGCATTTGACACAAATTTATACATACACTTTAATGTTATATATTGTGTGGAACGTCTAGATCGCGTGGTAATGCCCCGAATTTAGGAAGAGAAAAAAAAAACCAATGTTAGAGTCTGGTGTACTTTTTCAATCTAATTTATGAGTTTTGAATGATAATAAACTGCATGAAATAACTTACTACTAAATCAACACTATTTTCCCAGTGTTTTCTTGATTTCAAAAGTACCCTTAATGCAATCATACATTGTTGTTGTAACAAGTTAACTGCGTGCGCGGCTTATGGTTCCTTTTTATTTTTGATGCAATTAGTGCGTTTCTGAAGGTAAAATGCTAATAACATTTGTCTGATGCAATTTCACATGTCACCCCCATTGCCAACTTATAAAATGGCAGATAAAAACTTACGAAAAACTTCTAAACATTGTGTACAGTGGATTCTCGTCTGCGAAGCGCTTGGACTGGCTTGAAATGCTTTAGTTGAACAGGTTAAGACTCGTTGCTGCTATATATAGGAGGACTATATGCAGTTAAAAGTAATCAGGTGGGCTCACCCATAAAATATGTCCGAGGGTTAGAGCAGGGCTTTGTAGGGCTGAGCGTACACATTGGTTATAGTAGGTGGATGACGTCACAAATGACACTTTTCGTAATTGTTTTATAAAAGGGATATAATTTTTAGTCCAATCCATGACATTGTGATCCAATTTATGACATTCGTGTGGCCCAGGCAATCAGAACGAACGCCAATCCCATGCTGGATTCGAACCCGGCACCTTGGGATTGGTATTCAAACGCTTTAACTAAATGAGTTCACCGTCAGGCCCTGTTTTTTTTTGTCTGGGACAGTAGGCATGTGTCATTCCAATACTGAAGTGGAATAATTTTAGGACTCATGCAGATGCTCGTGTTCTATTGTTTGGAACTGCTTCCACGTAAAGTATAAAGAATATATCGCATGGTGGAGGTACATGTCGGCGAAGTGTAAGCTGACACCAGATCTGACAGTGTTTTTGTGGATAGAATCCTTCGTTTATCTCATACACACAACGGCTGGTTTGGTGTATCATCTGCATCTGTGCACCCCTCCTACATGCAGTTGTTTTGTCTCCGAAGCTGCACGTTTAGCCCTTCTGTAGCGAGAGCCAGCGGTCACCCATCCAAATACTAACCGTCCCCGACGCTGCTTAACTTCGTCACAGCGGTCTAAACCACTTCTAAACTCTGGAGCCGCTGGTCGACACTGCGCGACTAAGTTCACGGCTATTCCGTGGCACTAACCACCCACTACCACCCCCGCCCTCCCTCAATAACTCGACCACTCCGGCTCAGCCACCAGTAAATCCGGACGCTCTTTCAGACAGAACTAGCTATCGAAGAAATGTGTTGAACTGCACAATTTTCTGTACTTAATTAACCTTAAGAATGAAAGAAATAAATATAGAAAGGAAAAAGAAAGAAAGAAAAATACTGAGAATATTTGATGGCTTGAGGAAGACAACGGCAGTCCTGAAGGATATTTCCGGCTACGGCATCCTCCCCTGTTTTAACCATTCTGTGTGATTTAAACAATCTTTTGTTGACACGGTAGAATTCTAGCATTGTGGGTAGGTAGATGAGCGTCAGACGATTAATTTAACCGTTCAAAAACTCAGACAAAAACTCCCTTTTCAACAGCAAAATCCAATTTTCCCAGCATTTAAATGACTTCATTCACGGATGTCACTTTAACTGGCAGTTCTCCAAACTGTTACTTTTAAAGAGCGGAGCGCGTGTTTTACAATGAGTTCTCTAATATGCGCTACTTTTTAACAGTGTTGAGTGCATTCATGTTATCACCTTGGTACCCTGAGAACCTTTTAAATAAATTTTAAATTGATTTTATCCAATAACGGTATAGCGATGACTCCTTTTAAAAAGGTTTATTCTTCTAACACTTGCAACATCTGTGCACATAAATACATCCAACGTTTCTTAGTTAATAAAACCCCTCTTTTTAAAAGCGACCCTTCTTGAATACCTACGTTGGTTTGGAGATTTTCTTTAAGATTTCCAGAACCCACCCCACCCCATCCCCAACCCCAACCCCAGTTTTACCAATGTTTTAGTGGCCATTAATTATGAAGTGTCACCGTGATTCGAGTCAACTGGCGGTTGTTAGCCGATATCTGGAGTTCCACATATTGTTAAAAAAAAACGATTTCTCTCTCCATCCCCAAGAAAATAACGAAGGTTTTTGTGTATAATTTCAGGCAATTGGCAACATTTACACAAGGATACCGACGTTGTGTTTCCGCTGCGCGTTTCTGCATCTGGTCAGCCATATGCGCATGCGCAAGAACACTTCGTTAAACGCAAACGTCGAAGCGCGCCTGACGACATCCCTGACGACCGTGACCCCGACCGTGACCCCGACCGTGACCAAATATCCGCGGAACGAAAATACTACACATTCACCGCATTTAAGAAGCAACTTGAATTGCAATTAACTCGTGATGCCAACTTTATTGCACCGAACGTCGTGGTGGAGCGCGTGGGGGTCAACGGCAGTCAGATGTGGATACGGGAACCGGAGAGCCGCCACTGTTATTATTCTGGAAAAGTGAAAGGCGATCCATGGTCAGCTGTGACATTGAGTCTGTGTGACAGAATGGTAAGTGGCTTTCGACTCATCGACAGAACTCTGATGACCCTATCTATCTTTATAGAGTGCGGGCACTACATACGTGTTTGCATTACTCATCCAGACTGCCTCCCTCCTCACCTTCACCCCCTTCCCTACCTCAATACCCACTGCGTCATGTCATCTAACATAGGCGTAGCCACCCCGGGAGGGGGGGGGGGCTCAGAGTGGGGGACCATAGTATCCTTCGGCCCCGCCTTCCGTTACGAAGGTTTGTTCCCCCCCCCCCCCCCCCCAGTTGTAAAAACGTTTAGATTTAAGTTCAAAACGGAATACTGGGCTCAGTTCTGACTCTTATAAACTCGATAAACTTGATAAAAAAGAGAAACAGAGTAATGCAAATCGTATTCAAATTTTTACATGTAGAATATTTAAAGTTTCCTAGAAACGATCCCTGATCCGCGGTCGAGTTCACGTAGACTTGGTGGCTGTGCCCAGTGATGACAAGAATGATAACCAAGGTGCAGGCTTTTTGAAGTCCTTTCCTCTCATGTTCTCTTGACTATAGCAACCGAACACAGTGGTCTTGTTGACTATAGCAACTGAACACAGTAGTCTTGGATTATTATTTACTTTTTATGAAGTAAAAAAAAAGTTTTCTTTTTTTGCCAAATATGAGTACAGACAACGTACCTATCTTTGTATGCTGAATAAACAACACAGTCTGAGCTCCATTCAAAATTTATGAAACAAAAAACAAAAACAGGTAGACATGATATCATACAGAGAATATCATTCACAAGAAAAACGACCACAATAAAGACTTTTTTTTTTAATTTCATAAATACGAGCTCGTTACCGTGATTGAAGCTGTGCGATATTCTGTTGTAGTTTTTTTTACATGATAAATCACATTGTATTGGTCTATTTTTATTTAATGTACACGCGATTTCAACATCGTTGTCTAGTGGTGCTTCAGAGACTAAATGATAAAGGTTTTGTTTACAACAACGCATTCAGGTACGGATAGAGCTGGGGTTCTGGTTAGAGAATCGATCCATATCGTAGAAGGGGGAGCGGGCGTGGGGTTGGTGGTGGTGGAGGTCGCGGGTGGGAGGGGGGGGGGGGGTTTAGGAACTAGAGTGTAATTGAAAGAAACAAAATGTCATTTTTTCATTCAGTGCATGTTTGGCCACTGAAAGCACTGAACATCTTGTAACCGCGGACCGTTAACATACCCTAGAATGCCATAGACAAAAAAGGCGAATCCGAAGAGATTTTTTTAAAGTTCTTTTCTAGAAAAATCTCGCAATTCATACAGTCCCTGAGAGGATTTCCGTTGTTCTTCTGAATACGGACTGGATGACGTAATTCACGATTTTACCCAGGCACTAATCCGTGATTCGGAAACACAAGCAGTGAACGAAAAACTGAATACTGACTAGAGCAGTCAGGGCACTCGAACATCACTGCACAAATCCTCGGGCGTTAGCTGTGGCGGGGATAAGTTAACCTTGCAAGTATTGGAAAAGTAAAAGCTGCCATGCTTTCTTTACATTTTTGTCCTCATTTACCATACTGTGAAGTGACCGGAAGTAAACAAAGGATCAGTCAGATGGCGTTATTATAAAACAGCTGACCTCTGAAGCGATCTAAGTGATCTATCTGTTATGAATAAACACTGAGCGGAGGAATTATGTAAAAAGTAGTTCCACTCCTTAATAAGTACTTTTTCGCGGAATCCCCAGTGGGTCTGCGAAGTAAAAAGGTGTTATACACAGCACACCGAATCGAGCGAAAACAACAACGGTCAGATGGTGAAATCTAATTAAAACGGACGTATTGAGATATCTCTAATCATCTGCAAACACAGAGACATATAAACATTGTAAAATATATCAGCCCGGTCCATCTACACATGCTTCCGTACAACAGATCAAACAAAACGGAACCAGGAGACCGTAAAATCTCTGTATTTCTTCTCGCCCACAAGAAACATTTGAACTGAATCTCGTGAGATAAATAGATAAATAAAAATATATCTGCTAAACTAAGAAGTATTTCAGTTTTCCTTTCAAGAAGACAGTGTGAAAACTTTTTAAAAGTTTAATTTGTATAGGCGGTTAAAAAAAATGCACCTCTTAACCCAAATGAACTGAAATGCTTTTAAACAATACATCATTTATCACAGAAAACTTTCGAGACCTGCGAGTGAAGTCGTCTTGTGATGAAAAACCTCCCTGGCAACAGCAACAAAACAAGATTACCCAATCTGACTACTGTACTAACGATGGGAACTGTGTACAAGTTGTGAATTGTAGTAAAAATAATTCAAAAAAAAAATGTCTCTTTTGTGCCGCGCTGTTTACAGGCGATCATACTTTTTTTCTCGTCCCGTGTTGGCTGCTTTCTGCCCGGTGAGAACAGCACCTGTTCCATATCCAGAGTCACATCAATCGCGTTTCTTATGCTGCAGTTATTACAGCAATGCCTGAAAAATGTTTACATCTTTTCCCATTAACGATAAGTATTAGCAATAACTATACAATTCTTGTAAGTTGCTGCGGCAAGAACACATGTGTCTGTGACTACGTCAGGGTGGTGGGGGGGGGGGGGGGGGGGGGGGGGGGGGGGGGAGAGGGGTAGAGACCTTCACCCCACAGACACACAGTTGCTGCGGTGAGAACCCTTGTGTCTGTTACTACGTCCGGGGGGGTGGGGGGACAGGGGGTAGAGACAGCTTACTGGTAAGAATTCTTACTGCTAAGATGCCCCCCTACACACACACACACACACACACACACACACACACGTACACACACACAGCTGCTGGGGTAAGAACACTTGTGTCTGTTACTATGTCCGGAGGGGGAAGAGGGGTAGAGACCCCCCCCCCCCTCCCCACATACACACAGCTGCTGCGGTGAAAACCCTTGTGCTGTTGCTGCGACCGACCTGGTAAGATTCCCCCTCTCTTAAACAATTAAATAAATCTGTCATTAATTCGACATATCAATAATAAATCAATAAACCACGTTCTATACTTCTTAGAATTCATGACGTTGAAAAGATCAGATTAAAATTTCTGTCATATTTTTGAGAGGGAAAATTAGACGCACTTCTTGTGTGGTCAACTTCTGAATTAAGCTGAATCACAGGGTAGTGTTATACCAACAATTAAAGTATTTCACACACGGTACTTTCATCTGTATGCAAAGAGTAACATGATATCACGTATCGCCATCTCTGTATCTGGTTATATAATTAAATCTTGAGCTCCATTACAAGTACTTAACTGACATCGTTATAATATGCGAATGCATTGTACGCTGTACAGGTGTAATCATTTCACTGCATAGTCTGATAATCATTTTATATGCAGAAGCGCTAACCATTTGGTTTTCAGAAAGGTGCTCTTATTTTTTTACCAGATGCGGTATCTTGCATGGAAACTGTGCTGGGGAGGGAGGGGAAGGGCGTATGCTAATTGTTTTGGGACAGCGTTGTTGTTCAACAGCCAACCTCTACGGCGGTTTGATCTGTTGTGTATAACGCCTTTTTGCTCCGCAGACAGACTGGGGATTTCGCGAAAATAACACTCATGAAAGAGAGGAACTACTTTTTAAAAATATTTATCCGCTCTGGGTTTATACATAACAGATGCATCTCATCAGAGGCCAGCTGTTTTATAACAACTCCGGGACTGGGAAGCTGAACGCTTAGAATTTAACTGGAAAGCTGGAATTTTAAATTGTTTCAAATCTTGGGTTTTAAAGCGCTCATGCTCTTGGTTTTCAATCAGATCACTTCCAAATATGACGGGTTTTACATTTGAATGTTTGTTGCCATGCCAACACGTCCTTGGGCCGGTCCAATGTCCCTGAGCGTTCTACCATTTTCACACTTTATCGAAGCGTTGAGAATAATTCCTCAATTTCAAACAGAAAATTTAAATAATCCTTGCTAAAATACTAAAATACGGCGCAATAAAGGTGGAGTGGGATGAGAGGGTTTGCATTGTAAAATAAACCTCTGTCTTACCCCTCTCCCCCAACCCCTCCCCCCCCCCCCCCGGAAATCAAGCGACAGCGCCGAACAACTTGAAGAAGATCAGCGTTTGCTGATAGCCCACCAAGTAGCCATAATTGGCCACATCAGGAGATACACACCAACAGCACTCAAGTTTGGCGATTACTTCATTCAACTTTTGTATCAAATTCACAAACCAAAAAGACCATAAACCAAACCTTGCAGTAAATGAAATTACTTTCATTTACATCAAAAGCGTTATTATTTTTTTCCTTTGTGGTTTTTCTATCCCCCGACCTCAAACACATTTTGTAAACGGTTACACTTTTTACCAGCTTAAATTTAAGGGAACCCTTTAAGGACATCGGAACTGTTTCCGCAATGAAATGATAAATGGAATTTTAAAGAACAAAAATGTGTGCAACCTGTCTGCAATAGAATGAAAATGAACAGAGAAAGAACACTTTGGTGCCAGCTTCGATTTATAGAATTGATGAAAATTATACACGAAGCTTCACTTGATGCTTTTACTTAACTAAGTTTATGTTAGCATTTCTTTTCACAACACAGTGGCTGCAGTTTTAGCCTTCGGCGTTAAATTTCAGAATTTGAACTGAATTGCCCCGTTATATGTACAGGGAGTGAAGGTGTACACAGCCTGTAATGTTGTCGGTTCAGGTATATGCAGCCTGTAATGTTGTCGGTTCAGGTATATGCAGCCTGTAATGTTGTCGGTTCAGGTATATGCAGCCTGTAATGTTGTCGGTTCAGGTATATGCAGCCTGTAATGTTGTCGGTTCAGGTATATGCAGCCTGTAATGTTGTCGGTTCAGGTATATGTAGTCTGTAATGTTGTCGGTTCAGGTATATGCAGCCTATAATGTTGTCGGTTCAGGTATATGCAGCCTGTAATGTTGTCGGTTCAGGTATATGCAGCCTGTAATGTTGTCGGTTCAGGTATATGCAGCCTGTAATGTTGTCGGTTCAGGTATATGCAGCCTGTAATGTTGTCGGTTCAGGTATATGTAGTCTCTAATGTTGTCGGTTCAGGTATATGCATCCTGTAATGTTGTCGGTTCTGGTATATGTGGTCTGTAATGTTGTCGGTTCTGGTATATGTGGTCTGTAATGTTGTCGGTTCAAGTATATACAGCCTGTAATGTCGGTTCTTTCTAGATGGGCAGCATCTTCGCATTCAACGAGCAGTTCTTCATCGATGCTCATCCAGACTTCGGCCATGCCAAACAGAATGGAACAGAGTGGAACCCCAGCGGCACAGAAGCGGACCGTGGTGGCACAGAGGCGCACCCTGGTGGCATACCCCACGTTGTTTATAGAGTCAAGAAGCGATCTCAAAGTGAAGGTTCAACAAATAGTGACAAACAAAAAAGTAAGTGAGTGAGAGAAAAAAAATCCATGCTGAAATGGCAGGCATTTGGTAGCTGTATGTTTGGCCATATGGTGACCATTTACAATAATGTAACCATGTACAGTGGAATCCTGACAATTGGACCGCTCTTGGCACTTGAAGTTATTCCATTATCGGGATGGTCTTATTTGTGTATGCTTCGTAAATCAAGATAACCGAAGAAACTATTGAAAAGTGGCCTTATTGGCGAAATATTACTTTTTTTTTTTGGAAGGGTCTTTTTCGGAGAACCGCTGTATTTAAAACATGGTAAAACATATCTCAGATCTGAACTGGCAAAATAAGCGTTGCTTGCACAGTCAATCCATACCGTAAATACAACTAGACCCGCTATGCATATGGCGAGTTTTCAATATTTCGCGGCCATATGGTTTTCGTGTTTGACCCACAATAACTGTCTACCAGAGAACCATAACTAAGGAATGCGCCATGTGGTGATCGATATATGTTTTAAGCTACCATGTAATTACCATATGTTTTGTTTCAACCCAACATAAACATTTGGTTACATTCAGTAACCACACAGTCATATATCACTCCATGAACATCATTATGATTAACGTACTGCTGTCGTGTGTTTTTTTTTAACATATGGTCTCCTGTTCCACAAAGATTGGTGATGAAATCAGGACCATTAAAATATCACCATTGTTAGGCCGGCATTGCTGTTGTTACGACATTCGTTATGTCGACAGCAGCGGAAAGTACTTCAGATGTCAAATCCGTCGCATTATGTCACCGTTCTACGACAATGCCAAATTTTACTTGGTGATACGTCTATATACAAAGGGAGATGTGCGTGACTTATTTCCTATGTATTAAAAACACAAACAAATATTAACATAAACAAAAAAATATACTGATCATTCATGTGGATATATTTTTTTTCCTTAAAAAAAAAATGAAAATAGAATCAAACAAAAGGTGGGGTCTGCTCTGTTTGTGTCGGGTCACCGCATTTGCCGCGGAGCTGATGTTTCAGTTTACCAAACGTGTCATCTAAGCCATGGCTGAAACACTCAATGGGGTTCCCAGGACGGTCTATGTCAGCATTCATATTAATTGTCATATCATATAGAGACTAAAAAGAAGAACGGTAGGTACAGCTTCGATTTCAAGGTAAACTTTGAGACTGTAACATAACGCTTAACGCTAATATGTTTGTGTCTGTTACGACAATAGAACATTGTCTAGACCTTATTGTTGTCATTCTGTTTTATAAGTTAAGTAAAAACAGAGTGTGTAGACTAAGTTCAGAGGTGCAACACGTTACGGTCGCGCCTATCACAGAGGTGTACAGGTCACGAGTTTACGGTAATTTTACGGTAATTAAGGCGCAATTCGCGTTAAAGGTAAGCCCCGGGGCCTATAAACATAAATGATCTATGGTGTCGAACGCAGTATGAAAGTCGAAAACCTTTTCAGAACTTCTTTTCATATACCAATAAATATTATTATTTTATGTGAATATATGTTCGAAAGATACATGAAATGACACGTGCATGAAAAGATAAAAGATACGCTCTTAAAGATAACTACAATTCCCCCAAGATTTAAAACAGTAGAGCATTTAAAAAGGTTATCCTTGAAGGCAAAACGACCTATCCGCTTAGTTCGTTTTGAGATCTTCCAACATTACTAAAAGGTTTTATTTGACGGACAGTTGCGGCAGAGATGTGTGCTGGTTAACATATGTGCCGGTAGACATGTGTGGAGGAAACATGTAGGTCCGTAGACATGCGTGCTAGTAGACATGTTTCCCAGTAGACAAGTGTGGCGGAGACATGTATGCCGATAGACGTATGTGCCAGTAGACATGTGTTCAAGTAGACAAATGTGCAGGTAGACATGTGTGTCGGTAGACATGTGTTCAAGTAGACATATGCGCAGTAGACCTGTGTGGCGGTAGACATGCGTGCCGGTAGACATGTGTGCTGGTAGATAAGTGAGCCTGTAGACATGTGTGCCGGTAGACATGTGTGGTGGTAGATAAGTGCGCCTGTAGACATGTGTGCTGGTAGACAGGTGTGCTGGTAGACCAGTGTCTCTGTAGATATACCGGGTGACAATTGATTCAGTGTGAGTCATCACAGCGCGTACGCATGGAGAGACGCATACAATAATACATACAATGATATGAGGACACGAAGACCAACGGGGCACATAGGCACAAGTACTGACACACCTATACACACAATACCCTATAAACACATGAAATGCTTTACAGATATACATAGTCCCAAACAGACACAAGCAATGCAAACCGGAGACACGGAATGTCATACAGATACACATAGTGTCATACAGACACAGGGAATGCTAGACAGACACACTCAGTGTCATACAGACACAAGGAATATCATACGGGTGGTGCCACAGGGATGGTATACGAACACACAGACATAAGAATTAACACAGACACCCATACGCAGACAATGGTACCTTTGTACAGACACACACACACACTAAAATATGCAAAGACACACACAGGCACATGTTGACGAAGAGGTACAGGCACACAGCCACACAGACACACAGGCACGCAGAGACACAGGCACGAAGGCACACAAACACACAGGCATACAACCACGCAGGCACACAGACACGCAGGCACGCATACACATAGGCACGCAGGCACACAGGCACGCAGGCACACAGGCACGCATACACATAGGCACGCAGGCACATAGACACGCAGGCACACAGACACGCATACACATAGGCACGCAGGCACACAGACACGCAAGCACACAACCTCATAAGCACACAGACACGCAGTCACGCAGACAGAATGGTGCAGTCACACAGACAGACAATGAAACTCAATGACTTGCAGCCAGATACAAGCACAGATTACGTTGCTTCGGGGCTTTAAAACGCCTTTGACACATGTGGATTCCTCCGCCCGCCCCTCCCCCTCCCCCTCCCCATTTGAAAGCCAGGACAATCACACAGTTTGATAAACACAAATGAAAGCTGTCTATTTCTGACGCTGCTGGGAGAATTTGCGCAACGTTGTTTCCCATGCGGTATCGTCGAAAAAAAAACAAATACGCCACAATAATCCGCTTGAAGGAAAGTGCATGAAAAAAAAAAACGAAAAAAAATCCACATATAAAAAATAATGCATCCGGAATTGTAATACAAGCACGGTCTCACATTGTCAATGGGGGATGGGTTGGTTTGTAACGGTCGTTCACATGGTTGGTTCAAACCAAATGATGTAGTAGAATTCCTATGAGGGACATAATGAGTAGGTATAGATTAGACTGTACACCGATATCTCACCTCAAGGTGTACTTACAAAGTGCAGCCTAGTGAGGTCCAAGTTTGCTTGATCCTCGAGATGATGATCTGGAAGATGCGCTTGGTAAAAATGCACCGATAAACTGCCAGTGTGGTCGGGAACGAGCTACATATATCAGTCTTATTGTTCGTTTAAATGGTGGCCAGTTATCTTGCGAAGGTCAGTATATCTATGCTATTTCCAGAGTTGCATAGACAAGGCCAATTCTACAATATTTACTATCTATTGAAGATTTAACCTTCGACAGAAGACCAAAAGAAATAAAATAGAATAACAAAACATCCAGGGAAACCATGCAAACATATATCGTATACCCTCACGTTTGGACTTCATCCAGTGTTGCCCCCCCCCCCGACCACCCCTAACTGCTGCCCCGAACCGCTCCCCCCCCCCCCCCAAATACCTGTGACAATAACTTGCAGAATAACAAAACAGCCAGACTTATATCTTGATACCCTCACATTTGGACTTCATCTAGTGTTGCTCCCCCTTCCCCCCCCCCCACCCACCCCGATCCGCACCCCGAACCGCTTTTCCTGTGGCAACACCCCGAATACCTGTGGCAACATGCTGCTTAAGAAAGGATTGGCTAAGGCTGTTCACAATAGACTGGGTTGTTATGGCGCTTGTTGTGGCATCTCTGGAGCTTCCTCCGGGAGCCAATGATTGGTCGAAATCTAGGTCAACTCAAGAAACAATATATATATATATATATATATATATATATATATATATATATATATATATATATATATATATATATATATATATATATATATATATATATATATATATATAGTGCCATGATCTTACAGTTTCAAACGCTTCTTAAGGGCTGTTATTCGTACATCCCTCCCCCCCATATCTCGAAACGTATGTTGTTTTTGTGTTATACTTATTATGTTAAACTTAAATGATTTTGTTGTGACATGTTCAGGTGTGACATGTTTGGTTGTGACATGTTCGGTTGTGACATGTACGGTTGTGACATGTTCGGTTGTGACATGTTCGGTTGTGACAAATTCGGCTGTGTGTTTTTATTTACTTTGCAAAGACATAAGAACCTTAAACAAACAAATCACCAGAGAGCAAAGCAAACAAATAAATAAATCCCACATCTTCGGTAAAAAATGGAAGAAAAATAAAAACAAAAACTAAATTACTATTAAGTGTGGTTATTTATTGCAGCTACCAAAAGAAAAACAAAGAACTTCATTAATAGTGCTTGTTTATAAACTGGTTAAAATATAACAGCATAAATAGTTCAGGCTTTCAAAGCAAGAAATAAACTTTTTTTCTAAGACCTAGTTTGTGTGAAGCGATACGGAAGAAAGATCAAGTCGCAACAATAGCGAGAGAGAAACATGGTATTTGTACCACAGTTTTAGGACTCGTGAAAAGAGAGATAGAGAAAAAAACACTATCCTTTAGTGCCATTCACAAAAGTAGGCTGTCTGTGTGTTTAAAAATCATATCAGAGAATAGCAAATAGGCTAACTCTTCTGGTGCCTTAAGACAGAAAAAGACACTTTTTGAATTTCACATTAAGCCTTTTGTAATCATTATGGAAATGATTGAAATATGACGAAGGAGATTAGGGAAAGTGTAACATTTGTAGATAACAGGTGTTAATATTTTTTCCCCATTTTTATGAATGGAGCCATACATCAAAGAATACATAGATCTATTACAGAGAGGATATTGTCATTGATATAAGAAATCGAGATCTATATTTGATTCTTTTTGATCTCCCATTGTTCCATTACGCCCGCAAAGCAAATGAAAGAGACTCCAGCGCTTCATGCCAAAGAAATTATGCCCGGTGTTATGTGTAGCTAAAATCTGTCATTCTAGAACTAGTCTGAAGTCCACTTCTTAAATATCCAGACAAGAAATGAGCTCATCACGGTGATCAGTCCCTATCAGTGTTCTCTCTGTTAAAAGTATGTCATATTTGAACTATTTTTTTGCCTCTACGGGATATTCATGCGCCTCAGTGGTTCATAAGGTTTTTTAAACCATGTCACGACCATGCGATAAAAACCTAACATAGAAAAAGATCAGTCCAGTAATAAGCACGCCCCTCCCCTCCCTCCCCCTCCTCTCCCCCGCCTGCTCCCAACCCCACAAAATAAATAAATCAATGAATCAGATAACTTTCTTCAATTCCAATGCGATTAATCCACAATGTTATGAACCTCCGGACTCACCCCCTCCTCCTCCCAGAGGAAAAAAAGACCACCTTTTTCTTTCCGGGGAACATTTCCGGCTGACTTCTTCCGGTGAACTGGTGCATTTCGCCGTGTGTTGTCAGTCGATCACATTTGAATAGGTTTATCTTCCATATGTTAATGTATGTTTGCCTTATTGTTTTCTCGCTTCCAGAAGAGGCTAGTATGAAACATATGGTTGGCATGAATCACATATGGTTGACATGAAGCACGTATGGTTGGCATGAAGCACATATGGTTAGAATGAAGCATATACGGTTGGCATGAAGCGCATAAGGGCAAACAAATATCACTTAAGTTTGGAAGAATAAACTGTAATAAATGTAACGTAATATGAATGTTACGATGAAAGTTCTTATTACACTTCTTCTTCTTCTTCTTCTTCTTCTTCTTCTTCTTCTTCTTCTTCTTCTTCTTCCTCCTCCTCCGCTTCTTCGTCTTCTTCTTCTTCTACTACTGCTTCTACTTCTTCTTCTTCTTCTTCTTCTCCTTCTCCTTCTTCTTATTCTTCTTGTTCTTTCTTCTTATTCTTCTTCTTCTTCTTTTTCTTCTCCTTCCTTCTCCTCCTGTTCCTCCCCTCCTGCTGTTCCTCCCCACCTTCTACTCATCTTCCTTCTTTTTCCTCTTCCTTCTCCTCCTCCTTTTCTTCTTCTTCTTCTCTTCTTCTTCTGCTTCTTCTTTTTCCTTCGCCTTTTCTTCTTCTCATTCCTTCTTCTTATTCTCATTCCTTTTTCTTCTTCTCCTCCTCCTTCCCCTCCTTCTTCTCCTCCTTTCTCCTCCTCATCGTCTTCCTCCTCC